>OZ020482.1:2121384-2721384 GCA_963971345.1 Andrena flavipes
TGTTACTTTTGTTGCAGGAAAAGCTTGTACACGCGGCAGTTTTATACGCGGGAATTATGGTGATACCCATGTACATTGGCTGTAAAGTAAGAGTGTACAATGGACTAGCATCAAAATAATCGACGGTCTGAATTTTAGTTGTGCATACTTAGAGCCGCATGCGAAAGGTACAGTGCGTAAGAATGTAAACTCTAAATTTGGGGTGTACCGTATTAAATGATATTTATAATAAAGATTCTGTTTCGTACATTTTTTTTAACGTAGCTATACCCATATGCGACGAATATACCATTTACGGATTAACAACATTTGGAAAATTAAATTTTATTTTTATTGAATCCATTCTGCGTGATTTTATTACACACACATGCTGCAGTCTTACATTTACGATTGTACAAAAAAAGTATAGTACCATAAACGTAGTTGTTATAAAAATAGATACATATAAACAGCAATAAAATAATGTGGAAATTTATACACTTTAACGGAAACGAAGCTTTGTTACTCTGTTTTCTTCACGCTGCGAGAAATCAGCTTATCGGGATTACGCTAATATAATTTTTACATTACTATTGTCAGTAATAGAATAATCAATCTCTGACATTTGATACAACAATTCATTTTTGCGTATACTATTTAGCGTAAACATATTCACTTTCTGTACACAAATATTTGCACGCCGTGTGGGTCTTACTAATTTCTTTATTTGCACCAGGGAAATTGCTAAAACTGTAAAAGCTAGAAATCCCTTTGTAATCAATTTCATATCATTTGGAATCATAAATATATTCTCATATTACTCGTGTTGGAATGTTTAAACATATTTCTAGTTTATTTCATATGGTTTCTTAATTACTTTGTCGTAAAAGATGTACAAAGAATTTAGACGGTTTTATTTGCAAAGTTTAATATAGAAAGTTATTAAAATCATCTGCACTAGTGATCAAAAGAACTTTACTTATCGTATTGGTATTCCTGATCAATTCTGGGGAATCCCCTCGCTATGTTTGAAATAAATAGGGATACAGTTCCTCCTTGCCCGATCGAGGCGATTTTAATTAACGTTCATCCTTCGAATTTCCTTCTGATCACTACTGTATATTGTATATTAAGAGTATTCTTGCCAACTATCTTACACGCGACGAATTTGTCGACCGTGAGAAGAAACACACAACTAGGACGGATGGCGTTTCACGCGAAACGAGCATTCTTCTTCCGACAGGCGATCGGGATTCGTTTGTCCAGGTGTCGTCCTCTCCATTAAGTCAATCGTCAAGAATATTTCGCCTGTTGTGGCGACCGTGTCTGCGTTTTTTGAAGCATGTGGCGCAACATTTCTCTTGCACGATCGATGATATGTCGCACATGCGTCTGTACGTTGCGCACATCGAGGCTGGCACGATAGTGTCCTTGCACTCTGGATCAACATACAGCATCGTTATTCTATGCGATTTAGTGAGACCTGCGAACTAAAAAGCTCACGTACAGGCGCAGGTAACATCAAGCTTGAAGATGAACCCATTAAAGAAAGGCCAATGTCAAGTCGGTAGGTACATTTTTGCATAAAGAGTTGGTTAGTCCAAAATACTCCTATTAACTAAACATTGACCTTTCCATAGCATTACTCGGAAATTAATAACGCCGAAGACGATTAATTAATTGTACATGGGTGTTGCGGTTAAGGGTCCACGAAAATTCTATTATTTCCCAAATATACACGAAGCACGGAGAGTAAAGGGAATAGCCAAAGGTGCCCATGCGCTTTGATTCCCACGTTTCCCCAATTATCGTTGCCCCTGGCGTATACATGTAATTACCGGATTTATCGTTTGCGCACTGCCGCCTGTGATAACAACGCCTTGTATCGATTGGCCTTCTCTCGGGGTTACAATCGTCGGACAGTAATTCCGTTATACGGTCACGACACTCGACATCTCTGTGCTTAACGCCGACCCTTACGAGGCAGGTCGCGTTGCAGGATCCCCATCTTCCTGTAAGCATGCCCATAAAGATCTATGCTATACACAGCCTGTGATCTTCGCCGTAGCGTCTCTGGCCGAGGTCCAGGTGAAACCAAGGGACTGTTAACGACGCGGCTAAATCTCAACATTATCTTGAAACGAGTAATAAACAGTGGTATCTTATAGTCCCCTGAATGGAGATTAAATCAAAGCCTCCGATATTCCTTTGGAAAAATACGCGTTGCTGATGAACTGCAGGCAGCAAGAATACGTGCCAGCGATTGGAAGTGAACAGGAGCGCAAGGGCTCGTTTACATACCGCGTGAAAGTAACGAGCAGCTTACCCGTGACCCATCTTCCACCCTGACAAACTTCAACGGTGGTCGGCTTGTTCTCCGGATTACAGTCACCCTGCACCGAGCACGTCACCTTCCGGCTCCTCTTTCCGTTCGAGCAGTGGCTCCACTTCGAGACGATCCACTTCGACTTGGTGTTGTACATGGAGTTGTCCGGGTTCTCGTCCACCACGTTGTCGAACTCGAGGATCTCTGGCTCCTCGGTGGTCAGGCCGTCGACGATCGTGATGCTGTCCTGGTCATTCGAGCTCACGTTGTAGAAAGAGGCGTCCTTGTTATCCGCGTAGACGATCAGCGGCGCCTCGGTGGTCGAGCCGCAGGGAGGCAGATTGGGACAAGGGCTGACTTCCTCCGGTTTCGCGTCCCTGTTGCAGTCTCGATCGGGTAGAGCCAGGTCCGAGCGATCTGGACCTACCCCTGAGGAAACGCACATCACCGATCGCTTTCGAAGCGCGCCTTCTCCGCAAGTTACAGGGCACATCTGCCACGGGCCGATCCACCACCTGATTCCGTGGGCGAAATTCCAATTATACCGAAAGGAAGACGTAATACAGAAATTTGGTTTCAATGCTTTACCTGGCGGGGCAGGGATTCAGGTTGCAGTCCCGCAGAATCGACTCCGGTTTCTCAATGCCCTCGCAGAAGTGGTCCTGGACGACCCCGCTCTTCTTCTCGTCGCAGAGAGCTTTCGAGGCTTGCGTGCCGCCCCCGCAAGTGACCGTGCACAATGACCAATCGGAAAATATCCACGAGTACTCTGGCGCCCGATCAGGCTCCTTTTTCGGCATCGTGTACTCGTAGCGCAGCCCGAAATTGCGGTAGTGTCCTCTGGAAATCAACTGCAGTGATGGGACAACGTTATTCAGAACGAGAAGAAAGTGGCTAGAGAATTGCAGCGGACTGGGTACACCAGGAAACGGAGAGGGAATGAAGACAGAGGATACATACGTAGACAGCAATGTCCTCTTTGATAGGCCCAGGGATTCTGATCTTCTCCCTGTCGCGGTCTCGCTCGTACAAAGCTGGGGTTCCCGCCACTTCGTACTCCCCCGCTAAAGTGATCTGCCTGTCCAATTGGAATAGAGATCTAATTTTTATAATGTTCGGTTTGTTTCAGTGCTAACGCTTTTATTTGACTGTATGTCAATAGGAGCATTTATAGAAAAAAGGTCCCTCGTTCTGTTTTACTGGTTCCTATCAACCAACCTCTTGCTCTTCGTGCTTCCAATACCAACAACTACCCACCGTTTTCCATTGAGGAAGTACTTGTCGGAATTCGGTACACCTATGCCGATGTAATTCTTGCTGTTACCGATCTCCTCGATTTTAATGTTCCTGGAGCCGTAGGGCACCACGACCACTTCCTTGTACCCTGGACCGTCATTCTTGTCGTAAACACCCCCGGTCGTTTCGCACTGCTTCCCGTCCCCGTGGCAAATGCCGCAGCGATCTTCGGTGGCGTCGGAATCGACCGTCCAATCGCAGCCGACTTTCTACCATTCAAAGGTCCATAGAATTTGAAATTTTATTCGAGGCTGCAAGGGCACAGTGGCGTTATAGTTTGTTATTTACGAATAGGGGGACTGACTCGACAGATTCCAGCGATGCACATGTCTCTGGTGCCGACGTTACAGGGCGTGCCATCCAGAGCGGCTTCGCCCCATGGAACGATCACGCTCTCCTCCGTATCGGTGCAATACAATTCGCACGGTTCCGCTTCAATTAATCACGATATTGATTATTACTCTGGGAATTAAACTTTGCTGAAGCATCTCTCAGACTGACGTGACAGTGTATTATGCAATAACGTGTCAGCATAATTGGATGTATTCGCTCGAATGTTCGGGAAATCGATATTTTCATAGATGCGAGTATAGTGGGGGAGGGGGGAGGGGGGTGGAGGGTGGGAGGAATTATGGAAGCGGCAGCTGGAGGAGGAACTGGAGAATATTTTGATTTCCGAGGTGCGTAGAATCTAGGAAAGGAGGGGGATCCAAGAAGATAGCTTACTTTGATCAAAATATGGCAGCCAGGTGTAGTTCTTCCCCTTGTACTCCTTGCCGTCGTAATTGCTGCATTGAACCGCCCTGAAACTGGGCGTGCCCTCCGGGCAAGGCTGCGTGTTGCAAATTTTGTATCGACGCCTCTCTCCTATGCAGAAGTTTCCCCCGTGCGCCGGCTCCGGATGATCGCATTTCCGCTCGACGATCGAGACACCCGCACCGCAGGTTCTGGAGCACTCGCTCCACGAGCCCCATTCGCCCCAGCCGCCGTCGATCTGCCGCGGCCTGTCCACGATCGGCACGCACTCTTGGTTCTGACACCACTAGGGCAGTTAATGTTAGTTCTGTTAATCAAGCTGAACTCGGCCAGTGACGATTCTTTTCCGAGATACAACGCGGTTGTGCACTTTTCATCGGGAATTATGCCACAGATTTCTTCTTACTTTACGCACGAAAAGCCAACATAGTACTTTCCAATTTATTCCCATACCATGTGTTTGCCGCAGTGAGTTCCCGGGGCGGCCGGATGAAGCATGGTGGTGCAAGTGTCGTCGACGATGCACCACAGTTTCGAGCAAATCTGTAAAGAAGATTACACGAGCTCTATTCACCGGTCTGTAATCGTCTCTTGCTCAATTTTCTTTTGTTCGTCACCTCCTGCAACGGCGAGCAAACTGACGCCTCCCTAACGCCGAACTGTAGCCTGCACTGATGCTCCGCATTATACATCGCGCCAGGTGGCAAATCTGGATACGCGTAATCGTTGTCTGCCGGCTCGTCCTCCAAACATTCGCCTTTCCCTTGGCTATAACAACAGACAGAGCGTGCTTCTTCAACGAGCTGTACCCTTTGTGCTGGATCATCCAGATAGTTCTTACGCACTAATGATTCCACATGCAAGTGATCGGAGTTATACTAAGCTCTAACTAAAAGTTTCAAGTCGACGACACTTCGAGCGTCTTACTCTAAGAAATTCGTGAGGTCCCTTCTCGAACACCTCGACCAAGCCACGCCGATGGTGTCCACTTCGAAGGTCGGCGTCATCACGTGCAGGGTATCGCCGTCCCGTTTGCTGCAGCCTATTTTTTCCGTGTCGTGGTACATGCCGAAGCTGGAATTTAAATCGAACGCAACACACCCGTCAATCATCTCGCTAAACGGAACACGAGGAGGTCTCCGCGGAAGCACGCGAGCTGGCACGTGCTCGCTCGCGATACGGTCGCCGGCAAATACGCGGTAAACGCGCTAACGAGACCGCATTATCGGCTAAATAAAAACAAATCGTCGAACGGAAGGGGGCGGGGGTGGCGAATTCTCGGTTCGCTAGCCAAGCGCGCCGCGCCGGTGGAATCAATTTTTTCACCGTTCCAATCTCCACGGCTTTTATTATCACGCGAAACGTTTGCACGGAACGTTGGACTGCAAATACGTGAATTATCAAAGAGCATGAAATTCCGCTTGACAATTGTGCTTTGACCGTCAAACACGCATTTCGCCGCCGACCGTGTAGGTATGTAGGTCGACGGAGAAACAGGGGAATCTGAATGCCAGAAACTGAATTATAACGAAAACGTTGACAAGGGTTCGGTAAGCCTAAAAAGTAAGCAAATTAAGTGGGCATTCGGTTAGCCTGGAATACGAAATGGATTTCACGTAATTGCAGTGGGCTTGGGAAGGGCAGTAGAGGGGAGTTTCGAAGGGTCTGGCAAAAAAAGAGGAGTAATAAGTTTGCAAGGATTACGGAGGGTGAAACTGTAGCCTCGCAGGGACAATTTAGCCTTGTAATGTACAGTGCCGTTTGTATCCGTTCGAACAGTTGTACGTGTAAAGAAAAGCAAGGATTATGACTACTACTATCCGGATTCGTACGAACTGCACCGCGTTGGAATGCGAAATATGTATTCCGGATATTTGGAGACACGTTTAGCCAGCGATTGGTGGATCCGTGAAAAAGTTGACGCCACGTTAGCGGGACAATGATTTCGCTCACTTGTGCCCCAGTTCGTGCGTGATGGTATGCGCCAGGGTGATCCCATTGTCCTCGTTGACGCTGCAGCTGCGGTCCGGCTGGCACATGCCCGCTACGTGGGCCACCCCCAGGGTGCTGCACGGCGTGTTGGCCCTCGAGCAAATGTCCTCCCTCGTCACCAGAATCGCTACGTCGTGGTGATTCGGGTGCGAGTCGTCCGCGGGGTTCAGTTTCTGTTGCCATTTGCAGAAATTATACAGCGTCCTGTCCGCGTTCACCGTGATGTCCAGCCCTTGCTGAAAGAGACGTTGCTTTGGCCGTTTCGCGCCCCACTAAATACAGGGCGTTCCAGAAATCAGTGGCCAAGCTTTGGGAGCTTATTCTATCCGGCCCGGGAATGAAAAAGCTTCATACGGTTCCACGTCCGAAAACGGACACTTTTCGAGTCGGTAAAGACCCTTGCTCCGATGTAAAGTCCAGCTACAGCGCCTGGAAGCCTTCAGACGTGCGATCATGTAATTCTTTTTATCCCCAAGACGAAGTGGAACAAGCTCCCAATGTTTGGCCACTAATTTATTGGATGTCAAATAAACCTGAGTAATTGAAATAGCTGTAAAAGAAAGTTTGATGAAGTTGTCAACGGACGCGGGACGATCGAAGGGGCCATCGAGCTTTTCCTTCTAAGAAAGATGCAGTTTGCGCAGAACGCTTGTGGCACAGCTAGCTTTTGCTCGTAACAAATCGAACTTTCAAATGGATTTGGGGAAAGCCATTATTCTGGCGGGAGAAAAATCGTCGCGGCTTGACAAAAATCTGACGGGAGTTTAACGGACGGTTTAGGGTAACGTTACGCTACGTACTTCCGCGTCGTCCTCTTCGACGAGGATAATCCTGACGACGACGACGTTGATGAAATTGCCGATGGTGGGGTCCAGGTAGAGCGACGACACCATGTTCATGATGGTCAGTAGATACGTCTCGACGTCGCCGTCCTGATGAAAAGCCATCATCGTCGTGTCAGCGACAACAAGGGCCTCGACGTGTCGTGGCCGGCTGATCGATCTCTTGGAGCGCTGCCATCGTTTCGTCTGATGGTGTTTCCTTCGGCCTCGTCCTTGAACCTGAACGAGGCCTGGCTGCGTCTGCCACTCGAGCCTGGTTTCCGTCAATCGCCTCGGCTCTGTGCAACGTTATCGGCTCGGTTAGTTGTATCGGGCATCGCCTGCAATTCCAATCTACGTAGCAGAGTAGCTAACGCTAACGCGAACGTTTAGCGATTAGCTTTGATTTCCGAAAGGAATCCCATCTTCGATAGGCGATTGCCAGTCGATGGCCGGCAGATGATTAATTGGCGGCGCGCGGTGCAATCGATCGTTTGCCGGATTTCGGGTATTTCCGCGGCGGGGCGTGACGCGGCCCGATACGCGGTGATCTATGATCCCCTTCGAGGTGCCCCGGCCCACGGAAAAGGCGACTCCGCCACTCTCGAAACAATGAAACGCAATTATATATTAGTATCTATTAGTCCAAGCCCATAACTTATATATTTATTAAAGTGGAATAAACAAAGTTTCGTCAGCGATTAATCATTACTTGCGAGATGATTAAATAACTCCGTTGGCACGGCAAGTGCTCCCGCGTGCTTAGTTATCGTTAGAAACAACGAGTCTACGATCGGAAAACGACTCAATTATCGAAGGATTTGAAAAAAAAAAAGAGAAACAATCGGTTTGAGAACCGAGGCAGGCTCGCAGGCTTACAAACTGCCCTGTTCGATTTTCGCAGGCGCCCATCAATCTTCCCCGGTAATTCAGTGTTCGAAATTGCTGGCGCGCTATCTGCGAATCGGGGCTGCTTACGCGTGCTCGCTTTATCTCGAAAAAGAGACGTATACTTGGTAGACACGTAAGACGCGTTCCCTCAGGTCCCTTAATTTATGCAGATTGCTTGATCGCCAGCCGTGCAATTAAGATTTCATTCGAGCCTACTCCCGATAGATCGTTTGCCTTGCCGAAATGGATATTCATTGTGGTTAATTACGGGTTTGCGGCGAATTGGATTATCCCGTGTTGGCGGGATTGCCCGCGGTTCGTTTTGGTGCCGCCGCTACGTATCAATCGGGGCGATCTTACTTCTATATCGCGCTTCCTCGGAACCGTTTAATCCGCTGGAACGCCGCGCCGGCCTCGTCACTCGGTTAATAGGTTCGGCTACAGGAAATCATGCCAAAGGCCCGCGCACGGGTCAGCAGTTACCGAAATTCGTGACTAAATCAGCCGAATTAATCGCGTTCGCTCGGACACTTTCGGGGAGCTGGATCCCGGCCGATCATTTGATACCCGGTCCCTGGTTCACGCCAATTTATGCCGGTTCCCTTTGCCTTGTGCCACGGCTCCTCTATTCAATTTCCAGTTAACAGAGACGGAATCGGGGATCGGGCGCGTCTGCAGGCGTTTCCTCTGCCTTTGACGAGGACGGTACTGTTAAACCTCTGCGCGGATCGCAGAGGAGATAAAGTGATCGAGCCTTGGTGAAATCTTAAGAGACGGAAGATTCATTACGAGAAAAACAATGCCGAGTCTAGAGTCCCGGGTCGCGAGGATGATCGTTCGGATAGGAAATTGTATCGGACAGTCTGCGAAAGTAAATTAAAACGCGAGTAGAAGCAGCGAGCAATGCACAGACACGTCAGCCGAGTCGTACCGCGTTACGCGCGTATCTGACCAATCTTCACACTTGATTTACCAAAAAACGCGAGAAATTGCTTCTCTTGTCAGCTGCGCGATGAATCATGCCACGCCCTGCGGGGGAGTGCTTCCAAGCGAACACAGGCACATCCACTTTCCAAGTTGATTATTATTCATCCGGTACGCCGATTAATCTACGTAGAAATCAATTCACGAAAAGCCACTCGGGCCACGAAGGTGCGGAGAAGCATCGGCAACGATAAGTCAGCCTCCTCGTTTCAGCCTCGGCCCTATATATTATTGTATCCAATATCAAGGTAATTAGCGGCGGAAGCGTGACGGATCATTGGTGAGATTTAATCGAAGGTAGCGGCGGCAGCCTTCCGACAAGCTCATAAATATTGAATTTTGAGTTTTACCGGGCAGGCCTGGTCAAAGATGCTCGCGCCGGTAAAAGGATAAGCGGAAGATGTTGGCCGGAACGCCCACGTTCCCTATCGCGACGCGTCCAATTACATTATACGCGTAGACGGCATAAATACTTGTAATACGGGCCTCTGAACGAAGGAACGATCGCGAAGGTGGAGAAGAAAAAGAAGGTGTCGGTCCGTTCTCGCCGTGGGTGCCGCACCACCTTCCCTTCCTTCCCTATTAATTACGACCTCGTCGCCGGCCCAGATGCTACGAGCGCGGGCGCTTTTTCGCGGATCGAGTGCGCGTCGGTATAATTAACGGAAGTGTCGCGCGGGCGGACGCGAACGAGAGGAAATAAGGCGTGGCATTCGTATTTGTTAAAACTGATTTACGATCGCTGGCCGATCGGCCCCTCGTTCCCGACCAACACACAAGTAGGTACGGGCGCTAATCTTCAACGGAAGAAAAAGGAAATGATTTGTTCCTCGGTAGTACCGAGGAAACCTTAAAGCAAAACGTCGACCGTTCGAATAATGACTTCATCTGGTTTATACATTATCAACTTGCCTCGTAACTTGGTCGCGGCAAAAAAAATCTTATCTTGTTTGTATAGCGTATAATAAACTGTCCCTTGTGCCGCAGAGGCTCGTACGCGAACCCGTACCGCGATCATTAACGAACGTGACAGTTTGCCATAATCCTTGAAACGTTACACTCCTCTGCCATTACAATATCTTACGCCAACATTACAGCGTCATACAATTAGAGCGGTAAAATTCATTATGCCCGTAAGTAATTGCGTCGTATCGAGGTATAGGGATACGTGGACGTGGCGCGGCGGCCGCGAAACCGGCCGCGTAAGGATAAAGGACTCAAAAATGATAGCGTTTAATTAGGAACTACCACGTCCGCCTTTTGCCGCGCATTAAGCCGGCCTTTAATTACACGGCTCCGTAATTAGCGCGGGGAAAAGTGTGGAATAGTAAGATCTGTCGTATCCCGGGGCAATTTCATCGATAAGAAGATAAGGTTCGGCGACACGCCCACGCTTCGCAGCTCTCGTGTATCCAATTACTCCGCGGCCCCAGACGCATAAATGTACGTAACTGGAGAAATCGGCGGAAAAAAAGGGACCGAGGGGGCAAGGGAACGGGTTAGAGACGTAACGAGTGAGGTCGAACCGCAATATCTGGGATACCGATCGCGAGAGAAGAGAGAAGCGAAGCACATTTCTCGGCGCGAGGAATCGGAGCCGCGGCGAATAAGAATACGAAATTACGGATAGCGAACGGTCGTTTCTAAACACGATGCGCGTCGTCAGCGACGATGCCGCCTGCCCATTTATCACGAATATCACTGCCGCGGCGCCGAGGGTGTAGCAAGTAGAACAAGAAAAAGAAGTCAGACAGACGCGGCTAATAGTCACCTTTCGTCTCGCCGTCTGCGCGCAAAAGGGCACCGAAAGGAATCGGGCGCGAGGATCGAAAGGAGGCGGGCAAAAAGGAAGATAAGGACGGGAATCGGCGTGAAAGAGAGGAAAGCAAATGGTGGGGATAGAAGCAGAAGAAAAAGAAGAACGGTGTCGGTAGATTCTCACCGCGAGTGCCACAGTTTCTCTCGAGTTTTCTCTTCTTTTTTCGTCGGCGTCTGGTGCGGCCGGCGGCGCCGATTTCGAGCTGCGGCTGCTCCGCGGACCTTCGGAACACGAGATGCGGCCTGCCGAGCGTCGATTTCCGGTGGAGGCCGGCCGAAGAGCGGCCCTCGGCGCCGGCGTCTTCCAGCCTTTCCTCCAGCCTGACTCGCTCTTCTTCCGGGGACACGGCGACTGGTTCCAACCAGAACTCCCCGTGCTCGCCGCGCAGCATGCCCGCCTGAAACACGAAACCCGCTATCGTGTTACTTGCACTCTCTTTGTTCTGCCCTGTACCCTGTACCACGGCCACTACTATCTACATTACTATGTACATATGTACGCGGGGAACCGTGTCGAGACGCCTTCGCGCGATACGTCGCAATCGCGACGCGTCTGCCCCGGGCTTTATTCCGCTCCGACCGTGGGCATTTCTGATCGACTTCCGCTCCGGCTAGTCGCCGCCAGATATCGTCGATTAAACGGCAATTAACTCGCGGTAATTTTAGATACGCCGCTTGGACGCGCTACGCCGTTTCGATCGCGTGATTCTTAATGGAAATTATAGCACTTAATCGATTGGAAGATGCGACACACGCACCTCCGCTCTACGCGCTTGATTTTCCTTTGGAAGAAGCGACAGAGGCGGCATCGTTGACTCGTGTAACGCGTCCCGTGACGAACTCCGTGCATTGTTACCGCTATCGGGGTCCGACTGTGATCAGACAACGGCCTGTTTTGAGAGGCACAGTGGTAGGCCTGGCATGTAACACCTCCAAAACAGGGAACGGTACACCGTGAATCGGTTTCGATCTTGCTACAGATTGCTCGCGTTTGTAGCTACGTCGCGTCATTAATCATTCCCGATCATCGATAGCATTCAGCATTCGCTGTCAAGTGGCAATTGATCGGCGGAACACCCATCGCCCGATTTCGACGTAACTCTCGTTCTACGCCTGCTCTTTCTGTTTCTCCTCCGCTATCTTTCTTTTCTATCTGCTTCCCCTTTGTCGTGCCGGCGCCTTTGACGCGCGCGTCGATCCACGCGCGTGAAACATCGTACGCTGTCGTTATTCCATTTTTACAGTAGATCTGGCTGCGCAGTCGATAGCTTTCCATTCCCAGATGAAGAAGCTTCCCCTAGTTGGCAGGCCGTTTCAGGATACCAGTTTCAGGGACGATATAATTTATGTCGTCTCCGGTACCAGGAATCCCAGAAACGAATCCCGGATTCCATGGGAGCTGGACGGAACCGTGAATACCGTGTAAAAGTAGCCGGGGAATAATCGATTCGAGGAGGAGGAAGCCTGGCGGCGAGAGACGAAGGGCTTGGAAGTACAAGTGGCGAGCCAGTTCTCCGTTTCGACTATTCCCCGACGGCGACCGTGAAAAATCACGGCGCCAGCCTCACAAAGGTGTGCCCGAAGAGGGGCACACCGTCGAAGGACCTCAAAGTGAAAAAGGTTGGAGAGCGTGATTCAGCGCCACATGGGGCCTCACGGCTACGATCCAGCCGCCGCCTCTCCCTCCCTTCTTCGTCTTCATCTTCTTCTCCCCGTTTCGCGGCCGCCTTCTCTTCTTTTCTTTTTTTTTTTTGCGCCGTTTCTTTTCATCTTACGCGCACAGAAACCCCGATCGACTATATAAGGAGTGATTTGTTGCCACGGTGACTTCAACCACGCCACGGATTGCCGCGGACATTGTCGTCGGCTTCGGTTAACGATCGCCGCGATTTTTCTCGTCCCTTCTCGATCCACGATCTTTATTCCCGGCGGGACAGAGCCCGTTATCGATCTTGGCGTAACTTGGTCGCCGGATATGTCCCGAGACTACGCGCCTGACGAAATCGTCATCTCCGCGTTACCAAACGACTCTCTGATATACAGTGCCAGGTTCCCAGTTGCACGTTGTACACGGATGCTGGCGTGTTTAGAAGTTCATTAAGCGGTAAATTTATTGTAAACTCGATATTTTCGAGCCTGATATTCCTCCTGTAACTGGTCGGATCTACATAAATTGCTGCCGCCGCATAAATTCACTACCCTCGTAGCGATTTACAAGCGGAACCGGTTAACTGCTGAAAGTATTATTATTTACTGTAATCTTATCCCCCTTAAGGTTCGCCATCATTCTTCCGCGCTGCCCCTTCCCATTAATCCAGATTTATTTCGGCAATGGTTCAGGGTACTCCTGCCTTATCAACGAGATTGATCGCACGCCGGGATCCGCGGTGTCTTTCCCGCGACACTGCTCGAGTTTCATTGTCATATGTACCCGCGATACCTAAAGTTTAGATCCGTCGGTTCTACTTGGCAAGTACCACCGCTAGCGTTGCCGTGATTGCTCGATCCCTCGACTCTCGATTCTCGCGTGTTCGCGGCAATTAGGAGAAGGTGCGACAGATACGAAGTGGGCTCGCCGTGAAACGAGGATGGAGGAAGGTGCGGAGCGTAACGCATAGCCGGTGATAAATAATCGAGCGACGCCCGGGATTAATCGGATCCTAGGGACGAGCGAAGTAAGATCCCCGGAATCGGGTCGATAGATCGCACGGGGGCTCGATTAAACGAACAAAGACGTCGAAATGGGCCTTCATAGAAATATATTTACTTGTGATTGGACGCATTCAAGTTGCCGCGGCGAGACTCAGCAGCGGTGCGCGGTGTCAGGCAGAAAATAACGAACGACCGGCAGATCGCAGGATCGATAGTGTCCTCATCCATTCCCATTCAGGGCGGTTAGAGTAACACTTGGCTAGAACGAAATTACTTAATTTGCCCGGTTACCGCCTCGAACGTCGGGGAATGATCGTTATTTAGTAGCCAGCCGGAATGATCTACGACGATTTCCTGTACGTCTTCGCCGACTCGAGGCTGGCGTCCCTCGATCCGATCGGCCGGAGACGCGAGAGCCCCGCTAAGATCTAATCGGCGATGGTCACGAAGGTATCGGTAGCGGAGGGAAGATTCTTAAAATACCAGTGTCTCCATCCTTGGACCAGGATCGCTAGGCAACCGTCCAAGGACCGTCGACCCAGATAACGTTTCCGCGCGCGAACCTGCGAACCGCTCGGTTAATTAGCTCAAGAACGCTGCGGCGCGCCGCGGAAGAAAGAAGTGGAGCGTTTAGCGACGGAAAGGCAGCCAGAACGGTGGTAGATCGAGGAGATCGAGGGACACGGCATGGAACGGTAGGTGGGATTAGCATAATCCGCGGGACAGGCGTTCGGACTTCGGACGTGGAACAGCTCGATTGTGGTTAGTTAATGGTGGCCGAGCAGTGATTATTCTCGCGCGGCAATACGTTGCGATCGTTAAGGCAACCTTACCGTGCAACCTGGCGGCTCGATCGCATATATAAATTATTATTGTACGGCCAACGAGGTGTATCGATGGGCGGTCGCAGTTCTGTCGCACGTCGACGCCCATGTTTAGCGGTTCAACGCCGCGCCTTTTAGCCTTTTCATACCGCGTATTTACGCGCTGCGACGTAAATCGCTGGCGCTTTTGTCGAGGCTGACCTCCGTGTAGCACCTGCGATCGCTGATACAGAGGAAACGCTTGCCGATAATCGCTAATGATTAGCGATTTGCTCTGGCGTCCGCGCACGGCTACTCTCGCTTGTCGCTGCAGCTCACTTTGACTTGTAGGCACTATTTAGTTTCTGCGTTGTTTGTGTCCGATGATGTCGAATGCGCTATGGAGTGGCTCACTCATTTCTCTTTCTATTATTGATATTTATACCTATAAACGATACCGATGGACAAATATTGTATGCCCACTTTTTGTGACATTCAGTTTTTATGCGCAACAAATAATTCTTAACTGTTTCTTTATGCTGTGTAAAAATCGCGTTTCTATATACTTCATAAATTTGAGAAAAATAATATTTCTGCTCATTTTATGCCTCTGAATCTTGTGTAACATTGAATCTTTAACCTCGTTTTTCTCAAAAAATGCTAAATCTAGACATGCAATATTTGTGCGCTATAAAATAACGTGGTCAGTTCGTTCTTTAATTGGAAACCATTGAAAGAGTAAACCGTGATGTAATTTTGCCCGCAGAACTGTCGTAAAATATACAACGCGCACAGCAAATTTCATGATGAAATTGCAGAAAATGTAGCGTCATCTGCTTCCTCTGTATTGTGTGTGCCGTGCAGGTGACACTCGGAAAAAGATGGAACAATTCTCGTTAGCTTACGCTCGACAATTTTATTATTCAGTGACAATTAGCTTTTGGAGGATACTTGTACAGTTTTCCATCGGGATTTGGTAAAAATTAACCGTCCATTCGATACGAGCGATTCATATTCCATGAATAATCGATAACGCGGCGAGCGCACGCGAGCCTTCCTCGGTTAACTTTCATCGGGCGCGCAGGTATGCCGCGTCCATTTGTCACCGTTACGAACGCTTACTAACGAATGTCAAAGCTAATTGAATTTGATTGCCCGACGGTCCTGTAAAGTATTACGTTACGCCCAGGCAACAATGCCGCGCGATTTGTCGCCTTTGCAGTTCTTCGTTTCGCTCCTTTGTTTTCCATCCATTTTCATAATTGCGCGAGGTCACTGTATACCCATTGACAATAGGCTTGCAACAATGATTATCATTTGCGTCGCTCTAACGCTCACCACGTATCTACTTCTTCCTAGTGACTCAATTGTTCCACAAAAAAAAAAAAACGAAGAGAGGAATAGGTGAAAATGTGATCTTCAACTGGCCAATTCAAGATGCTTCTCCCTTCTTCTTGATTCTCTTCTCAATTACCCTTTCCTCAACTCCTTTAGAGGGTAGGTTACCCTCAATATTTTCAAAAATTAGTTTTTAACTAGCTACATCTTTTTTACGTACTAAAAAATATACAAGTCTGCATATGAGATCGAATAACGATGCCCAACTTTAAACGCGATTTCCCAGAAACTACGTTTTCCAAAACGGTGAACATAAAATCTCGAAGACCGCTCCAACGATTTGAATGAAAATTTATAGGTAGCTGCAGGAAACTATTCCCCTCCATGTATTGGGAGCACATTTTCAATATAAAATTCATAAAACATAGATGAAAAATATTTTTCCTACCAAAAGGGATAAAATCAGAAACATCAACATAAAAATTGTATTAAGTTGTTTATCAAAATTTTGCTTCCTGCATAAGATAGAGACTGTCTTACAGATTATAAAAATACTTTGTGTTTCAGGTAATTCACCTGTCCAGAGACGTTTTCACTGTCAAACATATTTATAACTTCTTTTTTTAAAACAAAAATTATCTCTATATTCATTTATTACTTCAGAATATGCGTTTGAAGAAGGTCCTGATTTTGGGCTGTTGAGGGCAATCTACCCCCTTAAACCACCAAAGTAGCAAGTCAAATCTAATAGAAGCGAACCGTGCGCGCCAGAAATCTTACATTATAAAATCAAATTAGTCGAAATCAAACAGAAAGCGTTCCCGATCTGTCTCCCCTCGTCAACCTCTTTTTAATTCGAGTTTCATTCCGACGAATGCCTCTTCTCGGCCCCAACTATTTTTGCCATAATTTGATTCCGAGACACTTTGATCAATTTCGCCTCTCCCGTCCACATTGTTTTGTTATTTTTAGAAGCAGATGCTGGAGAGGAGGGATTTTTTTTGGTTCGTCGGAGCAACCAGCTGAGGTACGTCGCGCGGCAGGGGGCGCGATCGGGGCTCGATACATCGAAGCTGGTACCTGGATTATTCCCTTCTGCCACCGCTGGATTTATTAACCAGCCGATAAATTATCTTAAATGTCAATTGCGCGATATCGCTCGCGCCACCACTCGCCAACTAATCGTGCGAAGGATCAATAATTACGTCACACTCGGCGTACGATCTGGCTTATTCCTCTTACGCCGAAGACAAGTCGTATTAACCGGTAATCATGGGTGTGTACATTCGTCACGACGCGACAATAACGCGAGAGGGCCGAGGTTACGTCCGTGATCCCCATTTCAACAACCCTTTTCCTTGGAATCGTCCAGTTCTTGCTCATTAATCGGCTAGCCGCTTTTCTCGCCGCTTAATTGTGTCCAGAACCATCGGCGCGCTCTTGCCACGCTCGTTAATCATTATTGATCGGACGACTGAGATCATAGTTCCGTTAAGGACTTTGATAATTAAGTCGTTCGTCTCGCGGCGACGGGACGAGCCTCTCAGGCTTCGAGACTCGTAAACAGTGTGCAATCTCGAGTCTAATTACGTATTTCTGTAATAGCGTTTCGTTAACGAATCATTCGCCAAGAATTCACAGCGCAAGGAAGCCTGTTCGCGTTCGGTCTCTGCAGAATGTAAATCCTCCGCTCGTTTCTTTCGTTACACGCGTTTCCTGTCAAGCAGAACAGATCCAACAGCGAGATCGCGACCGACGTGACTAACGATTGCTTTTATTTCATCCGAGACAGTAATCGGTCCATTCAGCGTCGAAGAACGTAACACCTTGATCGGCAGAGTTCGCGGAATCTGTTCCAAGGCGGACGCAGGGCAAGACTAACGAGATCAAGGAATGCCTTGGACGCGCGATCATCGATCGTCGATCACGTACGCTGCGAATCAGCGAAACGAATCGACGGATTAAACTTTAAACTCCCGCAGGTGAATGCGTTCGCTAGACAATCTCCCATTGATTGACCGCGCGAGTGGTCTTAGGAACGCGCGAACATTTCCCAACTCTCTCGCCGGCTTCTTCGCAAATTGAACTTCGGTACAATGTAAATATGAATAGAAAGCGAAGACGACGAGACGCTGAAAGGCCATTCTGCCTCGGGAATGCCGGGGGAAAGTGGGAGCGGGATAATCGCGCGAAGGAGAAGCCATCGGGGACAAGGGTAGGTACTTTTTTTCGAGTAACGTCTCGAGGCTGATGAAACTAGAGTAACGGAGTCATTACTGTAATTAATTACGTCGTCGATCAATCACGGCGGCATTAAAAACGGCGCACAACAGCGACGATTAAGAGTGATCGATATTGGGCCGGGGGCCATTAAACTAATCCCTAATGAACACGGGGGCGAGAGTCGTTCTGAAAAAAAAAGAGACAGAGAAAGCAGGCATGCTCCTGTATCCACGGCGTCTCTCGGTTACAGCGGACTCTCGGACGCGTGGATAGAAGAGGATGAATGCTAAGGCTCCCTCGGGCAGCGGAACCTCGTGATTTCTTGATAAAAGGCACGCGAGTTTGTATTCCTCGGGGTGACTTTGAGGTGGTTGCAATTACCCGAGGCGAGGAGAACGGGGCTGTGTAAAGGCAGAGTGCAAGGGAAACGGTGGACGAGGAGCGGGGAGGGGGCGAGGGGGGGGTAAGGATCTCGATGATGATAAATGCTTCCTGCGGAGGAACGTGATTTATGCCGTCATTAGAATAGTCGCCACGAACCTCCCGTGTGGGTGGCGCATAATGATCGCTACCACGTACATGTGGACGGTGCACGCTCTGCGGAGACTATCCGACGAGCTGCGGTTTAACAAAAAAGGCTCCCGTTGCTCGATGATTGCGACGCCCATAAACACTGTCCGCAACGGCGCATTGGTCGCCTATTATCCCGCCGCGTCGAGGCCTTCCACATTTTTCGGATCCCCGTCGCGTTTCTGCCTGGACGGGCATTCCAGAGGACGCAACAGTGGATCCATAAAGTCAATGCCCGTTGACGTTCGCTGGTCAAACGGCAGGCTGTTCTTTTACGACTGCGCCGCTGTAATGGATACCGTCGGACAGCAGTTTCTTCGCGAGCTTTCAACCTGTGGGGACATCGGAAAGTTGTGTGCGAAGTTACAGTGTACGTAGCCCGGAGGGCCGTGGCACTTTACCCGAGGGTTGCCACGCCAGGCAAGCCTGCGCGCACCGACCACCTCGTAATAAGTGCTGCGAAACACATTTGGTGGCGGCTTGTGCCCTCCAGGGTACCGGTGTACCGAGCGGGGCTTCTGTCACACGGCCGTAATACCATCTGCGAGAGAAAT
Source organism: Andrena flavipes (assembly GCA_963971345.1). Classification (NCBI taxonomy): domain Eukaryota; kingdom Metazoa; phylum Arthropoda; class Insecta; order Hymenoptera; family Andrenidae; genus Andrena; species Andrena flavipes. Next base: position 2,140,388 of record OZ020482.1, read on the forward strand.
TGTCCAAGCTTGCTGAATAGATGGGCGAACACGCGAACCTCCCTTGCGGCTGTGAATTATCGTAGCAGTAAATTATGTCGCCTAAGGGCGGAGCAGTCTTTAAACTTTCTCTGGCTTCTAGCGAGCCCCTAAAACTCTAAACGGTCCCGTCCAAGGAGAATCACTTTCGCGGCAGCTCGGTTCACAGCGGTGTTCGCAGACGCTTCACGGGGAGGCATGACGAAGGTGGCGGCGCGATCCGCAACCCCTCATCAACGTTTTTTCTTCGCGGAGGGGTCGACTTAAATGGTCGATTAAAAGGCTAATTGCCGAAAGTAATAAGGACCACCCATCGTCCATTTAGATCCGGCCAAATAGATACGCATTAATTGGACGGAGAAGGGGCTGTGCCATTCCTCTGATTACCTATTACCGATGATTATATGTTAACCGCCTCGTATCCAGATCCGGCCAGGCACGTACTCTGGAACCTGTTCCCCCTTTAGCAGGGAGAACATTGAATCAAATTGCGTGCACGCGTACACGCGTCTACGCACACCAACCGTATTCACGCCTTCTAACCTTTCGCTACCGATTGCTCGACGTAGGTGCTCGTTAATAATTGGCCCGCGGTTGCAGTAGCCATTGCGTTACCATCGGCCGCTTTTGATTCCTTCGCGACCGCGAGCTTCTAATTGAATTCCCCGTCCGATAGCGGACTCGCAGTTGGGTATCGATCCTTGAGTTACCCGCGGGTTCGGAGCGACCCTCTGTCAGAGACACTTCCCCTCGTCGTGTGTTCCTGCATAAATAATTGCCTTCGTTCTCCGCATGGTGCACAGTGTAACGGTATATAGGAAAAAAATTCAAAAATTAATTTTCCAATTTAAAATATATTTTTGAACATAATAAAATTAAAACAAATAAAATAGATATTTTTTAAAATATATTTACTTATTTTTAAGAAAAGAAAAAAACTTGATCTCTGAACTGCCTACCACCCTTTTAATCCCTTCGAAATAACAAACTGAAACCTCGCTGCGCCCCAAGTGGCAGTACCCGTTTAATGGTCCCTTGTGCGGCAATAAATCCCGCTGAATCACAAGAGTACCAATCGATGAGCAACCTAGTAATACAGGGACGATTTGTAGGTTTCCAGGTCGAACAGAAACGTGAAACACTTTGTAAGCGACATCGTGTTTCACGTTTAAAATACAACCGACCTCGGCTCGCGCTTCGATAAAAGTCACGGGGAAATTAAATCAGCGCGCGATCCTCGGGACGATTTAGTGCCGCCGCATCTCTCGTTACTACGAGACGGAGCAGTAAATAACCAAAGCACTTTATTAGATCGGGTTTATAAGCAGTTTATAAGCTCGGCGTGCCGATCCACCTGTTTTTCCGTAGTTCTTCTTGTGTTTCAATTCACCTGCAACGACGCGCTATCTCCGGGGTAGCGATAGAATAACTCTTCGAGACGGAAATTCTGGTCCAATAAAATGTCCCCCGAATTTCGAGAAGTTAATTAAGAGTCTCGATCGATTCCAGCGTAAATGGAGCTTCTGAAATTAGTGTTTTGTTTCCTTTGCGATTTAAAAAAGTTGCAACGGTGGCCAGGAGCACTGGCTCCTTTATAGCCGTGGAGCTTTCGAAAGGACTAATGCTAACGAGCTCTACGCAAGTGTCATTTGCTAAGGAACAGGCATCACGCGAGAAGATGCATGTCCACGGCGCATTTTGCAGCCGTCGTGACCGAGGCTATCGTAGCTCGTGATCATTCCTGGAAATTTAATAGACACGTCCTGCCGCTGTATTCCCGATCCTTCGGCGACGATACCAGTAGCGTCGAGGACTTCGTGCAGCCCGAGATAACGGATAAAGAAGCCACACCCTTCGGTGTCCCGACGATACCCGCCACTCCGTTCCCCCTTTGTCTGTTATTTTCTAGCCGGACGAATCGTCGTTCGCGTTTCTTTTCGAATGAGGCGATAAGATTCGCGTGCCGGGGATTATCCTCGTCGATGATACAACTATTATCTGGCATGCCGCTTGACACTGTCGCGTGAGTACTCCGAAGCAATCGTACGAAATTGCACAGCCATCCGGTGAAAGTTTAAAACCCTTCTGCGAAGCTGGAGGAGTCGGTCACGTTTCACCTGGAATAATTGAGCGCTGTTGCAGCAAGCCGAACGTCACCCAGGTGTCCAATAAACGTAATACAAGCCTGGGAAACGTCCCGCAAGCTGCTCGCGATGCAACAAAGGGATCGCGGTGCAGCATCTTGCGGGGACACCGGCAAAAGGGTGGGCCAGGGGTGTCAAATTCAATTCTAAGTAACGTTAAGCTGTGGGAATCGAGGGCATACCGTCGAATTAACCCGGCGGATAATGCCATTACCATGGAAGCCTGAAATTACTGAACATTACGTATCGACGCTAATTACACTCGGTGCCTCTCGCGCGGCACGAGCGAACGTGTACGCGCATACACGCGCATGCCTTTATGCGACCCGAAACGATTACTTCGTTTACATGCCGCGTAAATACGCGTTTGGATCTGCCACGTGGCTAAGCCTAGATCCTCCTCGATTACGTTCGATTACGAAGTTTCTGCTCCGTCTCCACTGACCCGGAAATTATTCCCCGCAAGGAATATCGCTGGGAGAACGGGGGGGGGGAATGGATTCGATGGGCGCGACGCTTATTAGCGGCCGTTAAACAGCCAGACGAATTAATACCTAGAGCAACTGCATTATCGTGAAAAGTAAGTTGCAACGAGCCTTGGATCGTAAAAGTCGAACGACTAGCCGGTACCACCTGTACCGTGCGAAACTCTGCTGCGAGACATTCGCAACAGTTAACGTAACACCGGCGCCCGTCTATTGTGAACCGATGCAGGGCATAGGGGTTACTAAATCCCGGTTCCGAAAGAGTGCTCGGCGATTTGAATTTGAAGGGCCGCGCTTTATGATTGCACGCCAAGTCGAGATTTAAGGCCCGGCCGAGCTGCAAATACAGCCGGGATTCGTGACGTTAACTTTTACGGCAGGTTCCTGGGGAAACGTTCGCGCGCACTCCTGCGCCCCTGTTCCGTCAGCTTTATGGCGTAATAAAACGGAATATCACACGTACGAGAAATACGCGATACCGCGGGGAACGGTTGGCCGCCGCGCCGAGGTATCGGACGTCTGCGCGTGGGCACGGGAGCCTTCGAGGAGAAATTAGCAACAATGTATGCGACTACCGTTGTTACTACAACGATCTATGCTAATTCTTTTTCCCTGCCGCGACCCCGTGGATTACAAGTCGCGGTGTATCCCCTGGGAACTTGTTCCACGGCACCGCGTCGCCGTGTACGTGACTCCTGCGCGAGATACGAGCTTCGAATCGGGAATCTAGAGGAAACGGAACTGCCGAGAGAGCTGGGGGTCGAGTTAACCCAAGGCTTAGCCTTGCTTTCCTTTCATAGTAGACTTGATGGGCTACAGAGATTTTTAACTCGTCCCGCGCGACAAACGGTAGGAAAACGGAGATACCGGCTACTGTGTCATGCTACAATGGAACGTAACGCGAAGTGCCACGACCGAACACCATCTCTGTTATAAATTCGCTCGGTTGCGAAAGCCTGAAACCCTTTGAGCACGGGATTGATTGTAAACTGGGACGGAGTAGTGTAGGTTGATAGTAAGGCGAGACGCAGTTATCTCGAAGAAGGTAAACTCAAGCGTAATCGTCCATACTTGAAGAACGACCGACACTGTTACCTTATCGACTTGAATACGAAAGTAGTCAGTTCGAGATACGAGCATCGTCGTATTAATCTTCACAGCATCCGTTGCTCTCGCCACAGCTCGACGCGTTCACAGTTCCATGACCCATAGGCGTGTCAGGGTAGCGTCGAATGGGAAATGCAGGATTTAATATGGTAACTGGAGGTTACTCGTGTCGGGAAGCTATCGCGGGTGGGTTTGACGCCCGCGACACGGTGTTGTCTTTATCGAGCAGGCTTTATTTTTCGCGTAACCGTGCCAGCGCAGCGGTTTCGCGAAATTTCATGTCTTTATAATACGCCGCGCCGGTCGGGTTAATTGCCGCGGGCGATATGCAGTTGCACGGGCTTCCTGGGGAAAATTGAGCAATTACACAGCGTTGCGTGAGAAGCTGCCTCCAACAAGCCGAAGTTTCCCCTGGTTCGCTGGTTTCGTTCGATGGGACATACGAACACCCCGCTCGTATTCCATATGCAGCCAAGTTTCGGTTACATCGTTCACGATACAAACTTCTCGCGTTACATGCCGAATCCGCATACAAACGACGCGTTTGCTCCCCTCTTACCATCGCGCTGTCTGCCTTTGCTCTTTGCTTTCGCGCGCCCTCGGGTTTGCCAGGTTTTCGGCGTAAACCGATTCCCGCGCCGTAGTTACTTTCGCGCACAGCTCCTGTGCCAGCAGCGTAGATGAAACGAGAATTCGAGTATCCGAGTATAGCGCGAATAAGCATGACCAACGATCGCTTTTCAGATCCGCCGTTAATCGGGGTTCTCTCGGGTTACTCGGGAGAAACGCCGGAGCCTCGGGGAAAGAACAATAAAGGAGGTTTCATCGTGGCGTAAACGCACAGAGGTGAAAAAACTGTGCGATAAGAATTTGCCTGGAAGCTGGTAGCGCGCACAAAGACAGTGCCGGAGAGGCGTGTGCGTGTGCAGGTGGACGCGGTCTAGGTGTGCCGTCATAAATCTGCCAAGCCGTGGCAAATTAAATCATTATCTGGAAGCTGCGAGCAAATTGCGCCGATGCATGCTCCGAGGCTCCTCCTCCTCCTTCCACATCCGCTCTCTCCTCTTTCTTCTCCACCTCCTGCTTCTTCCCTCCGTCTTCTTCGCCTCCCATTGTTCTTGCGCTTCTTTTTCACCCTCCCCCCCCACCCCCCTTCGTCCTACCTACCCGCCACCGCGTCCTTTCTTCTTTCTTTTGCGCCGTTACCGCGATTTCACGCTCGCCCTTCCCGCGGGGAACTTCCGCGCAAGTTTCTGCCGCGATACCGCAGCCGCGCGCCCAGAATATACCTTAATATTCGTAAATTTCGCCTTTCGGTTTTGCCAGCCGGAGGAACTATTCCGCCCCGGCGCAGCGCGGCCCGACTTAGAAATGTAATTTCCACGAGTCGAATCCGCGAGATCCGCCCCCGCTTTAAGCCGGAACGACCACCAATTCGAGCTGCTTTATACGCGCCAAATGGGGAGGAGAAAGAAACGCGGTGGCAAGGAAATTGGTGGAATGTTAACGTACATTATCATTTGCGGGGGCGGGGGGGGGGGGGGGGGGGATGTGTCGTTGAGGAAGAATAGCTTCGCTGTCCATTTAGTACGTCGAGTGTATTCGTTTTGTAATTCACCGTGCTGCTACGCGCGCTAACGTTAGCATACGTTACCCAGCACGTAACGCGCCACTGGGCAACGAAGATGAAGCACAAGGAAGGATACGAAGAGAGGATCGAGAGATGCAACATTATTTTCTAATATAGGGGAAGCTGCAGTATTTTTACACCCCTTCGAATTGGATAATATTTCCTGGAGAGTTTTCTTCTTATTGCGTATTAAACCTACGGATCCAGTAACAGCAACGCGTTTATATTTCGAGGAGGGAAGTTTCTTATTTAAAGTGTGGATTATAAACTTTTATGTGGTCGTTTAGAAGTTGCGGACGAAGAAAGTCTTACGATATTATAATTCCCCATCGTTTCAGTTGGAACGCTGCTAGAACTACAATTGTTATATAATTAACAATCATTATTGTTTAAGCAGTGAACAAGGACACTACGGAAGCGTTGTACAAGAAACTCGATCATTCCCTTTCGTTACAAGCCGGCGACAATGTCTGGAGCGATATCTCGTAGCCCAGAAGAAAATTTAAGTAGAGCGTCCGTACGATATATCAGACGCACCAAGCGTTCACTACTGCCGCTGTTCTATTCCACTTACAAATCTCATACTTTCCTTTCCCTTTCTTGAGTAATTGGCAGGCTCCTTTAACAGCCTATTATATCCCTATTTAATTGAAGTACACAGACAAAAGGAGAAGCCGACGTCAATGAGCGAAGAAGTAACGTAAAACTCACCAGACCGTCGCAGGCGGACAATGCAACTTGGGAGTTCGTATGGCCGTGAATGAAACCCCGATAATGGCATCTGCTGGAGCGATTTTTTGGCCGACTGCGCACGTGGACGTCTCTCTTCCGTCTTTCGACGACCATGCCAGGCCCGATGAAGCTGTCCACGGCCGTCAGCTCGATGTGGTACTCGTTACCGGCGACTGACAATCGGTAATGGACCATTGGCTCATTCTCGTGATGGTGGTGGGTCACGTTGTGCGAGAGAAGCTCCCCCCGGGGGGTGACTTTTCGCGGTGTCACGATCTCGTGGCGGTGAACGTGCTCCTGCAGGGTGTAGACACCTGAAACCAGACCGATCCCGGTGAAACTTTCGCGATGAGATCCTCCCTTCCTTCTTTTTATTTTTTTTATATCCAGATATATCATTCGCCCGTGATAGATACGTCGGTTATAAATCCAGTCGAGCTATCCGTCTTGTGCAAGAACGTTGGCTTTCCTTGAAACTCATTCCTAACGCCCGATAAATCTCGGCGCGAGCGTTCCGCAAAGGGACAGCGCGCGCGTAAAACAACGTCATATATTTATGGACTGTTTACCGGCGGCGATTGCTCTCGGCCAATGGGAGATAACGTTTATTGTAGCGCGCGTAAGTGGGCAGACTCGTAAACCGGGACCAGAGGAGGTGAATTCAACACGGACCGGGGGTGTGATTGATTACGGACACTCGGCGCTGGTCGGAACCATATTTCAAATAAATAATTACGTTAATGTTCCACTTGCGCTCGGTTAAGACAGCTGTCCCGACACGATCGTAAAGCTGATTGAGATATTGGCCGGGGCTCGTCATAAAATCGTGGAATTTTGTACATATTTTCGAAATATATTTGCCTGTGTACCTTCGAGGAGGCAGAGACGGGAATTCTTTTAACTCCCTGAGTAACCGGCGTACGGCATGCCGAATCGTTAAATATTAGAATAACGATTATCGTTACCGCGAGCCACATTTCTCGTTAAGTAATTTTCATGCGCCGCTCGCGCAGCCGAGTCGCTGTAAATTCGTTTCTCATTCCGTTTTATAAAACGCATTACGGCATGAGCACAGCACTGAATAGAACATGCAGGCCAGGGCAACTGTAGGGTAAAACTATACAATACGCCCCACTTTTAAAGAAACGTCTATAAAAATAATATTATTTAATAATTCTTTAAACTTTTTGTAAATACATTAAGTGTTCATTACTCTTCACAACTACGCAGGAATTGCGAAGAAAACATAACTGGAAATAATGATTTTCCTGAACCTTACGTGGGGTGTTTTGTAACACAGACGTGTAAAAAGTAATTACTTTTTATTATTTTTATCAAAATGTTATAGAACATATATTATAAAAGATGTTATAACAATCTTGAATAAAGTTATTACATTATTTTTTATTTACATTTTCTTTTTTTCTTTTTCTCGCGTCGATGCATCCTTGTTTGTGTGGGTAAAATAATGCTGGGGCGTTTTGCCAGATATTTTTCAACGTTCCTTAGGAATTTTATCGAAGTCGTAGGGTACATGACATTCGCCTTCGGTTACCTTGGTTCTACCTCCTTTTTACCTACGTTCCGCGAAACGATCTTCGAAACAACCGCGTCGAATGAGTATCCGCTGTATCCCGCAGCTGAGGTGGAGAACGATTCGTAATAATGGCGTAACGAGCGGTGACGTAGACCGCAATATGAAAAGCGGTCTCCGCCGATTGGTCGACAACGCGAGGGCGAACGAACGACAGTTATGCACCGTAAAACTGGTGTAATAATTTCCGATTGATTTAATGGCCCCTGCACGCGCGCCGCAGCGGGCCGTTTAGAAAGGAACCGCCGTGGATTCGATTAACACGCCCGTTTCAAGCCTGCCATCGATTCTCACCCCGTCGCGCGTCGCGTCGATCCGTGAACGGTCCCCGCGGCCATTTTTCCTTCGCTCCCGAGCGCGGCAAGAGAATGTCTCCAGTGTAATTTGTCAACACGGCGTCGGGGCGTGCTGATAAATCTTGATCACCGGCCCGAGGTCGAAGAACACAGAGGTGTCGTGGAGGGCTTTGAAAACCGCGACGACAGAGAATTATGTCACCTATCGTTGTTCGCGACGCCGTAAATCTCTGCTACATGTGGATGGATAATTGTTTCAGAGAACGATGGGTTCTTATCTCATTACAGACAAGGCCCGACCTAGCTTTTCCGTTGCTCTGGGCAAAAATCATATTCCCCGCCCTTTATATTTAATTATAAATAATTATTTTATTAAATATAATTTTTGACAGCGAGTGACACACCTTTCCTTAGTATATTAGTTATTATATGGGTGATTTAAAAACCATTTATGAGTCTGATATTAAATTGAAACATGTGTTACTTACTTTTTACCATTTTTTTCAAAATTTGTATGTTTTTATTGATTTTAATTTTCTCTTTTTTCCAAGTTTGCCATTCAGTGTCGCACCCATAGGGGATCCAAGATCCCTAACCCTAACCCCCAAAGAAGGGACTTTGTAGAAAAAAAGAAAACTGAATTTTATTCATTAAATCAATTTTTCTAATCACCTAATGAATTTGATTGACTTTGCATTAAAAATATTTCTATCTATTTAACTCGGTTCCCCCAAAATTAAATCCGTGTGCGCCACTGTTGCCACCCCAGATTTGCCGCTCAGAATTTAATCTTGGGATGCAGCCGGGTTAAAGAGATAAAAATATTTTTAATGCAAAGTCAATAAAATTCATTAGGAGATTATAAAAATTTATTTCAAGAGTAACCAGCTATCTTTTCTTCTTACAAAGTTTTTTCTTTGAAGTCTGCCAGGGCCCCTTGGCACCCCTATGTGCGCGCCACTGCTAGATTTTATACTACACGCATAAAACGCTACGAAATACATTATTGAGCTAAGTAATTCCCCCTTTCTAGTCCAGTATTTGGTTTATATCCTCTTCGCTCCGCTTTAAAATTGAAAAAAAAACATTTTTACACCTCACAAAATGTCAAAAATAAAAAAAAACGAAGAAAAATTGATTTATTTTAAAAAATGAAAACGAATATCTTAACTTTGTCTTTGAGATTATTTATGGCCAAACATTTACAATAAATCTTATTTACGATGTCTTCGATATGTCAAAAGTAGATATAAACTTTATAGTCATAATAAAATCTTAATCATTTTCAGACCCTCTTTTAAATAAGATAAAGAAAAAAGTAGAAGATTTCATTCACAGCTTAAAAGTAAAAAATTATTAAATATTAATATCCGTTCAATATCCAAATGACCTCGGATCTCTTCCAACTTCTCCAGCCAGTGTTTATAAAACAGTGGATCGCCGTCGCGTAGGAAAAATGTGGAACGACACTGTCTGTTTCATTGAAGACGATATCCGATCTCGGTATGCAGATTGGTTTGCGACGACGTTAACTGTCAGGCCCATTCTTACATGAAGACATATTACCGCAGCTGAACCGTGCCTGCATTCCCGACGTCCTTTTCTCCCTGTTCTCCTCGGGCAGAGGCTAACCACAATTATTCTATTAGGCGTTAGATCACCGTCGACAATAGTAAAACGGTCGAAGCGATCGATCGTTAGCGACGAACGACTCGTTTCGGCTGCTGCATAGCGTCTCTCAAAGCTCCGCTGTTTACCATCGCGTTTATGGCCGCGAATTCGGAGAATCAATCGCCGGGAATTAATGACTGTTCTCGTTTAATGACTCTGCCTTTATCGCAGTGAATTTTTATCGATTCATGCGCAAGATTTATTGGGAAGTCGGGGTAGGTTCGTTGATTACACGCATCCGTAATGACGGCAATTAGGCTGAACGACTTCTTTAATTCTCGTGGGTTCATAGTAAAACATGAACGTAGCAGAGTACTAACTGCTTCAATAAAAAAGAACGTGGAACAACTAAACCGAGCATCGTTATTTAAAGATGTCCATAGAGGCAGATAAAAGTAAACGACTATCGTAAGTACTTAGGAGGAAACGAGGGAAGAATATTTATTTCCTTCGGACATTTGATACAGTGTCGAGCAATCTATGCAGATGCCGATCGCGAGCAGGAGCAGCAAATCATCCGCGGGGAACACAATGGAGTTAAACGCAATGATTATGCAGTAACGAGGGAACGCGTGCGTAGCTTGGAAAATTAAGACCGCCGATGGATTAATCAGGAAACGCGGCAGATGAAATCTCTGGAAGTACCAGGAGGCTTGCTTCGCAGGGGAACAGGGATAACGAACGTCGGTCGATTTACAGAGATTATCGGTTAATTTCATCTCTACATTAATATGGAGCGGTAATCAGCCTGTTGGTAACCGAAAGCTAGCTCGGAATAGCTGAACCGATCTGACGTGTAGCTGCGAGGAGAATTATTCGCGCAGCGCGGCTTGTTACGAATAGAACCGAAACGGGACCTGAAATATCCCCCCGAAATTCCAGCGGCTCCTCGTTCGGGTGCTGGTATAAATTCTGGAAAATGTACGACCGTCGACGAATGATAAATGTAAACGGCTGTAATTAATGACGCACGGTAAAGACGTGGAATTATATACGAACCGCGAATGGGATTATCGTTGGAATAAATGCGGGACACGGGTACAGAGCTCCTGGGGCAAAAGAATAATCCTCGTCGATGCAGTTGAACACGGTATTACACCGTTTCCCTGGGCTTTTAGTGGTTTATAATTGGAAAGCGAGCAAGGCTTTTCGGGCATTACTTATTATTATTGCTCGCCGATAGAAAGGAACGAAATTCGCGCCGGGATTCCGCGTACGCTGTGAAACGCGGGAGTGACGGGAAATTGCACGTTTCGAATACAGCTAATGATGCTCGACCGCAGCAGCTCCACTGTCGTCGTTGCAAAAACCGTGCGCAGCTAGTAACGATATCGGGGGAATTTTGCGTGCGGAAACGTGCGAGGCCGCGTGCGCGATGCACGCAGATTGGCGCAAGTGGAAGCGGACAGAGCAGCGTCGGACAGCCGCGTCTTCGTCGACAGCTGATTCTGAACAGCTGTTATCTCTGTAACGAATAGAAATACATTCGCGATACCTCCGTGGAACACCTTGTATTTTTCTAAAGATAGTGGCTAAAGGAGTGAGCCCGTTAGAGGGCGAGTAGCCTAGAGTGCCGGAGTCTGAATAAAAGAGGAATCGAGGGACTCGGGGTTCGATTATCCCGTATCTCGTTATAACGAGGGTTAAGCTCGGAGTACCGAGAGGGCATGGAGAGTAATTGCGATGGTCGTCGGCAGGTAGTTGCAACGACCTCGGTAAAATTTGTGTAGCTTTCGGGGTCGATCGTCTTGGGATCGGCTCGAGGGACCTTGAAGGAGTCGATGGTTAATCAAGATATCGGAGGCGGCCGTAAAAATGGATTTACAACCGTTCGATTTCCGTGGTGATAGTTGGAACCGCGGGTGGCTCGCATCTCTGTTCCGTACGACGCGGCGGTAGCCCGATTGGAAAAAAATCTCCGTGGATCGGCGGATCGATCGATCGAACGGCTGCTGGCCGCTTTCCACGCTCGATACAGGTTCTCTGCGATGCGGATAAATAGCTCGGCGAAGAGAAAGAGAGAGGCACCGTCTAGTGCGTTCGGTGAACGGTATAATCATCATTATCCTATTATCATTAAAGTCGGAAAAATGGCGGGTCGACCAATCAGCGTGCGCCTGGAGCGAGTCGGGGTTAACTGCAGGTGGGGACTCGGATGAATACTCGGACCTCCCATACAGCCTCTACCTACTGCAACGATCCTGTACACGATCCTGTGCACGTACATACGTGTATGGGCGCCGATCCTTCCCACACCCTGCTCGCACTCGCACTCGCACTCGCCTCCCCACGTATCTGCAACCGCTCGTTTAATTACGCAGAATAGATGATGCGTCGCGTCGCTGCTCCGCGTAATTACACGCCTCTTACGCGTCCAGTTATTAATTAACCTATCCTACGCGATGACGGACCTTCCCGCTCTGCAACGCCGAAGAACTATCCGAGAGAAATGGGTCTCTTGCCCTCGGGAAGGGGGATACAGTGTTTGAAATTCTTCGCAGCAGCCAGTCTCAACAACGCCTTCACCCTGCCAAATGTTCGGTGAAACGCGATCGAACCCCGGAATAACGTATCAAAGCCACTCAAGATCCATCGATTCGCTCCAATTTCCCGAATTAGATTTCTACGATGCGATAGACGTGTACGTGGAAAGCGGTCCAGTTTGTATCCCGAAGAGTGGCCCGCCTCCTGGAGCGTCGAAAATAAATTCAGCCCACGTGGAGGGGCCGCGAGGATTCGCGCAACCTTAGATTCCGGTTCCAGCGGGTCGTGGCGAACGGTGCTCCGAGTTCCAGGAGTCAAAGTTATTAGGCGTCGGGACGATACTTTATCGTTGATACCTGGTATTACGGTAGAAACCAGTTCCCTCCACGGGATGACTCACTCCCGGGCTCATCTCGAGCCCCATCGTGCCGTACCCCACAAAAATCCTCGCCCATTAGCATACTTATCGAATTCATTAAGGTTCCCGCGATAGCCGCGGAAACACGCTGCAACCTCGATACACCTCGAATCATCGCCCCCTTTCCTCCTCCTCCTCCTCCGCCCCCTCCTCTGGATCGGAGCTGTTTTTAATAATCGTGTCTTCGGGTGGAACGGTAATTTTCAGACGCTAATTGAACTTTTATGGTTATCTCGTTAGCTGCGATTACTCGGGCCACTCGTCGTGTCCGGGGCCAGGCATGTCCGCAATTTTGTACGATGTAATAATTATTGAAGCGTGCAGGCTGCACTCGGCTTTTTCGATGGGATCTCTGTATGCCGCAACATGCCACGAGCTGGTATCGTGGTGTTCCGATTCCTGGGAAGCTTACAGGCCGCTTCAACAAGGGTGCTGGAATATCCGCGCGCACGTACCACTTGTACAACCGATTCGAGAAATAGCAGAAAAATAATAGCAAGCGGTATCCAAGTTGACGTAGAATGAATGCTAAGGAACATTGCCGCAACTTCGGCTGACCTCGCGAAGAAACGCGCGTCTGCCGTTTCTACATACGAAACAGCGCATTCTCCCTTTTCTGAATAAGGCAATAAATATCGGAAATCCATGAAGAATACTGAAACGGACTCTCTCTACGATAATCGAACCAAGCACGCGTATGAAACGGCGCTTGTTTTTTTTTTTCATCCGAGTCGTCAGCCGAACAGACCGAAGACTCGTCGAACATGGCCGACGCGAGGTCGCTCGAAATACAGATTTCTGTCGAATCTCGTAATCGCTTCGAATGATCCTCGGATTTCCAGTTTCCTCCACGGGCTAATCGGCTGTTTTATGACGTTGAAATTTGACACCGCTTTCGACTCGCCACGACCTCTCTTTCGACGGGAAGCATTAAATTATCCGACCGCCCCGCGTTACGTTCACGCGATTTTCATAAGTTCCGAGAATAACACGCGGATCTTATAGCGAGGCGTGCAATCATACGTGGAATAGTAAGTAAACCACTCGTTGCCTCCACGGAGAATATAATTTAGAGAAAATGATGTTCTATTAAGGCCCTGGGGGTCGGCCATTCGTAAACTTTGCTTCACGCGATCTCTCGGACCTCCGCTTCAGCGAGAAACAGAATTTTCTCTTGGTTTTCCTTTCTTTTTTTTGTTGTATCGACAACGCGCATCATCAATTCCCAAGCCGTGCCATCAGTTAAGGTGTATCTCTGCGCAGCATTGTTCGACCGACGGAGGTTACTTTCGATGAAATATGTCTTTGAACCACGCGATTGCACGAACCGTTTGCGTAAAGAGGAAACTCGGCCTCCCGTTTCCGCGGTGCAACAGATGGCTTCGCTTTTACGGAGAATTAGACGATTTCGATTGAACGAATCACGCCTCAAGGTTCCCCGTCGGCGCAATTCAACGCAACGCTCGCGTTTCATCCTCGCCACTGAAGAGACTCGCCTCGGCACGCGTACTTTTCACAGACTTTCCACGCGCGCACAAACATTCTCATCGTTTTAACGAACTATTGGCGAAGCAGAGTACCTACAGCGTTTGCACAGTGCCGAAGTAATTTTTCTAATTGCCGCGTCTCTCTGATCTGGAAGCGCGTCAGAAAATATTCAGTAGTATGAGGCTTAATTTCAAGCGACGCGGACAGAACACTCGCAGAACGGAACGTGGTCTGCGGAGCAATTTTCCGGGCACTCGTCGTAGCTCCGGTCGGAATAGGGCTAGGTCAACCGCAGACGGCGATTAATCATGGCGATACAACTTAATTATTGTCCACGCCTTCTTTAACGCAACGCATTGTGCCGCGCGCATGCACGCGTCTCACTGGCTCACTTGTGTCTTTTCCAGCCACAGGATGGACGGATAGATTTATTGCCCTGCTGCAATATTCCTTAAGGATATGAAACAGCAACGGTCCGAGAGACACAGTGACAGTAGTAAATAACGTCGCACGTGTTTCTTCAGTTTCTTGCGATTTTTTAGCACGAATGCCGTGGCAGAGTCTCGAAGAATTCGATAAATGTATCTTAAAGGAAGGGGAAGGGGAAAAAGAGGAACGACAATTTTTCGTGATTTTGCGATTTACTCGTAGCTTGTTTTGTTGGTGATAACTGGGACTACAGAATTGTCTGATCACAAAGGGTTATTAAATATTTTGTATAGGTACTGATTAAAAATAGTTAATGTTCACTCCGCACTGGAAAAAAATACGAAATGGCCCCACTCTTTGCCTAACAATAAGCGTAAGCTTCAAGCTTCTGTCGCCAAGGTAAAACAAGAAATTATTTAAGAGGAAAATTATATAAAAAAATTAAATTCATTGAACTAAAGTATTGAAACTTAATTTTCTGAATAAAGCTGTTTCGTAACATTCCCTGTTTTTCCCCACATCCGAGCAGTGTAAGTTAAACGACGCTCTGGGATAATCAATCGAGCACGATTTTCGCTCGACCGAAGGGAGCCAATTCCAGAATGAGTTCTTTTTAAAAGCAGTCCTGCCAATCGCACGTGGGTGGCTACCGAGCGAGTACAATCTCAAGCTGTCTCGGCTCGTTCGTTTTTCATTAATTATCTTAGGCACTTTCGCTGATAGGATCGCGCGGTTGGGCAACTTTGACACTCGAAAAAGTGGAAACTTTCGGTTTGATGGATTTATGGGAACGTGCGTGGACTCCGCAAACCGCAACCTTTTCCTTCCCCGGGAAACTTCGATTTATATTGCCTCGCGAGAGCGCGCGGCCGCGGCGTTGAAAGGAAGCGAAAAACGTGCTCGGTATCTTTCGAAATTATATTTCAGAAAAATACGAAGGCGCGCCTAGAAATATCGCGGGATAAAAACATTTCCCTGCCAGAATACCGCTTCCCGAAAACTGAGCCGCGCTCCTTTGTTCCCCGAGCGCCCTTTCCGCCGCCGCGCCGTTATCGTGAATCTTCCTTATCAGCGCGGGGGGGTTAAATTATGATGACCGGTTGACGAATTGTTATCGCGTGGCCGGCGTTGTCTTTGCTGGTAAATGCATCCATCTTCCGTCGGGCCAATAAATCGCGCGTATAACCGGCCATTTACGCGGGCACACTTACGTAGGTACTGCGACTCGCCTGTCACACGAGCGCGCATCTTATCTCGCTAACCATTTTCACGGGACAAGAACTCTCGAGATATTCTTCAGGAGAAATCGCCAGCAACCTTGGCCGGATAACGCGCGAGATCCCGGCGTATACCATGCGCCGTACCGTATTTGCCATATTTTATCTAAATCCTGTTCGTTCCAGGCATCGTCGCGATAAGGGGACCCGTGTTCCCCGTCCGGCCTTAAATGCTACAAATTTTCCGTCAATCCAGCGTCAAGTTTCATCGACAGCGCGATATCGCGAGCTGACTGACGTGGCGCAGCATCGAAACTACGGGGTGTCGTTTGGTTGCTAGCAAGGTGTGTATACTCGGGGCGAGTGCAGACACTGCGGGCCAGTTACTTTGGTAGAGTAAGCTTCTATTCTCGCCTCCTCAATAACGAGCCCTTCGTTAATGCTGCGCACGGGCGAAGGAGACAACAAGAGGAATACCTAGCTGGCGTTAGTTTAGTGGAGGATCCTAAGTAGGAAAGTTTGGTGCCCCAGCGGGACGCGAGTAACATCTCCAGCGAGCCAATGACACGCGAGAAATCTCCTTGCCCTTCCGCGGCAGTCACTTACCGAACGTGTAAACTAGCTGCCGCCGAGTCTTCGTCCCCGACACAGCGTAATAACGGATTTCACGATTTCCCACGGGTCATCTGGCTACGATATCTCCCGTCGAACAACCGATAAACCCGCCCTCCCCGCCGCCGGACAAAGGGGTCGCCATTGATTTTCTCATCGGAGATCAAAACGTCCCTTCAGATACGGCGGAAGCAAACACGCCTGTTCCAGCTCGCTTCTTTTCCCGCTGCAGCTATTTGACGAACGTCCCCTCGTATTGTACAGGGGACGCGAGATAAAGTGACGCGGGAGATTTATGGCGAGCGAAGCAATACAGCAAACGCGAGCAACCAGGGTGCAGGGTATTACGGGGACGTTGCGGGATTTCTTCAAAAGACCGCGACAAGAGAGCCGCGTTTATAATTGCCGCTATTGTCGAAGCACGTCGGATTAATATTTCACGGGGAACGAGCTCGCGCGTTTAAACCAAATTCCCATCGACTATCCTCCGGCTTCTACCTACACCCAGCCCTGCAAGGTCGAGCCTTGGCCACTAGAAGTCGCCGATGGCGAGGCAGTTTCGATTGTCGCTTGAAATTTAATGGAACGAACCAGCGAAATACGACGAAAGGATTAAAAGTCCGGAGAGCACTGTTCGAAAATACAAGGGATGGCGCTTCGGCCACGGAATACGCAGAAGCCGAGAAGCCAGAGATCGTGGGTGAGGACTAGGCGGTATCTCTCGAAAAGGATCACGCTCCTGCGCCACTCTCGACTCTCGGCTCGCGTGGGTTTTATTCGTTATTGCTGATCGAGCGAGCAGCAGCCCACGCTCGACGCCGCGCCGTCTTCGTCCTGTCTGCCCCCGCAGGTGCGAATCGCTCACTCTTCCTCCGAGCTGGCCAAATAACATCGACACGCCTGCCTCGTCCCGCGCAAATCTCAGATCGATCTCCTTCGATCACTGGCTAATGCAATTACACGAGCTCGTGAAACGACTCGCGTTCCACATACTGTCAACTCCCAACGATCTCGGGAGTTCGCCGTGATTAGCACCGGAATATCAATCCTCGATCGATCCTAACGGCTCGTAACAGCTACGAGAGAAATAGTTTGTTACCAGTGTTTAGGATAAGCGGCACAGCTGTTACGTATTTTACGACTGGACTCTGTTTGCTGAAACTGGCGCAGGGGATGTTTCATGTTAAATAATCGACTCCTGACAGCGCTCTAACAATATCGCGGAGAGGCTACTTGCGTTATCACGATATGGCCAAATATTCGCACGCGTTACGAGCAAACACGGTGAGCCAATATTTGCTGTAATACTCTCACAATCCCTAGTTAACGTTTACCCTGCATGGATATGAAGCCTGAATCCTGGCCAGCGTGATACCAGCGTGATTTGAATATTACTCCACTTCGAGCCTTTGAACGTTATCAAAGCCTTACGCGCGTTTGAATCTAATGAAACGAAGCGTGGCCCTTTAATCGAATCGCAATTTACCAGCCGCTATCGAGCCTGATCCCACTGCCCAGGAGATCGTCCTCGGTGTTACGCAAAGGCGGAGATCGAAGAATGGGAGTAGCCCCGGACGCGGCGGTATTCTGAATGAAAATAAAGATAACGCTTCGTCATCGAGTGCCTACGCGCCAGGCTCGAGCATTTCAGCGTTTTCGGATTTGCACGGTGCCGAGCCCACGCGCCGCGCCGCCGTGCCTTTTATTTCCTGCCGCTTTCGCGTCGGTCTGCCCGACCAAAAGAGAAGGAAAGACAAAAAGCGAGCGTGTACCGTCTATTGACGAGGCTGCCCACGCGATCGCCCGCACGCCTGCATTCATCGAGCATCGTGCGTGTAGCGTGTAGCAGCACAGGTGCTCACTCCACTCTCGGCCGATCCCTACTACGCGACAACCAGCCTGTCCTTTTATTCCGGCCGTGCTCCGCTCCCGAAACTTTCCCAGTCTTCGAAACTATACAGCATCCTCGCGCGTTACTTCCTTTCGGCAACTGGATGTTTCGCGTGTTTCTATGCCACGCTGTTGCTGGTCTACTTTCGAGTAGAATTAATCCAGGAGAGGTTTGGATCGAAAATTTCAACAGGCGATCCTCGAAGTTGCGCATCTCTTCGATTTCCATGATGCAAGCAGATTCTCGGAGGTCTTCGTTCTTCTTGAACTGTGTAATTCATAAACTTCAGATTTTATATCGGCTTAGGAGAAGTTCCGGGTCGCTGTGATTCTCAAAACCTGCAAAGTTCCGTGCGGACCATGCGACGAGTTCCAAAAATCAAAGTTCGTGGATCCGAGGGACGCCGCTGAGATTTTGAACAGTTCATTTGTTTCGACGCCAACCGGAGGAACCTTGGACAAACTTGGAGGAGACGGAGATCTAATTATGGGCTGCAGAAGTTTCTTCGATCGGTGATCTGGATGGCTTCGAAGATTCTTCGAACACCAGGTATCTTCAAGGAATTCTATCACGTTCCGAATTGGAAAACAAAATCCCTGAGTTCGTCTTCTTTGGATAAAGAAGAAGCGAATCGGGGGGAAACCGGAACGCGTCTCGAATCTTGTCGTTCCCATCGCGAAGCGTGTGCGCACACGCGCGAGAAACACGCACACTCACCCACGCTGCTCGAGCACTTATTCAGCGAATGGAGTGGCGATTTTTCAACGGTTCGAACCATGAATGGGCGGCCGGTGTTGTCGGCGCTGTTCGTGTTACAGAGGAGCCGCGACGGTTCCCCTTTTTTTCGTCGGTTTTGCGGACGCTTGGCGCCATCCCAGGGACGCCGGTATCCTTTTCTCGCAATCACCGAAGAGATCGAAAGACGAGACGCGAGGGACAACCGTCCACCTCCCTCGAAACAATCGCGGAACCGCTTTCAATCTGGTTCGTCCATCTACCGCGAGCTTCCCAGAAAACGGTGCAAGATCGTATCCTGGATAACGGACCAACCGAAATTCTCACCATTCGAATGCATCGGAAGAGGGGGTTATCGATTCGTTAACTAATCCCAGCTGAAACACCGAGCAGAAAATTCGCCAGGTGAAGCAACCGACTGTACCGAGAATTATTCTCTCCAGCTCGTACCAGTGGACAGTTCTAAACTCGAAGTAAGTAAACTTCGACTGCGAGTTGAAACAGTTCGCGGGTGCAGAGCCGCGCGTGAATTCTGTCGGCGTTAAGTTTGAAATTGGGAGACGGGCATCGGCACGAAAGAGGTGCAAAGCCTACTAATGCCTCGTCATTACGATACTCCCGGCGAGTTAATAACTCCGTAATAACCGAAGAGACGCGGCTAAGCTGGATCCAAGTGGACAGATTACATGCGTCGGTTAAGGTGGGGAGCGTAAACGGTCCCCACCGCCGGCTGTAATTTTCTTGGTCGATCAGGATAATTGCTTCCTAACGACAGGCTAATTTCGAAACGCGGCTCCGTTTCGCGCCGCTAATTCGGCTCGGCTCGCATTGTCTCCGCGCCTACAAAACGAATAAATATTTACGAGGGGCTTGTTCTCGTCTATCCCGCCCCGACAACCTATCTACATTCAAAAGGTGCCGTAGAAGAGGGGCTCTATTCTCCTTTTCCGCCGGAGGAAAAGTGACCACACCGCGAGCGTGGCCTTTGCCGACTCGACGACGTGGGATTCGAGACTCTGCTCACGGATGAAGTCATTATTCGCGTTAATAGCGTAGAAATTGGTGGAAAGACAAGCACCAGCAGATATTTCCTCGTCGCTCCGCCGAGATTGCTACCTACAGGGAAAGCTTCGTCGCAATTTCTGACGTGAATGGTTCGATAAGAATGCGAGGTTTCGGCGTCGTTCGGGGAACAGGTGAAAAATGAGAAAATTCCCGTCTGGCTTCTCTCCGTCTCTTTCCAGTTGCTTTTGTTCGAGGACTCGTCACGGCCAGTCCTTGGAGCAGAAGCCTCGCCTTCGGCCGCAGGCGGTTCCGTTAAGTGCACAAATAGTCTCGAGTTACGATTCAGAGATGAACACGGGAAGAGATTAAGCGGATAAGAGCAAGCGAGGGAAGATAAGCGTGTGACATCGGCCGGTACTTCGGGGTGATCCCCGTCCGAAGTGTCGTAAAATGCTAATCGCCCCTTATTTATGCCCTCCCCGGAGCACCTTAACGGCTGTTAAAAACCCGAGTTGATTTTTAATTAATGCCGATAAACATTTCGTTTACGCGGAGGAAGACGCGGCCGGGCCTGTAATTGATTGTCATCTCGTAAATGCCTGGGCCACCGGCATAAATATGCGCCTCCTCTGATGCGCCACCTCTTCCACCTCCTCTGGATTCTGCTGATCTTATCGTGCTATCGGCGCGACGCGAAGCCGCCGCCTGGCCGACGGCCAAGTGACATAATTTTTCGCCACGCTTTTTGACGTGCCGCTCGCGAGCCAGTCGCCGATTCGGCAGAAATCCAGCCGAGCGTTTTCGCGTCACTGCGACGCGGGGGTGCTCGCTTCGAGCAACGTTCATCCACCGTGGCTCCGTACCTTTCACTTTTCTCCGCGAACTTACATAGGCAACGCGAGCGGTTGCCGCGATAAAAGAGTTCAGTGGCAATCAAGGAATATCGCGTTGCTTGCATTCATCGGTAAAAGAATAAAAGAAGGAACGACGAGGCAATCTAACCGCTGCTAGACGTTTCCATCGGGATCGAATACAAATAATCCCGCGACAAGCAAGATAAGACGGGGCCGTAATAGACGAGGAATCTTTGCTGAGTAATGCCGCGCGTAATTCGTCCGTCGTCCTGGTTTTATGGCCGCGTTGCATTGTCGAGTGCGGTTTTCAAACTCACCCCTGACGTTCGGTCGATGGAGGCGAGCCTCGGGGACGATGTGCACAACGGCGATGAACGCTTGAAGCATCAATGGATAGCGCATGGTTGCGGCTGAACCGGAAGCGCGCTCTCCAATAAGTCCACAGCGTCTTCCGTCCTTTAAGCTGTCACTCGGTGACCTGCAATAAATAGAAGAGAGCATCTTACGAGACGTATGACTGGGCGGATCTTTTATCCTCTGAAAAAGGTCCCCTTCGCGTTTTCCGTGCAGATGCTTGACGGTGGTATTCTCCGTCTCTGCAGGCCTGTCCGTTTTAATTTCTTGCATTCGACGCAAGCAGAGTATTAAAGCCGAAATTCGTGGTTTCAGAGGCTCCGAGGGGAAGCCCGTAGACGTTGCTGCAGCAGCTTTGCCCTAAGATATGTACCTTGTTACACGAGGTTTTCATGGTCCAGCAAGTAACGGTTGGTAGTTATGGTAATCGGATTTGGTCGGACCATGCCTGGCCCTACGATTCGACCTGACAGCCTGACAGTGTTGACCCTTTCTCACAGTTCCTCACCGAACAGTAGGATTTACCGTGCACCCTGACTTACATCTGTTACCACGATTATTTCTGGGATTGTCGCTCGGATTCAACCTCGACGAACTTTGATAGTCGTCGATGCGCTGGGTGTTACAGGTCTACGGGCAACTGAAATAAACGAACACGACGGGTGGGAGTACACAAAGCGAAAAGTCATTTTCTAATGAAGAAGGCAAAGAAAGTTGTATCCGGGACTGAACGGTGGCAAGTCGGCACGGAATTAAAGCCAGAAATAAATGTTAATTGCCGTGCAGATGCATCAGAAGCTGGTTCTCGCCGACCGGTAACCCCGGGAGACTAATTACTGATTTCGTAGACAGAGGGAGAGAGTTAATCAAGTGACTTTGATTTCCCCGAACCCTTTCAGTATTCCGCAGCGTTTCGCAAGGGGCGGCTGCGACCCGTCTCTGCGACTCGCTAATTAGAACAAGAGTCGATCGTACGTGCGAATGTCCCGCTGCACCTTCTAACCTGTGCAACATCGATCGGTAAACCGAGCGCCCCCCCTCTAATTTTCTATTGAAATCCTGCGGGAATCAAAGCTCCTGCTACTCGCTCGTGATAGAGCAAGCATTTTTCGCGTTAATCGCGTTACGAGAATCGGAGTGCAACGGCAGCAGAAGAAAGCTCTCTTACATCACAAACCGCACAGCAGACACTCTATACACGCTAATCTAATTAAAAATTATCTACGTTACAAGCCTGTAGGCGGTTTACCATTTTCTGGAACGCATAAGAACACCCACTATGATAGCCAAAGTACCCTCGAACCCATCGCAATATCGTTGCTCGCGACTCGATAAATGCGAGGCTTGTTTTGTTCCGCACGAATCTTTGCGCTGAAACGTTTTAACGGGAGCGTGTAAATACCCGCGTGTAATTCCCGCTCGTATCAGATGCGGCCACTTAGGACGCGGCCGTGGAATATTTATAAGAGAGGCGCGGTTTTAAAGCGTCTCCTGTCGTTCGGATTGAGTTGTCGCTGGTGTAATATGCCACACAAGACGATGCCATCGCCGGAGATTAACGACACGAGCACCATTCCAAACCACGCGAGGAATTGTCTTGGGTGTTCCTGCACGATTCTTCTGCCCGGTGTTCCTTTCTCCGCTGGCAAATTAGACACGTGTCGGTGGGATTTTAAAAATAGTGTATTCAGCGAGCTACGGTTGCTCGGCGAGGATAGGATCGCGGAGCAGAAAAGCCGCGGTCATCCCGATCGCGAACAATGCCGATAGTCCAATTTCTATTTCTCATCGTCAGCATTTCCGCGCAATTATCGATGCATTATCGGTTTTGCCCAGGGCAAAATTCAATTGATTCCCCGTGTCGTCGTGCATTTTCAAAACAAACGTTTGACTGGCGCCGAGTTGCAATTTGCGAGCATAATGGCGACGCTCATCCGAACCTCAAATTTCATTACATCCCACCGTTTCATTCGCGGACTGAAAATATCGGTTCGGACGCATAAGCGTTCTCCCCTTCGAAATCCAATAATCCACGTTATTTATATTTCTCTAGCGAAAATGCTACGAATCGCGGTGAACGCCTAGCATAGTTCGAGCGAAGATAGTCAAAACGAAAGATGGAAGTCTCTTCCAGTGGAAAAATAAGGGGAATCACGTGGGAAATTGACAGACGTCGACGGTGACGATGACGCGAGGAAACGGTCCGCAAAGTGAGAGGCACCGGAAATGCGTTCCAGCGGACGCTGGAACGCGTGGGTAAACGCGTGTGAAAATGCGTATACCAGAAGGCACGAGCGAGAAAGCAAACAAGCAGAATAACCAACGAACTCGTTCGAACGGGATTTACTCCTACGAATACGTATCGGCGCTCGCCTCCAACTAATTCGCCAATGTTAATGGTAGTTAATTGACAGGCAGCTTGAGAGCGGGGAGCGCTCGAGCTGTTCGAGACGAAAACGGCGCGGCTATGTCGGCTGTTGTGCAAGCCGGCTATACGCGCTGGCCAGATCGATTTTTCCGCAAATCCTCTACCTCTTGTTCCACTTATTTTGCATGAAATCAAAACACGTCGAAGACAATAATTACACCTTCATTTTCAAGAGGAACGTGCAGCTCGAAAGCATATTTTAATTCTACTTAATTTCCACTATAGATAATAACACGGCAATGATTCAAATCGACGTGGCGATTTCAAGCTTCTCATCCTGCGCAAGAAATATGAAAAACTTCCACGCGTTTCGAGGTTGATTTAAACGAAACGGCACTTCCTGCGCGCCACCCTGAAATTTTCATTCACGAACGTCCGAGGTTCGTTTCCACGGGCGTAATAAAGATGTCCGGCGAAGATGGACGCGGAGGTTTAATTAATATCGATGAAACGTAAGACGAGGGGACCTGCCGGTCACGGGGATGCACCGCTCGGGGCAATGATAATGAAGCCACTCCGTGTCAGACTACAATCGCGATTCCGTACTTTATAATCCCCCTTTCAGCGGGGCTTGACCAACTTATTCGTACGCGGGCGCATCCGTCTTCAATTTTCCTTCCCTTAATTTAATCTCGCCGGGAAGACTCGTTTTTCACCCTCCGTTTTCCCGCTCCGATTGCACGCCTCGTCGGCACTGTTGGTCTTCCGCGACGGCCACGATACGGTCCCTCCTCGTGTCACTTCCGAATTGATTCACGGGCAACGAATTCGCACCGCGCCCGGATAATGCGATATCCGACGCTCCGTGAATAATTTACAGCACGGAGGTGGCTGAGCTCGGCAACAAAATGTTGCGGCGATAACGACACGCACGCCCGCGCCGAAAAACAACGGGGACGTCGTCGAATAAACCGTGATTCACGCCTACTCGGGACGCGTTGTAAAGCAGAATTTATTCCTTCCGCGCTTTCTCGCGCGACCATAGAATCGCGTAGCCCCGCTACGTGTTTAGGATGGCAGAGAATTGATTAAAGCGACCAGAATAAGAACGGTGGAAGAACCGAGTTGGAAACGGAGGTGGCCTAAGGGCCAAGCGTGTACCGGCCTTAAGAGTTCATCTGGATCGTGAGTACGGAGGCGACCGCGTTGTCAGGTAAATATTCGCGTGTGATTTATGCGAGGTTCGCGGCCACAAAGCGCATACAACGGGCCGAGGCGCCGCTACCACGGTGCTCATTGTTTCCCGAGTGATGGATCGAAGTAGAACAGAAAGGTTATTTACGTTTTCAAATTAATCACGACCACTCGCCGTCGTTCGACGCCGGGAATGTCGCGACGCCCCTTTTCTTCGGGGATGCCGCGCCTCGCCTCTTGAACAACTTCCACGTCCACGCGCGATTTCACGCGAATCTTTATCGAGCCCAGCGCGACGGGCGACGCGAATTTTCCGTCGCCGTAAATCAGCGTTTTGGAAAATGAGTTTCTGCGCGAACGCGGGTCGCTCGATCCTCCATTAAGATAATGACGCGCGAATTCCGCGGGCACAACTTACGCGCCGATTATCGCGTGCCCGTCCACGATTATTTCAACCTGTAAACGTATTCGCGCACCAATGAAACGAATTCGTGCATCGTTTGCTCTTTGAAACGTTGTTGCGCATTTGTACGCGTTGAAAATCGGAGCGCGGAATAATTAATCAATTTAATGGTATATTCCTTTTGTGCATTAACGCTTGATGAATTTTAAACGGGCTCGTTGAAACGCCTGGTATGGTAGTTAGCTCTTTCCCAGTCCGGAGCTACTATCTTTCCTGGTCCCGAGGATTTAACAATTGCGCGGGACAATTTCATTACAGGATTTCGTCCCTAATAGTGTTCTTTCTGCTTGCACGTCTTCCGCAAAAGGGTCAATTTTTAATCCTCCAGTGGAGCGGAGAATAAAATTGTGTAAAATAATATTCTACGTCGTTTGGTACACGTTTGATGCAACTCTGATAATAAATGAGGGATTTATTGCAAATTCTGAAACTGCACCCATTACTCTTGCGCGAGATACGAATGCTCCAGATTTGATAAATTCGCCAGAAATAGAAATAAAAATACTACTTACTGTGTAAGAATATATATTTTTCAATTAGTGTTCTCCTTTTAATTTTATAAACAGTTCTTTTCTAATTTACTTGAAGTTTGTAAAGATCGAGCCGCACCCCTGTCGCTGCAAGGTCCTTAATTGCTGGGCGCGATCGACCAGCGAAGGGATAGAATTACGTTACATGTTAACGATAATTTAAAAACAAGCAGAAACACGAGGATATTACAGGATGTCTGGGCGCCCCTTCGCGTACGCTCCACCTTAACGATTTAATAATTGCTCGGGTCCCTTCGCATTCGGTACGACTCGGTCATTAAGTGCAACGTAATTTGTTAGCCGCCCTGGACTTTGATATGAAACTTCACCCGGTTGACGAGGGCCGATCCGTTTGCTTTCACGTTATCATTACCGTGTAACAACATAATGACGCGAGGAAAGCGTCCCGTTCGCGACGATTAGTCCGCCAGGGATACGATAATCACAGGGTTTTTGCACGAAACAAGACATTAACCTATTTCGAGCGGGAGTTGCGCAACTGGCAAAACCGCGCGCCAAGAATTTCCAGAGCATCATCCTCTCCGCTGCATCCCTCGACGCCCGCGAACGCCGGCAAAAATGCGCTTAAATAGGGCTAAGCTTCCTAGCCGAAGGAATCGCGGAAACGCTTCCCCCCGTTTTCTACCTTTTCGCGAGCATAGAACGCGGAACGTTACAAGAAACTTTCCTCGGAAGCTTCCCTCGAATTAACCGTCAAGATTCGCGTTAAACAGCGTCTGGATCGTGTTTCACTGGCACAGACGAGCGAGTCGGAGTTAACGCGTCGCGAAACGAGCAGAATGCCTGTCGAGCGTAATTTTCTCGCGATCCTTCTTCCGCGCTCAACGATCCACATCGCTCGTTAAACACCGGCAAAGAAGATGATTGGACGTGCACGTCGAGCCGGTGTCATAGGTGATCCGTTTCCTCGGGCCGCGCTTTCTGCCCGGCGCAAAAACACGTCCGGTTACTCTGTCAGGCTCCTTTTCCTCCGCGACGAATCCGCGTGTCGTCGCTTCACAGCTCCGAGGGACACTGTGCAGGTAAATGGCCGCCAGAGATCGTTCAAGGAACACCAATTCTTCACGGATTCCCTCTATCCATTAACGCGCGGCGCCCCGTTAAAAGGACAGCCAGCGGACTCGTTTCGCTTCGCGGCAAACGCTAGAATTTCTCCTTTTGTCGGAGCGTAGTCATTAAACTTTCGCGACCAGCGAACTCGCCTCTCCTAATCCAAAGCTGCTGTCAAACGGCGAGGCGACGAACGGGGGAAATGATTTACAACAGTGTTCTTGTTTCGATCCACCATTGTTCTCAGTTCTCGTCTGTCGGTTCCCTTTTTTGTTGGAAACATCGATTTCTGCGAGTGACGAGAGTGCTGATCCCATTCGTGGGTAAGGTTCGCAGACGTTCGACGTACCGGCGTCGTTAGTACAATGCCTGTATCGTCGTTATTGCAACCATCGCGCGTTTCACTCGCGCGGAAGGTACGTTTTTATGATTTTCAGGAGAAATCGAGAAAGCCGCGAGAAACCATCCACACGCTTTTGTTAATCGTTACTCTGTCGCGGGTTCTTCGAGTTCGTTGGATATCCCGCGCCTGCTTCGAGCGAAGATACCACGGCAGAGCCTGGAGTGAGTAATTTATTATAATTCAAAGGCAAATTGCAGGAATAAACAAGGCTTTTGATCAATTTCGCAGGTATTTGTGGGCGCGCGAGATCGACGACGCGCTTGAGTATGCGTGAGCGCATAACCGATCAGTTTGCACCCTCTTTTGCATTCTGAATGACGTAACCGTTAGCACGGTTATCGCGGTGCCTTTAGTTATCCTTGCAGAAGCTGATGCTGGGCCCCTAATCACCGAGCGAGCAAATGACATAGAAGCGAGCGCCGACGCCGACGGCAGGTGCTTTCCGTGAAATTAATCCCCGACGCACGGCGGGCGATCGAGCGTGCACAAAGAATGCCCACGATTCTGCCGATAATTTTCAGATCGTAGATTAATCGGCGTCTCTCGGAGGCGAACGAGACGAACGGCACAGTTGACGGCGTTGACACTTTTGCGCGCGATAAATCACTCGAGCCTCGAGGAGCTACCGAGACCAGTTGCTTTCCTGGCTACCTCCTTCGATTCTTTCGCGAAAAGCTGTCCCCCCAGATCCCTCGATTACTCTCCATCGTTTTTCAACGCCTCTAAATCACTCCGCGAGTGCGGCTTGTTGGAAAATTACTGGCGAGGCTCAAAATCCTCGAATGATTTACCGGGACGCTTGCCTAAGCGCGCGATAACGGGAGCAACTGTTTGGAAATGGTAAATATTGTACTTGGCGATTTATTTGATATTAAGATTAAACAAACTCGGATGCTTTATGTGGCCAGTTGGAATTATTAACGATTGTTGAAATCATTTGCTTTGTATCATCGCTGTAGGCACTTCGCTCGCCAAAAGCATCTCGTTGACTCGTAATAATTTCGGTAAATCTGTCGCCTCTTGACTTTCGCTGAATTTAATTTTTTGGGGGAATAAGTATGCGATGCGAATCGATTCTGAGTGTAATTCAACCGAGGTTACAAAACAAATTGATGGACGATTGGTGTCCAGCTTTCAAGTAGTTGAGTAGTACTTTATATACTAGCAGAGGCTTAGAGGCACCCTGTAGTATTCATCGCAGGCCACTCTGCGCATTGAAATGTATCGAACGCGATCGTTTCTATGGAGATTCGATTCTCGCGCGCCCGACGTCGCACCGAATTCAAGGAAGAAAGAACGCTGGTGGCGAAATTCGCGTGGCTACGGTACGTACCCATGAATCGTGGCGTTCTGGTGGTCACGTGGTGGTGGTGCACTATTCCGAAACACCTGCGCGCACGTTCTCCACAGAAACGATGCCGAGGAAACGGCGCGGCGGAACGAAGAAACTAAGAAACGAAGAAACGAAGCACTGCCGCGACAGAGACACCTCGTTGCTCAGCCTCCCCCGCGGAGGACAGCTCCGCTCTCAGACGAGCGTCCGCGTGCAGCGGTACATCAGGTTGGTCGGTCGCGGTCGGTTCATCACCTAACAGTTCACTTTGCGCCGGAAGTGGCCCGATGTGGATCACGAAAACGCGCGTCTCCCCGAGGGGACTCGTGGGGGAGGGCCCGATACGCGAGTAGGGGGAGTGTGAGGGTACACCGTGCGCGTTAGGGGAGGGTGGGGACCAGACGAAGGAGAGAGAGAGAGAGAGGGAGAGAGAGAGAGAGGGAGAGAGAGAGAGAGAGAGGATAGGAAAGGGGGTGATACAGTGTACGTGGATACACTAG
Source organism: Andrena flavipes (assembly GCA_963971345.1). Classification (NCBI taxonomy): domain Eukaryota; kingdom Metazoa; phylum Arthropoda; class Insecta; order Hymenoptera; family Andrenidae; genus Andrena; species Andrena flavipes. The sequence continues at coordinate 2,169,414 of OZ020482.1, forward strand.
TGATGGACCGGTGAACCGGTGGAGGTGTGCGCACGGAGGTGGAGGCAGGTATGGAGAACGGAAACGGTGCGAAGGAGAGCGCAGCGGGAGGAAGATAGAGGGGAACAGAAATGACGGAACACGGATGCCGGTCCGGCGGTGAAGTCGTGGGCACGATCGCCGTCACAACACTAGTGGCCTGGTACACTCTTCCGATGCTACGTACACACGATACGATCCTCCTCTCCGTTCCTCCGTCTTGTTCCCTCTCGGTCGGCTGGCCCTGCACTCGCCTTCCTCCCGCCCCGTGTACCACTCTCTCTCCCTCTCTGTGTACGTATACTCTCTGTATGGACACGTATGCGTACGATACGCGGATTACGTGTGCTTCTACTACCTCTGCTACCTCTGCTACCTCTACTACCTCGCGGGACCGATCTCGCCTCTCCTTTCCGCCTCCTCCGGCTCGGTTACTCTTGAACAGAGAACTCTCGGAGGTTCCCTCCTACCTTGGACCGCCGCAAAAGTACGGGCCGAGAACCGAGAACCAAGAACCGAGAACCGAGACAGGGCAATCTACTAGGTAAGACTAGTTCCTCCACCCAGTCGTGGACCCGTTTTCTGTCCGGCCGCTCTCCCTCCCTCTTTCTTCGTCTCTTTCTCTCCCCCCCCCCTCTCCGCCAGCCCCTCGATCTCGCCTTCTCTTCCTATCTGATGCTCTTTTTATCGTCTCGGTCTCTTGTCCGTTTCCTTTTCCCTCTTCGTCACGTCGCGGTCTACCTTGCCCTCTCCCGCGACTTTGGCTCTCCTTCTCGCCTCTCTTTCGTCTTCGGACACTGCTCGCGCCCGAGGAATCTGTCTCCCTTTACTTCTCGCCGCTCCTTCGCCGCGGCTTTATCCACTTCGACCTCCGTCCGCCTCTTTTTAACAAGCTTCTTGCCCTTTCCCTTCGCGTAGGCTGCCTCTTCGGACGTCTCTTCGTACCTCCCGCCGCGTCCCGTCCAACTTTCTTCGCCAATTTATTTATACGTCCGCGTCACGCGGTACCTATTGCGAAATTTCGTTCCCCCTCCCTCCCAGCCGCCGGTTTTGCTCGCGATTCATCGTTACGCCCGTTTATTCGCGCCAACAGTTCTCCTTGCGTACCTACGTAGTCGCTTCCAGGTCGCTTCTGCGGACCCTGCGCCTCCCTGTCAGCTCTGACCCTTGCGGTATCGAACCTGAAACTTTCGTGAAAAATGTCGGCCCCGCGGATCCACTTTGGAACTTTCAAGATTTCACCCTCAAACTTGTGCGTACTAATAACGGAGCGGCATGTACACGTTACAACTTTACCACAACCCATTCCATTCCGTTCATATTTCAGCGGCTTCTTTTTTTTTCTGTTTTCCAGAGTGCATCGCGCGAACCCTCCTCCGCATCCTCCCTGTCTTTCCCTCCCGTGCCGGTCCGCTTGTTTCTCCATCGAATTTCCTTCCCGTTTGTTTCACCTTCGACTCGTTTTGCTCGTTATACGTTGCGTGCGCGAGTACCGCGGGCATAAATCTTCGGCGTGTCGCGAATTTTCTCTCTTTCGCCCCTTCGGTCGTCTTTATTCGCGCATGCATGTCCACGATCAACCACGCGCGAATAAACTTTGAGAATCGCCGCGATTCATACATCCCGAGAATAGACGATAAATACTCTCGTTTCCTCTCTCTCTCTCTCTCTTTCTCTCTCTCCCCCTTCTTTCTCTTTGACTCCGTCTCGCCTCCCTCGAGATCGGCTTCATTCTTTCGACAAGTTCATAAATACCCACGAACGGTCGATTGTTTCTCTCGGTCTCGCCACGCCGTTTCGCGAATTAGCATAAATTTGCCGTTGCGTGGCTCGCCGCCGTTATTGTCATCCGCAATCTGCCGCTACCTCTGTCACCGAGCCTTAGTTAGCTCGAGACGATTCGAGAGATTATAGATCCCTTTTCTCCGGACGAAGGGGCCTGTAAATTGGAAAGGACGATAAAAGGCAACAGCTGCGATATCCAGGGTGATCGCGATGAAAGGGACACCCTGTACCATTCGCGCGAATTTTATGCATACAGTCCCGCGCCGATTTCGCTGGAACGCGACGTTACTCGATACGATAATTGTGCATTTCAGGAATCCCATGCCGCACGAATACGATTATAAGTGCGTCGTTCAATGGAAACGGCTGCCACGCGGGGCAATTTTATTTGCGCCCGAGCCGCGCAAGAAAAATACCTGTTGCAACAGAATTAATTGTGGCCGAGCGATTATACGATCGAAGCGTCGTTTTAGAATAAATATGACTTGCAACAAACGCGCTCGAGCGTCGAGTTCGTTGGAAACTCTTTTTGCGGATTACCGTGAAATCGCTCCACCGACGAGACCGCAACGTATGAAAATTCCTGTCGCCCATTTACGTTCCGCGCTCCGTTCCACTTCTTTTTGAATGTCCGAGCTGTCGAGTAAAAGGGAAAAGGTCCGTGGAGGGAACTGGCATGAGTTTCGCGTGACAAATAATATTGCCTTCTAATTGTAAGTAGAATCTAAGATCGGTGTATTTCCGAATCGCAAACATTATCGTCGCATCATTTTTTATTGCACGATATCGCGCCAAGTTACGACTACTTTAACGTCCCTCTTATTTCAGCCCCAGTCCTCGGCGTTTCTTGATCCTTTCTAGATAATGACTTACCTTGCCCCCCTGGAAAGTTGGATTCTCCAAAGACTCGGCGTCCCTTTTTGCCTCCTTACTTCCCAAAGATTTATCTCCATTGAATTCCAGCTCCTCCCATCCCTCTCAACAGTTTCCCACCTTCCAAACATTTCCTTTTCACTCTCTTGCCTCATCTCATTCTTAGTACTCGCGTTTTCACTCCTTTTCATTCATCTGTCGTCGAAATTCCTCCTGGCAAATCCATCTTGCAACAGTGCTAGGGACCTTTTAAAAAATGTACGAAACGCTCGAATAACGCGAATCCTGGAAGATTCGCCGAAGTCCGTGGACCGAGTTTAAGAGGCTCTACGGCGTATCTTCGAGTTGCAAATGGAAGATTGTGTTGCTGCTTGGATCCGCGTTTTCGGGCCGATAAAAGAGTATGCATACGAATGTGGCGCGGCGTCTGGATGCGAGGATGTAATACGTTACGGCGCCGTAACGCACCGTGAAGGGTTAAAGTGGCGTCACAATGAAATTGAAAGGTATCGGTTTCAAAGCGCATCGCGTCGTTGCTGCATCGTATACAATGATAGCGTGGAATACAATAGCCTGTATACAAGGATCAGGCGTGCACTGTTACCATCCGTTGAAATACCTCTGTTATTCGTATCCTCGGTAAAGGGGCTGTTTCGAACAGTTTCTATAACTCGTGGGGGTTCCAGGAACGCGTAGAATTACTTCCTTCCACTTCTTGTCTTGCCTCTTTGAATCGTAGGTTCAATACCTACTGCGAAAGCCACTCAAAAGAATATCGAAGTAACAGCATTCAATTCGAAGCTCTTTATCCGATTGTTTCCCTCTGTAAATCGCTTTCTCCCCTCTTAATGTTTTATCTAACAGAAATTCACGAAGGCTTTTCCGTGCTTCTAATACACTTGAGAATAAGAGAGAGCTCCCGTGGAATATAACGTAGAATTTCTGACCAAGAATTATGTAAATCACTGCGACATCTTGCGAGAATCGTTAAAATTCGGCAGCTAATGGGCTACTAATTTTCGACGGAAGATGTACGATCTTGAATAGGACTTTCTGGATAACAAGCATCTGGTAGCTATTCACGCGGCCTACGAACTCGTTCGCGTGGGTCGACCATCCGTGGATTTTAGAATCGATACGACCTTCGGCTGCAGCAGCTGTGCAGGATCAACTGGAGCACCGGCGCGCTTGCTGCGCGCTCCTACGACACTTCAAATTCCATCAAACACATTGCACGATTTAGTAATTGTTAGGGATTATTCAATAAAGTATCATTAAAGCAGATCAGATAAGAGTGACGGTTCCTAAGATGCAGAAGCTCCACGCCTTCGGTATTAATTGCTAAGCAAACACCTCTCGTTCGTTGATCAATTAATTAAGACACGGAGCATCTCGGCCGATTCTCGCGAGCTCAGCATCGAAAGCAGCCGCGACAGACAAAACTTCCATAGCCTTTCTCTGAAAGTTTGGGCGAGAAAAGAAGTGGCGTGAATACGTTTGTGAATGAAGCCGTAGATAACTAAAATGGCGTACGGGGACCACCCACTCCATACTGGCGATCGACGTGGTTTCCGCTCGAGTCGACGAAACGCAGCCGAGTCCAGGTAAGATTCGTTCTCTCTCGCGCGTGTGACAAACGATCGGCCATAACGTCGAATTAACTTCCAACCGGTCGGCGTACGTCTGATTGAGTCTACCGGACCGTATCCGCCAGGATGCATTCAGTCCCTCGTTCCTACTTACACAGTCGGTGGTAATCAATCGACTGTAAAATACTTGCAAGTAGGGTAACGTCGAGTTGTCGAACTTTTTTGCGCGACGCCATGTGTCACATCCATTCGCAGTCGTCTCGAACCGAGTCCCTTGAACTTTTCAAGGGATCTTCGTTGCTCCGCGATTTTCAAACCTATACGCAAGCTTTGCGGTAAATAAAAAATTATTTAAATAACGGATCAAATAAAAGTTACCGTAACTTTAAATTATTCGACGAATAAAGTTTAAGTCAAAGTTAAAGTTACAGTTACAGTTATAGTTAAAGTCGAAAAAAAAATAACCGTATTCGTCGAATAAAGTTAACCCAGGTCGACACATGACGAATAACTTTTTTAGCTTTTATTCTATATTTTGATTTGAATAAAGAATTCTCCCATCTCTGAGCTGAATTTGAGAATTTGTCAACAATTCACAGCAATCAGAGCATCTCGGTTTTAATGTTGTTGCTTCAGTACCGTCGTTAGGTCGGAACTAAAACGCGGCGGATAGAAGCAGTGGCTGTTGAAGGTAACGGGGATCGATGTAAAGCGGTTCGTAAATAGAGACGCGATTACCAAACTTTTCGCAGAGTCGTTAAACACCGGCATTGCGAGTGCTAGAAACTTTAAGTCTCGCGACTTTAATCTCTCATTAGAACGGTAGCGGGCAAAGCGAGGCAAGTTGTAAGAGCGAGTGATGGGCGACGAGGTACGTCGTAAACAGTGGCCAGAAGATGCGAGCGGTTGATGGAAACGAGCGGCGGTTGTTGTCGCTCGTTTAGCATCGTCTACACGCGCCCACGCGCTCCAAACGACCAACAGGTTGTTAGTTTCGGACACAGTGTCGGCGTTTTGTATTTTATCGGCGCTGAGTTTCGCTTCAGTCAGCGAAACGCCTAAGTGGAAAACCCGCTCTTCTAGTGGATCCAGTGGTGAGTTTCATGTGAATCGTAAGATCGTTCGCGTGGAAATGTCCGAAGTATCATTCAGAACCGGTGACAAATATCCTGCTCCGGGGATGTTCCGTTGTAACTTCCCCGGCGCGACGTCCGCGAAGGCGTAAAATGCTTTTCGATATAGGCAGCGCGGGACTAACAGAACTCGAACATTCAGACCAGCGCGCTTAAATCTTCCTGCGAGTTGTCAACCGCGCGTAATTAATTCGACGCGAATCGTTATCTACCGAACTAACGGGATGAATTATTCGGAATGCGGTGTTAATGGCACGGAAATAACGGATCATTATACACGCATATTTGTTACCTACTCGGTGTGCATTACGCTAAGAGATAAAAAGCAAGCTAAACAGATACACTATCTACCGCTTCGGCCTGCGAAATTCAATAGACGCGCTCGGCACGCGCGGCCGCCAATTAAACACAGGCGCAATTTATCCTTGCCAATGCTGCCAGCATTCCGCATCACTCTTGCCTGCTTTTCGATCATTGGGGACCTTTTGTGTTCCTGCTGCCATCCCACGCACCTCGCACCCATCTTACATTGCCAATTTACCGTGAGTGACTTTTAACAGGCAGAACCTTTAGGCTTCGTCCGGACACCGTTCCGTGCCTACGTAGCTCCGCGCTGGTGACGATGATAAGCATGCTCCTTGGAAGGAACGCATCCTAGGCGCATCCGTCTATCCTGGCAATTTGAATGCCCCCGTTTTTCCCCCTCGTTCAGCTTACAGCCTTAATTATTTCCCGGCCAATGACCGGTTGTCATCGACAGCCGCAGTGACGAGCGCAAACGGACCACCCCGGAGCTTTTACCGTCCAGCTGGAGATATCCAGCGGCAATCTCTCTCTCTCTCTCTCTCTCTCCCTCTCTCTCTCTCCCCTTCGGTCCCTTTCGCTCTCGCTGTCCCCGTCCCTCTGTCGCGGGGATCCGCTTGTCCGACAGAGACCGGCAAGTAAAACTGGAGCGGGTTTTACGCTGCTCTGTTACCGGATTACGTAAATGGGATGCGCCGAGTGGCGGCCGGTCTTTTTGTTTGTAATAAATCACCGCGACCACCGTGGGCTTCGAGTGGCGAGGACGTGAAAGCGAGAGGCGCAGGTAATTTGATGTACCGATGACATTTTTGCGTGTCGCCGGTAACGCCGGTGTCCCCGCATTATAGCCAGCTGGTAGAACGGGGACATCGGCGATTTATTTTTCCAATATCGCCTCGGACGGAGGTAAGTGCACCCGGGCTTGATGAAATTTCAAAGTCCACTGCCTCGAAACCGAAGCCTCGCGTCACGCGAGTCAAAGGAAGGTTCTCGTAGGTAAGTAGAAAAAGCCAACGAACGTTGCGAACGTTGGATTGTAAATTCGTTACGGCAAGGAGCCGTGCATCCTTGTTTTATTACTGCGAGTGCCTCTAGATGCGATACTCCCTCCTGTCAGGCAAATGTCCACGTACCTGCCTGACATTGCTTCGAACGTACCGCGACGTCTAAGCGAAAGTTCGCCGACGGATGATCTACCGTGATATGCGATATTTTTAACATTTTTTAGGATTTTTTTTATGAGCTTTATAAAAGATTTTTAAGCTGAACTTTTTACTGTATATTTATTATATCTTAAACTACGAATGACAACTTTTTTTGGTTGGAAATATGAAATAAAAAAATTGTGAGTCGAAGAATCGTGTTTACAGGCGCGTGTAACGCAATCGTGTCCAAAAACAGTTAAGAGAAAAGACGGCCCAGTTGACGGTTCCAGTTGGCCCGGCGCGGCCAAAAAGTCGACTAAAATTGACCTATCAGGCTCGATCCGGAGGCTGATTGAGCCCATATTTGGATCGATTCGGACATAACCGTAGGGAGGCTCGTGCGAGCGTGCAATATACCGGGTGACACGGCCGCAAACTCAAACTCGTTTACCCGTCTCATTCGTCAAATTCTTTGATAGAGTAGACGCGCTCGCATTCGCCATTCCCTTTCCCGGATCAAATCGGATTATTCGCTCGTACCTTCGGGATCCCGATCAAACATTCAGAAACTTTCGCGTTGGTAATCGCGAATCAGCCTCCATTTCGCGCGGCGATCCCATCAAAAGGAGGATCTATCAAATGTACACATTTTCCACTGAAACTGGCGAAAGCTAAAAGGCATAAAGCAATATATTTCGTTGCAAAGGAGCATACCAACGAAATGGCTGGATATTCTGGATTCCACGAGAAATATACTTTGAAGGGGAATTAGAATCTGATTTAATTAAAGCAGGATGTAACTCCATTTCCGTAGCTGTCCGCTGGAGTGTGACATTATGAAAGATCCGCTGTTGGTGGAATTTCAAAGGAGTTACTTGGAATTGCCCGGTATATGGCTGGAGCAAGGCGGGATACGGTGGACCGTTCGTCACTCCGAATTTACTTACCATTTCGAGATCACGAGTCCCTAAAAGGATTATGGGTCGCTTTGTGATGCCGACGTCAGTGCTCGTCGTGCGCGTATGCGACTATCTTGGATTGCCGCAATTAATGATTCAACGGATCTGATCGATCGCCCGTACCAATTAAGATCCTGCCGAGAAGCGAAAACTTGAGGAGGAAAGTAGTCCACGGTTTCACGAAAATACTCAATTTTTTTCTTTGTTCTTCAGTCCTAATTGAAATTCTAATAATGTATTATCGAATAGAACATTTCCACAGTGTAAAATATCGCGTGAAAAGTTGCACGTAGTTGCCTGTAGTATGGCTTGTCAGTGGTTGCTTCACTTCCCTGTTGGAAGGAGAAGTAGATACAGCCAACCATGCACAGCCACTCTCCTAGGATGTAGAGACTCGTTGGTCGCGATACTGGTATTGGAGATACCTTGCTTCACGATTTTATTTAAAGCGAAAAAACGCCATCAAAATTGCAGTACAAGAAAATAATTATTTTTTAGTTTTTAGTGTATTTTTAATAAAATTGTTTTTTATATATTTTTTTTAGTATTATTTACATACTTTATGCAAAAAAAAAAATTGTTCTACGACATTCAAAGTGATTTGATTGGTTAGGGGTTAGTTAATCTTCATCGACTTGTTGAAAGTACATGTTTCGTTTAAAGTGCATCGCTAGAATACTTGTATTATCTACCACTCCCCCAACAAACGAGTAATGATATTACTTTGGTCACGTGAAGCCACTTGTCGTTGGAAGCCGAACAAAGTGCAACAAGTGCACTCGAAATGATTGCTATTAGCTAAAGCTGAGAGTAAAATTGAACGGCCATCGACGATAACGCGAATGGTAATATCCTTGCGATGTCGCCCTTAGCTCTGTCGAGACTCGCCGATCCATGAATCTTCCACCAATGGACTACTTTTATACATTTCAATGTACATTTGTCATGCCTTCACTTTAAGTCTTTTTCCATTACATATTGATTGCTATTCGCGAAGATCGTGCATCAATATCCTCCACTATCATCTCATTAATACTATGCTTAAAAAACCTCCAGTTTTAGATTATGAAACTGATATCCCTATAGCGAATGAGAAACAATTGCCCTTGGATTTCCTTGTTCGGCACCATTGGCCGACTTCAGGAGGAGTGCACGAAAAGCCACTCTGTCATGAACGGATACCAAGCACTTCTGACGTTCCTCGGCATCTTCGCGACCACGGGCAGCGATCTGTTCGCCAAATACACCCGGGGACCCGGAAACATATACCATGGTAGGTAAGTGCATTCACGGGCTGCAACGGTTATCAATCCCTAGCTGGAAAATTTACAAGCTGATGCACTCCGTCACTCCGAGCGTTTGCGTCCACGACAATTTCGTCCTCGTGCTCGTTTCATTCGATCCCAACCAAGTCGATCGGACTTTTCTCTCCCTCGCGTCTTCGGGCTGCCCCACCAGGACTACAGAAGTTTCCCTTCGCGACCACAAACGCCACGGTATCTATCTCGACGCGTATTTTCCATTTTTGTTCCTTCTGCGAACCACACGACCACTCATTACTGGGTTACTCCTTTTACTTTCGGAAGCAAGTGTCTAACAAAAGCAAAAACGGTGGACTCTGTTTGCTTCGCGAGATAACGAAAAACACAGGTTCCCTGAAATGTCGTTGGCGAAGGAAGGACTTTTTCGTGGCTCAATCAACTCGACCGCCGACTAGAACAATCGGGTCTGTATAATTAAACCGAGACGTCGACCGACGACAGACGCGAGGGTTGAATTAAGGAAGAGCCACGAGTAGGGTTGCAAGAAATTGCACGGGTCTCTGCCAAACACCCGTCCACCTGGTGGATCCGCGAGAGGAGCGGGCAACCGCAGAGGAAAGTATTGCGTTCAGAAAAGAGCCCGAGCGCGAAATTCTCGTGGCAACGATCGCGGGAACGTCCCTTAATCAAACCTCCAGCTTTCTTCTATGTGCTCGGCGCTGCAGGTACACGAGAGACCTCCACCAGCCGGAATTCCTGATACCGAGACGAGTGCTCGGGGATGGAAGCTTCGACACGTACTCCCTGCCCAACTACTACGACCGGCGAGAGCTGAACGAGCGCAGAAAGAGGTCGACCGAGGCCGATAAGTTACACCTGGTGCTGCCTTTCAACGGGGTCGAGCACCACGTCGAGCTCACTCCGTACCACGAATTCATCTCGCCCGACATGGTGATCGAGACGCGGGGCGCCGGCCTAAGGACCAACTTCAACGAGGCGGTGCGATTTAAAAGGACCCCGGACCAGCAGTGCCATTATCGAGGCATCATCAGAGGCCACCGCGCGTCCAGGGCTGCCCTTTCTCTGTGCGACGGCGTGGTTGGTACACTTGCCCCTTTCCTTCGCCTCCTTTTTCACCTTTCAGTCCTCTTAACGAATAAAAAGCTTGGAAAGCGACCATTCAAACGGGCAAGGGAAAAGCCTTCCAATCGATTTCGATTATCAACTGTGAAAGAACGCGGCACACGGATCAAGATTAATTCTAGCCGATGATCCACTATCTCCTCCGAGAGGTTTCGCGTAATTCAATCCAGCTAGACGATGGTGATTCTCGGTGGAGCCAACAGCGGAATCGCGACGGCGTTGTTGACAGCGAGGCCGTTGGCGCGCGCCTCTCTTCGAGGCTAATCAAGCCCCTTATTACGCACTTAACCGCATGCAAATTAATATAATGTATTTGCATACAGATCGGCGCGTTGCTGGCCGATGTCGTTGATACTCCACGGCGATGGAGTCGTAAATTTCGGATTGAAACGAGCCGACGCGACATCGCGCCTACGCGACCGTTCCGCCGTCTCGCCGCGCCGTTCAGAAGACCGGAATATCTTGGATAACTCTCCGTCGATCTTTCGTGAATTCGAGCGAGAAACGCGGTGGCCAAATGGCTGGCTTTCAGCTTGACGCAATTACCGTCGCGCGTTGCGAGACGCGATCTGCATAATCTCTCCACCTCCTCCTCCACTTGACAACCGATTCCCGCGGCCATAGGGGTTTACTGAAAGCAATAGTGAAGGGAAACGGTTAGCTGTAATTGATAAATATAGATTTCATACAGTACCGATCCTCAAGCTTTCTTATAGCATAGTTACGACGCCGACATGTCGGGAAAGTATGTTCTCCGCTTATCCGTAAAGAGCTTTCGAGAAGAACGAACGTTGTGCTTTTAACAAGTTCCGAGGGAGAATATATTCAGTGAATCCTGCGGAATTCTTGGAAGCATTCAGAGTCTATCACTGATAATAATTTATCCATGATCCTCGTGGTTAACTGCTGCGTGATAAGCATCCATCGCGCATCCCTTAGGATAGCGTTCCCAGGCGTGCAACAACTCTTTGCTCGGTGAAGAATTAGTCGGGCAGGATGAGATTGCCACGTGGATCGTTATTAAATCGGTAAATTTCACCGGGTATCGACGCACGCAGGCCTCTGTTCCCCTGTATTCGGTTTAGACCACAATTTGCCGCGAATTACCAAGAGCGCTGGCTTGTTTGCGCACGGCGCGACGGGGAAGAGCCGCGGCTGGTTTTGAATTATACCGCGTTAGGTATCCACGCGATAAATGTTGTACGCGCAACCGATCCCCGTAATTGGGCTTCGTTCGATTGTAATTTCGCCGGGTGGCTCGTAATTCCGCGATTCCCCGGGAAATTCGGCACGGATTCGACCTTTAAACGAGGACGGGAGTGTCGACCAGGTTGCATCAAAGCGTGATAGTTAGGGGAGCGCCACGCTCCGCGAATTCATGCCGGCGGAGAAACCGAAACTCTAATTACAAGTTCGGCATCCGGTCCGCCGTTCTTCGGCTTCCAGACTCGAATTGCCCACTTGGTAATTGCGTCTCGTCCACGCTCTTTACGGTGCTCGCACCCGATATTTTATTTACAATAACGCTGATTAATGAGAGGTCGATAAATGCGTGCGCGGATCGCGTGCAGGTCGGCTACGTGCAGACTAATCAGGGTCGGTACTTCATCGAGCCGGTGAGCGAATCCGAGCCGGAACAGGATGGCCAGCACGTTCACGTCGCTTACAAACGGAACGCCCCGCACGAGAATGACGGCCATGAGGACTCATCCAAGAAACACTGCGGAACTGACGGTAAGCGCAGCTACCTCGCGAACTTCGTTTTGCTTGAAGCCTCAAGGATGTACCTTCTGTTTCTTTCTCAACTTCGACAGACACCTGGGAGGCTGCGTGGGCGGAACAGTTGGCGAGACGAGAGAAACGGCTAATAGAGGAAGGTAACCCTGTGGCAGAGAAGCGGGCGACGCAAACCGGCATTCACAGTATACATCGGTACATCGAGATCGGTTTGGTCGCCGACAGAAAATTCCTCGACTACCACAACAACACCAACTACGAGCAGTTTCTGCTGACGGTGATGAACATGGTCGCGGACTATTATCACGACGTAACGGTCGGCAATCAAATAGACGTGGTGCTCGTTCGCATGATATATCTGGAGAAGGAGAAGGAAGAGGTAATGCGAAGCTGCGAGAGATCCCTTTATTGGTTCATCAGCGGTGCAGGTAGATACCGAGGTGCCAATTGAAATGCTATTGTTCCGTAGATAGATTTGACAATCAGTCCCGAATCCTCCGAAACGTTGGATAGCTTCGCCAAATGGTCCATGAGGACGAACCCGGCGGACCAGGATCACCCCAATCACTACGACGTAGCTGTCCTCGTGACGAGGTGCGACTTTACTTTCAATCTTAATCAAGCTACTCGGCGAGATATCACTTGGTTAAAATCGTTCAGTCTTCTCGTTTCTTCTCTCATTCATTTCTCAGACATGACATTTGTTCGAAGAAATCGGGCTGCAGCCTGACGGGTTTGGCATACTTGGCAGCGGCGTGCGATCCCGCGAAAGCAGCCAGCATCAACGAAGAAAGTGGTCTGCTGCTCGGAGTCGTAATTGCCCACGAAGTTGGTCACGTGTACTGTCCACGCACGTTCCATTGCTAACCGTAATCCTTTCGCTGCTATCGGTGTTTAGAGGCATCGCTAAACTAGCTTCTTTCGAGTCCTCCCCATCTGAGAATAAGTCGAGTACGCCCTACGATCGACACCTTAGCAGTGAACGGGTTAATAAAGACGGAATCCAGGGGAACAAAAAGACTTCCTTTCGCAGATACAGTCTGTTCGCGTAGCAGCGCACTCCTGAAATCTCTGAGGAGGTTCTCAGATTCTGCAGTGCATTTAATAGTGTGCAAAGTATAGGACGCGACAGACTTCGTAAATATCATGGGTGCGCTGTTGGGCGACTGACAGTATTTCGATCGGTTAGTTCGCAGAGCAGAGGATCTCCTGAAAGAAAGTAATATCGCACGGTTCGTTGTTTCCAGGATGGGCAGCTCCCACGACGATGCCAAGGATGCTAACGCCGGCTGTCTGCCTCACGACAAGGATGGGAGTTACTTCATCATGTCTCCTATTGTCGCTCTTCACACGATCAGGTGGTCACCTTGCAGTCGAGCGTATATTACTAACTTACTCGAGTAAGTTGATGATCTTTCACCGGCCTCGGGTGTCCGTGACGAATCTAATCACTGATAATTAATTCGTTAGTTCTGGTCTGGGCGATTGCCTGAACGACAACCCGAAGAATCCATCCGAGAAGTTGAAGCTGCCGAACATGCTACCTGGCGCGATGTACGACGGGGATTATCAATGCAACCTGGTATTCCCTGGATCTAAAGCCTGTCCAACTACTAAGGTACGATAAAAATTTTCAATACAATAAATAAATACAATAAATTTTCTGCGAACGTCCGAATGCGTGTTTCAGTCTGATTGTGAGAGGCTCTGGTGCACGAAAGACCCTCCTGACACTGGCTGCAGAACTCTTGGAGCCACTGTGGCTGATGGAACAAAATGTGGCGAGAACAAAGTTCGTTGAATAGATCTGTCAGATATAGAAGCGTCCCAGATTATCCTTTCATCGATTATCAATTTCGAGTCGAAAAGTACTTTGGAATGTTTCACGGATTCAGGGGTAGAATGTGAGAGGGGGTGGGCGATTTAAAATTCCGATGACTCGCTGTAACCGACGCGAAACGCGCATAAAACGGACGGTAACGCGGTGGTAGTGTGATCGCGAAATATTTGTACAATTGCCCCACTTCAGGGACTAATTCAGCACTCGTGTGCTGGTGAACTTGCTTGATGGTTTCTATGTAAATGCTCGATACATCACTGAAGTAGATTCCGCGCGTTATATTATCCGCTGTGTATATATTGCGACTGGAATCCAACGCATAATTCAGAGTGTGCGTGCATTCAGTGGTGCGTTCACCTGAAATGCGTGGACAAGGGTAGTCGACCAGCAGCGGTGAACGGCGGTTGGGGTGCTTGGGGTCCCGTGTCTGCTTGCAGCAGAACTTGCGGCGGCGGCATGAAAATTTCTGAGAGGGAGTGCGACAAACCGATACCTGCCAATGGGGGCAGATATTGCGTCGGCGAGAGGAGGAGGATAACCTTTTGCAACACCGCGGTAAGCCTCGCGACTCTTTCGCAAACTCGATCAGGCTTATCGACCTTTTTAAGTAGCTTCCAAGTACCGTGCCACTTTGATTGAATGTGCAGCCCTGCGATGTGAACTCACCGTCGTACCGCAGCGTCCAATGCTCCATGTACGATAAAGTTCCGGTGTTGACGGACGGACTTCATACGTGGCAAGCTTATATGTCCCCCGAGCATGATCCCTGTGTATTATTTTGCGTGCACGAGGGCAATCTCGTGGCGAGAGCCGCGCCATTGGCAAACGACTCGACCCCCTGCAGAGCAGGGACCAACGACGTCTGCATCAGTGGCGGATGCAGGGTAACAGAGTTCTCTTTCTTCTATCTCTTTTCAATGGCTTCTGAGTCTAACGTGATAACTTTGAAGTTGTGGCAAGACAACGGGATCTTAAATAATACCATAGCACGTAACTGTGTTTACAATATAAACGATGAGGAGGGAAAGTCGAGCAGGGATTACTCGTCAATCATCTCGCCCAGTTCCAAGCGACTTTGCCTCCTCATATTTTCGAGTCCCCGGTAGCAAAGGCTATTAACAGAATCGTGCAACTATTTCAACCGAATTGCCAGGAATTACACGTTGCTAAGTATTAATTTCGTAGCGGCAATGTCACGTACCGACGGTATCAGGTACGCCAGTGATTAATATGACATGGATTAAGGGTTTGCCACGTCTTTATACCATTTTTATCGGATTTTAAATTAACCCAAGTTTTAGAATTACACCCCCGGCGATGTGCTTTATGGCGAAATTATAAATGTGACCTGCACTGTTTCGCGTTCGAATAAACTTACGAGCGCGATGGGAAGGCGAATCATTTGGAACGTGAAAGCCATTGTGTTCTAGAAAGTTGGTTGCGATTGGGTACTGGATTCGACCGCAATCGAGGACAAGTGTGGCGTCTGCAAGGGCGACGGAACGCGATGCAAGCTCGTGGAGGGTCATTTCACTGAAAAGAAGGTGAACGCAGGTAAATTATACCCTTTTGATCGTCAGGCATTCGCGATTTAAAACACTCATCATCGGGGCACAGTAGCTGGCTACCTTCTATCGTAGTTGTTCTTTAATGAATGAAATAAGTATGCTTAGAGAATAGTGTAAACGTATGTTAATTAATGCCGCAACGACGAACGCGTCAGCCTTTAGGACAATAGTGAAGATTCCTAAGAATGCTCGTCAGATACATATATGGGAAGACGCGGCACACAAGAACTTCCTGGTTGTTAAATTAGAGAAGAATAACAGCTACTGTTTAAACGGTAACATGTGAGTACTGTCATAGTATACGATAAACAACGACACCTTGTAGCAAAACGGAGATTACTCAACACTTTACCTCTAAGAATCCCCATAAAGGAATTTCAGTACCGGTAGGCAAGAAACGAGTTTCCTGGGTGTTAAATAAAGTTCTCCAACGATTACGCAGGTCTGAACAGAGAAGCGGCGATTACCCGTGCGCAGACTTTCTCGTCGTATACGTGCACCCCGCGCCACACAAGGAAGAGATTCTAATAAAGGGTCCCATATCCGAGGACATTCGAATAAAAGTAAGTTGGAAGTTGCTAAACTAGGTAGAAGATATACAGGGGTTTAAAATATCAGATGGAACATAGTTCAGCATAAAAACGCATTCATTAATGCTTCATCGCTCTACTTTCCAGTACGCTTTCATGGATCCGGATGTTAATGTCGGCGTGCATTATTCGTATGCCACGGTGTCGGATGATCCGTCACATGTGCCGAAATACCTATGGGATTTCACGGAGTGGTCCGACTGTGACGCTCTGTGCGGCGGCGGTACCAAGGTAACACCAGTGTCCAAGTCCTTTTAAGGGATTATGCCTACCTGTAAGGTCTGAAAACACAAGTATTTTCGGGATTTTTTAAATAAACGGTGGAAAAAATTGCTGTCGGAAGATCGCTGATATTTCTTTTATTTATTTATATTTCCCACCGCAAAAATTAACACAAGTAGTTGAATGTATACATTTTCGAATGCATAAAGGTTTGATTAAAAACGCCTTAAAGTTTTTCCCCCAAAAGTTCCTGAATATACATGTATTTTCAGACCTCGCAAATAGGGATAATCCCTTAATGATGCATCTGCTAAAGCATCGCGCGGAAGCTCAGCGGACCAACGATTCCCGCGGAAGCAACTTCGCCGTTGCGTGTTGCTTTTTCTCAGCGCCAGGAATCTCCTCCCCTGGCTGGAAGCTCTATAAAACAAATTAATTAATATACAAATAAATTAAAAAGTGCTTGTGCGTTTATCTGTCGCCGAAAAACTTTCGAGCGATAAACTCTGGGGTCACGGAATGTGTACCAGCTCATTATGCCTAACTAATCCAGATGCATGTGCTTATTTCCACAAATAAATAAATAAATAAATAAAAATTCTTCTTAAAATCAGAATCTAAATATTGGCAGAAGCCAAGTAGTAAAGCTAGTTAAATATAAATCAGCCGGTTCGATTAAACGGTTCGATTGCCCTGTGAATTTATTCCCCGCCCAATATTACCAGGCTATGCCCTGTTTGTTTGCCACGATCGTGCACGCGTTACTAAATCAGATAGCAAACAATATAAAAGTTACCACGGAAACGATCGCAGCCGCGTACCTTTGATGGGGAACTTGCCCTGTAATTTCATTAAAATCCTTTAACATGCGAGCGAATAGAAGCTGGCTTACAAACGGCAAGAAATGAGGTAGGGAAGGTAACGGGGTGTATTCAGATTTCGATGCATTGATGGATACAGATCTCCGAGGCGTCATGTATCGAGGAAACCGGTGGAGCGGTTAGTCCTAGTTACTGCAAAGGTATGCCGAAGCCAGAGGCGAAGTCTCGGACTTGCAACACCGACCCTTGTCCTGCGAAGTGAGTGTAATTATTATGCGAAAGAGTACCTAACGTAGTTTTTTAGAACAGGAGAAGTAACAGTTTCAAAGTTAGTGGTACCTTTGCTTCTCTGATATCGCACGAATATTTTCAATGTTAGGTGGCGAGTGAGTCAGTGGAGCAAGTGCAGCGCCTGCGACAACAACAAGGGATCGAGGCATCGCAAGGTGCAGTGCGTTAGGCCTGCCGCGCGCTTCGGCGAAGACGACGTCCAAGCGAACTTGGACGCGTGCAAAGGTCGGGTGCCAAGGCAGAAGGAAGATTGCATCGGTACGAATACTATTAACACGCGATGCATTCAGTCGCATCTAGCACATTATTTCTCATCTCCTGTCAGCTACCACATTCCGTGCGAAAGGTGGCCACGGGTGCTGTAATCAATCGTAACACTATCGTGCTCGGCTCGCTATTCTTTAAAATCTCGAGCTATTTATTTCCTAGCATTATTTCTACTATCGAACAACGTTTACCGACACTTTTAATACAGCTCCGAGATGGGAGATTTTACTTACAATCAACCTTTTCCCGGTTCTCCGTCATTCTCTCGCCTCCTCCCAACAGGCAAGAGACCGTGCAAGAAGACCTGCCCAAAAAAGGCGCGAAACACGAACGGAGAGCTGGAGGCCGAAAAGGGGAAGCAGTGGCCGTCGGTGGAGGACCAGGCCAAGATGATCGACAGGTTCGTGGATCTGAACCTGGCGCGATACCTGGAGGAGGCGCACGGGATGTCGCGCGAGGATGACGAGCTGGCAAGAGCGAGCGGCGCGGCGGACTTTCGGCAGCTTCTTCGCGACTGGTCGACCATCGAGGATAAGAAGAAGCGCAGAGACTGCATCCCCGCGAATCTCACGCTGCCGAAGCCAGGCTCGATCGCCGTGGATTCGGTTCCAATAGAGAGCGTCGTGCTGGTGGAAGCTCCCATCATGAACGAAGGTCTCCAGATGAATATTTCGGACAGGGCGTATCAGGAAACCGGCGATCTCGTAGGCGTCGGCCTCGACACCACCCGCGAGAAGGTATACAGGGGCGAGGCTGCTGTCAAGAAGCTCGACGAGATACACATCAAGAATAAATATACTAACGCTTCCAAATAAGAGAATTACGCGTACGCTCTGAGTAGCATCGTGGATACCGTGGACCAGTGAAAATGCGCTATTAATTAAGGGGTAGGTCGCCGATTCGTAGATACTTGTAATATGTGCGATAGTTTATAGTTTCTGATTTCTGACAAGATCTCGGGGAGAGCTAAAGCGTTGCGTTGTAGGATTTTGTAGGTATCGTTGCGAAATACAGAAAACTTTGAACTTGTAGCTCATTTTATTGAATTTATGTATAGACGAATGTATATTGTTCACGTTGAAGGTATTTGTGGATGTCTTGTAGGAGACGGAAATAAGGGAAAGCCGCGGGTGCTGGACTCGAACACAAGCCGTAGGCGTGCTGGCCAGCCGTCTGACTGATTCCTCCACGTCGACTTCCCGAGATCTCTGTTTCCCCAACTCCTGTTAAAGGCCGTCACCTATGGGCCTCACCCGTACCATAGGGCGTTCTCGCCGGTATTAAAACTATGTCGGTTTTTGTAAAATTAGACTTTTGCGACTTTCAAAAAACTGCGAATTTTTTTGCAGAAATCGATGTCTGTTTTAGACGCTGTAATTCTTTTTTTTTTAATTTTCAGTATTTTCGGGGGATAGACACACTCATTACAAACCACACAATTTTTAAATTTTCTATTCCAGACATATATAACGGCTGATTTTATGCTAACAATGCACATATGATTTTTGCATACAATTTGTTTTTCATATTTTCTAAAAATTGACAAATGAAACCACAAAGCTGGGAGTAAATATATTTAATGGTTTTGTATTAAAAAATTCCCAAAGTGGCATCATTTTTCGTGCGTCAATTGGTAGGGAGACTCCTTAAAGTGGTAATCAATCATTCCGCGCGTGCGATTTGAAGAGTAACAAAAACTTCCCCTCACACAAGATTTCTATCTGAAAATTGCAGCAATGCTGTAGCGAATAAGTGCGCTTTCGAATCATCGAACCAAGTATTCGATGAAATAAAAGGATTCCAGAGAACGCGCGATTGCGGCTTTCACAGGAATTTTTATCTATATTCCACTTTCCACACTTTCGGACTGTTCGATGTGATTTTATATACTACAGAGAGGCCAAGGAATAGTGTACCTTTTCGACAAGTATTTATAATGACTGCATTATAATTCTAGCATCGGCACTCGGGCGAAGTTGTAAAGTAAAGTAACTTTTGTTTTGTATTAACGGAATCGATGTTTCAACGCGATACCATTATTTTCCTGTATTTTCTGTACGTATCTGACCGCGCCCGACTAAAGTAAATTCTACTCTGTTCGCGGGTGGTTGAGGTACAAAATCCTACGAGAAGATAAACGCTGAGAGTAAAATTGAACGGCCATCGATGATAACGCGAATGGTAATATACTTGCAATGTCGCTCTTAGTTCTGTCGAGACTCGCCGATCCATGAATCCTGTGCGGTGGACCACACCTTTTATACTCTGCAATGCATATTTGCTTGACCTTCACCTTAAGACTTTGTCCATTGCACATTGATCCCAATTCACGAAGAATAAATTCACTTCAAATTAAAACTCTCCACAAAGAAGCTCCAGTTTTAGAATTACCGCCACGATTACGAAACGAATATCCCTATAGCGAATGAGAAACAATTGCGCTTGGATTTCGATGTTAGGCATCATCCTATGGCATCATCGGCCGACTTCAGGTGGAGTGCACGAAAAGCCACTCTGTCATGAACGGATACCAAGCACTTCTGACGTTCCTCGGCATCTTCGCGACCACGGGCAGCGATCTGTTCGCCAAATACACCCGGGGACCCGGAAACGTATACCATGGTAGGTAAGTGCATTCACGGGCTGCAACGGTTATCAAACCCCTGCTAGACAATTCACAAGCTGATGCACTCCGTCACTCCGAGCGTTTGCGTCCAAGACAATTTCGTTCTCGTGCTCGTCTCATTCGATCCCAAGAAAGTCAATCGGATTTTTCTCTCCCTCGCATCTTCGGGCTGCCCCGCCTGGACTACAGGAGTTTTCCTTCGCGATCACAAACCGCATGGTATCTATTTCGATGCGTATTTTTCATTTTTGTTACTCCTTTTACTTTCGGAAACAAGTGTCTAACAAAAGCAAACACGGTGGACTCTGTTTGCTCCGCGAGACAACGAAAACCACAGGTTCCCTAAAATGTCGTTGGCAAAGGAAGGACTTTCGCGTGGCTCAATCATCTCGACCGCCAAATGAAACAATCGGGCAGGTATAATTAAACCGAGACATTGACCGACGACGGACGCGAATAATTCAAAATATTTCGCTGCGACGTCGCGACAGCTGAATTAAGGAAGAGCCGCCGGTAAGGTTGCAAGAAATTACGGGTCTCTGTCAAACACCCGTCCACCTGGTGGATCCGCGAGAGAAGCGGGCAACCGCAGAGGAAAGTATTGCGTTCAGAAAAGAGCCGGAGCGCGAAATTCTCGTGGCAACGATCGCGGGAACGTCCCTTAATCAAACCTCCAGCTTTCTTCTATGTGCTCGGGGCTGCAGGTACACGAGAGACCTCCACCAGCCGGAATTCCTGATACCGAGACGAGTGCTCGGGGATGGAAGCTTCGACACGTACTCCCTGCCCAACTACTACGACCGGCGAGAGCTGAACGAGCGCAGAAAGAGGTCGACCGAGGCCGATAAGTTACACCTGGTGCTGCCTTTCAACGGGGTCGAGCACCACGTCGAGCTCACTCCGTACCACGAATTCATCTCGCCCGACATGGTGATCGAGACGCGGGGCGCCGGCCTAAGGACCAACTTCAACGAGGCGGTGCGATTTAAAAGGACCCCGGACCAGCAGTGCCATTATCGAGGCATCATCAGAGGCCACCGCGCGTCCAGGGCTGCCCTTTCTCTGTGCGACGGCGTGGTTGGTACACTTGCCCCTTTCCCTCGCCTCCTTTTCACCTTTCAGTCCTCTTAACGAATAAAAAGCTTGGAAAGCGAC
This sequence comes from Andrena flavipes, assembly GCA_963971345.1. Classification (NCBI taxonomy): domain Eukaryota; kingdom Metazoa; phylum Arthropoda; class Insecta; order Hymenoptera; family Andrenidae; genus Andrena; species Andrena flavipes. Next base: position 2,190,741 of record OZ020482.1, read on the forward strand.
TACTCAAAGGGGCCAGGCAGAAGCCTTCCCATCGAATTCGACTCTCAGCCGTGAAAGAATGTCCCCTGCTTTCGTGGTGCTTGTCGCTTCGTTCATTCTACGAGATCGTGCGACACATCGAACAAGATTAATCGATGATCAGCCAACTCCTCCGACAGGATAAGCGCAATTCAATCCAGCTAGACGATTGTGATTCTCGGTGAAGCCAACAGCGGAATCGTGACGGCGTTATTGACAGCGAGGCCTTTGGCGCGCGCCTCTCTTCGAGGCTAATCAAGCCCCTTATTACGCACTTAACCGCATGCAAATTAATATGATGTATTTGCATATAGATCGGCGCGTTGCTAGCCGATGTCGTCGATACACCGCGGCGGTGCAGTCGTAAATTTCGGATTGAAACGAGCCGAAGCGACATCGCGCCTACGCGACCGTTCCGCCGCCGCGCCGCGCCGTTTAGAAGACCGGAATATCTAGGATAACTCTCCGTCGATCTTTCGTGAATTCAAGCGAGAAGCGCCGTGGCCGAATGGCTGGCTTTCAGCTTGATGCAATTGCCGTCGCTCGTTGCGACTTGCGAGTACGCGATCTGCATAATCTTTCCTCCTCCTGCTCCGCTTGACAATCGATTCTACCCGCCATAGAGGTTTACTGAAAGCAACAGTGAAGGGAAACGGTTGGCTGTAATTGATAAATATAGATTTCAACGTTGTGCTTTTAACGAGTTCCGCGGGACAGCATTCAGAGAATGATGCGGAATTCTTGGAAGCAACAGAGTCTATCACCGATAATAATCTCTCCATGATCCTCGGGGTTAACTGCTGCGTGTTAAGCATCCATCGCGCATCCCTTAGGATTGCTTTCTCAGGCGTGCAACAACTCTTTGCTCGGTGAAAATTAGTCGGGCAGGATGAGATTGCCGGGCGGATCGTTATTGAATCGGTAAATTTTCGCGGGTATCAACGCACGCAGGCCACAATTTGCCGCGAATTACCCAGAGCGCTGGTTGTTTGCTGCACGGCGCGATGGGGTAAGAGCCGCGGCTGATTTTGAATTATAACGCGTTAGCTATCCACGCGGTAAATGTTGCACGCGCAACCGATCCCCGCAGTTGGGCTTCGTTCGATTGTTATTTCGACGGATGGCTCGTAATTCCGCGATTCACCGGCAAATTCGGCACGGATTCGACCTTTAAACGAGTACGGGAGTGTCGACCAGGTTGCATCAAAGCGCGATAGTCAGGGGTGCGCCACGCACCGCAAATTCATGCCGGCCGAGAAACCGAAACTCCAATTACAAGTTCGGCATCCGGCCCGCCGTTCTTCGGCTTCCAGACACGAATCGCCACTTGGTAATTGCATCTCGCCGACGTTCTTTAACGTGCTCAGCGCCCGCTTTCTTATTTACAATAACGCTGATTAATGAGAGGTCGATAAATGCGTGCGCGGATCGCGTGCAGGTCGGCTACGTGCAGACTAATCAGGGTCGGTACTTCATCGAGCCGGTGAGCGAATCCGAGCCGGAACAGGATGGCCAGCACGTTCACGTCGCTTACAAACGGAACGCCCCGCACGAGAAAGATGGCCATGAGGACTCATCCAAGAGACACTGCGTAACTCACGGTTAGCGCAGAGTTCTCGCGATGTTCGTAATGCTTAAACCGCTTAAAGCCGCGGGGATGTACCTTCTGTTTCTTTCTCAACATTTATAGGCACCTGGGAGGCTGCGTGGGCGGAACAGTTGGCGAGACGAGAGAAACGACTAATAGAGGAGGGTAATCATGTGGCAGAGAAGCGAACGACGCCGGGCGCAATTGGCGCCACGAGCATACATCGGTACATCGAGATCGGCTTGGTCGCCGATAGAAAGTTCCTGGACTATCACAACAACACCAACTACGAGCAGTTTCTGCTGACGGTGATGAACATGGTCGGGGATTATTACCACGACGTATCCGTCGGCAATCAAATAGACGTGGTGCTCGTTCGCATGATATATCTGGAGAAGGAGAAGGAAGAGGTAATGCGAAGCTGAGAGAGAACCCTTTATTGGTTAGCGATGTAGGAAAATACCGAAGTGCCAGTTGAAATACTATTGTTCCGTAGATAGATTTGCAAATCAGTCCCGAAGCCTCCGAAACGTTGGATAGCTTCGCCAAGTGGGCCATGAAGGCGAACCCGGCAGACCTCGATCACCCCAATCACTTCGACATATCTGTCCTCGTGACGAGGTGCGACTTCACTTTCAATCTTAATCAAGCTACTCGGCGAGATATCACTTTGTTAAAATCGTTCAGTCTTCTCGTTTCTTCTCTCATTCGTTTCTCAGACATGACATTTGTTCCAAGACAACGGGCTGCGGCCTGACGGGTTTGGCATTCGTGGCAGCGGCGTGCGATCCCGCGAAAGCATCCAGCATCAACGAGGAGAGTGGTCTGGTGCTCGGAGTCGTAATTGCCCACGAAGTTGGTCACGTGTACTGTCCATACACGGTCCATTGCTAACCGTAATCCTTTCGCTGCTATCGGTGTTTAGAGGCATTACTAAACTTGCTTCTTTCGACGGATCATCGAGGATAGCTTACACTCGCGTCGTTTTCATAAAACCATCGATCGAATAATCTGATAATAAAGTCGAGTGTGCCGTTCGAGTCTCCGTTCGGTCTGTTGACAGAGCAGGGTATCTCGTAAAAGAAAGTAATATCGCAAGGTTCGTTTTTTCCAGGATGGGCAGCGACCACGACGATGCTAAGGATGACAGCGCCGGCTGCCAGGCCCACGATAAAGATGGAAGTTACTTCGTCATGTCTCCCCTTGTGGGTCTTTTCACGATCAGGTGGTCACCTTGTAGCCGAAAGTATATATCCTCCTTGCTCGAGTAAGTTGTTAATCGTTCGCCGGCCTCGGGTGTCCGTGACGAATCCAACCACTGATAATTAATTCGTTAGTTCTGGTCTGGGCGATTGCCTGAACAACAACCCGAAGAAGCCATCGGAGAAGTTGAAGATACCGAATATGCTTCCTGGCGCGATGTACGACGCGGATTATCAATGCAGCCTGGTATTACCTGGATCTAAAGGCTGTCCAACTAAGGTACAAGGACGTTCGCATTGCGAGGTGTTACCGGCTTTTCTGCGAACGTCCGAATGTGTTTCAGATACACGGAGTGTGTGACAAACTCTGGTGCACCCAAGACCCGCCTGCCGTTGGCTGCGTTACTATGGGAGGCGCAGTGGCTGATGGAACGAAATGTGGCGAGAACAAAGTTCGTTGAATAGATCTATCAGATATAGAACCGTCCCAGATTATCCTTTCATTGATTATAAATTTCGAGTTCAAGAGTCTTTCGGCATGTTTCCCGAATTTCGGGGTAGAAGTGTTCAAAATTTCGGTGACGAGATGCAACTCGCGCGAAACGCGCATAAAACGAACGGTAGCGCAGTAACAGTGTGACCGCGAAATATTTGTAGAACTGCCCCACTTCAGGGCGAATTCAGTACTCGTGTGCTGGTGAACTTGCTTGATGGTTTCTAAATGCTCGATACATTACTGAAGTGGATTCCGCGCGTTATATTATACGCTATGTATACAGCGACTGGAATCCGACGAATAATTCAGAGTGTGCGTGTATTCAGTGGTGCGTTCACCTGAAATGCGTGGAAAAGGGCAGCCGACCAGCAGCGGTGAACGGCGGTTGGGGTGCATGGGGTCCCTTGTCTGCTTGCAGCAGAACTTGCGGCGGTGGCGTAAAAATTTCTGAGAGGGAGTGCGACAAACCGATACCTGCCAATGGAGGTAGATATTGCCTCGGCGATAGGAAGAAGATAGTCCTTTGCAACACTGCGGTAAGCCTCGCGACTCTTTCGCAAACTTGATCAGGCTTATCGACCTTTTTAAGCACCTTCCAAGTATCGCGCCACTTCGATTGAATGTGCAGCCCTGCGATGTGAACGCACCATCGTACCGTAGCGTCCAGTGCTCGTTGTACGATAAAGTTCCGCTGTTGACGGACGGACTTCATACGTGGAAACCCTATATGTCCTCCGAACAAGACCCCTGCGCATTGTTTTGCGTTCACGAGGGCAATCTCGTGGCGAGGATGGCGCCATTGGCAAACGACTCGACGCCCTGCAGGGCAGGGACCAATGACATCTGCATCAGTGGCTCATGCAGGGTAACAGAGTTCTCTTTCTTCTATCTCTTGTCAATGGCTTCTAACTCTAACGTGATAACTTTCAAGTTCTGGCAAGAACAACGTGATCTTAGATAATACCATAGCACGCAACTGTGTTTACAATATAAATGATGAGGAGGGAAAGTCGAGCAGGGATTACTGGTCATCTTTCCCAGCTCCAAGCCACTTTACCTCCTCATATTTTCGAGTCCCCGGTGGCAAGAGCTATTAACACAAGTCATACAAGATTTGAACTGAATTGCCAAGAATTACACGTTGTTAAATATTAATTACATAGCGGGAATATCACGTGCCGACGGTATCACCTACGCGAGTGAGTAATATGACATCGATTAAGGGTTTGCCACGTCTTTATACCATTTTTATCTGATTTTAAATTAAGCTTAGTTTTAGAATTATACCCCCGGCGATGTGCTTTAAGGCGTAATTATAAATGTGACGTGCACTGTTTCGCGTTTGAATAATCTTACCAGCGCGAGGGGAAGGCGAATCATTTGGAACGTGAAAGCCATTGTGTTCTAGAAAGTTGGTTGCGATTGGGTACTGGATTCGACCGCAATCGAGGACAAGTGTGGCATCTGCAAGGGCGACGGAACGCGATGCAAGCTCGTGGAGGGTCATTTCACGGAAGGAAAGGGGCCAGGAGGTACACTATCCCCTCTTTATCGTCAAGTATTCATAATTTAAAACGCTCGTAACGCAAACATATGTTAATTAATCACGCAACGATGAACACGTCAGCCTTTAAGAAAATAGTGACGATTCCTAAAGATGCTCGTTACATACACATAGTGGAAGACGCGGTACACAGGAATTTCCTGGTTGTCAGATTAGAGAGGAACAAGACCAGCTGTTTGAACCAAAAGTTAGTACTGTCATAGTATACGGTAAACAGCGACACCTTATAATAAAACGGAGATCACTCGACACTTTGCCCTTAAGAATCCCTATAACGGAAGTTTAGTAACGGCAGGCAAGGAACGAGTTTCCTGGGTGTTTAATAAAGTTCTCCAACGATTACGCAGGTCTGAAGAGAGAAGCGGCGATTACCTGTGCGCAAACTCTCTCATCATGTATTCGCACAGCGAGCCACACAAGGAAGAGATTCTAATAAAAGGGCCCATATCCGAAAACATTCAAATACTAGTAAGTTCGAAGTTGACCAACTGGCGCCTAAACTCGGTAGAAAAATCACAGGGAGCTTTAAAATGATTCACCGTTGTACTTTACAGTACGCTTTCATCGATCCGGAGAATGTTGGCGTGCATTATTCGTATGCTATGGCGTCGGATGATCCGTCGCATGTGCCGAAATACCTATGGGATTTCACGGAATGGTCCGAGTGTGACGCTCTGTGCGGCGGCGGTACCAAGGTAACACGAGTGTCTACGCGAGAAAGCATTGCGCGGAGCCTCGGTAGACCAACGATTCCCGCGGAAGCAACTTCGCCGTTGCGTTTGCTTTCTCTCCGCGCCAGGAATATCCTTCGCTGGCTCGGACCGCTATTAAATATAAATCAGCCAGTTCAATTAAACGGTTCGTTTGCTCGGTGAATTTATTCCCCGCCCGACATTACCGACCGATGCCCTGTTTGTTTGCCACTATCGTGCACGCGCTACTAAATCAGAGAGCAAACAATAAAAAAAGTTACCGCGGAAACGATCACAGTCGCGCGTCAACCTTTGATGGGAAACGTGCCCTGTAAGTTCATTTGGTTTAACGCGCGATCGAATAGAATCTAGCTTACGAACGGCGGGAAACGAGGAAGGGGAAAGTAGCGGGGTGCATTCAGATTTCTGTGCATTGATGGATACAGATCTCCGAGGCGTCCTGTATCGAGGAAACCGGTGGAGCGGTTAGTCCTAGTTACTGCAAAGGTATGCCGAAGCCAGAGCCGAAGTCTCGGGCTTGCAACACCGACCCTTGTCCTGCGAAGTAAGTGTAATTATCATGGGAAAAAGACGAAGTAACAGTTTCAAAGTTAGTGGTGTCTTTGCGTCTCTGATATCCCACGGACATTTAAAATGTTAGGTGGCGAGTGAGTCAGTGGAGCAAGTGCAGCGCCTGCGACAACAACAAGGGGTCGAGGCATCGCAAGGTGCAGTGCGTTAGGCGTGCCGCGCGCTTCGGCGAAGACGACGTCCAAGCGAACTTGGACGCGTGCAAAGGTCGCGTGCCAAGGCAGAAGGAAGATTGCATCGGTACGTATACTATTAACACGCGATGCATTCAGTCGCATCTAGCACATTATTTCTCATCTTCTGTCAGCTACCACATTCCGTGCGAAAGGTGGCCAGCGGTGCTGTAATCAATCGTAACACGATGGTGCTCGGCTCGCTATTCTTCAAAATCTCGAGCTATTTATTTCCTAGCATTATTTCTACTGTCGAACAACGTTTACCGACACGTTTAATACAGCCCCGAGATGGGAGACTTTACTTACAATCAACCTTTTCCCGGTTCTCCGTCATTCTCTCGCCTCCTCCCAACAGGCAAGAGACCGTGCAAGAAGACCTGCCCAAAAAAGGCGCGAAACACGAACGGAGAGCTGGAGGCCGAAAAGGGGAAGCAGTGGACGTCGGTGGAGGACCAGGCCAAGATGATCGACAGGTTCGTGGATCTGAACCTGGCGCGATACCTGGAGGAGGCGCACGGGATGTCGCGCGAGGATGACGAGCTGGCAAGAGCGAGCGGCGCGGCGGACTTTCGGCAGCTTCTTCGCGACTGGTCGACCATCGAGGATAAGAAGAAGCGCAGAGACTGCATCCCCGCGAATCTCACGCTGCCGAAGCCAGGCTCGATCGCCGTGGATTCGGTTCCAATCGAGAGCGTCGTGCTGGTGGAAGCTCCCATCATGAACGAGGGTCTTCAGATGAATATTTCGGACAGGGCGTATCAGGAAACCGGCGATCTCGTTGGCGTCGGCCTCGACACCACCCGCGAGAAGGTGTACAGGGGCGAGGCTGCTGTCAAGAAGCTCGACGAGATACACATCAAGAATAAATATACTAACGCGACATCCGTGCCGCCTTCCAAAGAAGAGAATTACACGTACGATCGCCTGAGCAGCATCGTGGATGCCGTGGACCAGTGAAAATGCACTATTAATTAAGGGGTAGGTCGCCGATTCGTAGATACTTGTAATATGTGGGTTAGTTTATAGTTTCTAATTTCTAACAAGATCTCGGTGAGAACTAAAGCGTTGTGTTATAGGATTTTGTAGGTACCTTTGCGAAATACAGAAAACTTAGAAGTTGAAGCTACTTTTATTGGATTTATGTATAAACGAATGTATATTGTTCACGATGGAGGTATTTATGGATATCTTTAGATGGGACAGATAAGAAATGAAATCGGCACTGTACGTGGGCCACATTCGAGCACACTTTGCCGATATTTATCGAGAGATTATCGCGTCTTTAATTGACGTGTCCGTACTCGGATAGTACTTTATTGCGAAATTATGTTACGCCTGTTCGAACAGTGTTGCATAGTTAAAGTGGCACTCAATCACTCCGCGAGTGCGAGTTGCAAGAGCGTGGCGAATCTTGGCGTTTTCGAGCCTGGCATGCGTGCAACAAAAATTTCCTGCCGCAAAGATCTCTATCTAAAAATTTCAGCAATGTACGAGTTCGCCATCGAATAATCGAACCAATTATTCGATCGAATAAAAGGATTCCAGAGAAGGCGCGATTGCAGCTTTCGCAGGAATTCTTATCTATCCTCCACTTCCCACACTTTCTGATTGTTGGACGTGATATATATTTATAATTACCGCATTAAATTTCTATCATCGACACTCGGGCGAAGTTACGAAGTAACATTCATTTTTTACTAAAGGAATCGATGTTTCGACGCGATTCCACTATTTTCTTGTATTTTCTGTATGTATCTGACCGCGTCCATTCCGACTAAAGTGAACTCCGTGGAGTTGGCGGGTGGTTGAGGTTCGAAATCCTTCGGGAAGATAGGCATCCCGGTTTCCTCGTCGCGTTCCAAGATAATCGTAAGCGTGAGCTTCTTAACATCTGCCGTGTCAACCACAACTTCACCCTTCTCTATGCCGTGGGCTTCCGCTGTCTCCTGGTCGTGTTCCCTCCGATCCTCTGACCTCTTTCTGTGGACGCATCGATCGTCCGTTCCGAATAATCTCTGCACCTCTGCGTGGAATCGGAGCAGAGTCATTTGACCGTGGAAAGAAGGGAACTTATTGAGATGCGCATGCTACGGAGCACATAGGAACAGATAAAGTCAGCGTGGTTGATACTTTTGTTGTTCGACTGACGTGCCAGGACGTCGTCCCGTCTCCTGCGTCCGGTACAGGACTCCCGTTCCTTCGGCTTCGGTCCTTGACAGTAGCTGTCAGCGATAATATCTACATCCTGCTCGGTGTGGCCAACGGGACGTACGCATTTGACCGCTCGTCTCTGCTCGCAGCCAGGTACGCAGGGCGTGCAGCCTTGCCAGTCACCGATCATCCATCTACGATCACCGTTCATCGGTAAATTAAATCGATACCCACTCACCGGCGAGCGATCCTAAAGCATTATGAACGCATCTACGTGTTTGAATAACACGATGTTCGTTGATTTTGCCCGGTGACTCGTGGCACCGTGTCGCTGTCGTAATTAATTTCTTCTCTTTTTTTTTCAACTATTCACCGTGTCTTATTCAACGCGTTTTCCTCTTAATTAAAAATATCTCTGTAACGAAGATCTCCCGCTGACCTCGGCAGGCAGGCCGCCTGATGACACGGTCTCACTTCATCCTCGGGTTTGGGGATGTTTCTGCAAAACGTCTCATCCACTAGTCCGGCGACTCTTTCCAGGCAGCGAGGCTTGGAAATCTGTTCACCAGGCCCGCAATTTGCGCTGCACTTTTCCCAGCCGACGTGGCCCCACGAGAATTCCGGCTTACGAGGGCTCTTTTCTTTCAGCCCCAACGAATACTTCACCGTCACGTTCTCTTTCGGCAGGACCTGGTGAATGAAATAACTCATTCGGCAAACGGGATTATGCCGGGCTGGCAGCAGCCAGAATTACTTTTCTAAGCTCCGCGTCGACAATTATTTGTTCGGTGAAAGGGGGGGATCTGTTCTGGCCAAGGATCTCGTACTTTCGTAGTTTGACCGTCGTTAAGAAAACTCCGCGCAAGTTTCTCAGAGGCAAGCGCGTTCCCGGGGACTCGATCGAACGTCCCCGAAGCACCATAAATTATCCGGAGCGTTATGTTATGAGGCATACAGCGGTGGAACGGTTCGATGAAACGCGCGGAGAGACCTCCTTAATTAGATTTCAGTAACATTCCCCGAGGCGCAGGAGATACCGAGGCGGTGCCTAGCGCTGGTTCTAATGAACGGGCGGAAAGTTTTACGACGGGTGTCGCGTAGGTGCGACCAGCCATAATAAGAGCTGCCATACGTTTATATCGCAAGAGCAATTAGACGACCCGCACGGTTCAGCGAAGAAAGCCCTCTTCATTCCGCTATCCTGACCAAGGTGTCGCACAGGGTAGATAAGAACTGTCCAAGCCTTAGACACCTTGTTCGAGATACCTTATCGATCTGCCAGGCCAGCTAATTAGCGGACTGCGTTCGTTATGTTTACCAATATAAGCAAGTCCCCCGTGACGGGTCCAGGTATGTCGAGAGCCTCCTGACTCGGTCTTATCGTTCCTAGCCACGCCTTCGTGCCCGCAGCGTCGAACATTCCTAAACGATCCCTGAAATAATCGTAGATAATAGGCTCAATGTCTTATTCAGGCTTCTCCTTTGTTCGCGGTATATGGAAATTCTGGCTGATATACGCGAAGGTCTCGCGGTGACATTCGTTACGTGGCTTTTGGTCGGTGCATCACTCTTAGCGACTGATCCACAGGTCCTTTTGCAAGTTATACGATTATTAATCATTGATTAAGATAGTAGAACCCGTATTTAGAAGGTGAAGAGGGACGTTTTCCCATCGATCGTTTCGGTTTAATCGACTCAAGCAGGTATTAATGAAATACTCCACCGAGTGGCACGTTTCACATTGCAGATACTTAATGTATCACGCGAAGATTAATTTACCCGTCGATTAACGGTTTCCCGTCCCGATTTCGCACCATTATCCTCGACTTCGTGGGCTCGGTTTCTTCCACACGGATGTTCGTGGATCCCATTGGGACGTCTACTATTTTCTTGGGCTCTGTCATTGAAAGTTTTTCCCTCTTAGATTATTAGAACTTTCGCAGTGACCGGGACGAGGGGTATCGATACGAGGGATCGCGAATAAGAGATTTATACGTTGATAGGAAATATCGTCGGGGTTGCAGGGCCAAGAGGAAGCTCGAGATTCTTCGGAAAATACCCCGGAAAGTTCTCACACTTTCGAGGGATCTAGTGCCTTTATCCACGTGGAATTTCAAGCTCCCTGGTTTTATTTATCTCGATCGGAACCTAAGCCCTCCGTCGATTTTTTATTGAATCAAACTCCTGGCGTTCTACGACTCACGAATAAACTGTTCACTCTACTCATTCTTCCTTCAACCCCGCTCAATTAGAAAGTTAAAGTAGAATTTTGAAGTACCTGTGCATTCTCGAGTTTCTAAAGTATCTAAGTAGACTGCACTTTCGTGTTGCGAATAGAAACTAGAATATATTTCCCTTCATTTTACTTTTGACAATTCGGATGGTGCAGAGGCAGAGTTGAGCAGTTTTCGAATAATCTTGGAATGAAAATTTATTCGGAGAATGCCCAACTCTGTACAGAGGAGTTAAAGAAAATTGCACTCACGCGACGCCGCCTGGATCGTTATCGTGCCCTCCTTGAGTCTGCAGGAGGTGCCATTACCCCTACAGACGCCACATACGTCTTGGACGGCGTTCGACTCCATATTCAGATCGCAGGGTATTTCTCGGCAGACCCCTCCTATGCAAATGTCCCGAATGCCTCTGTAGCAGGTGGTGCCATCGATGACTTTCGGTCTGAGGGAAGCCACTAGCCCAGCCTCGCTCCGGCAATAAAGGGCGCAAGGATCCTCGGAGGCTCTCAGATCTGTTCGCGGTCAATTGTGTCGTTTTAGGGGGCCATCGAGGGATGCTGCGTCAGAGTTTCCGGGGTATATCGACAGATCGTTGGATGGGTAGTTACCCTCTGGCAGATTGTAAGCCGTCCATCGGTGAACTTTCCCGTCTTCCGGGAAGATCCAGTTGTCGAACTCGGCGCACTGCACGTCGCGGAACGATGGCGCGTCCACGTCGCAGGGCTGAACGTGGGGCAAACTTTCGGTAACTTAACACGTTAGCATTTCGACGCTTCTAGTTCTGCTACGTCTACCTACTTTTTAGTTTTATCATTGCAAGTGGAAGATCGAGAGAGAAGCATCGTGGAGGGTGAACGAACTAAGCGTACGTTCTTAGATGTAAATGATAAGTGCCGACGGAAGTGCCATTTTAGACGAATGTATAATTTATTACGTTAAGCGTCTCCTTTCGTGTAAGAAACCTACTATTACTATTGCTACGTAATGGATGCGACTAACGTTAGTGGCGCAGATTTTATGGCGTTTTCTATCACCGCGACAGTACGCCCCGCCGTTGGACGGCGAGGGACTGATGCATCGTCTGACTGAGAAAGCCACACCGGAACCGCAGCTTCGGGAGCATCGACTCCAAGGTGACCAGCTACCCCAACCGCCGTCCACGGCCCCTGGCCGCTCGCCGACCATCAGGCATTTCATTCCGTAACACCACTGCAAAGTTAATTACCGATCAATCCTGCCAGTCTCTTACGATGCCTGGAAATTTCAATTATCAGCGACCTCTCTGTCGCATTCCAATCCAGGAATATCCCCCCGGATCTTCGGTGCCTCACAGTCGAATTTATCTGCGTTATAACAAACGTATCGACATTTATGAGAAATCTGGGGACACATAGAGCTCGCAGTCACGTTTCATAGCGAGGATAATGAAGTAACAACTTCTTCGTTTTTTCCCCGAACGACGTTAAGAAGAATCGAGAAGCAACGGTGGCGCGGTAGAGAGTCACGTCCCCGACTCATTTTTACCGGAGCCGAAAAATCAATTTATCGCGAGAAGTACCGGTTGCGGTCGTTTGATCACGCTCCCGCTACGTGACGGGGCGAGGCCAAAAATATATTTCGATAATCGACGAACCCGGTGACGTATGAACAGCCGCAGGAACGTGATCAAACGTTCGCAAATGGAGGCGCATCTGCCGTACAGAGGTGTCCGTACCTCCGCCTTCCACGAAAATAATCGAAGACGTAACTTATCTTCAAAGTGAAAAGAGAGAAGACCGGATTCTATTTTTTTTTTTAAAACAGCATTGGGAACGCATTCCGTGTAACGAGCAAGCTTCTTGCCCTCTTTGAGAACGCGAAACCGATCGGGTTCAGTGCCACGGAGGAAGTCCTTGTCCTTGTAACGCGATCCAGCAAAAATTTAACGATCCCCCGTCTATAAGTCACGCGGCCCTTGTTCCCTCATCGAAGTGGCCTTCTTCTAGCGGCCTACTCCACGGTACCTCGTATCTTCCCGTAATTATTTCCAGCCGTGGGAAAGGAACAGGCAAGGGCGTGCTTCGCGAAGCTCGGCGGCTGATAAGGAGCGTGTAGACGGTGCGAGTGGCGCGAAAAACAACCGTTCGCATGTCTCGAGCCCGATGTCTTAATCGGAGAGTGCATTGAAATTCAAACGGTGGAGAGATTTTTATCCACCGGTGGTTTTACCGCCGGATCCCACTAGACCAGTTTCTTGCAAAAGTCGCCCCGCGAAACGTTCCGTGATGCATTTATAGGGGATTATCGGGAATCTAAAGAATATGTATCATTCCGAGGGAGAGACGTATAATTCTTGCGCAATCGGCCCACGCCATGGAAAATAAAGCCTACCCTCAACCCCTTGACGTTTCAGACCGTTAACCCTTTTATGCTCAGCGTTACCGAGAAAGCTTCTCGTACTTCCAAGATATGTAAATGCTCGCGTTAAGTGCGAGCAACGGAGATCGCTCGATAAATACGAATTTGAAGAAGAAGCGTGATATTTCTCGCGCGCGATTAGCGAGATACCGGCGGAGGATACAGCTTCCGACCGCTGTATATTTTAGGAAAATTTCCAATATTTCGAGGGGTTGATAGATTTGCGATATTTAGACGATCCGAGGCAAGGGTGCCCAGGCATTCTGGCACGCGCTCGCGCGGCCAAGTCCGTTTGGAATTTCATTAGCCGAGGGAAATTCCGCAATAGCGTCGAGATCAGCTCGAGGATACTCGCTAATTAGCCTTTGTATTTTTCTAGGCGATAATTTACCCTGTTCTCCCCGCAACGCGTGCCCTCGGCGGGTGGTTTGCTCGCTGACACGCAACCCTTTCCCGGAATGGCGCACCTCAGGTACTCGCAGGTCTGAAAATGAAACGCGATCGTATTAACGGGGGATAGTAAGGGGCCGGTTTCGTGCCGATTGCGATATCGCGAAACGATATCCCGGCCACGGGCGTTCCTTATCTAAGCGATACACGATGCAGCGTATACGTATTCCTAAAAGGATAAGGCAGACCTGTAGGCGAAGGTAGAAGGTTGGCTTGCCGTGCGGCAGATGGTGCCTGTTTACGGACGGTCTGTATCTACTTGCCCACTTCTACTTGCTCTGATCGTGACCAGCGCTCGACTCGGGGCCGAGAACGCCCTAAATTTGCTTCGCAAGCACGACGAAAGCTTAGAAAGTCACCGATCTTATGCCAGATTAGAGGTAGTGTCTGAACTTTCAGAATGCTTACAATGGAACATGTCGAACTCGGACACGCCGATTTTGACGAGACTCTGCAGATTTGCAGAATAGTGAAGAATATTTCAAGCGTACTTTTTGTTATCGGTAATCATCCATGTTGAGCGGGTGAAAGAAGCTCCTAAAGTCAGGGGTCAAAACATATTTCCTGAGATTTTCTCAAAACCAAGGCGAGGAGTTTTATTTGTCTGTAAAAAAACCACACTTCAAAAAAAAATTGTCCCACGCCAAATAGTTTTGGAGATATTCCAGAAATTTGTTTTCAACTTCCAACTTTAGGAGCTGTTTTCACCCCTATGCTTTCAACCCTCGCTATTCTACAAATCTGCAAAGAGTCTCGTCAAAATCGACGTGTGCGGGTTCGATATGTTCCCTTGTTAGAATAGTTTGAAATCCTTCAAAGAGGCTACCTTCCCACCGAGCTTAACATGTATTTTCATATAGAACGCTCGCAAGTTTCACTCCCTGCAAATTCTCTCCGTTCTCTCCAAGCTGCGTAAACATTTAACAATAAAAAAGGAGGAAGAATAGCTTTGCCTTCGCGCGTGTTAATAACACGGTAAAAGAGAAAGGAGGCCCATAATGTTTCTCTGTCGCATCTCAAGCAATTTTACGGTGACGCGTAGTAAAAATGTCAGCACACGCCCGCGGAAGTAATTTTTTACCCGTCAACGTAAACACGAGGACAAATTTAACTAATTCCGTATGCACGGGGGTGCTTAATTAAGGCGGCGAAGTCGTTGGACAAAGCTGAAAGTGTTTGCAGCTGCCGCTTTACAGAGGAAGGGGCGGGGCGGCGACTCTTACAAATATGAATAACTTAATGAACAAATGGAATGCATTAACGAAACCGCGCCATTCGCTGCGATTACGGTGAACTTTGTTCCGCGCCGGAAAAAGGGAATCTTTGTTCCGTTCCCGTGCAAATATCGTCGGAAACAATAACGGCCCCCGGCTGATCCGTTTATTATGTCATACGGGAAACAATGGCGCTCGATAAATAAACAAGCCGTCCCTCGAATTTTCATTAAGTTCATTAGCGCCGCGCCCCGGCAGCCTACGTTTTCGCGTTTAACTATAAAATTACAGCAACATGTTTGTCCGCCATCAACGATTACGGGTGATAAAATAACGAGGATGTTTCAGCCGGCCAACAACAATTCGGTTCGCAATCGCGAAGCCGCCCTCTCGTTAAATCTACCAACTGCGGGGTCATAGACTCGTCACTTGCTGTAAAATTCGTGAAAATGGTAATTCCGAGCCGGCAAGACGTAGATTAACAGGTTGCGGAGGGAGGAGACGCGGGGCGTAACTCGTTTCCGCGGTTATGTTTATCGGAACGGCGAAATTGTTCGCCCCTGCGAACGTTTTAATTTTCACCTTTAGCAGGTCCCCGTGAGGGCGCATATTTTCTTCGTCACGGCGAAATATGACGGAAACATAAAGGATATGGAGCTGCACGTCGGTGCATGATATTACGGAGAAAATAAGGCCGAGGATGAGTCGCCTGGTGTAATATCCCGGCGAAAATTGCAGCGGGATATAAACCACAGTGTCGCTAGAAAAGTGGTTAACGACCAATGCTCAGCTAGCTTACGATTCCCAAATCGCATTGCCGCGTATCCTGATGGTACTGCAGCCGGCACTGGTCATTCCCATCGTACATCACTCCTGGAAGCAGATCCACGGCAGGGAAGTGGTAGTTTTGAGGTTCGTCTTGCAAGCAGAATCCCAGACCCGCCCTGCAACAAGAACGCATAAGAGGGCCATAAATGGAAGTCGAGCGGTTCGAAGGAAAGCGATTAAATTGGACCAGCATTCGTTCCTTCGAAACGAATGAAAGCGAAGGCAATCTAAATCGGACCTATGGCTATGAATTGCGGTTCCTTACTCGATGTACGATTTCAGAGACTTCCTCGAGCACTTGGACCACTTTTTCGTGACGTAGAGGCATGCAGGGTGCATGACCGTGGTTTCGATGTACCCTTTTCCATGGTGAATAATGCCTGGGCAACCGTTTTCCTCCTCGATGTCATGCGACATGCCCAAGCTGTGAATGAAGATCGAAGCAGGTCGTTTGAACGCTATTCCGAGGACTTGTGAAACATCGATTCTGGAGACGACGTTGTTTGATGTAAATGGGAGATTAATCAAAGTATTACGTGTGCCCGATGTGATGAGCTATGTGGTATCCTGTCTCTAAACCGACATCCCTGACAACTGCGGCGCCTTTCAGAGGATCGCAAGTCCCAGCAATCGTGGACGTGCCAGTGAAACCACAGAGACTCGGTGATTCGCAGATATTAGTCCTGACGATTCGAGTAATCTTTAAGAATCGTTCTATGGAATTGGCGTGATATCGATTCGACTACAACGTACTTTGCCATTAAAATAGCACAGTCGTGGTGGTTGGGGTGGGAATCGTCGCCTGGATTGATCATTTGTTGCCATTCTTGGAAACGTTTTAGCGTTCTCCCGGCGTCTCTGTTTATTTCTAGGTCCATCTATCCGATTAAACATTAAGAATAGCGGTATGAACGAGCAGAAAAGTCACTGGAAGACTCCTGCAGAATTCTTTTCCCTATAATTTCTTTCCTTGCATTCGACCACTAATAATTCCAGTATATGTTAAAAATAAATTTAAGCTTGACAATGTGAAATTATAATTAAAGAAAAGTCCGTGAGACTCCACGGCATCGTTTATGCCACAAAGTGGGACGTCACCGGTTAAGGGTGAAAAGAAATTGTGAGAAGTTGTGGGAAATACCTCGTCCTCTTGGACTTGCAATCTTATAACCCTAACAACGCTCAATTCCATCAGCAATCCTAAACTGACATCGTGCAGCAGACCTGCAGCCTGAAAGAAGATTTACCCCTGTGTTGGGCATTCAATAATATGAGCACGGATAAATTGCCTGTCAAGCCTTTGTCCCGAGCAGGAAGCAATGGAAAATGCAGATCGGAGAAAGTTACTACCATATTGAGCAGCGTGAGCGCATAATTCTCCACGTCGAACTCGCTGTGATAATCGAGAACGGCCCTGTCGAGTACCAGCAGCAGCTCCAGAGTGTAGGAGTTGGCGGGCTGCTCCTTAGGCGGCTGCCTTTTCTGCGAACTGAAAGCGCGCTTGGCAATGGTTTTGGCCATATTGCCGGTGACATTACAGAGAATCTCGGCGTTCGTTCCGAATTCGTCCGGCCTCTTTTTGTAGACGACGTGCGGGTGCTCCGCTTCTTTGGTGAAGTCGTGACCCGCCAACGGCTCGATCGTGTACCACGATCGTTTCGTTCTAATGTATCCGGCCTGGAGATGAGAACACCGAGATTCCTCCCAGTCAGATTTATCTTACGGTTCGGAGCTGCACGTGATATTTGTTCGGGTCGTTTGAAAGCCTTATCCGGGAGACTGGCTCCCGTAATCGATTTAAAATGTTGCTCCCTTGTTTCCATTTCCGGCGAGGCCTTTCGCGACGCTCCCTCTGTTCTCTCTGTTCTCTCTGTTCGCCCGTCTACCTCCTTTCCCTATCTGACGGCTCACGATCGTCGCATTATAAAGTAAAACCGCGAGAAACTTCGAACGCGATGATTTTGAACGCTTCGGCGATCAGAATGCAGTTGCAACGGAACGTTTTCGGGGTTTCAAACGACTAACCGACGGAAAATGAGAGTGACTTTGTACTAACAAGGCCGTAACAAGTGGACAGAGCGCTTTTCTCTGACTGGCCGTGAACTTGGCCCTGGTAGTGGCACTGGCTATCACGCATCCGATGCAATTTTAGATTGTCCAAGAAATCATTGTTTTTCCCACTTCTGGGAGTCATTGGTCCCTCGTGGTCTTCTATAACCGCGCCTGAAAAAAGTGCATGCAATTTCATTAACTACTTAGGCACTCTGCCGAGATAATGCTCGGTCACTTCTCTATCACTTGTAGTTTGATCGAGCTACATCTAATAAATCCGCAGGCGATGTCAATAAAGAGATATCTGGTTTAATACTAAGATTTATTGTATAGGTATAGGTATAAGTCTGTATTGGTCCGTCCCGCTTGAGCTGATCGCGCAGCGCTGCCGATTCGTGCAGCGTCGGGTTTCGTCGGTCGCCAGCACGCACCGTTGCCATGAAAGAGGCGAATTTCTTTCGGGCTACGCTTCCAAGAAGCGTACAATGTTGTTGGAACGCTACAGCATCGACAGACTGCAGCTTGCGAGAGCAAATCCATTTACATCTGATTCGTTTGTTTGCAGAAATCTGAGCACCAGGGTATTGGAAGAGAATTCTTTACTCGCCTGGAGCAAGGAGTCGATGATTCGGTCGGAGCTCGAGGTGATGTTCCTCGTACCCGATTTGCAAACGGTAGTGAACAGCATCGTCAGGAATTGTATCCGTCTTCGTTCGACCCGCGTAGAAGGAACGCTTGAAGTGATGAGGTATTTGATGCGACAGGAACTTTCCATCCGACCTGACTTTCCTCGGCACCACGATTTCGTATCCGCCGGAGAACTCAGCGTCGCGGGTGTAACGCCCTTGAAAAATGAATCGTCGTTATCGGCCCGAGCCTCCAGCCTCTCGTCTCCCAAGGAACGTCTCCAATCGAAGTTGGATTCAATCAATTATTCCAAGGGGAAAGCAATTGTCACCGGAGACAAAATTAAGAAAATCTCGCGTTTCTTTAAGAAAACAACGCTTCTAGATTTCTCGGCCTTCGAAGCTTTTCATTCGAGTCGATCGATTCCTTAAGCTCGTCGAGGATCGGTGAAGTTTCGGTTGAAATGAAGGAACTGCTTGAATGATAAGTATTTTAAATACGATAAGTTGTTTAGCGGAAAATCATACGCAAATTTAATAAAAGACTGACGAAGACTCTTCGTAGGAATTTGCGATAGTATCAGTGAAATATGTATTCCGTGAAATTGAAACGAAGCCACGGTCGAACACGTAACGAGTTTCCGCTACGTTTCACTTACACCCGATCGTTAAAAATTTTTAATATGCAGTCATTTCTGAAAGAGGATCGACTGTGTCTTTTCATTTGGCGAACCACGTGGGTCCTACATAACTAGAAGGTATTCCTCCTCGCAATATGCGATTTACGCGCCGTTGCCCGCTTTCGTTCGATATATTCCGTCTCCCCGTAATTCCAAAAGAACCCCGACCTACTTTCGGCTCGTGTAACGAAAAATCTTGCACCCCGCTCGCTAATGAATCCGTTTAAGCGCGAAAAGTGCTCTCAGTGGCTTAATTTTCCGGTTCCCGACCACCGCTGGCGAATTGAATTTCACGATTGGCGACTCGATATCCTTCGTTCGTCAACAACTACGCAATATTGCAATAATTCGTTGAGAGTGGAATATTGTTGCACGACCACGGGTTTCGTGAGTTTAACGTATAAGATAAATTATCAATGCAAGCGATCAGTGACATTTCCACGGAAAGCGTCGAAGAATGCATTCGGATCGCGGCCAAGCAGCAGCTTCTCTTCGCGGACTAACTTCGGAAGCTCAAGTAGCACCGAGTCGCCTTCTTTCGAGAAGTTGCTCGAGGAGGTTCGAGGTGCGAGTCGATCTAGCACAGTGTGTCGAACCAACCCAGAGAACGATGACATTACTGCAGAGCGAGCAGCGCTTTTGACGCGAGAAAAAAATTCAGCAACACATTTACGCTTTACATTGGCTTTTAGAAATCGGTGTCAACGCCGAGGCAAGGTCTCGGTATCGAATTAATGCAACTGTTTAGCGGATTACGGTGGTACGCCTCGTTGAAACGCTAATGAGCAGACGAATCGCGAAATTATTCTTCCCTGCATCCAGGGTGATCCTGTTCGTTGCGTATGCAACGCTGGTCGCGTACGCGCAATGCTTTCATCGATTATTTAAAAGTCTCCGTTATGCATGCGCGCCGAATGTTTCGCTTTGATGAATCGCAATTAAAACTATCGGGACGCGCTCCAGCCGGTCGTCGATCGACGCGCGACCGTATGCACGACATAACCAAAATTGCGTTGATCGGACTTATGAAATTTCGCGTTTCGAGTTTGACGAGGAGCCGTTACCTCTGCACGCGCCGCTGAAGCCTCCGCAATCGAATGAAACTAACAAAGCGAAACAAATGGAGGGAAAAATGTAGGAACGCCCGGCCATCGTTCCTTTTCCTCGAGAATTTCACCGTCACGTTCTTCCACCGAAATAGCTAAAATCGGAAAAAGAGGGACAACCGTTTTGGTGGGAAGCTCGCAGCGTATCGATCTCGAAACAAGATAATTCGACCGGACGTTATTTGAATTCTCAACCGTGTTACTTCACGAGGAATCGACTTCCAATACCTACCGAAATAGAAAACCGATCGGTAAGCTCGCGACCTTTTAATTTTAAATATTCATACTTGTTTGTCCAGCTGTATTTCAAATGCCGTTCTGGGAACGCAAAGAAATCTCAGCCGGACGAGGCTCTTCGTGGGTCCGGGGAAAGGTAATCGCTGTTGAGCGGAACGAAAATTGGACATCGTGCGAGAAAGAGCGGAAAGAAAAACGGAACTCGGTACAATGGTCGCGGGGAATTCTGTTTCTCCTTCCTGCCCGTCGATATTTAATTCCATTTTCAACGTACGACCGTACACACGGAAGGAAAAAGTTGCTCCTTCGAGCGACTACAGTGAAAGGCACTCTCCCGGCCTCCGAGGTGACTTACAATGGCCGTTTGATGCAATCTCCTTATCGTAAAGTTCAGATTAAAGCGGTAAAAACTTTTATACCCCTGGCCAGAAACTTCAGATGCTCGCAGCAATTCTTCTCCCGCTTCTTCGTCCACTGTTGCCCCCTTGCCCCTTTTTTTTTCGGCCGGTGCTCTTTGTTTCCAAGCTGCCACCGCCGTAAATTCCCGACAATCTGTCAGAGATCTCCTCGAGGTGGGACATAATTACGCACGATACGGACGATTAATTGGGAAAACACCCGGCGGTGCCACTGCTGCATCGTCGACCGCGTTATTGCGTTTTTACGCTTGCCGCATCTCGAATTCCAGCTTTTTAGATTTACAGCGACGATACTCGCCAGGAGGACCGAGATTTTATTCCCGCGAAATGCTCCCGAATCGAGAGTCGCCCCGCTAACAAATGGAATTCCGCGGGAAACGCGAGATAAGACAGCCTTTGTCGGGCGCGCCAGAACTCTGCCGACAGAATTACACGTTTCGAATTATTTTCCACGTTTTTAATGCTACGAGCCCCATTATCGTAGCCAAATATTTCTATCCCCTGATCTCCGAGCACCTGAAAAATGCGGCACAGCGCGTCCTTTAGCACCTACTTCCCTACATTCGCATACAAATGGGGTTTCAATATGTCCGTGGAAACCCTGGGGATCACGACACAGAAAACAGTTGACGATAGGAAGTTCCGAGCGGTTTATTCGTTCAGATGTGCCTGGGAGAGCCTGAGGGTGTTCCGCAGAAATAACACCATCCGTCAGAGGACGGGCAAAATGTTTGCAATGCCTCGCGATAGAAGAAAAACAGTTTAAACGGTGAAGCGCAGGGATGGATCGTTTCGAGGGGCTAGTGTCATTCTCTCGGTCGAAGCCGTGGACGTGTCTGACCGAAAATTCGGACGGTCACTGGAGAGGGCTCCGTATAGACCGCGCGCGATGGTGTTTTAATTAAAAACAGAGGCTCGGTTTCTAAAAATATTTCTTCACGAGCCATTGCAGGCGGCCGCAGGACCGAAAGGGGGACTCTGCTGGCGAGATAAAATTGTCAAACGACGCGGAGCAGAAGTTAATGCGCGCCGTTGGAACGGCATTGTACCTAGCGCGCGTACGAACTCTTTGTTTTCGCCAGTTGGGTCATTCGTTTGTTCGTAACGGGAGTGTAGCACTCCAGCGGACTGCTGTACACGATGCACCAATGAAAGTAACGTCGCCTATGCTGCGGATCGGAATCACTCCTTAACTTTCTCCGGTGCTGTTGCTCCTTCGCCCGTTGCTTTCTTCGTTCCTGCAAACGGACGAAAGAATCTTACGTGAATCTGAAACGCGCGAGGGTACTTGTTTCTAATTCTCCTGAACAGCCATGCTTTTTTTTCTCGTAACTTAGTTTTAAGTACGTGTGCAATTGTAAAAGAGCAGCTGTAAATGCGGCAATTATCGTGACTATTTTTCTGTAAACGAGAGCTCGATTAATCAGCGCCCGTATTTTTTTGGCGCAACCGCGGACCCCCTGGTTTGCCAATCAATCAACACAATTGTCCGCGGTAAAAAGGGAAATTTAATTAACAGGTGCCTATATTTTTCAACGATCGTGTGGCTTCGCGGGCACGCAAATATGTAGCGTTTTTCGTTGATAAAGGATCTTTAATTAAACGGTGGAAAATGTGCCAAACAAATATGGACGGTACATAGTGTTTATTTAAACAACACACACCAATCTCTCATAGAATTTTCATATTTGTTTGCAGATTTATTGCTCATACGAGCCCATTTGCCTGCAGTGGATGTTTGGTTACTTCTAAATTGTCATTCCGCTATGAATTAATGTGGGTCAGACATTTATTCTATTACACAAGGAACACTCCAAAATAATAACGACAGGAACTCGTACCTAATTCCTTCGGGAACCTATAAATGACACAGCAGATGCACGTCAAAGGAAGAAGATAGTCGATGGAAGATTCAAAACTTGCACAGACTGCCCCCATAATTGCGGAAGACAGCTGCACTTCGCTGTAGGCTGACATATCTATCACTGAAAGCTACTCCAACACCCCCTATCCCTTCTAGCATAAATAGAAGTCTGAACTGAGCAGAGTCAGAGGTAATCCGCCATAGCGAGCCATTTTAAATGGAAGCTCGGCTCTGCTATCAATTATTCTAAACGAGTGAGTCACGCAGACGCGAGAGAAACTTGCGAATTCTTATTTCCTCCCAAAGTACTTCCCTTCCTTCCTCCCCCTCGAACCTTCCGCCCCTCTGGGGGCGAAGCTTACGACAAGCATCTTAAGACGGAAAGTATTCGTAAAATGAATCGTGACTGGTGGGGGCGTTCATTTTTTCGAATGGAAGATGCTGGGGCGGAGAAGCGGGCACCCGGAGTGACAGGGGTGGCTAGATCATATGGAAATCCGGGAAGAGCGGAAACGGAACGCCGACAGATGGAATCATCAGCCGTATCCACCGCCGACTTATTATATTCCGAATAATAATGGGGCCGACGGTTGCATTCTGCCACTGCGTCGGTGCTTTTAGCAATTCAAACTATCGTCTGGTCTTCTTGTTTTCTTCCTGCAGAAGGGAAGCAGAACCAGGGCAGCCAGCCATTTCTACAGGATGTTCGATAAACGTCGTGTCTCCTGTACACGAGAACACTCTTAGGACCAGCACCGGGTCGTCGATAGAGGTGGCTTTGTTGCGCAGACTTTAAACGACAATCAGACTTTTATTATTATTAATGTACCTCGCTATAATGTATCAATAATGTACAGTATTTGAAAGATGTAGGTATGAAAATAATATTAGGTTAAATAGTGCAAACTGAAAGTCGAACACTTAAATTTTCATGGGTACGTTATATTAAAAAAAAATGTTTTTAAATTGTTTTGTACAATATAAGGGTATAATTTCATTACATGTTGTATTTTTTGAGAAGAAAGTCTATAAATTCAGCTTTATTTTTCTGCCGATCAAAGTAGAATGACTTCTTAAGTTCCGACTCGTTCAAGAATTTTGAGCCACTCCGTATTTCAGGTAGGAAGGTTCCTCTTCATCGGGAAGAAAGAAACGGGAGAAAATTAGGTCGGGGCTCGGTGTATCCAGCATCCATCTCCGGGCTCCAAGGATGCTTTATATTTAAAAGATATTCAAGCCAGACTGTTCCGTGAGGAGGTCTCGCAGGATGTCGCCGAAAGGAGCAAGCAGGGACGAGAGACACCGGTTGGGAAACAGACGCGTTTCGAGGAGCCCCGCGACCACTCCATTTCCTTCCTTTATTCCTCCTTCCGCGCCCGACTGCCGTTTCCCTGATGAGTCCAACCGACCGGAACTCCACTCGTCGTTGTACTTCCAGAGGAATCTTCGGCTGAAATTCGAATTCACTTCCGCGTCGAGCAGCGAACCGTCCTCCACCTCCACTCGCCTTTCGCAAACATTATTCCTGCTCTTTCACTGCAACATGCTCGCATATTTGGCAGATAGACGCTTGTCTTGCGGACTTAACTCCGGAGGGACTCGAGTCTCCTTATTTTTCCAAGAAACTACTGGATGCCAAACATTCCCCGGGATAATAGCGCAAAAGTCGATAATATTTATGGAATGGAGACTACTCGCTGTCCTGATTTCAGGAGCCAGTATTTGCCTTCCGCAATTTTCGTCGCATGTTTTGCATTCCGTAATTTACTCGGACCGGCGGGAGCCCGCGAAGATTAGCCCCGTCCGCAAGGGCAACGCTCAAAAGCGTCGTAAAAATCTTGCCACTCGCCGCGAGGGAGTTACAGCGACAGATATCAGGCAAATGAGAATTTACTTTCCTTACGACACCGCGCGACAATGCATAACGCATTTCCGGTGCCAGTTTCGCCAATCCACGAAACGGAGGATTTCATTCGGAATTTCGATTTACAGAGATAGGAGGGTCTCGTCTTTCGGGAAGGGAATGTATTTCTCAGGGTGAGGGAAAAAATTGAGAATCCGCAATGTCAGTTGGACCCGGATGGCGGGACGTCGATGTGGCGGACATTATCATAAACTGCGGATTCAGGGCGGCAAGTTTATGAAGATTGAATTAAATTGTAGCTCCTTCGAGGAAATGCCAGTGGGAGAAAGAGGGCGACGCGAAGGAAGAAGGACGAGGTGGTGAAAGGAGACGGAAGGGCAGGGGACGGGCGAAGAGGAATAGCAATGGGAAGGATGAACTCTCGAGTCGCACCGATAGTTCTATGAAAATGGTGTAGATATCGGTGACTTATAATTTTCAATATTTCTCAGAGTGCATCGCAAGCACTCTGTGGTTCTGTAAATAACATTCACCCTATTACCGCGCCACTCCTGACGAGTAGTTACCGACAGTTGCAGTGATCATGCTTCACCCAAACATTAATATTCAATTGAAATTTGCGTTATTGAGGCGAAATACTCGAGACGGCAATCGAATCGCTCCCGTCACTTACGCCGGCGGAGAAGGTGGTAACACCGAAGCAAGGGAAGCTTCGTTCCGTCCGAGGGAACGCATCCAAAATTGCGGCCTCGTAAATCGGCGTTAGTCTCCGTCGCGATTCGACGATTCTCTGCACCCGCCTAGCCATTATCTCGGTCGTTTCGTGGCGTTAGGTTAAACGAAACCGTTCGATAAGTTCTCCAGGATTTAGCTTCGGTGGCAAGTCTCCGCTGGCCTCGTCCTCGAACGATTCTCCACGCTCGCGAGTGATTTTCCTGATTATTGGTGATCCGGTGTTAAGCAACAGTGGTTGTTTGCATTAACGTAGTATATCCTCGCAGCTGCTAAATAATTTGTGTTGCTCGAGTTGCGGGCAAAGACGAAGTCCGGAATTAATATTCAACCACCTCTCTCTTTTCGATTAAAAACCCCTGGGGGATGTTGAAAAACTACCCCTCCACTCGAGCACAATAGAGATCCTTGATCGCTTTAATTGTATTCACGTTCCTCGACGCTGAAACACCCATCGAAGAATCGAAAAGCAATGCGCATACAGAGCGTTCCATGAATGCAAACGCGGATCGTTGCCTGTACAAAAGTGGTTTTAATTACCGGGCCAGCTGTCGCGAGGAAGCGTTCGAGTTGGTCCTCCTGGTCGAGACGAGACCGATCGCGTTGGAAAAAGGGAAAAATTTATCGTACGGATAAACATTCGGTATAGGCGACAAATGTAAATTTCAGCGTCAGCTGCAGCTGCGATCGGCGCGAAATAGATCGGTTCCGGTGTCGTTATCGCGGCAAACTCCGCCGACATGCCCGAACGATATCATTTAATATCGGATATCGCGCGGCATCGTATCGCGAGCGGGGCGCGTTTCGCGTTCCGCGTTGCGCGCTTCGCCGCGCCAAACTTTCGCGAGTGTATCGGTGTCCGGTGTCGTCGTTCTAACCCCCGCCATTGAAAATTAATTTCACGCTCCGAGTGAGAAAAATAGGATTGATCGGCGCACCGATCGCCGCGGAAGATTAATGACCCGTGCAATCGTACCGACGGTAAATACGTATTTAAGAGAATCAACGACCCATTAAACCGGCAAAAATTGCGCGCAGCTACGCGTGCCCTCCCGGTTCCCTTCCTGCGGTCAGCCTTCGATTAAACATTTCGCGGAAAGCCTCCGCCGTACTCCGTCACGCCTCGATGTGAAATTTTATACGATTTACATCAATCTCGACTTAAAATTGAAATTAACGATTTTCAGCAACCTCCGTGGCTGCCTGCAGCGCGAGACTAAACGCGTTTACACGGTTCGCGAGCGCCTTTGAAAAGCGTGAGTTTCATTGGCATCGGCACCGAGGAACTTGTAATATCGTAGCGTAACGATTTATTCCCTCGTTCCGCTGGTAATGCGACACGAAAAGCAGGTCGGCATTTTAAACGAACTGCTTTGTACGCGTCTATTAATATTCGATACCGCGCTCGATCGAGTTTCCTTGATTCGCGAAAATCGCGCTTAATATCGTATAAATTTCCCGGACCCTCGAACGGTTTAAACTTCTCTGCCTACGAAATAATACGAATCATTATAGGCTGCAATTTCACCAAAAAGGGAGAACATTTTCTAGATTACCTACATATATACTTGGATAAACGTCGATGGCTTTGCTGCTATAAAAACTTGAAATTGATCAGAAAGGCAAAGTGTAATTGGTGTTGCAACTGGGACACGTTCTAACCCATTCGGTTTCAGAAGTTTATTTAGATCGAGGGCGATACAAAATGCAAGCGCGAACCACAAACTGCGGTTTCGAAATGCCAGTCGGCTAACAGGGACCAAATTTTTTATGACTGTCGTTGTTTCTTGAGCTTTCTACGGCGGTATGTAGGTATCCATTGCGATACGGAATAAAAATATCCCGTCGAACCGTGCCAGGTAGGGTAAATCCGGGAGACGCGGCCGAGCTGGAGAGTTGGTTGAAACAGTTGATTCTTAGAGAATTAATTTTTATCACTTTTACGTATACACAGATGTAGAGTCTGAATATAGCCACTCGACCAACTTTCCAGCCCATCCGCGGAACCCGGATTTACCATAATTCGAATTTTCGCTAACGCGTTCGTTCAGCACTCAGCAGCCCACGGATTTGATAAATAACGCTTCGCGTGGAGCGCGATACGCTCGATGAAATTGCTTCATGCGACTATTCAGCTTCGATCGTTCGCCAAACCGCGCTCCACGGAACTTTCAATACCTCGCGCGTCCGCGCGAAACGCGTCTCGTTATAGCGATATAATTACTTACATCGTACGAACATTAAAAACCGCGAAATATAATATACCTACATATCGGATGAAATATTGCGAAAGGTTGCGTTTAATTTTCTGCACGTAACAGCAAGCTATTAGTTAGAAGTTAAAACGTCCCTTCTTCGTGCACGAGGTCATCCATTAACCAGATCGGACTTGATTTATATTGTTTCTTCATTTTCCACAGCGAACGGATTCGTGGAATTGTATATGGATGAGAAAATATTGCGAGAAAAGCCACGACGCCGAAGCACAATTGGAGCTACCATGCGAGGAAGGCAAGTGACACCACAAACCGCGGAAACTAGTTTCATTTCACTGAAATTTGTACCCCCATTAAAGTTCCCCGGCCCCTTCGTAAAAACTTCGCCCAGGGATTTGCCCGCTTTTTGTCCATTCGTTTGCAGTTGTTCGAAAATCGATCTGGCCACTCCATTACGGTGGCCCTTCGGTCAATACGGCCAACCAATTTCAACTTTGACGGATTAAGAGTGTTCCAGAGTAAATCGAAGATCATGGCAAAAGCTTGGGCAAAGTGGCGAAGGTGGAAATCCGGTTAATGGAAGAAGGGACTGTAAAATAGGTGGCAAATTGGTTCCGCTTTACAGACAAACAACGAATTCGAGCAATAGCGATAATCCCTGGTATAATTCAATCCACCACGGCGATAAAGTTTTCGCCGCTCAGCCAATCGTTTACACGAATCCGTTGGTTTTCGGTTTTCCATTCACCCATCGATCGATGACATTACACGTACGCCTCGAATTAACGCGGTTACGTCGTCGCGCCGTGACGAGCGCCCCGGTGATCTTCGTGAAATCGCGGCTGCGGTGGAACGACGGATTCGTGAAATCCGGAATTTGGAAGAACGGAAAGATGAAAACGTCCGCGTTAAAAAGCTGCAATTCCAGTTTTATCAAGTTCGCCGGGCTGCCGCTGCGTTTAATGTCCCTCTTTATCGTCGCAATGACGGTCAATTAATTCTGCTTGCCGGCAAATTAATAGTTCCCCGCGCTAATTGAGTTTACAAATGGAGCTCGATTCGCTTTCACGGCGACAATGGCTCGCTAGCGAAAAAATTCATTTTCGTTCCCTCAAATTTTCGCTGTAACGATGATATATCTGATCCTGGCGACGCTGTGAAGTTGATGAATCACGTTCGGTGAGCGTGGATCGTTTGAAACATTTGGACCGTTTGAATTAAAAATGAGATAACTGCCTGTCGTTCGCGGTCGCATCGCCCTCGCGATGTATCCTCGCTTTTCCACGCGTCCGTGAGTTGGAAAAAGTCAATGCGTGGACTGTCGTGCACCGAGTTCAGCGACATTCGCGCTGAACACCTTGTAAATATTATAGCGGCAACACCTCGGGAACGTTCTCACCGAAAATTGGCTCTTGTTGATCGCAGCATTCACTCGGCTAGACCCCTTTGTTAGGGCGTCGACGAGACACGACGGTCGCGGTGTCCTCGACGTGCTCGACGATTCCATCGAAGGCGTTCGAGCCGCTCGACTCGCACCCTCGGAAAAAGGAACTCTCCTTGACGTTCGGGGTTGGTCGACACGCGGGGGGACTCTTTAGGTTCGTGCGTACGCTCAGATTTTTTTCAACGCGAAGTAGGAAGCTCTGTATTCGCGTGGCTGTTGGCCGTACTTTAGATTTCCGTATCGTGAGGCGAAGTGATTAATGTTGAAGGCGATTCGCGGCGCGATCCGAGTACCAGGTATTGCGGATAATTACTCCAGCTGGTAAACGTTGTGTAAACACCAGTAGTAGGATGGTTCCCCAACGCTCCTGGCTGCTACCTCTAGCTCCCCCTTTTAAGGTCTAAACACACTCGTCAGTTCCGGCGTGCCAGTGGTGAGAAGAAGAGACCCTCTATGCCCTTCTTCTTCTTCTCCTTCACGCCGGAACTTTACTGACCCGGAATCGACAAGTGTGCTTAGACCTTTAGGCTCCACCCGACATCCGATAATCTACATTTCCTTTATCTTGACCGTGCATTACGCTACGATGTACTGTATATACATATGTACGAGGCAGGAAAGGAGGGAGTCAAGCGTGTCGAAGAAAATCACCCCGGATCAGGTGCGCGAGTAGGCTCTCCTTCCATCGTCGTTCGCCTGTCTATTCACCTTCGTACCCTTCTCGTTCCCTGTCGCCCTTTCCTCCCCGCGAACAGCAACATTGCTCTCTTCAGCTGACGCCCGTGTCGAGTCTATGTATCTGGTCACGTAGGCTCCAGGCCCGGCGTCGGCGTCACGACGCTCCGACGAGTCCTTTTGCGGGACTCGAGACGCTTCACTAATTCCCCGACATCACGTACAGCCGAGTGCTTTTCTCGATTATGTGTCAACGCTACCCCAGCCATGCGCGCGCGCGCGTCCGCGCGCTCGTCCAATTAGCACGCTTCAAGGGGATTAAACGTCCTTTGGGTCGCGCTGGCAAAGGATGACCACCCATCTTGAGCTGATATCGATTGCACGAGATTTCGAAACACTCCGGCACTGTCCTGCCTATCGCTGCCCTCCCGTCCAACGAGATCCAGGCAGAAATGTTAATAATCGACAGGACGCAGGGTGGTCCGATCGTTGCGAATAAACAAATCAACATAGCTGCCTGATGAGAGGGACGCGGGAGCAGGAATGGTCGCTTCTAACAGCCCGTTTCCAGATGTGATCGCTTATAAACACATCCCGGTCCTATTAATCACGTATTTCAACGGTCGAGCGAGCGCGTTAATTGAATGAATCGATACATCCATTTGGGCGGATTAATCCGGCTGGTACTTCGATAATATGGAATAACGAAGGCATTTTGGATCGCGACGCGACGGTTCGCTGCATAAGGATTAACTGCGCGTTATCACAGCTGGCTTGATGATTTCCGAGCTGCTCTTTGGGGCACGTATTATCCAGTGTCCACCCTGGAATACTATTACCATAGGTGATACTGTAGAAATTACGTTTCTGGTTTCTCTGCGCTACTGGTCAGCCGCCTTTAGCAACGTCGCCGAAACCCACCCTCCGAGGTCTTTCATTCCGGATTCCTTCTTATGGTTATTGCTGACCTCGCAGTACAATTGTTTCTTTCTATATAAAATCTTTGCAAAGGTACATATCTGCTAAGAATGATCTTGAACTGTTCGTACTATCGTGCGCAGGAGATGAACGCCCAATCAACTTTCTTCCAACGTTTCATAAAGAAACTATTCCGCCCCTCGACAAATTTTCCAGTACTTTATCGCGCTACCTTTTACAATACTCCGGCATGTTTGCTGCGCCCGTTGAAAGCGGCTATTATTAACATAACGATCAGCACGCAATAACGCCCTCCGATGGTCGCGAATCACAGACGTTAAACGAAGCTTGTTCGGTTATCTAGCATTGGCGGGGTACACGTAAACGGCGGCAAGCTTTCCACGAAGGCAGCGCGGCGTTCCACCCGCGGGGAATGGGAATGGTCCGAGATTCAAGAATTAATGGCCGCTTAGAAGAGCGCCGCGCCGGAGGCACGCAAGGATGCGTGCGCGAAAGCATTTCACACTTGCTTGCGTAAACACAAGAAGCCGGTAGATTCGATTTAATTTGCTGCCGCGTACCTAACGCTAACACGAGATACGTCGCTTCGGCGTGGTGGGCAATAAAATCTCTACCCATTAATAACCCAGGGAAACGAGCATTGCCCCGCTAAACCTCCGCGCGACCCCTTTTTTTCTCTCCCACTTTCTCCTTCGCGGCTACGACGAACGTATGTAACGCGGGAAATTTTGCTAACGCGCCAACCGAACGGATGACCGCGGTTTTCCTCTTAAACCGGCTTTTTTATTTGCCCGCGGGCCACCAAACGGTTATCGTAAAGACCGTGAATAACGGAGGCGCGTAGATACGTCTCGTTTTCCACGCGTAGGTATTGCGATTTTCTTGTCTCTCTCCAGCCACCGTTTTTACGCTCCCTCGCTTGCCCAATGGCTCTTACTAAGTAGCACCGTAAACTTCTTGGCGCATGTCTTCTGCTACCGATGTTCCTTCTGACCTCGCGGAAATAGGGTGACTGTACCTAACATCCCCGTTGTTCCTAATATCGCCACCCGGTATATATCGCAAAGTAAATTCTAAAATTTATCGGTTATGCACTGAATTAGTACCTAAATATATGTAGGAAGACGTACTGTAATTGCAGCATCGTGTGATCAACAATTACAGAAAGAGAAGTATTTTAGTGAATCTTAATAGTGTAAAAATTTATTTTACTGCTACAATTTTACATGACATTCGAAGAAGGTAAGTCTAATAATTCCGTGAATGCAAGAATATCTACTAGAAATACCTAATTAATGATTTACTCGAGGAATGAAATCGATTCAAATATTTTTCATAACGAAAATAGTGTTTTTAGTGTTTACTTTTTGCGAACCGTGGCAGAGCGCGCAAAAGACAGGAAGGACTGGTTCCCATAAAAAATCCGTGAGAATTGTTATTTGTGATTTCGTTTAGTATTAAATATTATTTCCTGATCCAAGCTGCGCTCCTGCAACTGGAAATTCAAGAGGGATTCCAATCGCAGAATTCATGGAAAACGAGAAAACACCGTGTTGCACCTATATTGATTTACACAGCCGTCCAAGTTCCCTTCGTGACGGCCAGCACGGAGTGTTGACGTCGTAAAACAAAAAATCATGACGGGGCGTAAAGCAGCGCATATAAAACAGCGAGTCGATCGCGATCGAAGGCACTTGGAAACAGAATTATTGCGCTCGGCGGTTTTCATCGGACTTTGAAACGAGAATCGTTCCGCTGCGTCGAAGGTTCGAGCACGAGTACATAGCGGACTTTTATATCCGTGAAATGCTCGCTTCATTCCTCCTCGTTTATTTATCGAACGTCCTTCTCCCACGCG
This sequence comes from Andrena flavipes, assembly GCA_963971345.1. Taxonomy (NCBI): domain Eukaryota; kingdom Metazoa; phylum Arthropoda; class Insecta; order Hymenoptera; family Andrenidae; genus Andrena; species Andrena flavipes. The sequence continues at coordinate 2,223,054 of OZ020482.1, forward strand.
CGGAACACTATCCGACTAGTGGCGATATTTTCCTCACGCAGCGCCGTCGCGTGTTCCCGCCACGTCGCGTCCATCGAATTTCGTATTTTTTACTTCGAATTTTCGCTCCCTCGAAATGAGATCCTTTTGGGAAAGTGTTGCGAAGAATCCCGATGGGCGAAGTCTCCCGACAGGTGAGAGACGCGAGATTTTTGCAACTTATAATCTAGATAACGTTTAAAAAAGAAACATCTGGCCATCTACCGTATCGCTTAAAGCTCTCGGTCCACGAAGCACGAACGAGGGTCAGGAGAGGATGCACGAACGACTTAGAGAAGGTAGGGGCCGCGGAGAGGGACGTCGCGATGAGAAAACAGAGCAGTTGATCTTGTTGCCGTAGACTGGCACTCGCAGACGACTTCTCCTATCGGCGCGAACCGGCAATTTCCTTTGGAATCTAAAATGCAAGTAACGCGGTATGTTTGCCGAAATTACCATCTATCTACATAGAGCCCGACGGAACAACGGGAGAGCAGAGGCAATCGTAGGTGGTGGTACGGTATGGCATCAACCAGCCGGCCGATCCGAGTTTCGTGTTCCATTACGCCGCGCCGGCAGACCAAACCGTCTATCGGACCCAAAGCTCCGAGGATTTAGATGCGCCTTTGTATATCGGCCGGGAATACGTCGTTATGTCGGAGCGAGTTTACAGTGGGACCGGCTACGTGAGCTGGGTGAAATCAGCCTCTGGCGCGAGTCGATGTCGGCGGAATTTCAGATTCAGTACGGTCGCCGTTCGAACCGAGTCGAGTCGCGTTTTCCTACGCTACCACCGATACTCATCCCTCCGCCACCGCCCCTGGTTATACCGGGCCAGTATAACAACCGTCGGCGCCGCGGAAGGATACGCTTAAACGCATTATAAATACTTGTCGCCTCCCGCTAACCTGATTCATGGATCGTTCCTCGGTTACTCAAGGACCCACGGATATCGGCGCAAGGGAGCTTTCTGCCCGGGGGTAACGCGCGTCACGCCTTCGGCGGGCTAAAATTATGCTTGCGTACGGGGAGGTCTCTTAATATTAGAAGCCGAATTCACCGGCTGACGGATCTACGCGTCGCAGATGGAATTAATGCGCGGCAATTCCCCGGAATATCCGGAATACGCTGGGAATTGCTGCGTCTCAACTTTTCGTTAATATACATAGACGCGAGCTAGCGGTGATGGAAGTAACGCGGCAGTTGCGCCTGTTACACATTCGAATGCGATATTGAACCTTTACGCGTGAATCCTGCCGATGAAAAAACTTTTACCGCGGCGGCAAGTAATGCCTCTTTAAAGTTACCCCCCGGGAGTAGCCAATCCTGTGATATTCGAACGAAGCTCGATCCCGATGGCGAGCTCGCGCGTCAATAGCGTCAGATTCGCCGTGTAACGGCGATCGTAAACGATACCGACCTTTGACTTCTCCACCCAGATACATATTCCCAGCGGCTGGCTAAACCCTGCAAAAATTCCACTGTTCCGGATCAATTTGAAATTCAGAAGCGAACGGAGACCGACGTCGGATTGGCCATCCGACCCCGATGCCTTCCGTTATTCAACAGGGACTTAAAAACACGCCCTTCGTGGACGAGTTGATTAGGTTTTTTTTTTCCTTGCCAGGACGAGGCGCATCACGGCGAGGAGGAATCATCGACGTGGCGTTGCTCCACGATCTTGATGGCGCAATTGGGACGGAAAGAGTTAGGTACACCGATCTCACGGGACGGACGTGAAATTTTCTTCTTTTCTGTTAAATTGACGTCGACGTTGTTTCTTGAAGCAATGATCCCCGCCTTTCTCTAAAATTGCATCGCTTTTTCCAGATATCCACGAGGAAGATTCGCGTAACGCGGGGGTGCGCTGTTGGGCGTTTCGTGGATGCGAAATAACGACGAGTATTGCGGTGAACGGTGCAAAAAATTATATGGAGCAAGGATTCGGCAGATGGATTGGTAGCGTTTGGTGATATTCTGCTACCTACACGGTTTGTGTAATATTTTAGTAGGTAGGAGAGGGTTGCCTATAACGTAGCACTTGAGACATTTTACGTTATATTTCTTATTTGGTACTAATTTGAAAGCAAATGACTATTGAATATCGTAGCTTGATCTTTTGGGCACCAAGGTGGAAACTCATTAATTACTGAGAAATTGATGAGGTACGATTTAAGTGACCAGTACGATATTGGCACCTCTCCCCTACCCACACCTTGGTTTGCGAAATTGCAGTACTCATTTCTAAAATATAGGTCCGCGTCAGCTGGCAAGATGTCTCGACTCCGTGTCTATCACACGCGTATCGCCACGTGGTTGGATATACTCTGGATTCGCTGCGGTTTAAGAGTCCTGACACTTCGGGGACTCGCCGTCCTGAAATTTACGGAGTGAAGCGTGCGACCGACGTGTTCCCGCAGATGGTAAGATATCGTGACTGAAAATCGATAGCTACGTATCGGTGGAAACGTCAGCCCGGGGAACGCAACGTTAAACGTCGATAGGCTATCTCTACGTTCCGACAAAAATTGCGAATTCGGCAAAGGAATCTGGTCGGTCGTTGATCCCAGCTTTCCAACTTCGCCGCAGCCACGACTAGAAAGCCACCATCTATCTATAGCGTGCAAGGCGACAGCGGATCACGTTCGCAGGGACAGAGAAGGAAAAGTAAATCCCAAACATTGTATAGAATATGCATCTAAGACGCGTAGACTGCAGGCAGTGTAGGTAGACCAAGGAAATTGAACAAGACTGCTGATAAAGTCTCCTCAAAGAGCTGACTGTTAGAGCAAGGGGAATCTTCCTTCACCGGACAGCCAATATTCAAAGGAGCAATCATCCTTAACTGTTCTCAAACTACCAGTCTTTTAGTTTGTCGAGTAACCATCGGATTACACGATTCTCTCCGAACGTGATAAATGACGGAAGTGGAAAGTTTCCGTCAGTTCCGGCGCCATTGAAAATTATTCAATACGAGGGGCAAAGGGGGAGTGGGAGAGGCAAGGTGGACAAGGGTGAGCGGGGATAGGGACGTACGTGAAAGGAGAATGAAATTTAGTTAAATGGAGAGAAGTAAACTTCATCGTTTATTCCGAAAGCAATTACTGCAGGAAGCGTTTTTTCTTCCGCGAAACAAGGCATTATCAACTACTTCGTTATGTGGTTCGCGAAAGGCGTGGTTGGAAAGAAAATACAGAGTGCTGCCGTCTCTATAACCTCGTAACTCACGCTTAGTTCTACTATTTACTGCAGCGTTATTTATAAAAGACCCGGGAAGCTTCTTGTAACTACCGGCGGTGAAGAACAGCTTGAGAACTTTACGCGCGTCTTGGCTGACGTAACGTTGTAAACCGTTATGGGCTAGGGTAAAGGTAAACGAAACTTCCCCATAAATCCTTAATTACCGACGTTTGTTACATTCCGTTGAAATTACTGTAATAAGATGCGAGGGAAATGTAGCTTTCAAAATAAGCGCAAGTAAGGAGGATGATAAAGGATGGAAACGCCGCGGCTGGGCCAGATAAACATCGCCTCTTCTCGTTTAGTTATAATCCGTTTACCAGTACAAAGATATAAAACCAGCTGCGAACATCTTATGCTCTATCGCATTACCGCCCGCGGTGTACGCGAATGCACAGACTCGGGTGAAAATTGCAACGGTAGGTATTTAACCGATTACGATACAACGATACTGTATCGCGCGAATCAGACATCTCTCCGCGTCGCTCTTCGCAGAATTAACACAAAATGCATTTGATCTTCGGAACAAAGACCACAGCAGCGTGGTTATTACTTTGCCGAGAGGGGATTTGGTGACAAAATAGGGAGGGTGTCGTTTGAAGTCGATACAATTTGATACACTTGACGAACATATAGGATCACGCGCTGGCTGGCAGTCGTGTCATGAAATATTCAGGATACAAATAGCAAGGCGAATCCGATCACAGACGCTCCAGTTAATAAGAAACTTCCTAAACTCTAATGCATTTAAATTGGCACGCCTCTGGATTTAAGCAATCGATTACTTACACTTCGCGTCGAATATCCTAGCGTCCGTCGCGAATCAATTGATAGATCGATCTGTGCGCCAGACTATCGGCCACGATATCGTCAAATATCGTAGTTTCTAGGAATTGGTGCGGAGTTAGGAGAAGTTGACATTCCCTTTAGATACACTTGTCAGAATACTTGATAAAGTGAAACGGTTATTACTTTCCAAGGTACTCGCAAAGGGTTCAAATATTATATATTTTGTGGGGTTTAGATACCACTAGCGATATTGCAGGCCACCACTCTCCACAGGAGAATCTCCGATATGTTTACAGACACTCAATATTGACGAAACGGTACAGGGAACGTTACAGTATAACTTAAATAAGTACTCTTACGAAGGGCAAAAGCAGTCGGTGCAATATCAGTATTTCCAACTGCTCTATTTCCAAGTTTTCAAACACATGCCGAGCACTTTTAATTTAACAGTTCTGCTGGTGTGCACCTGCGTTCTACTACGGAGGTGCTTCTGTGCAAGGATATCCTTGTAAACCTTTGCCATTTCAGGTGTATAGTAGGTGTCCCGTAAATCTTCCTCGCTTTTCAGCCCATATTTAATGAAGACGCACCACTGCCAGCAAGAAAGAGCCTGCTTTAATCCACAAATGATTGCCCCCTCGATACGGGGTGACGCTGATGGCCAGGATTAGGTGTTATCGAGCCCCGACATTTCATTTTCGACCGCTGCTTCTCCTTTTCCAAAGCCAAGCAAAGAGACGAATCTCGTCTCCCTCTTTCGTAACTACAGCTACCATGTATCGTAGGATTTACCAAGGGGTGATCGAAAGCAAAGTACATTCCTACTATCTTCGGTACCAAAATGAGCGCTCGTAAAAATGTCTGCCTTTTCTTTCGCGTAGAAAGATATAGCGCGGAGTGGAAGATGGTAGACGAGGAGGAGAGAGTCTGCGCGAAGGGGTAGTCGTTACCTCGTGAAAAAGGAAGCCAGGAATGGGAAAGGGATAAAGCCCTGTCACAATTATGTTCCATCAACATCATAGCTGATAGGGGTTCGAGCAAGTCGGCGTGAAATTGAAATAGGGCCTGCTAACATTCGGTAGGGTCTAGATGCGTCTGTACCCTGTACACTGGCGCGCGTGCACGTAATAGGTTTAGAGACGAAGCGACTCTTATCTACTAGGCGAGCACATACTGCAGCAAGATAACGGTCTTTCGACTCGGAACGATGTGCATCTACGCTATAACCGAGCTCTACTTAAATATATAACGTGCTTCGCAAGATTTAGTAGGTACCCGATGCTAACAGATTTCTTGGAGTAAAATAAGCAAGTAATACTCGGGCCATTAGGGTGGTCCATTTTTTCAACTATAAAGTGTAGGGTATCCGCAAGGTTACTTTTGTTCCAAACATGCTAACTAACACCTGTGCAAAATTCGAGTCTAATTGGACCTGTAAATAATATGCTTCCAATGGACCAGTTTTTTATAGGGTAATTCCGGGAGACGCAGCCGGGTTGGAGAGTTGGTCAAGTTGCTATATTCAGACTCTACATCTGTGTATATGTAAAAATGTGTTAAGGTTCAGAACAATTAATTCTCTAGAAATCAACTGTTTCGACCAACTCTCCAACCCGGCTGCGTCTCCCGGAATTACCCTATACACACTTCTATCAATTTATGGAATAAATCCAGGCTTGTGAAGAGCACCAAAGAATACAAAAAAAAAAAAACACCCTAGCGGGCCATGCCCCGTCACTCTGATGTCGCATCGTTCTGAATACGTATCCTATGAAATACGGTTTCTCCGATTATTTGCTAATGTTCGTGGATCACCAGCAGTTACTCCACGCAATCCATCTGTTCGTTTCTCAAGCGCATCGTACGTCGGATGTACATAGTGCTTGCACGTGCTGGAGCCTATGAAACGACTCCGACACTTAAGCAATTAGCTCGCTTTCAGATAATCTCGTTTAACGAACAGCACTTATCGCGATCCGCCTGCCCTGCGATGATTCGATTCGGAACACGTTCTCTCTTTGATCGGTCGGCCGTTACTTCGCACGCGTCTGTTTCCCATTCACCTTCTGCGTTCGCTTTTCATTTCCCACTTCCACCTACCGCTTCCACAAATTCATCTCTCTTCTTATCTCTCGCCTTCCCTTTCCGTCTATCATACTCTTGAAACACGGAACGAAAATCCTCGCCCATTCTTCCCACTCTGGCAATACCTTGCCGATGGATTTTCATTGATTTAAGCGCCAGAACTGTTTCCCAGTAAGTGCATTTTCTCCTGGTTGCGCTTAGTTTATGTTAGGTAAAAAAGAGAGATCGAATTGAAAGCCTTAGCCCATTTCCTTGTTCTTACTGGTCTCTCGATTTCCGTTCTCCCTCGCGAGACTCTTTTCGGTCTCCTCGGCTACCGTCTCTATTTACCTTTATCTCTCCTCTGTTTATCCTATTTTCTTTCCTTCGTTCTCCGTCCTCCCTTTTCTTCTTCACGCGCAATCCTCTCCTATTCCGTCTCAATTTCCGCTACCTCTATTTTCTCTAATTAATTCCCATCTAACCTGTTACCTTCGTCCTTCTATTTACTCTATTCGCCGCTTTCCCACGGGACGGCTTGTTTTTCCTTTTTTCTCCCCAACGGCCTGCCGGTATTTTCGTTCAGCCCGGAATGTTTATCGCCCTAGCGCGCCCGCGGAATCTATCTCTCTATACTCTATCCAGTCAAATAGCCCTGGCACTTGTCCATTTCAACATTTTTCTAGCTCACGCGCCGACACCCGCGATTTCGATCACTGCTTTCTCGTTTATGATTCCCTTGCACACGGGTCTGTTCTACGAGGCGCGCATTGGCAAATTTAAATGAAGAAAAAGGAGCCTGTTCGATTTCGAGGTAATAGAAAAGATACGTTTAATGAAAAAGTTTGCGGCATGTGACTTTAAGGCGATGGTTGACGATATTACGCGGAAGCGACGCTGCACGTTTAAATACTCCTCCCCGGCCGATAAGAGGCGGCTGTCGTTGACTTTGATTGCACTATTATTCTAGCGTCGTAAATGGTCAGCCCGGTGCGAGGGAAAATGGTAATGAGCCGGCCTATAATCGTTCTTATCTTAGGAACGTGTATGCACGCGCGCGTGTGCTCACGCCTGACAGATAGCCCGGCAAGAAGAATCGCCACCTAAAAGAAATTATATTGCAGGGTGGACGGATAAGATGTGGCGACTGTTAAAAATGACCTCCGCATTATGCCTTTCCGCACTTTTCCTGTAAAAATTCTGACAGTCACGATCACGATCTTACGTCGAGATTTCACCCCGTGTCGGGGTATTTATTTGCTAAAAAGAGGCGGTGCAGCGATAAATGTTAAGTAAAGCAGGTTGCGTTTTAACCGAGAGATCGTTTATCAAGAAAACTTCTTGCGGTAAAACTTGAGTTATGAATGTATAAAATATCTCCTCCCTAATATCACTATATTTTTGTGGAAATGGTCTGGTGGAAACGATGCAAGTATTCGTCTGGGGTTTTACGAGACAAAAGTACCTAGGTACTTGCGTCAAATAATTAAACACTCTGGTTGTAATTGTTTTATTAGTACCGATTCAGTTGCGCAACATTTTTAATAGTAACTACTTAATGCTTTTCTCTTATATATTTAACTTGAATATGCAAGAAGCATGGATTCCATGCGGCAAAAGTTAATGTAAATTATACAGAGGCGGTGGTCTTTGAGCTCAAATGGATCAAAGGTAGCCAAAAGGCAGCGCACGTCCGCCTTTTCACCAGAGTGAAATATCTGCGAGGCATACGAAATATATTTTCCTTCTCTGCGAATAATCTTCCTGTTCCTTTTTTGGTAATCCGGCAAAGAGCAAAGCTAGAGATATTACCGGCGAAAAATAATTTAAATAATTATTTTACGTACCCTCCGCTCAAACATTTCATTCGCTATATCCCTATATTCGAATGGTGACAGAAAACACATCGAAATGATTAATTCTGGAACACGAAGAATATCATTTTAGATTCATGGCGAACGACCTAACTAAAGTAGTCTATGATTGCTAAAATGTAAAACCGATAACTCGATTTCTATTTCCAACACCGTTTCGCCCATTCGAGGCTAACGATATCAATTTTCAAGCCTGACGCGAATAATTTGACAAATGGGGGAAGCCTCCGGAATCAGATTTCTTTCCGTACCTCCGCCACTTAACGAGATTATGATATCAGTTTCAGCTTAATTCATAATTCCTTAGAAACTATTCCTTTCGTCATTCATTTCTCTTAGTCCACGGAGCACTGATGAAAAAGAAGAACCCCACCCCACGTTCCTTTCTTCCGCTTAAAACTGCCTCTGTTTCTCCTGCAAAAATACACCTGTTCGCTCGTCATTCTCCCACGCATTTAAGATTTCGTCGGTGTTTTTTCTCGGACTGCTTGTTCGCACCTTTTTCGCCACGGATTTTGAAGCACCGACAAGAAACCTGATCTTCCACCGCGCGCCCAGCTTTCTTTCTGCAAGGACACGCACTCGCCTGTCCGTCTTGCACTTTTCTAAGACGTACCCCTTTTTCTGCAAGGTTGATTAAGTTTTTTTCCTCGAAAAAAGGCCACCGATAACCCTGTCCTCGAATCGCTCTTCCTTCCACGCGTCAGCAACTGCCTTGCACCTTTTCCCACTTACGTATGAGTTCGCTCCTCCTTTTTCTAAAGCTAGTTGTTCACACCTTTTTGCCCTCTGCCCTCGGGCTCCGATAAAAGAAGTTCGCCGCGGGCTCGAAGCGAGCCTCGCGCCTGTTTTTCACCCCGCGCACAACTTCCTCGGCCTTTTTTACACGCGCCTCAGGTTTCGCTCGTTTTTTCAACAACTGCTCGTTCACACTTTTTCGCCCTCGCGCTACGAGGCGCCGACAAGAAGCATACACGTCGAGACTCCCCCTGTTTCTCCTGCGAGCTAGCAACTGGGTCCGTTTCTACCGCAAGTCTCCAGCGAAGATTTTCTTCTCCTTCGAGACGTGTTATCCAACACCGACGTGCAAGAAACACGATTCGTGCGTTGCGCGGTTAGTCCAACAAGCGACGATCGCGAATCGTTGAAAAATAATGGAAGGAGGCAGCGCGTAATACGATTAGCTGAAATCGCGCTGACTCCGACGAAATTTTCACTCGCTCCCAGCGCGTAAAGGTTTTCAATAAACTCGACTGGGTAATTGCCTTATTTTAATTGGTCGGTTGATCGAAAGTAGATGGTGGAGTGTGTCGACGGTCGGCGGAAAAAGCAGGAAACTTGCGCGACAAGCGGAACCGAACGGGATGGGATCGATCGGAGCGCGAGGCTAATTAAGGGAGCAGGTGAAAAATCGCCGCGTGCATAATGCACGTGCAACTGCGGCATCGACAGTTTTCTGGACGTTTTAATAGAGAGCGCTAATTAGAAACCGGATCGCGTTACTTCAAATTACAGTGGAGGCACGCCGAGGATGTTCCGCGAGTGCGGTGGTCAAGCCAATTAACCGTGTCTCTCGATAATTACGATCCACCGGCCGATCAGTCGCTTCATTTAAGCCCGTCCCACGATCAATCAGCCCCTCTCTGCTTCCAGGAATTCATGGACTTTTCTAATTACACACGTATCCCCGTTTCAAGCCCGCGGCACTTTGTGACTCGCGTTTCGTAATTCCAAAATTACTCTACTAGCTCCGTCCTCGTCCCGCCGGACATCCCAAGTCGTCTAATTTCCAGCGTAACTTTCATTAACGCCTCGCGGGGCATCAGCCTGGTCCGCTAATAAATGTTAAATAACTAGAGGATACGTATCGCGGGGCGATGGGCTTCCATGGCGAAAACAAGCTGAGCACGCTTCGCCCCGTGAAAGCCAGCGCGAAAATGTTTGCACGTCCACAGCGGAGCGAGCGCAGCTGTTTTCGAAACTTACGCTGGTAAATGGCCAGCCGAACGACTACAGCTAGTTCGGCGATAATTGCGCGAAACGCGAAAATCCGTCCACGACGACAGACCAGGGAGCGTTAATTTCGAATTCCTCCACTCGCTCTTCTTTTCTCTCGACTTTCGCGTCGCGATCGCGACATCGAACATCAGCCAAGCACGGTCTCCTGCCACTCTCCCTTACAATCTTCCATTGTTGGAGTAGACGTTTAGGAAGCCTGGGTGGCAAAACTGTCACGTCTAACGCGGAGGAACGACCGGCTAAATCAAATATCGCCGAGAAACGTACGCGAGACGTCTACCAGAAGGGAATGGACACCTCGGCGGAGAGGAAATTCCAACGGAGGCAGCTGCACGAGCCGGGGGGTACCGGCGCAAAGGGTCTCGCGGCAGTGAAATTACGGGGCTTGTTAATGAAATTTCGCCCTTTCTTCCGGCGTAATGCGGCGCGCGGAAAGAAAATTCCGTAGGAGCTCGTAATGGGTTCTAACGACGATTTTAATCAGTGCAGAAACGGGTAACTGCGAGGATGGGCCGCGTTTACTCCGCGTACTACGTAAAACGATGGCTGTTAAATGTCCACGCCAAGTTTTATGGTTGACTTGGCGCTAACGCGCCACACTTTGTCGCGGTGTATGCCGGGCGTTAATGGAACCACGGATTAAAAGGGCCATAAATGTTGTCAGAAGCAGCTGCTGGCATTGATAAGTGGTCGAAAGAATTAATCGTTCGGATAAGCAGCCACTGGGCTGTCCCCTCGCGAGGGCAAATAATTTTGGCAACCCTCGATATCTTGGGAAAGACTCTTCGGCGACTAACCGCTGAGAAACTATAGAGATTATACACGATTTGGCGTTGAGAGCAAAAATTCACTAACCTACATCGAGGAGAAATTAATTTTACCTCTTTTATACGATTAGTACAGCCTGTTGAAATACATTACCTATTACTACTAACTAAATTTCGCAAAAAAAATGTGGGGTAAGTCCGTGTTTGCTCTCACTGCCACATATGTAGATCTATATTTGCGATGTTATCCAGTTTTTAATTCCGCTCTTTCGTTCAAACATTTGATTGCATCCGGCGTAAGGCAAATGTGAAACATGGAGCGTATCAAATCGTGGGGGAATAGCGTGAAATATTAAACAAGCACGTTCATGTATAAAATAGGTAAATTGAAAAGTTTGATCATCCTGGTTACACATTCCCCGCTGTGCTTTCTGTGCACGTTTCATTTTGTACGTAAAACCGAGATCGACTATTTACCAGCTCTCTGATTCCAGCGATAGGAGTTTAATAACATCGGGGTTATTGCAAGGGGCTGGTAGCTGAGCATTAGACAGCGCACGGGCGAAATGTCTAAAATCTTTGAAACAGAGCTAGCGGTGAAATGATTAAAGTTGCTTGTTAAATTGCATGTACGTCTGCAGCGTATTACGACGAATGTTGAAACGTTATGCGAGTTGCATGAACGAAAACCGCGTTGGCAAACTCCGTGGAACTTGATACCGCTTCCATATCACGCTGTATGCAATTTTCACGTACCTGTGCCGGGCGATATTCGGAGAGCCCTGAATTTTCAGCCCCTTTCGTGTCCAGAACACAGCGCCAAGCACGTTTATAGGAAATTTTAAAGCCCTTTCGGAAACGAGATACGTCGGCTGGCCGCAAAAACCCGGAGAATTACACTGCAAACGATTGCAAGTATTCGGTAGAAGTTCGGGGGTTCCAACAAAAAGTGGAAGATCAATTAAATCCGGATAGCAGTGGGAGCAGTGGTTCGAAAGTATTCGGGGAATTATCGCAACGGTACAGAGCTAAAATTTCATAGGTCCTCTGGTATTCCGGGAACGGGGAAACTGAGTTTCGCCCACAAACACGATTAACCACGTTGGAAAGGAGCTTTAATGAAAGTTGGCCTCGGTCGATCCTGCTACCCCGATACTTACGCGAATTTAATCTACGGAGAGGGCGCTGAATGGGGTTGCAGCGAAGGCTTACCGATACGGTTAAACCAAGGTGGGCAGGGATGATATATCGAATGAGAAACGGTCCCAGCCTGTCTAGGAGACGCATGGACGAAAAGTATACCCAGCTCGAAGGGTGAAAAGGGCCGAGGGAGAGTCGTTGTACCTCGAGGAAATGGCTGGACCGTTCAACGAGAGGGAAACTTACATCTTATCCCAATAAATCCATCGTCCCTTACATTCATTTAATCTCGGGAAAGGTGCAGGTACACGGGTACACTCGTTTCTAGAGACATTGATTTCTCGATCGAACAGTGCGAATACAATCGTCTTACAGAACACTCCCAGTTTTACCTTTCAGTAACGTTGCCCTCCTTAGTAAAACTGTCCCATCTAGCATTTTTTTATTTTCTGAGATATGTTGAATTATTTGAATTTCCATTCGTCTTTTACCTTTTAAGTAAAGTTCTACGTGCTTCGTAAAATATCCTATCTAAAACAATTAATTAATTGGTACGTTAATAATACATTACCTACCGGTACATTTATTACAAAAAATTAGGTATATCAGGCTGTTACGAAATCATGTTTTAATTTGAATGATGGAAAATAAGGACGGTACAAAGTAAATGATAAGACTTCAGTTTTCTCGGTTGTTTCAAAATGCTAGATAGGACATTTTAACTAAAGAGGGTAGAACAGTCCGATCTAGAGACACTATAATTAATCTATTCATGCAAATAGGAATATAGTACCTACCTGCAAATTCGAAGCTTCCTTTTCATATATCGCTGTACATTACTATAACTCCTATTAATCCTTCAAAAAACGCAGCTTTGCATCATATCCTCCAATACTTCCCTTAGCTCAGTTCTACCTTATCACGTCTTTCCTACCTGTCCTAGTCCATGTTACATCGTGATTAATTTTTATCGGATTCGCTTCAACGGTTCGTTGGCTACCATTGTTATTTTCATTTCATTTTATTTGTAGGATTTAATTTCAGTTAATTCTTAGTTTCATATTCTTAAGGTTAGGCTTATGACCAGGTTTTACTATCTCTATATGTATTACATTTTCCATTTAAGGAGCAATAATGTCGTAATAATAATAATACAACTACTTAATCACTTAATCAGCAGGAGAATTGAATATTCCATTGTGAAATTATTCAAGCCGTAATTGATATGTTTGACGTGGCTGCAGCTAATGCGATTCCACGTTGCGGCTTTGCAAATACACGACAAATGTAAAAATAGCCACCCAGAGAGCGGTGGATTTTTATGCGGCGCGTTGCCTACCGTTCATAATCCGTTTGAAGTAACGTCCCAAGCGGCACGACCATAACGCTAATGAATATTCGAATTAAATTTTTTCCTAATTCAGTTTCTCTCGCCCAGCCTACGCGACGTCCGCGTGAGTGCGCGCACTCGCGGTTTTATTATTAATCCCGGTCCGCGCGCACTTGCCTGAATTTCATTATAGACAATACTAAAACCCGCCACGCCTTTTTACATTTTTAATTAACCGCTGCATTTTTCACCGAGCGGCTAACCGCGTGCGTCACTCGATTATAACCTCCTCCTTTTTCCTTCTCCCCTTTTCCACGCTGGCCTCCTCGTTTCGGGAAAAGCGAGCCCGTTCTATCGGGCGAAACGGGCGAGTTAACGAAACGTTTACGGGAAAGGAGAAAATAGGGGGTCCATGAAACGCATCGACTGCGACGAAGAAACTCTTCCAGCGATGTTGGTCGTGTGCTCTGGACTTCCGGAGGTAATATTTTACGCTCAAAGTCTTTCTGCGTCCGTATGAAAGACGGACGTGGGATCGAAGTAAAAGCTTATGGAATTTCTTGTATCGTGTTTATTTATTTGTCCAACTGTTGGTATAACTTTCGATCACGCCTCGAGCTCGTCAACCCTTTGAAACTTCAATTTCTGAAGATTGCTTCGTGGAATTATTTCGAACGCGTCTGTAAGCGTATGTACGTTAGCCGAAGGTGACCACGGAGCATCAGCGGTTCGGTTTATTGTCGTCCCAGTGGTAATCGGTAGGAAGAGCCATTTCGGTGGCTCTTCGGGAGGAAATTAGCCGACTGTTTTCGTGTCCCCATGGCTACCCTCTGGAAACGGGTCGCTCTCGTTTTCCAAGTACCGAAATCGTGCAAGAACGTAATGACGTCTTTTCGAAGGACCAACAACGACCTCGAATTACTCTCGCGGGTGTCGTTGCTGCCACGGAAGGGCCCGGTTCATTCCTTTATTCGCAGAAATGGACGATTACTGGGAATGCTTTGCACGCGAGGTTTGCTGACGGCGCGGCGTGGTAATTAAGCGCCTCTTCGGCCTCCGCTGCCTCCGCCTCGTTATTGTCTTTTATTTCCCTCGAATCGCAGGCTTCTTGGAAAATCTCAGGATGGAATCAAGGGGGCGGAAAAAGCGCGGCGACCACGGGCGCAATTATAACTCTCCAGCGAGCAAGATACGTTTGGATAAAACAGATAGATCCGAGTTCACGGTTCTGCTTTGACTAATTAGTTGCTATTGGCGATTCGAGGGCTTCTCGAGGAACTCTGCTAGCAGCCTTCCCGGAACCGTAACGATCACCGTGATACACGTCTATAGAAAAAAGTTAGACACGGGTAGAAATTACGCGAAACTACGACCCATTTATTTAACCGTGCTAGCTTTTGTAGAACGCGGGCAGATCTATATTTCTCAACGTTACGAAATGTACCGCGGGGCTTTAAACAGCTTGCCAGGAAATGTATCGAGCTAGGGGAAGAAGAATTGCGGCACGATTACGTATTAATCGTGCGAAAACTCGCCACGTCGGCCAGCGCTTTTTACCCCGTTCTTGGATGGCTCGCGGTGGAAGCTAAATAACGCGGCAGTGACTTCCCCGGGCGGAAACGAGGCTGAGAGGCGTATAAAATTAAACGTCTTAACGAACGGCGCGGCCCGCTCTCTTGTTTCTCGCCACGGTATATTTTCGCAGGGAATCTTACGAGGCCCGTGATAAATGTGAATCGTAAAACAAAGCGAGCGGATCCGGGAGACGTAATTAAGAAGCGAGTAGCATTTCGAGCGTAACGGGAGCGCATCGGACCACATAAATCTGCTTCGCGAATTAAATTGAACTTTACAAATCCATTGTAGCGGGCCAGCGAAGGTTACTTCCATTCAGCAAATTTAACCACGAGATCTCCCCGTTACCTCTCCGCTGGAAGCTCCGCAAACCGGGACGATGGATTTTTAGCTAGAACTTTAAAGCTATTAATTCCGTCCGCGAAAGAATATATCCCACATCCTCCTGCCTTTCCTCCGCGCGATTTATGATACACTCTCCACTTGGACTCTATGCCTCGAACGTTCCTTGATACCCAAGTCTGCAATCAAGGGGCTGTAACTCTGGATTTACCCTCTGTTTAGGAAACTAACGCTCGCGCAGTGGAAGCAAGTGCTTCCTTAGTTCGCTGCAGTTTGACATCGCGCGCGCAAACCTAATAACTGGATATTCGAATTAATCTAGCGTTTCGTAAGCATCGGTTACCCGGTAGTGCATTAGCGCGACGGGGTGCATTTTCGTTTCGTCAAAGTACCAGACGCGTTTATCGACCGAAAAGTAATTGAATCGACGGCGGCGCAGGGCTTAATTTCCCAGTTAAATGAAATTTTGTCCGGGTGCTTTGTTCTTGCGGTGAGAGACAAAGCGACGGCTCTCCTTCGCGTGTCCTCGAGGAACGCGGATGGTAGTTAAAGCTGATTCTCTGTTTAAATTTCGCGTAAGCGTGGAGCCAGAATTTCGTGCTATGGTTGGTTGACTATCGCGAGGGCGTAGAGTTTATCGGTTCGCAACCGCTGCTCCATTAACCTACGAATTTGTCAACATTAAATATTGAATTTTCCTCGATCCGCTGCTTCATCTCCCGCAACGACGAATCCCTGCAGGCATTTCTTTTAAGGGGAAGTTCTAAAAGTCGATCTTTTTTTATTTCATTTTTCGAATGTTCAACCTTTTAGGAATACGCGTTTAAAAGGATTTGTGGAAATTCGTAAAATTCCCGAGGTTATAGGCATTTGAGTAGCGGCAAGTGCATGGGCAACAACTAGAGCTGTTCGGGTACTCGAATAAAACGAACCGAGCCTGGCTCGGCTCGATTGACCGGGCCGAGCCGGATACCCGTCAAATTCGGGCGGCCCGAAAAATCCGAGTAGCTCGAATTTGTTTCGGGCGGCTTGAAACATCCGGGTAGTCCGAATCGTTTCGGGCCGCCCGAAAGAATCGGATAGCCCGAATTGTTTCGGGCCGCTCGAAAGAAGGGGCTAGCTGGAATTGTTTCGGGTGACTCGGAAAATCCGTACGCCTTGAATGTGTTTCGAACAGTGCGACTGCGTTGAGTAGGTGAATTCAGTAAATCATCAACAAATCTACCATTCCGCATTTTGAAATCGGTTCAGTAGTCGGGTGAAATCGATGGACATATTTGAAAAAAGTCATTTTTTCGACCGAATTGACATCGACAATTCATTTACTCATCTGGGAAAAATCGAAATCGCAAAAATGGGCCCAGTTTCTCATTTCTTACGTTGAGTCTGCACTGTTTCGAAGAAAATAAGATGCTATTGAAGAAAATCTATGGGTTTTGTGTATTTTTTTTTCATTTTATTGTTTTATTTCAATTTTAGTTCATTCTGTACATTTTTTTCGAGTGTTTTATTAACATATGCGTGTTTTAGAAATATTTCTGACCCTTTTTTGTCTGTTGTGCCTTTTGGTCAATTTCGACGGTGCTTTCTCTCTTTAAATAAAATCGGGAAGCAGGATATTTCATAACAGAATATGAATCAATTTAATACTAAATACAGTATCAAGCGTCGAAATGAATTTGTTGTGAGCTATCCTGCGCCATGATTTTATTTAAAGTGAAAAAACACCATCGAAACTGTAGTTCAAGAAAAGAATTATTTTTTAGTTTTTATTGCATAAAAACTAAACATATATACTATATACATCGCATTTTATTGAATAAAAACTAAACATATATACACACATATATACTATATACATCCTATATACATACTATACACTATATACATTATCGTTGCAAATTAGCAGATAAAAAACAAATTTGTTCAACTTTGTCTGTCAAGATCGATGTTCGCTTTACACTTATAATGTTGCCTGCCATTGAAAATAGCCTTTCGCTAAATGCTTGGGAAGCAGGTATTCCCAAGCAATTTGTAGCCACGGGAACTAATTTCGGGAAACGGGACGCATTTTCCCTCCACCAATTTAAAATGCAGGTGTCCCGTGGTACAACTTTCTCTGTTATATATGCTGTGATCTCCTGCGTTAATGAAAAATATATATTTTGGTTTGATGCTTGTTCCTCCTTTCCAATATTGTCATAAAATTCAAATAGAGTTCCCAATGACGGTGACTCTGTGATAAAAGAGAAATATATTACATACAACAGTCAGCAGAATCTCGCATAATCTTCGTATTGTTTTATACTCACCTAACGTTCGGTTTGATGGCGGAGTTGTCTCATGCATGTCGCTTGCGTCGAGGTACTCGATCGCAATTGAATGTAATAAACTTTGAGCCGACGTTTTGCTTTCTGCGGACAACAACCTGTCTTTGACGCGAGGGTCCATGATCATTGAAATTAGTAAGGGTTCGCAATCTTCTATGAAATTAAACCTGTTGTTTAAGTTTTCTAATAATGTAGTTTCAAGATTTGATGTGTAAGGTTTATTATCATTTCTGATAGAATCTTTCAGGGTGTATTTTATGCCACGTATCGTGGGTATGTAGTTGGATAATGTGGGAATTTTGTCCATTGTCATAACTACAGTGGCATCCTTAAATATTTGTAACGTTTTGCAATATTCTTCGATCATGGACCACTCGGCACTGTTTATAGTGTCCGGCATACGTGGCTCGCCGAGAATTACATTCAATGATCGTCGTACCTCGAACAAGCGACTTAGCATGTCATACTGCGAATTCCATCTAGTTTCAACATCGCCAATGAGCTTCAGAGTTGGGGAATTCGGTGAATCTTTTTTTTGTTGCATCCTCAGCTTTTGGTCCGCAGATGTAGAACGGTGGAAGAAAGACACAATGGTTCTGCATTTTTTTAAAATTGCGAGCAATTCCGGACAACTTTTGATTGAATCTTTGATAACCAACTGAAAAGAATTCGGTGCATTAAATATGAAATATTCACGATTTATTATTTATTTTAACATTTAATTATTTGTTATTGTTTATTTACCTGCAGAGTGTGCGCGAAGCAAGGGATACGCTCCCACGTAGGGCACAGTCTTACTGCTTTCACAATATTCGCCGCATTGTCGGTGATGAAAATTATTTTTATATTGCTTTTATCGAAACCCCACTCACTTAGGCTATTTTTCAATACTTCGTTTAAATCTTCACTTGTGTGAGATGTTTTCAAATGGTAAACTCCTAATGTATAATTATGTAAGTTAAAATTCTTATTTAAATAGTGTAAAGTTACGGAAACGTAGCCGTCATTTCCCCGCGACGTCCAACCGTCTGTTGTGAACGCAAATCTTTTCACCTAATCGAAAACAGTTAAAAAATATTTAGAAATTTCATCTAGCGTTAGAAAGGTTTTTTAATGTGGTCTAAAGCATGCTGATAGATATCAGAATCATTGAAAAAGTTATACTTACAGTTCCGATATCCTTAGTGATGCTTTCCTTAACTTTTTCTCTTTCATTGTGGAACATTGTGGGTATTATTTCATCAGAAAATACTGCTCGATTCGGAATGTGGTACCTCGGTTCAGCAATCTGCATAAGATTTTTAAAGCCCGGGTCGCTTACCAGTGAAAACGGCTGGCAATCGGATATTATCATGTTGGCAATTGCAGCTGTCAATTCTTTCGCTCTTGGCGAATTTTTATCAAACATGACAATTTTCCTGCTATTGTCAGTGTCGGTCACAATATTTATATTTCGTATACCTACACTGGTCTCAGGCGTCTCCTGAGTTTTATATAAATCAGCATGGCTCATTTGCATATGCCTCCTCAGGGATGACGTACATCCCGCCTTTGTTTTAAATATCTTTTTGCAGAGATTACACATCCCTGCCTCGCGATTTAATTTTGAGAACCACCTCCACACGGTACTGTAATTTTTTCGCTGTCTCTCAGGAATGGAATAATGTTCCTGATCAATATTGGAGCCACTATCAACAATTTCCATATTCTCGGGATCTTGCAGCTGTATCTCACAATATTCCTCACTATTTTCACAAAACTGGGCCATTCTTTCTACGCACGTCCGTTGACCGTTCACTATGGCTTTCAGGACAAGAGTGCTATTACAAAGGCAATCGCTTTAACATCTTTTGTTAATTACAAAATGTCCTTAACATATATTGGTCAATCCATTTCCCTTCGGTTATCGATTTTTAGAAACAAGCGGGACGAAGAAGGCACGTGTTTCTAAAAATCGATAACCGAAAGCACGTGTAATACACGTGCCTTCTTCGTCCCGCTTGTTTCTAAAAATCGATAACCGAAGGGAAATGGATTGACCAATATATGTTAAGGACATTTTGTAATTAACAAAAGATGTTAAAGCGATTGCCTTTGTAATAGCACTCTTGTCCTGAAAGCCATAGTGAACGGTCAACGGACGTGCGTAGAAAGAATGGCCCAGTTTTGTGAAAATAGTGAGGAATATTGTGAGATACAGCTGCAAGATCCCGAGAATATGGAAATTGTTGATAGTGGCTCCAATATTGATCAGGAACATTATTCCATTCCTGAGAGACAGCGAAAAAATTACAGTACCGTGTGGAGGTGGTTCTCAAAATTAAATCGCGAGGCAGGGATGTGTAATCTCTGCAAAAAGATATTTAAAACAAAGGCGGGATGTACGTCATCCCTGAGGAGGCATATGCAAATGAGCCATGCTGATTTATATAAAACTCAGGAGACGCCTGAGACCAGTGTAGGTATACGAAATATAAATATTGTGACCGACACTGACAATAGCAGGAAAATTGTCATGTTTGATAAAAATTCGCCAAGAGCGAAAGAATTGACAGCTGCAATTGCCAACATGATAATATCCGATTGCCAGCCGTTTTCACTGGTAAGCGACCCGGGCTTTAAAAATCTTATGCAGATTGCTGAACCGAGGTACCACATTCCGAATCGAGCAGTATTTTCTGATGAAATAATACCCACAATGTTCCACAATGAAAGAGAAAAAGTTAAGGAAAGCATCACTAAGGATATCGGAACTGTAAGTATAACTTTTTCAATGATTCTGATATCTATCAGCATGCTTTAGACCACATTAAAAAACCTTTCTAACGCTAGATGAAATTTCTAAATATTTTTTAACTGTTTTCGATTAGGTGAAAAGATTTGCGTTCACAACAGACGGTTGGACGTCGCGGGGAAATGACGGCTACGTTTCCGTAACTTTACACTATTTAAATAAGAATTTTAACTTACATAATTATACATTAGGAGTTTACCATTTGAAAACATCTCACACAAGTGAAGATTTAAACGAAGTATTGAAAAATAGCCTAAGTGAGTGGGGTTTCGATAAAAGCAATATAAAAATAATTTTCATCACCGACAATGCGGCGAATATTGTGAAAGCAGTAAGACTGTGCCCTACGTGGGAGCGTATCCCTTGCTTCGCGCACACTCTGCAGGTAAATAAACAATAACAAATAATTAAATGTTAAAATAAATAATAAATCGTGAATATTTCATATTTAATGCACCGAATTCTTTTCAGTTGGTTATCAAAGATTCAATCAAAAGTTGTCCGGAATTGCTCGCAATTTTAAAAAAATGCAGAACCATTGTGTCTTTCTTCCACCGTTCTACATCTGCGGACCAAAAGCTGAGGATGCAACAAAAAAAAGATTCACCGAATTCCCCAACTCTGAAGCTCATTGGCGATGTTGAAACTAGATGGAATTCGCAGTATGACATGCTAAGTCGCTTGTTCGAGGTACGACGATCATTGAATGTAATTCTCGGCGAGCCACGTATGCCGGACACTATAAACAGTGCCGAGTGGTCCATGATCGAAGAATATTGCAAAACGTTACAAATATTTAAGGATGCCACTGTAGTTATGACAATGGACAAAATTCCCACATTATCCAACTACATACCCACGATACGTGGCATAAAATACACCCTGAAAGATTCTATCAGAAATGATAATAAACCTTACACATCAAATCTTGAAACTACATTATTAGAAAACTTAAACAACAGGTTTAATTTCATAGAAGATTGCGAACCCTTACTAATTTCAATGATCATGGACCCTCGCGTCAAAGACAGGTTGTTGTCCGCAGAAAGCAAAACGTCGGCTCAAAGTTTATTACATTCAATTGCGATCGAGTACCTCGACGCAAGCGACATGCATGAGACAACTCCGCCATCAAACCGAACGTTAGGTGAGTATAAAACAATACGAAGATTATGCGAGATTCTGCTGACTGTTGTATGTAATATATTTCTCTTTTATCACAGAGTCACCGTCATTGGGAACTCTATTTGAATTTTATGACAATATTGGAAAGGAGGAACAAGCATCAAACCAAAATATATATTTTTCATTAACGCAGGAGATCACAGCATATATAACAGAGAAAGTTGTACCACGGGACACCTGCATTTTAAATTGGTGGAGGGAAAATGCGTCCCGTTTCCCGAAATTAGTTCCCGTGGCTACAAATTGCTTGGGAATACCTGCTTCCCAAGCATTTAGCGAAAGGCTATTTTCAATGGCAGGCAACATTATAAGTGTAAAGCGAACATCGATCTTGACAGACAAAGTTGAACAAATTTGTTTTTTATCTGCTAATTTGCAACGATAATGTATATAGTGTATAGTATGTATATAGGATGTATATAGTATATATGTGTGTATATATGTTTAGTTTTTATTCAATAAAATGCGATGTATATAGTATATATGTTTAGTTTTTATGCAATAAAAACTAAAAAATAATTCTTTTCTTGAACTACAGTTTCGATGGTGTTTTTTCACTTTAAATAAAATCATGGCGCAGGATAGCTCACAACAAATTCATTTCGACGCTTGATACTGTATTTAGTATTAAATTGATTCATATTCTGTTATGAAATATCCTGCTTCCCGATTTTATTTAAAGAGAGAAAGCACCGTCGAAATTGACCAAAACGCACAACAGACAAAAAAGGGTCAGAAATATTTCTAAAACACGCATATGTTAATAAAACACTCGAAAAAAATGTACAGAATGAACTAAAATTGAAATAAAACAATAAAATGAAAAAAAAATACACAAAACCCATAGATTTTCTTCAATAGCATCTTATTTTCTTCGAAACAGTGCAGACTCAACGTAAGAAATGAGAAACTGGGCCCATTTTTGCGATTTCGATTTTTCCCAGATGAGTAAATGAATTGTCGATGTCAATTCGGTCGAAAAAATGACTTTTTTCAAATATGTCCATCGATTTCACCCGACTACTGAACCGATTTCAAAATGCGGAATGGTAGATTTGTTGATGATTTACTGAATTCACCTACTCAACGCAGTCGCACTGTTCGAAACACATTCAAGGCGTACGGATTTTCCGAGTCACCCGAAACAATTCCAGCTAGCCCCTTCTTTCGAGCGGCCCGAAACAATTCGGGCTATCCGATTCTTTCGGGCGGCCCGAAACGATTCGGACTACCCGGATGTTTCAAGCCGCCCGAAACAAATTCGAGCTACTCGGATTTTTCGGGCCGCCCGAATTTGACGGGTATCCGGCTCGGCCCGATCAATCGAGTCCCGGCTCGGTCCGAACTTCAAGCCGTCCGAATATTCGAACACCCGAACAGCTCTAGCAACAACCGGCCACTCGGCGATCGCGTAAAACTTTAAACGCGTTTTTCTCGAAACGGTGTTCTCAAAACGGTGGGACCTGTATCTGCAAAAGTTATTATCCGATTCGACTGAAACTTTTTTATTTTGAGGAATATACTTCTGCCTAGGGGGGAAACCAGAAAAATTACAAAAAAAATGGAAATTTATAACTTTCCAAGGCGTTGAAAGGACGAAAAATATAGAGAAAAGTGACAGAGCAAAAGTAATGACAGAGCAAGTAGTTACTATTGTATACGCGAAGGATACTACTAGTACTACTGGTACCTTTACCTTACAATGGTGCTCTAACATATCATTCGCAAACTATGATTTAAATTCACTTGCTAGAACTAACCCGTTAAAAAAGGAAACGATAACGTCAGGTTTGAATTGACTGTGAGCAATGCCGATGTGGATTCCGCGGTTTAGCCGCTAATTGGGGCGATAGAATTTCAACGAGGGCCGCGCGCGCGGTTGGTAATGATCAGACGCGTCCACTCGCGAGGGATACTTCTGATACAATGGATACGCTGGAACTCTGGGATGCGATGTGTCCATTGAACGGGAACGTGCGTCGGGTCGTACGCGGACGTACAAATAGCCGCAGACGTCTGCATGCGTCTACTGATTGACCCATTGTATTAACCCTGCGCTAACTGGTTGAATCGACGACGATGCTCGATATGGCCTCCATTGTCGCTTGATTCTAATCTTAAAGCATCCGCGAAGCTGCGGTTGGCATCGCGGTGAAACGAGAGCTGTCTGAAAACACCATTCAATTGCGATTATTCTTTCGTTCGTTAATACCGTTTCACAAAGCAGCGCTCAGACGATTTGCCGAAGGAGAATCGCTACAACGAAACAACCAAATCGAAGTTAATTGGCGTTTCAAAGCTGTGAGATAATTAATGCGCCGTCGAACGAGGGCAGCGAGGGGTTGTTATCGCGAAAATAAAAGAATCCCGGAAAATAATTGCGTGGAACACAATCCGCGGGCCTTCCAATTAGAACTTCTTTTGCCACGGCTCTATTTGTTGCCGCCGGAAGTTCCTCTAACTTTTTAATTAAATTTTATTCATTAACGCGAGTGCATAACGAGAATGGGAACTCTGAGCCGGTCGCTGGATGGAACGTAAGATGTCTCCGCAGAAATGCGGACTTCTATTAAACGCGACTGCGCCTCGGGAATTGGACGTGGCTGGCGATTAATTTTTCAAAATCTCGTCTCGTTTTCACCGTGAAAAGAAGCTCGATCGAATAATTCAGCAGATTCTCCTCTCGTAACGACATTTAAAATATGACCCACGGCACACCGAAACACATTTATATTTAAGCTTACCGGGCTAAAATTCGAATCGTTGACAGCAGCTTTAATCGACGATCGCTTGCATCAGGGTCGACGGTAAGTTATAGTCGGAGGGGGACAGCAGAAATAGTTTTATCTCATTAGCAACTTTCATGCAACTGCTATATAAAGACGTAAAATGCTGCAGCATTAACAACTCCGTTCGCACTGTCACCTTTTCCTTTATCCACCCAAGCCTCGCACAGGGCGCGAAATTGTAATCCTGAGAAGAATTTCAGTGGAAATCCTCTCGCTATCCTGCGAGCATTCTGACTCGCGCGTTTCTTAGCCGTGCACTTTTTTTTCTGCAAAAAATGCCAAGACTTTAAAAAAGAGGGAACGGTCTTTTTTCAATTCTTGCACGTTTTAATTGAAGCAATTAAAAGTTTCCTTACATTCTCCGTCCACGGCAACGCCGGAACGTTCTTGTACCGTTGGCCTGCAAGAAGATCCCGAAACTTTTTCGGCAACTTGTTCGACAAACTACAAGACAGGTGGTTTTATTTCCCTAGCTTAATGCCGCTGCAGCGTGCGTGTAGAAATAAATTCGCTGTTCGGTTGCCCGTTGGTCCGGTGACTTTTTCCCAGTCGCGGCGCTAATTAAAGGATCAGAATATTAAGGAGCCGTCGAAGTTCAGCGGCGCTGGCCCGCCGAGGCTATTTTCTCGCGTCATTAAGCCGCGAACAAAAAGTGTACACTCGGCTGGGGGGAATGAAAACCGAAAAATGGCGCGGGCGAGGGTGAAAGGGACGGTCCGAGTGCGCGCCTAGGGCACGTGAAATCTAACGGAAGATTGAAAAGGGTGACCGGTTGATGTTACAAAGCGGGGAACGCGCGAAAAAAAAGTCCCGCAGCAAAGAGGGGTAATTAGCGTCAGTCGACTCGCGGATTAATTAAAACGTGCTCCTTCAAAATGCAACGTCTACGGGGTAACTTAAAGAGTGGAAAGAAAAGGACGCGGGATGAAAGGGCTGTCTCACTGCCGCGCTTCGCCGCGCCGCGAATTCCGCGAGGAACGTCGCCCAAATGTAATTGAACGGTTCCTGGCGAAAATGGGAGCAGGCACTGGGGTAGCTTAGCTACTTCACAATTCCTCCGATTCAAAAAATACTGCCTTTCATCGAAAGAATATAGACCTCAATTATTCGCTCGCGCTCCTAAGGCTGCGTTCTTTTCGCACAATAAAAAATGCCTCTTAATGGAGGAACTTTCTCCGTGCGAGTTGAAATTGACAATTTTAGTAGGGAATAAAACAATCGAGTTTTTTCGAGTCTTAGTTCTTAGTTTTACTTCATTCGTAGATTGCTTTAGAATAAAGTCACTTAGACGTGATTCCTGGAAGGGAACCGAGGGAAAGGGCTGATTCTTTGAAAAACTTTAAACCTACTCTACCTCCCGCAGTTAGATATTACTGCGAAACGCTTTGATCAATATTTAATGTCGTTCCGAGGACTCAATTATCAGGGGAATTTAATGCTCTTCGCCCAATATTGATGAAGGTGAAAACTTAATGAAGTACCAACAACTTAACGGAAGCAGGGGAAGGGAAGTGATCGAGGAACCTTATATGGAATTTTCTTTGTTTGTATTCTATAACATGTTCACTGATAAGCATAGAAATTTCGTCGTAAAGGTACTTTATTCCTCGCAAGTGATTAAAAAACGTAACCCTTCGCGCTCGGCAGCTGGAATCCGATTCGAGCCCGCACATGGCAAATTGTTATATTTTTTAATTACCCTTGAGATTAACATTGGACAGGGTGGAGTTTCTCTACAACGAGGACACGAGAATTGTCGCTATAAAGTTTGAATTTCTTAGCTATTTACATTCGTAAAAAATCCCTTATACGATGTAGACGTGGTGATTAATCATTCTTGTCGCTCTCGACATCAACTAACAAAGATAGATAACCGCGAATCGTTTTTCCCTTAGTGGCTACAAGACATCTCACACGTCATTCTTCAGGTTCTATAAAAAATGCTTACAATTAACAGTATTGTGTACAGGTGAGTAACATGGAGTATAATGGATTTCTTGTGGCTACGATGATTTAGGTGAAAGACTCGCGTTACGTCAACATTTGCATTGTATTTCGCGCGTTTGCTGTCAACAAATCCGACAGGGGCATCACAAGTGATGTCTATTCCTTAGATTCTTATTTACAAGCTCGATCAGTTTGCTAGCGACGCTCTAACTTAAGATTGCTCTTCTTATAGACAAAATAATAGTTGCGACAGTAAGATGGACAAATGTTTCAGCGTAAATGTAAGTCAATATCGAATTTCTTGACAACGAATGCATTCTTTTCCACGTGTTATCAATATGTCTCGTTTACATCGAACACTTGCCATTTCCCACACAGTATTTGTTGATCAAGATAGTTGCAACAATATGCCTTCGTCTAACCTTTGTGGTCCCTTGGATATAACGAAAACGCGACTGCTACGTGTTTTGTAAAGATAACGATAGTTACAGCAATATGTGCAATGAAATGGCTGCGCTTCCGCCCCGGCGAACGAAGCGTGTTTTGAAAGCAGCGATACAAAGGTACGAAAAGATTCTCATACCGAAACTTTATGCCTTTGGTTCATTCTACTGTTAACCTTATCATGTTTTATAACGAGTTCTTTAAAATTTTGAAGATATTACTATGAGAAAATCGATTTAAAGATACTCCTGCAATGTCAGCTATTTTTCATTTAAGTTTGAAGCTTTTCAAGCATTTTAATCTTCAAATTATTTAATGAAAACTCAAAAGTATGTAACATAGCGAAATCACCGTCCACGAAGAAAGGAAACTGGTTAAAGAAAGTAATCACAGTTCACCGTAATCACGATGGTTTAAAGAGTCCGGCAAAAGGAGGAAAATTAAGTAGTAATCAGTACGAATAGCCCGACACAGGTTTCGAGCGAACCGTCTCTCGGTTTCTTTCCTTAATGCTCAGCAACAGCTTTCTCCCTTAACTCGCGGTCATGTTTTTAAGGATTGGTCGTATAGCACACATTTTTACTCGAAGAAGAAAACTCGTTCATGGACTTTCGACGCAGTTGCTCTGCAAACTCTGTCGCGATACCATGATTCTCCCTAGTTTTTAACAGCGCGTCGCACAGAAGCTACCTTTGTACCGCGTGTGTAAATTCCTTTGAAACGAGCACGGGACAATAAATTTCTGCTACGTAAGCGAAAAGAATTGCGTAAAACCAGATGTTATTACGTTTTTACGTGAAGCTTCTCTTTTTCAAACTTGGACCATTTGGACTTTGTCGAACAAACCTCGTTATTACGTGAATGCGTTGCAAAAAATCATGCGACTTCCACATATATGTACTTACAGCTGCAATCTCCTTCCACTCGAGCTTTTTCTCCCAAGTGCGAAATCTTTTCCCTCTTCCCTGCAATCACGTGTCAGTTGGTATCTCGAAACTTTCGCGAAATGCTCCGTCTGATATGTGCGGACCGTCGTCGCGAGGCGAAACACTTAAACGAAAGCTCCTCTGCGACCCTCTAAATGCCGATTGTTGCAAATGCTGATTCCCCGGGAGGTGAAAGAATTGTTTCCCACCTGTCTCGGATGATTCTTTGTTCTTTTCTTATAAATTGATTACTCGCGTGGGACACGGCAGGCAAGAAGTTATCTCGGAAGGCGTTGATTTCATTTCCCGCCGATAAAAACAGAACGTAACAAGTTCGCCGCGACACCGAGTCACCTCGGCACTTATTCTCTTCAAGGTGGACGTATCGAAGCGCCCGGAACAATGTGAAAGTTTCGACGACGCGGGAAGAAGCAAGTTTATTATTGGAACCGCCTCGACGACGTTTCTTCGACCCTGCTCCGTACGTGTTTTTATTTAATTAAGTCTCGATTCGATAGCAGGCGTCCCGCCGTGTAACTCGATTACCGATCCGATCATGGGATTTACGTCGGCTGCGTGCTTCCAATTGCTGTAAAAATAGTTGCTGGAAATAGCTACCCGATCCGTGGGGATGTTTCCGACAACCGACTATGAAACTTTGTTGGCTGGATCGCAACGATTGTCGCGCTTTTCAGCTATTAGTCTCTAGAAAAGGAAACATTTCCACCGACCTATTCGATGGCCTACTCTCGTCAGATTTACAGCGGAACGAACAATCTTACGCTTGCTATGTCGCACGTGTTGTTCAACGCTTAACTGATGACTGATGGTACACGGTTTGAGGGGATTCTAATATGCACAGTGGGGTATCACGTAACATTAAGCAGCTAAAACACGAAGTGCCGATTGCGGAGCATATGAAAACGATACAGCGAACAAGTCGTCGGAAACGTGCGTTTGTAGTCCTGAAAAATGCTCGCGTCACCAGTTAAGTATTTACAACGGTTTCGAAAATCGACTCGATTTCTTAAAACTTAAAAAAGAGTCGAACCGATCGATTTCAGGTCGTAGCACTCGAAGAGTTCGTACTTGTGCACGGCTCACACTCCAACACTCGTTACCGGCTAAATGCTCATCAGGAGAAGTAGAACTAGCGTGACCAACGTCGAGGACAGTCTGTGCCCGCCGCCATGGTGCATCGCCGCCGGATGTTCTGCAACAAATGTAGATTTACGACAATATAAAACATATCTCCCCTCTACGATATAAATTTAGGGAAAAAAATACTGCATGTGTCACTAAATGTGTAATTCTTAGTCTATTCAAATTGTTGATGAGATTTCGTTGCTCCTTGCTTTGTCTTATTAAAATAGATACTATGCGGGGGGAGTTGGTGCTGTTTCTTTTTGGGAAGGATGAATCCCTCCTTGATTGGTGCGCAGACAACGCGTCAACGTTCCCACTTAGTTCGTGTAATTACGTAAAATTACGCGCGAGCATCGTCTCCTAATATGTCGGAGTATGTAGCGAGTAAATGAAATTTCGGAAACTCATGAAACTGCTCGGAAAGCCACGTCGCACCGCGCAGCAAACTCTTCCGTGAAGTTTCACGCTTCCTTCGGGGTTGTCGCGCAAAACGGACCAACTTGCACGCGACCGAAGATTCTATTTCGATTATGCGATTTGGGAAACTCGTTTGCCACGGTATTTGTATGTAGGTCGCCAAGCGACAACGACCCTACTCGAGATTACACGTGCGAAGCATCTTTAGCTATACCTTCTGCTGATAAATAGAAACTATTACTTTTACATCGAACGGTGGGTCCGTTTCTAGTTACACCGTGGCCCAGTTGCCAGAGTAATCAGGAACAGTTGAAAGTTTCCGTATGAAACGCGATCACGAGGGATTCAACCGTGGTTCCTTTCGGTTCAAAGGAACGGAGGAAGAAAGGGAGGAAGGAGGAGGCGCGGTAGAGAAGTGGAGCAATTGACTGTACTCGTCGGTACATGGAAGGGGTGGTAGCGATTACTCGGAGAAAAACGGTGGCCGCTGCTGGCGAAAATAGGTTGACGAGCGGTCTTCTGTTTTCGTTTACCGTTAACAATGTGAACCCGCACGCTGTTCGAATAAGTGTTGCTCGGCGAGCACGTGTAAAGGCCGGAGTCCCTCTCGATCGCTTTCTGAATGAGCAAACGGCTTGAAGTGACGGGCCCCTTCTCCGTGACCAGGCTGATGCCACCCCTCGGCGAGTCAAAGTTAATCGCCTGCGGACGAAAGAAGACAGACAGACAGGAGGGCAGACGGGGGCGCGGAATGTCGCGTTACACCGCCGTGACGTGACTAGCTGCGAATAAAGGTACTTTGCGGCCAAGGCGAGGGGACAAGTGGTGATGGCAAGTGTCTCTCCTGAACGAGTAAATGCATCGCGGGACAAATCCCTCTGAAACACGTTCCTAGAACGGAACCCACGGAACTCCCTTGAAAGCTACTTTCCGTTTTTTACTGAAATGGACACCCAGTGCGCTCGATAGATCCCAGACGCGCTAATATTTTCCTCCCTTCCGTGTTGCGGAAGGACACTTAATCCTTCAACGTGGACGGCTCAACCGAAGAGAGTACCGGTAGTGTGGAAAGAAATTAAAAGCTGACTTCCCATGCGTTTCCAAATTGCGGTGAGAAACTAAACTTCTGTCCACGATAAATCTCGGATACGTCTTGAACAAAGTGCCTCGACCCGGTTGTCCATCCACGAAGAAGCTCTTCGAGTCTGCTTACCTTGTGATTATGACTCCAAATCATAGCGGACGGTGGCTCGGGAGCATATTTCACCAGGCACGTCAGGTTTATCGTGCTGTCCTTGTTGATGAAGAGATCCGGTCCTCCGGCGATCTCAGTGACCGGCTCTGCGCTCAAAAACAACCTTTTTATTAGTCCCGTATCAAGTAGAGGGCAGAGACTCGCGTCGCCAGCTTCGAATTTTGAAAATCCCCCAAGCTTTCGCACGGAGTGCCCATTTTATTAAATTCAAAGCGAGTGGAGCGGCATTAACGAAAAGGCTTGTGGTCTCGGTGCTCCATCCAAGTGAAAGGAGGGAACTGTTGGTTACACAAGAATGCTTGTTTTTGCTCGACCGTGCTCAAATTCAATCTTATTGTTGGGCAGAGGGAGAGGGTTGGCCCAGCGAATAAAATCCAATAACGGCGAACGGGGATCTTTCGATACGATACATCTGATACAGTTCCTTGAAAGCAAGACTTGACCGAGGGAATACCGATCGGATCAATTCTACATGGCTTGGAATTTCCTACGGAAGAATTCGCGTCGCGTACAATCAACGAAAGGCCGCGCTGCTACCGAGCGCGTCCACTTGCTCGGAACTCGTACCGTTTGGAAGGGCGTATCGTTTATTGAACCGTTCTGATGGGGCGTCTCGTGTTTTGCAAGCGTTACGATACGATCCGTACCGAATAGATTCCCTTGCATCGAGCGGTGGAGCTTTCTTCTTAAGCAAACCTTGCGATTAAATACACCAGCGTAGCTGTACTTACTATTCACCGTTACTTTCCTTTCCCCGGTTTAGCGAAAACTTTCTGATTTACCATCGCGCAAACAGAAATTGGTTGCAACGCGGAGGCAGAAATTCCTGAACGTTCCGAGTGGAGTCTGGATTATCTGACAGCCTGTTTCAGGATTTCCTTAGTTTGCTGACCAACTTGAGGATTGCCCCTGACAACTCGGAGACCTTCATTTCCTCCCTAGGAATACGGTCCCAGGCGACTGAGAGCACTACAACGTCCACGATACGTCTGCGATTACGCATCGCTGTAGCTTTGCAAAACTGTCGCGTCTTAACTTAATATTTTACCAGCCGCCACTCTGCGTTATATTACCTACTATCGCGTAATAACGTAATCATTCTCTCTTTGAGTCTACCCGAGACAGTTGCAACCGAGCCGGCAAACCGTTACGCTACTAAAATAGAGCGGAGCGAATAAATTGTGTTTGCGTGAAAAAGAGAAGGATCGCTTGGCTCGGTGAGCATCAATTTTACCGGATGTGCGTCCGCAAGGGTCGCAACGTAAACGTTTATCGTTGTCCAGCCGGGTACGAGGCAAACATTGACGTTAGTAATAATCTCGCTAGTCCGGTCTTGTTATTCCCGTGACATTTTGTAGCAAGGAATAACAGGTTTATCCGCGCGACCGTTTACCCGACGTGAGAAAGGAGAAGCGGGACCGCGGGGATTCCTCGAGTTTCTCGAATTCTCTTTGGTCAGTCATGATTTGCTGACCGACCCTGTTCCACCTCCGCTCTATTTTCGCTGCAGCTGGCTTAAGGGGGTCCTACATTCTTCGACAAACACGAGGCTCGTTGGCTTTACGACGGTAACATGAATTAATCGTTGTTTTGTACGGGCTCCATTCCACGGCATGGTATTCTAAACTAGGAAGCAGCTTTGCGGCTACCTCCGACACCGAGTGCCCCTCTCCACCGTCTCACTTTCAATATATTTCTTGGGATTAACGTCTCCCACGATCGCAGAATTTAAGGGTAGAAGAGTTCGATTTTGTAGCAGGCAGACTTTGAAAACGACTCGGTGTGTGACTTTAGCACATAGGTGGTGTTCATGAAGGAGGAGTTTGGAAGACAGAGACCCGGAGAGTCGGAGTTAGCCGTGGTGGCAAACGTTGCCGATCGGTACGCGGTTTTCCGGCTCCTATAATCTGGAATCTTCAGCTTTTGATCGCGTAAACATCCTCCGCTGATTAAAATGGAAATCTGTGGACTTGTCGCGCAGAATGCTGTAATCGCTGCGCTCAAGTTCTCGGGGTATTCTTTATCAAGCTTCTCTGGATCACCCGACGAGTTTCTGCATTTTCCAGCGAACATAGCGAGCGTCGTCCGTTGTCCATTCGAACGGAACTCGACAGCAGCAAGAGATCTTCATTTCCTCCGGAGAAGCTCGTCCCTAAGCGGCATCGTGCCCCTTCAACGGCATATTGCTTCTCCTTCGGGAACTTTCAGCGGACCAGAGGGTAAAGGGGATGCTGGATATCGGTATAGTAGACGTTTTACGAGGCACTAGCGGCACCTCGAGAATTCACTCCTCAAGGAATAATCCATCCGTTCCTTAGTAGATGCCTCGAAGGAGATTCGACAGCGTCTGCTGGGGAACCGATCGATTACACCTAAAGTTCAACGGGACAAATTGACCCAGTGAACTTGCAACGGATTGATCCATCGATCACCGGTCCCTGCTTATCGCTCTGCTATTTCGTGGGTAATCCGATGGAAGTGCGAATTTCGACGGATGTTTGCCTCCTCCGAGTGATTTTCCAGAATAGTCGACCTAATTCTTGCGACAAATAGCAGCTCCGGTAACCGTACGCGCGGCAGCGTAGTAAAGGAAGTGATACATCAAGCGATGTGTAAAAATGACAGGGAAAGAAGTAACGAGCCAGTATCGACCATAGGTAATTGTTGTGCTTAGTTTCCTTATCGAGGACACTTTGCCCGGATAGTCTAGGTAGCTCTATCCAACCGATATTCGCAAGGTTCGACTGATTCGGCGAATTAATATCTAACCGAACCATCGATCTCCGTCCCTAATTGATCTCTGCTCGACCTCCTGGCAACGCCAGGAAATAAATCGAGGAGGCACCAGATACGTAACTCGACCGCGACTTGGGCCACAATTGAATCACCGCTGCTCTCCGCTGCAAGCAAAAAAGGCCAACAAGTGCAAGGATAGTAAATCGACGCTTCACGAGGAATAGAATTCCCTTCGACGTTGATACACCGAAATCCTCAGATCTAATCAAGTTGATTCTGCCGCTTTAAAAAGAACGATTCTTGCCGCCCATTCAGACTTCGAGCGAGGTGATTTTCTGCAGCCTCGGTTGCCTCCAAGTTTATACCACTGTAATTCTTTATGGTGAAATGTTACCGAAGCAAAGGTGATTCAAGTAACAATTTGCATAGCCATTAGAAGAAACACTTCGTCGTTGAAATTTATCGTTACCCCTGGACGCATCATACCAAAGACACGCCCGGGCTTCTGGTATCGAGCGATAAACCGTAATTTGTCAGCGAAGCTTTGGGCACTCGTCCCCGCCAGAAATTTCCCATGGCGCGCGGCAGGAAATCGTTCAATTTGCCGTGGCGTTTCATCCCGAAACACTTGGACCGTCAGTTTCGACGTGACCAGTGGCAACAACACCTCCCGAGCGGAGAGATAAATTATTCCGGAACGTGAAAAGAGGCTGGGATCAATAATGAAGGTTGCCTGTGCAGCACGGGATAGCGGGGGACGGTGGAGCGTCGCAAAGCGATTTCCATTGCGGCTGAAAATCGTGACCGGCGTTCGAAAGGACAATAATGCCGGTTGGACTCGCCGGTGTCCTTTCGCCGTGATCGAGGACGTTCACCCGACGGATATACAGGCAGCTGACGGTATTGAGTGTGGCTTAACGTGGGACCAGCTAGGGACAAGCGTGCAACCGGCGCATGCATTATTACCGGCGCGGCCGCCCGAAACCGTTCAAGCTCGTCCCCGACTAGCTCGTCGACGGCGGCCTCGACGCGATGCTTCCAGGAGCTACGGGATCCCATACGTTACGCGCCATATCGTCGGTCAGCTGGTCGTCCCTCTGTCACAGGAGCCGAGCATTCCTCTCACCGATAATAATCTTCGGCGATCCGTCCGCGCCATTAACGATAGAAATTGATTGCGCTCGGATGCGCCCGCCTACACACCCATACGCTTTTGCTCCGGTCTCAGGGCTGGCCGACACCAAATTTCCGATCCACGCTGGATTTGTCTTCTTTCTTTTTGGCGGAGGACAGCGCTAGGACCTTCGCTAAAGATAGGTGTCGCGGTACAGAGGTTTGGAATATTGCCATTTCTGGGAAACATCTGGAAGAATTTTGGCTGAAACAAGGGCCCGAGGCACGTGGAGACAGAATTCAGAATGTGTTTCGATGCTACGATTATCGACGTTGTTGCGTGGGGAAAATTTTAATAATCTAGCAGCAGGAATTTTATCGATAATTTATTAGGTTCTGGACAGTGCTTCGCGGACACTTGTTTTGCAATTTTGCAAGAATGTATCCTTCGCTGCAATATCGTGAAAAGGATTTTAATAACTGGCTGTTAAGATTTTCATTAGCGATCGCGCTCTGGATAAAGGACCGCCGTACGAATCCCTATCTTTGACCAATTTTCGCAACGATGTACCGGGGCGTAATTGAATTCTTCGTTAAATTACTTCCAACGACGGACGCGAATAAACTTCGCGGAGGAGCGAACCTACCCTTAACACGTAAGCGGAAAAATTCTCCGCAACGATTGTATTTCATCGCGTCTAATTAAGGGAACTCATTTTGGGCGAGGTCCGGGATGGCGATAACTTTATGGGGGATTTTGTAGAATTGGCAGATCCTCCTGGCACAGAAGTAATCGCGGAAAAGTTTTTAGAAGCTTTCGACTAAGCAAAAGCAGAGGACTCGGTTCGCGAATCGCGAGTTTTTACTTTAGAACGTTTGAAATGATTACTTCCTAAGAATAGCAGAGCTCCTTTAAACGCCTGGAAAAGTTAGTAGCGAATTGAGTATTCAACGACAAAGGCATTCCTTTGATCGCGGCAGAATGGGGAAGTGCTTGAGAAGTGGCAACAAGTAATCGTGCAAGTCGTTTCATCCGCGAAGAATATCGTTTCCTACGGCAGAATCCAACCCTCCTTATTTCTTCCAAGAGATACCTATGAATATTTCACCGGCTAATATCTT
The DNA here is from genome assembly GCA_963971345.1 of Andrena flavipes. NCBI lineage: Eukaryota > Metazoa > Arthropoda > Insecta > Hymenoptera > Andrenidae > Andrena > Andrena flavipes. The sequence continues at coordinate 2,258,416 of OZ020482.1, forward strand.
ATTAACGGCGCGATAAGACGATGCTTCGTGTTCAACGGATACACGCGATCAAAATGTGTTTCCAAGCATGAACTTGGATGACCGGCCAATGTTCCACGTTACGATGCACTCCGTGGCAAGCGATTCTGCAGTGGCCATAAGGGAACTCCGGCTCAACTGTTCAACAAGAGCCATTCAGACAAAAGAGCACGATAATGGTAAGATGCCCGGTCCAAACACTCGCCTAAGTTTTAGTCTACCGTGAAAGGCTAGGGAAACGTCCATATTCTAATAAGACGCGATCGCTGCGAGCTATTTGGCGTGTGTTACGTGGGCTTTGCGAATTCGCTGGGTCTCGGTTCACTGGGAATACTCGCTGGGACATTATCGTTCTGAGATTGCAGGAGTTTTCTTACGCACGATTTGAACCGTAATCGAGAAGAAAACTTGGAGGGATGTCAAATGCGAAAGGAAAGACGGCAATCAAATGTGGAGGATATTCGACGACGTACCATCTGCGAGGCAGAAGATGCTGGCCCAAGATTTTACAAGATCCTACGGGACATGTGAAACTTTCTCGAGTTGGCATGTTAAGGGGTCTCCCTACCTTGACGGACGAGAAATTATGCAAACTTTGGGAATTTTTTAAAACAAAACCATTAAATATATTTACTTCAAGCTCTGTGGCTCCCATTCTCAATCTTTAGAGAATATGGAAAAATAGTGGTTATATCCGGAGTTATAGTGCTTCAAATAGAGCGCCTTACAAAAATCATATGCGCATTGTTAGCATAAAATCAGCCGTCGTAGTGGTCTAAATTAGAAAATTTAAAACGTTTCGTTCCGAAGGTTATTAATTGCATACGATCGAAAAGTTTGGGCATTGTGTTTTATTAAATATTTAGTGTGCCGAATAACAAAAGTCTGAGAAATGATCATACGCGTATCGATACAGATCTCGACGCGCACGGAGCCCTCAAGTCTCGTTACGCATCGACGCAATGTCCACGCTGACAATTTTCACGGTTACTCCCGGCACTTTGGATCCGGCGATCGATTAATTGGAAATATCCATTTTGTTGGAATGCAGTCGGACAGGCGTTTGTCGGCGGTTTGCCGGAGCAAGCCGTAATATGTTTTCGCGACGGATTAATCACAGCCGATACGATAAATTTCCACGAGACACCGTTCGTTCGACCGCGAGTACAATCCTAATGGAAGGGCCGGTAAAAGCCCGCGGTTATTTTCGACCGCGATCGACTAACAACCCCTCCGGATCGTTATTCCCGACCGCGATGACGGAGCAGTTTTATCGTCCGCGATAATCCCGCAAAATAACGTTCCCCAGGCAGCCCGGGGAGCGGCCTGGGCCAGCCAGTCTCCCAGGAACATCGGTGTGCTTACAATAGCAACCCGCCACCATCCTCGGGACATTACTTTCGGCAAATTCTCAATATCACATCCTTTATTTCAGTTAAACCGACCGGAAAGAGCTTGGCACCCGGCCAGGATTGGAAATCATTCGTCGCCGTATTGAACTAACGAAACTTTATATTATACCCGTATCATCCGCGCCCTCGTTAATCCCATACCTCCCCCCCTTCGGTTTTATAACGTAGCTGTCCATCCCGGCCAGCACCCTCCTTCTCTCCTTCCAGTCGAATCTCCAGGCCGAATCCACCGGCGACGATGAGAGGATTATCGAAACCGGATTAACCGATGCTTCCCCAGGAATTGCTTGCCTGCTAGACGTGTAACGATAATCGTCACTCCTCCGCACACAGCACCCATCCCTCAACCCGCGCCCTAACCCTTTCAACCTGCGCCGGTTTCCTGTCACGTCCGACGCTATTCGCCCCCTTTCCGCATTGTCCATTTGATCAATCGAACGTCCATGCGACTGGCGGCATAACTTCTGTCTGCTGGAATCAATTTTCGCGCGCCCACTGTCTCCCGGATCGTGGCCGAACATCGATAACGCGTGTCGTCTAGACCCAGTTTCATTACGTGCAATCTCTTCCGTTCGTTGTTCCACACTTTTCCCCGGGGTATTCAAAGGATCGTCCAAGTTCCAGAATGGGCCGAAACAACGACAATTTAGAAAGCGCCGTTACCCCGGGTAATTTATTTAAATCCCGTCTTTGATTCCACCGCGTACTTTTGAAATCGCTTTAATCCCAGCTGGTTTAGTCGGAGTTGCTTGGCCGAATGTAGCGTCGGCGATGAGAGGATTATCGAAACAGGATTAAACGATGCTCCCGTAGAAATCATTCCCGCTGCTTGTATATACATACCTGTTACGGCACCAGATATGCTCGACTACTCCTCAGTCGTTAAAAGCTTTTCCCGTTGCCACCGCGCGCTACCCGACCCTTTTCAGAGCGCGTGCATGAACGTCATGGAAATTTACAAACTCCACCGCCGGGACCGCTTTAATCCCCGAAGTCGAAAATCTCTAAACTCGGGGACCATTGATGCCAGAAACCTGCTCTGTTGCTACGATCTGCACCGATCGCGACCGATTAGGTAATATCGCTCTCGATAGTATCGCGCTATGTTTCACAAAGGGGTATTGTTTCCGCACACCTAAGCGTGTACCTACTCTGTGTTCAGTGTCCAAGTAGAGGAGCCCATAAATAAGTTGTCCAACGCATGCCACGCAATGCGCTGCAAGTAGGTACCGTGCCGATCACATGGAATTAATACCGGAGACCTAGCCTGGCGACTGAAAACTGGTGGCGAAAAGAGGTTCGCACGTCGTAGCAATATTGCAAGGGTAATTATTCAGCTAATGGAGCCTCCTCGAGTAAAAGGAGAAGCAGGAAGGCTGCCTGCAGGGAGATCGGTGTATCGTAAGTCGAGCGTGAGCCCCCGCATTTTCGCGAAAATAGCACGTTGCAGCCAAAGCACGAGAGGTAATTACAATAGCACGTTGTAACGCCGAGGTTCGAGTATTGTTATCACGATGATCCGACCTCCCCTTCTACCTTGTAATTATTCAGCCAGCTCGGTACACGGCCGGCCTATAGTCATTGAAATTAAAGCTTTTTGCATTTTCAACGGCGCCTCGTTAATCCGTCACGATGACGGCTTTGCGGCGCGTATTAGCAATAAATTGCGCCGAGGCGCGATTTCATCGGAGAACCAAGATTCCCCGAGGGCGAACCCACCCTTTAGAGCCCGGCGCGAAACGATTCGCCTCGAATTAATCGCTTTCTACGTTTACACAGACCCTACCTCAACGACGGTCGCTTTGCGGCATTTCGGGGGCCATGGAAACCTCTTTGCGCGCGTAGTTTTCTTCTTCTGTTCTTTGGTAACAATAAAAAATCACTAAATTCTCGGCTCTATCGCGCGCAAAAAGACACCCCGTATATTTCTTCCTTGTTACACGTCGCGCACGAGTAGTCTAAGAAACCGTAGGAAGCACTATGACCTCTGGAGTTAAACGTAATGGTAATAAATCAGACCGAAAACGACTATCGGTCGAGTTCACCGGCGACCCATTCTCGTTACGTTCGAGGGGGGCGTGTAAGCTCTCGGAGAACGAGACCTTCTTTGATAATGGCACGAGCTTTTAACGACTCAGAAGTAACTATCGAGATTTCCGTAATCGTTACGTATATTTAACTCTTCTCCACGTTCCCAAGAAACGCGATATACTGCTGAAACGTCGGTCTGCTTCGCGAATCTCTTTGCACGCTATTAATACCGAGAAATCTGATGCCAAAATTACAGGGGAGAGAAATTCTGGAGAGTTTAAATTCATAATGTGCCCCGACATCGCTTTCCATCAATCTGTCAAATTATTTCCGACCTGGCGCGAGCAACCCAGATGGATGACATTTCACCTGTTACGTTTTTCTTCCATCTTAATATATTCCACGAGACTCTGGCGTACTCGCTATTATAGTATCCCTAGGAGCGGATAATCCACGTAGTATATCGCTTGATAAACCAGTTATCCGATTTGCAGAGGAATCTTCAGCCTGTATTCCCGAAGGGTCTCCCAACTCAGCGAGTTCTGTGAGGTGCCAACTAGGTGCGCGAAAACATTAACAACTCGAACACACCGCGTTATTTCGAGTAGTTATTTAGTTTGTCTTGTTTCGCGCTAATTTATTAATTTATATCAGGCAGAGATACCGGCGCATTTCCGGGAAAGGACAACTTTACGCTAACAGGAGAGAACGAAGTTTTCTCAACAATTACACAGGGCCACGAAACTTTTTTTGTAATTGACACAAACTAGACCACGTGTCCTATACGTATTTTAGGTAGCTGAAAAAAAAATTTGTGATCCTGTGTTCAAGCGCAGTTTGCAGGGTGGGTAACATTCTTTAGAAGATGAATGCATATACGTGGAACAGTGTTTAGAGGCAAGTATCCTTTGTATCACTTTCCTTAGGGGATGAAGAACAACTTGACCCAGTATGCGATGGTTGGAAAATTGATTCATAGGGAAAACGCGAAATTGGTTTCCCGTTGGGAGCATTGAAAGCCAAAGGTGCCCACAGAGACGTCAAATTTGAATTTACCACAGAGTTGGACGTCAACCAGTCGATTGTTAGAGCTGATAACTCGTAGGATCCAGGCAATGAAAATCCTTTCGACGTCAAAATGTCCAACATCTCTGCATACACGTGGAAGTTCTATTTCGACCGGATTTTCAATTTGTGCGCGCCTAGTTTCAAGAAGCGGTAATCAGAAGTTTTCTCCATTTCTTCGTCGCGATGGCTAATTCGCGTCGTAATTCCGATTGTACCGAAAGGAATACCGAAAAAGTTAGCGGTCAAGAGAATTGACGACGCGCAATAAAGCGAGCCGAAGCTGCGAAAGCAGGGAGAGGGTGAATTACTAGCAGGAAGTAATTCATTTGAGGAAACAGCGTTATCGTGGAAGCGAACGGTGCCGGCAGCGTTTATGGCAAATAATTTCCTGCGGTTGTCTCAAGCTCCGCGCGGTACAATCGCGTCAATTGCAATGCGTACGATAAAAGTAACGCGACGGGCGCTCGTCGAAAGGCGGTAAAAGTAAATGGCGATCATTTCGGGCAATCGTAGATCCTGCCTCTCGACAAATTCGCGAGGAGGAAGAAAAACGCACCCGGTAAGGGGATTTATATCACGGAAAGCGTGTTACGTTCCCCCGGTGTCTAACTGTCTACGCAATTGTTTCATAGCAAACGAGGGGATCGCTGTTTCTAAGTAGCGAACCTTTTTAACTTGGAAATTAATTTATAAAGCTGGGTAGAAATGTTATTTTCGAATACGGGGACCGCGTTTCGGCTTGACAGTCCGGGAATTAACTTTATTCCTGTAATGGAGCTCCGAGGTAAAATGTTTAAATGCTCTTTTTTGTTCGCATTAACGGAAAGCGGGTTGGTTTTATGGAATTAAAAGCGGAACGGAGCAGCGAGGGAAGAGTCGAAGTAAATTTCTTCTTGACTCAATTCCGTAAACTCAATTTCAGGGGGGGGAAGTAGAATGAGCCGCAGGGCTCGAAATCGGACGCCGAGTCACTCGGCAAAATATGTTTACGACCTTCCCCTTGCTCTTTTATACTTTCGTGTAACCTCGAGAACTAACTGTACCGCGGCTGCACAGGAGAATGCAAATCGACGCGACTTCTTCAAGTTCCGATGGTAAACCGAGGCGGAGCAAGTGTTTTCCTCGGGAAACGGGAGGAAGAAAGACTTTAAAGGAGACATCGAAACGAGTCGCGGACGTTTGTTTTTCACGCGGGCACGGGTGGATTCCAAGGCGCAAGAGCCACGGGATACAAGTATTAGGGGGAGAAAGGAACGAGGGAAGCTGCAGGCTGTCGATGTGGTGGTCGTCATGAGAAAGATTCAATTTGTCGCTGCAATTTCACGGGTGTCGGGTGCCAAGAATGCCGCTGAAAGCCAGGCAATTGTTTTTCGATTCCCTCTAGTTTGGTTCCTTTATTAGACCGTCGCGTCTTGTCGCGAAAAGAGCCCAGTGGCTGGGCGTCGATTCACCACGAATGAACAATTTCTCGAACGCCTTTTCAGCCTCTCGCGAAGACGGCTGCGACCCTCTGGGCGAACTTGTTGTACCTCCGAGTCTACGTGTAGGTGTGTTTGCAGGAAATACGAATCGCCGGTTTTTGTCTTCCAACGGCGCTGCCTACTTTCGTGTCAACACAGGGCACGTCTTTTCCATTCTGTTTTCCTTTATCCAGGAGTGCTACTTTTGTCTCGCCTCTTCAGCCATACAGAGTGTCTCGCAAGATGTGCCAAGTTAACTGCGTACTTGCTCTTGGTCTTGACTTTGAGCCTGCAGTAGCTTGACAAAGGAATGTGGAAGTATCTTCCCACTTAAACGTAACCTTCCTTTAACTCTGAATTTTATTACAAACTGTAACGATAAATTGAACCGCGATATCGAACGAGAAAGAAATTGCGAATGTATCGTCTGCTTCTTCGCGTGGTACTTAAAATGTAAATTAGGGTACCTATGTTTGTCCACTCCATCCAGAGTTGCTAGGTTTGATCGATGATAAGTTCATTTTTTATGCGAGCAGTGTAGTCCGTCATTCGATTCAGCGGCTCAGCCCGTACTGATTGATTTGACAGTATACACCAGGGATTTACGTGATCCCAGGCGAAGGTTCCGACGATCTGGCTTAGTGAACTAATTTCTCTGGCGCTCAATAAATCACTCCGGACTAAATCCATCTTCGCTTGAAGTTTATAACTCAAGATGTTTTCATGATAGAAATAAAGTGTAATCTCTTTCCTTTAATACCCAGTTACGATGTGTATTTCTCAGACGCTGCTCCCTGGAGTTTCGTAATATCCAAGTATCTAAAGTTTCGCCCCGAATCAAGTATCACTTGAAATTCCTCGTACTCGGGGCATGTACACTTACGATACAATCAGGCTTCTGGTTTTCAGCACACTACTTGTACGCCGTCCGAAGGATCGGCGAATCCAATTGGATCCAGAGGACCAACGATCGATCAACGTCCACGACCATTATCGGACCCTGGGTAAGCTGGTAACGGTTAAAGCCGCGGGATGGGAGGAAAGAGAAATCAAGTGATTCCTTTGAGTCCTACACAGAACCGGATATCCCGGACTTACGATTAGACTCGTTCCGAGACGAGGAAAAAGGAACGGCCGTCTAGGATTGGCCTCCGACGGATAACGACGTCAAGGATCGGACAGTGTTTTGCGAAAGCGAGTCACGAACGGAGCCAATTATCACCGAAGCTAATGAAGCTATTGCTCGTGAAAAGAAAATGGAAGAAGAGAAATAGCCGGAATCTGCTGCCCCCCGGCCTCCGATATCTCTTCCTGCTCTTCAATCGTTATCTATCAAAGTCCATTCCCTTTTTACTCCTTCTTTCGACTTCTTTCTTCTTCTTCTCCTACTTCTTCTTTTCCTCGCCAGTCTTTAACTATCCAGCGCTTAATTTACCGTGCGAAAAAGAAACATCCAGGTTCTGGCTCTACTTTCGAAGCTCGTTTGAATTCGTCGGTCCATCGGAGTGAACGCGATGCATACGAATTTAAAATTACACTCCCATCAAGGGCAACGTACCTAGCAAACGGCGTTCCCAGCCGTATCGAGATCCTGTCAATTTTTCCTCGATCGAACGTTCCCGCGTTGATTTACAATTCCCAAGAACGCCTCGTTTACCCCCGAGGACCGGATCCCTCCACAAATTTCCGCCCCTTGTAGAAGCGTATCTCGAACGAGTTGCCATCGTTCGGTCGCTCGAGATGGCTGCTGAAATTGCGTCTACGAATCGAGAACAACCTCGCCATTTACTTCCCAACCCCGTTCCATCTATACCCCCTTGCCTCTTCTGATTTACAACTTTTTCACTCGTCCAAACTACTTGATCGAACTTGAAACTTTAAAGTTTGCCGGTTCCTGGATCGAGTTCCGGACAAGTTCGCGGTAAGAATTATTGCGGAGTGACTTTCTTTAAGAGGATTATATTCGTAGGAAATTGGCTAAACACGATACATCATCGGTCGCGATTTCAGTGCGGCCAGAACGAAAGGTTTCAGTTTCAATTCGAGCAATCCACTTGCGGCGTAATTTATTGTTCGGGATTTTCGCGAGTTCCAGGAAGAATGTGGCCGCCGCGGTTGGAAAGAAGCTCCGGAAAGCCTGTCCTAACGTATACGCTTGGATATTGGCTGGAAAGTCTCTCTCCCTCCTTCCTTATTCGACCATACATGTACCTCACGGGCGACGCAGCGATGAAATTGCGCCTCGATTTATAGATTTGTATCGGCTGCACCGTCGCGCCTCTCCGGCATATGCAAATGGGAAATTTATACGAACGGTTGCAGCCACGACCGTCGGACCGATCATATAATTATCGGGACCGACGTTCTGCAAATGTAATAACCTTACCAGCGAGTCGGAAAACGCAATCGTCAAAGGGTGTGCTGGTGCGATGCGGCGCGATGTTCACTATTCGGGTGGCTCTGCAAACCGCTGACCCACGTTTTATCGATTTTTTAAGAATACATTTAAATCCAACGAATCTTTCAAAGTAGACGAATGGAAGTAAACTTAGTAAACTTTGGAAGCTTATTCCACCCATTTTCAGGATGAAAGGACGCTTTTTTTTGTCTGTCGCGCACTTCCCTTTCGTTCTTCTTTTATTTTAAAGTTGAATAGGATCAGCGGGAGTTACAGTAATCTCTCTTTACACTAACTTTGGCGTCCGTTCCACGAAACCTGTATCACATCAGCGCAGCGCACGTTAGAGAAACTAATCTGACTCGTAAAAACGGCGCATCGCTGTCGTAAAATTCTTCGGTCCGGAATCTAGGACAACGGCTACGGACGAATAACCGTATCGCCGTCTTCCGAGAAGAATTTTCCTGAAAATTAATAAGGTCGTCGCGTCGGATACCTTCTACGGTTGAACATTGTTCCCCGCTGATTGCCACCGCGATGTTTATGTCACCGGAAGATTCTATGCCTCCACCCTCGTGCTCTGGCCTTTTCGTCGCTCGATACTCCCCCCGCTTACTTGTTCGCGTATAATTACGCCGGCGGAATAATAATGCGGTTTCCTTTCATGTGGCCGTCGTCGCGTGTACGATGAAACTGCTGATACCTGGTTCATTGCCGCGATATCTGTTCGGTTATAAAGTCTGTCGCGATAACCGCCCTCTAAACTGCGATATCCGCGTAATTTCACTCGCGACACCTCTCGCGACTCGTTAAAACGAGAAAGCCCCGGCCCAACCCTCGACTTTCCGCCTGTTAGCTCCACTCGCCTCGCAATGTACACTTTTTCTCTATGCCCGTAATATCGTGTCGATTCATGAGTCTGCATATTTCGCTGGGCGAGGTTTTGCCACGATGAAGCCGGGCGCGAGCACGGATTTATCGGCACTCCGTTTGCAAGGGGTCAAAGAAATCGTGTGCATGTACAGCACAAAGCTTCCTCGGTGGTTCGTAACGGTGGAAAGTGATGGACGACTTACCAACCACGGTGAGGTATAGGGGATGACCGACGGGTGGAGTGGTGGATATTTGGCACTCATAGATACCGGAGTCCTTTTTCTGAGGATATCGTATCTTCAGCGTCCATTCCTCCGTGTGCGGCGTGTGCAGCGCCTCGAAACGCTGATCGCTCGTGTACGTGTACCTACCTACGGTCAGCAGGTGTATGTCCCGATGCCTCACCCAGGATACCTAACGACAGACAGATAAATAAAGATTAAGATTTGTTTATTTAATATTTGCTTGCTACGCGGACAAACACGGAGGACTGGATTCGTTAATTCTTATATTATACCGTTGCAACTATCTGCTTCTATGCGCAGCGTTATTAAACGCGCTGATATTAGGTCCGGTTATTTTTTAGGGTAAAGATAACGGTTGAGTATGCGTCCGAACATAAACGTGTAAAGTACGGGCGCGACCGCGTCCCTACCCACTGTTTCCATTTTTAAGGGTTGCTCAGACTAACCTAGCGCAACCCTACGCCGGCCAATGCTATGTGCGCGAGAAAGGTAGGTCAGACCGCACTCCGGGGATTAATCGACCCTCTAAAACACGAAAATGATTAGACGCGGGACGATTCGCGACCCACACATCCACCGTCCGTGTGTTACGCGCTATCCGCTGACCGCAATATCGTAAACATCCCGCTCGTATCGGTAAAAAACACACCACGAAAACGCGCGCCAGCCTTTACCCTCGGCAAAAAGAGCAGCGCCCCTCCAGCCTTCGCTGGCAATATCACGGGCGGGAAAATCTTTTACAATTAAGCGCCGCTTTTAAATTTCGTTCGGAACACCTCTGCCGTTCAAGACGCTTTACGAGCGAGACGATGCCGGCGTGAAAAAGTCGTATCCGAAGATAATGCACAGCGCCAAGCACGTTGCATTATGTTACGCTCGACACCTTCGCCGTTAGCTTATTACCTCTCGTACTCCGTTCTTTACAACATTGGATCATACAAGTTTTACTTCTCTTTTTCTCCCATCCCGCCACCCCTCGCGCCCTTACGCCATTACTTACCACCCTCGAACCCGTTAAGCTTATACGCTGTCCGCCTTCCGTTGATAGAATCCATTGTTTACAGAATCGTTTTATTTTCTATCAACGCTGACGGCCACATTGTTAACGATCCGTATTCGCTCGTATGGCATAATGCTTTCGGGGCATCTGGCCCGGTCGAGAACGTACGTGTGGTTGCAGATTAATTTACAGGGGTCGGGCGGGGGTGAGAGGGCACACTTACAGTCGGGCTAGATTATTTCGTGCACGCGTTAAGCAATTTCGGGGCGTTTTCGCTAAATTTTGAAATGGACTTCTCCGCCCGGGTGACACCACTACTGTCCAGTTAATTCTTCATTTCTCGCCTGCAATTAGCGCGCCGCGCGGCTGTTGCCCGGTTTCCAACTTGAGAGACCGTTTTAAAGCGAATCGCAGGTACGTCGCTTTCAACTCGAGAAACTTAATTCCCGGAATAATCGCGTCACCGACTGTACACACGGGCCTCGCGTGACATCCGAGGAACGCTCTCCGATGGATGCCCCGTTTCGCGGGATTTATTAGCTGCTATAGGGGCACGAGACTGTTTTCCAAGTACGAAAAATCAAATGGCTACCTAGGATTCTGTACTGTTGGAATAATAACTAGTCAGAAACTACAACAGCATCGATTCCAAGATGATTTCTATTCATACGGCGGATAAGCAAATTGGCAAAGTTCCATGGAGAACCGTGCAAAGCGGCATGTATGTACCTAAGGCAAGTTCGGTCAATACGCCAACTTCTCGGGGCCGTTAATTAGAACGGAATCTAATCGATGATCCAGATGGCCGTCATAACAGTTGTAACCCACGCGCCTGTCCCGTAACGATCGTCTCGCGGCTTAAACGGCAATTTCAATCGTTTTTATCGGGCGTAATTTAACAGATTACACTCGGCCGTTCGATCTGCGGCCAAGCAATCATCGCGATTCGCGCTAGATTCTGGAGAATCCCGACCAACGTCCATTCATTACGTTCGATCCATTTGTATCTCGCGTAATGGCCGATGCAGAAACGATACCGATACCAGTTTTCCTTCCTTTCGAAGTGCAATTCGATCTTTATCTATCAATTTACACGAAAGATTAAATAAATAGATGTAAGCTACTTAGCTATTATTTCGCCGACTGTTTGACTGGGAATAGGATTACTATGTGGTATCCAAAAGGAGTTCTGGGTTAGGTATTAAATACTGACTCTATACAATTTCAGATATATGACTGTTATGGATTTTTATAATTATACCTTAAGAAATGAAGAACTTTTGTTAAAAGTAGCCAGCTCTGAAAAGTTTGCCTAAATAAATATACTTTATATCTACTACCTACTTAGGACCTGAATATTCATATGTATTAGCTACATGATTATTCTAATCTAAACATTAAAGTTTTCTTACATAATACAAGTTGATATCTAAAATTTGGTTTTATTTTACAACGTCCTCCTTTTCAAACGCTTTCACACTTGATCGTCCTACTTTTTGATTTTTGGTTCTGGTAACCCTTACTGGGAAGCATCGAGGCACTCCTGTCTTCTGTAACCACTGATCGCGAGAGCCAGAGTCTTCTTCCCCTCGGATTAACTTCCGAATTCCCCGGCAAAGTATTTGTGCTCCCTCGCGAAACGTCGCGTATAGAAGCCGTCGATTCTGTAGACGGCAAAGGAAACCAATTCTTAAGGCAAACACAATTCAAGAAGCGACGGAAGGTGGGAGCACTGCCAGGTAAACTTTTCTTCGCGGAACGTCGCTTTTCGGCCCTCCTCGCCGCTTTCACCCGCCGCCTCTAGACTTTGTGTAATTTCGCCCTACCTCCGCAGCGTTGCGGAAATCTCAATTTTACTCGCGGCATCGCGACATTATACTCGCGAAAGGTACGATATCAACGAAACGTATTAGCCAGTACACACGTAGTTGAACGAGCCACCCGGCTACGCGCATGCTTTGCATAGAGACGAGTTTTCGGATTAAAAATGTAACACACTGCCTGCTGTCTAAACAGCTGGATCCTCAGACATCGCAGCTGCTTCTTTTTTTTACTTAATCTTGGTAACCATTCGCGAGAGACAGCCGAATCAAGGACAAATTAATCGAATAAATTAGAAAATAAAATTCCCACGTTTCCCTTGAATAGCATCAAGTGACCTTCCAAGTTATTCAACGAACAACTCGAATCGCAGAGCATGTCTGATAATTGCATAACTAGAACAATCGCCGATTGCTTTTCAACGCGATTAACTCGTAGGGAACCTGGCCGCCCTTTCTCGCATTTCTCGCTCTCTCTCCCTTCCACAACTTGCAACAAATGGAAGTGTAAACAGGGGGCTGTCGAAACGTTTCGTTGCCATTGCCATGTCAGTAACTTGCGAATTAATTCTACGTCGCGAACGCTTCTATTGACGCCCTACGTGCTGCATAGTTGCTACTGCATTTACGTCGTCCAATTCAGCAGGTTTCGATTGTTATTCTTTGAATCGCTCGCGTGCTACCGACACGAATCAGTTGGTTCGATATGCTCGATGTTTGACATCCGCTGTATCGAACGATTCTGTAATACGCGACGATTTAGGGACCGATTTCTGCACCTGAATGTTACTTGGAGCATAGAATCGAAGCGTGCTCCTCTGTCGCGTGTTTTGCGCGGATTCTCAGCTTCTTTGAAAGGCAAGTGTATTGTGCAGAATCCCTGCCTGCTAAAGGCAAATATTTGCCACGGATTTCTCAAAGTTGTAAGCAGCCGATTACAATGATACTCACCGTTCTGTTTCCAAGGTTTTTCACTTTGCAGACGAGCTGAATGGTTTTCCCCACAAGGCCCGTCACGTTCGATGGAACCGTTGTGTCAAAGTAAGGGCCTTTCTCCGGCGTTTGCCATTCTTGCAAAGCACCCGCCTCGAACAGTCGAGTGCCGTGCACGGCTTCCTCTGGAAACAAGAAACGAACAATCCGTTTGCATCCGCTGGCAAGAAGTTCTTTTATGGGGGAATCCGTTTTAAATACGGCGGTGAATTAGCAACGCGATACGAGCTTTTGTTGTATGTTTCTTATAGAACATTGGCTGGGAAAAGGTCATTAAAATAGAATAGCCTTGTAATCTATCTCCATGCTAAAAGCACAGTCCCTTCTTTTATTCGCTAACAAAATCTCCTTTTCTTTCTCTTTCTCTCCATTTAATCCCACTCCGTAATTATACGCAACGCGGAAACTACTTAGCACCGCGTAATCTTCGAGCCTGCGAAGAATAATATGCTCGCGTTTCACCGTGCACTCGCGAATGCCGCGCTCAAATATCGTTGCCAACAGTCGGGTTTGTTCCACGATTATATGTATTCAGCAGGGCAGAATCGACGGGTTTATTTGTTAAAATAAATGCCTGGATTACAATATCGGGACACCTTTGTATCGGACTCGACCCTCGTTTCGCCAGCTCCTGATTTGGTCGGTGCGTATGAACGCTTCGGAGCTCTCCGTAGCGATCCGAAGCGGCGGGATGGCAAACAGACTGGACGGAAAAAGTCAATTACAAGTGTAATCGCGTATTCGTTTGCTCGGGGCACGGGATCCGCGCAATTTATTCGAGCAATTTCGAATCGGACAACGGAGGTGGGGGTCCAGCGATCACTTCAGAACGCATGAATATCCGAATGGTTCTCGCGAAGCGGAGTGGTCCGAAAGTACAGGGTGGAACGGCTGGCGCATAACTATCCTGTTGCCGGTAGTCCTGCACTGCGGCAAATACAATCTCGTTCGCACGAGTGGCCGTAGCGCGTACGTTTACACTGCTGCAACAACCTGGCCCCCGCCCCTGCGTGACCCCCACGTATGTACCCCAAGCTTTTCGCATTCATTCTACCTCGACAAGGGCCGCGCAAGATACTCGAAGTACTTACGGTGAAAAGGAGCCGCGCTCGACCGTGCGCCAGCGATATTTTCCATAGCCGTTGAAAACAGAGCCCGCGCCACGCGGACAGGTAGAGTCATGTCAAGGATTCCCGCCCATTGATCTCCCCCTGGCGATCACCCTTTGAAACGCTCAACCTTCCTCGCGAGAGCACGCGATAAAGAAAGAATTCCCGTTACGCGTTGCTGCAAAAAATTCGCTCCGCCCAAAGCCAGGTCGTATGTGCTCGGATACAACATGTTCTCTGAGAACGTTCGTTAATGCAGTCGGATACCTATTCGCGAAAGTCTCGAATTATTCGAGACAGCGGCGCGCAAACATTCGTTAAAACGCAGAACTGCGAGACAGATTTTTAAATACACTTTTCCCGCTGTTTACCTCCCCGCTTTCAATGGGGGATATATTTTTAATTCGCTCCAGGTAGGCTGTTGCGCGAAACCGCTCGGTCGGAACTCACGCGAAATATTACCAAGCTTCCTGCTCGCGACAGCTTCGGAGATTAACTGCTTTTCAAACGCCTATAAAGTATCCCTCGTTTCTGACCACACTGTCGCGATGCACGTTGCCATTCAGAGCAGGAAATATCGCTCTCCAGACAAATTAATGGAACACGCGCTGGCAGAAATCAGGTCCGGCTGAAACGCGTTGCAAAACCGTAGGACGCGCCGCATCGTTCACGATTTCTAACCGTTTTGGTGAATTTGTTGAACGATACGAAGGTAGGGGTTCCATTAGTTTCATAATTTCATTGTATAATACACCCCTAAGGAAAACCGCGTTACGTATGGGCCGCCCGAATAATTAACGCGCTTAGGTACCGCGATACGTTTCATCAGGGCTCAAAGCGGCAGTTTCGTGAATCAGCTTTCGTAGTAGCGAGAGAAATTCCCCCGCCCATAAAGATAGCAAAAGTTAAACGCGTTAATGATAACGCTTTAATCGCCGGGTGGATAGGCGTCTGGTTTAATACGCTACGCGCGTCCCCGTCCCATTAAAGTGTTAATTAACTGTCAGTCCTCCTGAACGCATCAACTTACTTTCGCGGCATTCATCTTTTCATCGCGTTTCAACGTATTCCCTGGTAGGTATTCATTTAATCTACTGTCCTTCAGACGTCAGCGACGCACAGTGGGACAAAACGACCCGACGGCGATAAAAAAATCTATAACTTTGGTTCTGGTTTTGATATTTTAATGAAATTCGGCTCAATTTAATCGCAAATTTACGGCCTTTAAGTTGTATTAATATAAGTGATATTAACCCTCCGAGACCCGTGCTAGGCCCGCGTATTTAGACCCATGTTTTCGAAAAGTGGAGCTACTGGCCAATTACAATTCTCATTTTATTAACATACTTACTAGTTACTGTGTTATATTGTTTTCGTGTGATCGGTGCTCAAATTTTGGCAAAATCGCAAAAGTTAAGAGCTTATCAAAAACTTTTACGTTTCCCATAGTAGTTTACAAGTTCTTTGCGTCACACATCTAATAACTTAATCATTGCTTCCGGATATATCTTAATTACATCATTTATCAGGAGCAATTCATCAAGTCTCGATTCTGTGCATTTCTAGAAATTTCGTTCTACGTCTTTGTCTACGCAAACTACTCTGCGACTTATCAAGTTTATCGCTCCTCGAAACAAGCGCAGCATCTTCCCATAAACGCTTAATACGCGCTTCGTATACATCATATTTTTCTACGCGGGCAAAAAAGGGATGTTTGACACCCACCTGCGAACGCTTCCACGAGGATAGTCGAAAAGCTACGCACGGATCTGAGAAACACTCGGAATTTTCCCGCGAGAAAGCATTTCACTGTTTCCACCCGCTCGACTCGTACAGCAGAACGGGGACAAGCGTATTAGAGAAAATTGTCTCTACGAGATACTTGAAATATGTATTTCGGTGACACTAAGGCGACTGAATATTTCATGAAGAACCGAGTGGCGAATGTGACAGCTCGGCGGAGTTAATAGACACCGATGTAAAATATTACGCCGCGTTTATATTATCGCGGTTAATCACGGAATCGGATGAAAAAGTAAATTACCAGGCAGCAGGATTATTCGAGGCGGGCATATTTATTCTCGAAATTACGTCGGGACGTCAGAACCCTCCGCTGATCTCGTTGGTACACATTTATCAAGCTAAAAGGGCTAGGGGGCGAATAAGAGGAAGATATAACGTGCGATCCTCAAAGACATTCGCCGTGATAAGCTTGCCAAGGCCTATGATCGAACAAAGACTCGCAAATTAATCCCTTCATTTTCCCGACTGATTCCGTGCTTTTACGACCGCTTGAATTATTTGCGCTGCTTCCGGCCGTTTGACCTATCGACCAAGCGATTCAAGTGTTTTCGGCTGTGTTCGCTTATCCAGCGAGTAAACTGCTGTTCGCGCGAACGCAAGGATTCGTGGAGCTTCTATGCCGTTCTGCCGTTGGAAAGGGATGAAAGGGAACCGAAGGTTCCTTTCGCAAGGAGAATGCCTGCTATTTTCGTCCCTGCTAGGGGCTCAAAAGAACTCTCTTGTTCGCCTAATCATTCGTACCCGCTGCACGCTTCCAAGGTCTTGAAGAATCTTCCGTTCAAACACGATCTAGGTTGGCATGCCTCTGCGACGCATAGCTTGACCCATGCACCAAGAGTATGCTCGGAATCTCGACTATCGGAATTGCCATTAAACGAGCTCCTGATTATACGAGTAGTAGTCGAATGTGCCGAATGATCGATCACCCCTATCTCTCGCCCGAATTGACCAATCCAGTTGACCTCCTTCCTTTGTTCCTTAAGTGAGCCTGTCGTATCGATAAAGCTGCACAGGTCTACCACGTACTCTTCCCAATGTCACGTTCGTGTGCGTCCAGCACTGATCCTCGCCCTTTTCGTGAAAAATGGAACGTGGCAAGTATTTCGGTGTAATTCGAGGGACTTGGCTGGAAATGTTCGGCGTTAAAATTTCCCGGGAACCGAGGTACGTCGTTCTCTCTGAATTAAGTAGAATGGAATAGCCGGCGAGCATCGTTATTAATGACATATCTCATTTAACAGTTTGAACCGCAAGTAATCCTACGTAAATGAGATGGCCCGTAGAAGTTTGAAGGTTTGGTAAGACGGTGCATGGCACTTGGAGGTGTTACCAGGGCGGTCTCTAGAAGTACGTAAGTTGGAAGTGTTAGCGAAGGTGGTCCCCAGGACTTGTAACGGCTGCTCGCCTAGCCCGGAGAATTTATAAGGCGTGGAGAAGTGTCGGTATAAATTTTTAAACGGCCAACTTCTTTAGGAGAGAAACTTATGTTTGCTGCAACGTTTATCGGCACGGAACGAGTACCTTTCCTAAACCTTATCGAAAATAGCCCATCAGCGATGTAGATTGTAGCAGATGGGTAGTAAGACCGCGAGGCGCAATGGATTTAGAACGAACTTAAACCGAGGCGGAGATTCGTCTAGAACCAAATTGCAATTGGATACGGCTTGGACCGGTACTCTAATAAACTAGATAGTTAATTGGAAGCTGGAGTTGGAATTAAACCGACAGGAGGGATCCGTATAGTTTCAAGGATTCGAGCGGAGTATCGAAATACATTTTCACCGTTTCATTTATCAAATGAACAGAGCACACGGATCTCGTTGATATGACGATCCGACGAACAAATACAATCTTGAGAGCTTACGCGGCAAATTTTGGGTGAGAAATCTGTGCCCGTCGCGGTGCGCCGTATCGGTGGCCCGCAAGGGTGGAACAAGTGGAAGAAGGAACAACAGGCGCGTGATAAATTATTAGCGCGATGGCGGTGCGAAAATCTTTCGCCGTAATAAAAGCGAAATGGTCCACGGAGGGGAAAGAACCGGAAGGGTCCAGTCGGAGCAAACGCGTTTCCCGGCGTGGCGTCCGCGTCGTGAAAAATCGTAGGAGGGAAGCGAGAACTAAGTGTAATCGAGGGAATAATACCCGGCTGGCCGTTCGAACGACTAGAACTCGTCGGCCAAAGGACGAACGATGGAAAAAGGAAGTGTCGAATGATGAAACGTCTAGGCTTCCAGCTGGAACAACCTCGCGAGCAAGAATAAACTCCTCGCACTTCCGCCTTCTCGTCGTCGGATCTTTGATGCACGAGCAATTTGACGAAGACACGATATTATTCGCGTTTCATGGTGGCAGGAGCCAACCAGCGCGTTCGGGGATCTCGATACTTTGGATGCACTTTACGAGGGTCGGCCCTTCCGAAACGACTGACCTAGAAACGAGAGGATGGGCTCCCTTATCGTATGTCCAAGGCTGGACCAACCCGTGATCTACGATCGCGGAAGAAGTCTCGACAGAGCTGAGCGTAAAAATAACCGGGGTATATCGCGTTTTATAGTCGGCGACTTGAAAGTTTCAAGGGAGAAGACGGGAAGCTGCTCGGCCAAGACCCATCAAATTCTAAATCGGCTGTCCTTATCGAAAGCTCGACTTATTAAATTCTTCAACAGGTTTCGGTATTTCAATTAATCTCTATTGACGACTACGGAGTCGATAGAAATCAACTGAATTTCAAGGGGATAGCTGCAGGGATCTATCTCTCTCGCTAATAAATAGAGCCTCGATTTCGCGCGGTAAATATTTTCATCTCCCACGATAAAACCGTGCCGACGTGTTCCCACGAACCGTTTTTGGTTGTATGCAATTTTCAGCAGCGTATTCCTAAGCATTCCCCTCTACGACTGCGAGAACGGAGGCGACGACTATTCGATAATGCATGTATAATAGAGATACCTCGAGCAGATATTGCGAGAAAATTGACAATGTTCGAGTTAGGAGACGAGATGATAGTCGGTGGACGAAATTGGATCGCGAGAGTGTTCGCTTAGCTTACCGCGCAACTTTTTCATCGTAAAGCTGCAATGTGTATCGTCGTTGTAACCAGGAAATATGGGAAAATGCGCGGCTGGGAAGATGTCTCGGCTTTTAGCGCGTGAACAATATCGCGCGGCGCGGCGCGACGTTGTAACCGTGCAACCGTCCGCTTCGCCCCGAACTTTTATCATTTTTCCTTATTTAGTAAAACTTTCCAGCGCGGAATCGTCTCGCTGGGTGCCAGAAGCCTGTTGCCTCGTTTATTATCATCGCGACGATGCCTACACTTGATGCTATCGCTGTCAGCGATTCAGCTTATCGTTCGCGTACACAATTTTAGTTCTTCGAGCAACAGCGATGCAAAGTGTCTGGCGGCGGACTTTGCTCTTTTCATTGGATGCTTATAAATATACAGTTTCCCACTGCACGGTCTTCGTAGAAGTTTGAAACGCAGCTGAGAAACATCTAGAATTCCAAAAAGATAAAGATGGCAGGTGGAAGGATTTCAAACCACCTTCCATTTCAGAAATCCAACGAAAAGCTTTCATTAAACCGCATTCGCCCGCTCCGACAACCGGCAGTTCCTCAGTTTAATAATGAATTTCAAGGTATGCCGAGTACCAGCTTGCCACCTTAGCTAGGACATGACTAATGACTCGTGCGATACCAGGCGTGCATTGATATGTCGCGGGGAGTTAAGAAACTTTAATGAAATTTCATTCGCTGTAGGACAGCGGCGGCCCTCTGAATTATTTCAGTCCTCATTAATCTGTCGCTGACGTGTCTGGCTGTGAGTAAAACCTCGTGCCAACGTGACGAGTGGACCCCAATTTTCAACCAATTAATGAATGGTACTTTTAGAAAGACGGAATATTCAGCAAATTCGCGTTGCATTTTAAGGTTTTGAAAAATTTTATTGTCCAACCCTAGAAGGAAAGCGAACTACTAGAAAAAAGAATGCCGGAGTTTCCACAGGCCGAAAAGAAAAGCACGTCAACTCATTCATTTTATTCGCCATGCGAATTGCAGCATCTTTTGCAACCTTTTCCTTTTGGTCTGTCAAAGAATGTCGCTCGCGGACGGAATATTTGAAACAACGGAGGCTTGTTTCCAACAAACTGACAAGAATTGCAGCAGATGGGTATCTATGAACCCTCTGTTGTAACCCATTCGAGATTACAACAGAACCTTTGGGTTACTCTCGTTTCATTAAGACGAGAAATTCTGCGAGCCAAAAACTTGCGAGATGGCATTTTACATGCATCAATCCAAGAGACAACGACGAGTGGAAATCGAGATGGTTTTAAAAAGGGAAATGTTTAAATGAATACTTGCGTAAACTGGTAGCCAGTGACGTGTAATTAGAAAACTAGTAGAATCGAAAGTGTCTCTCACGAGTGATCCGCGAATGTTCTCATAACGCGCGAGATGCTTGGAGATCCTCGATATGAAAGTGTCATCGGCAGTCCCAGGAGCCGTAAGTGGCATTCCCACTTGGATGCACTTTTTGTGCATTGGTTGCTGGTGCCGCGAGAACGTCTAGAGAGGAACGCACTCGCCGCATGTGTCGGCTTCGATCGTCAACGTCATCCGTCGCACCACGTAGGCGTCTATTTCCGGGAAATTTCAGCCGTATTTCCGCCTGCAGGATTTTCGACGTCCCGCCGTCGATTGCGTTCACCTGAACTTTCGTATTCCGAATCACACATCCGACGTCTGTCGTTCATCCTTTCCGTTCGCTTTTTTTTTCCAAGTTGCCCGCTCTTGACAGACCGATTCGTTCCTGGCCACTGGATTTTTCGAGACGTCTCGCGAGAACCCATAGATACCTCTAGTTATTTTTTGTAAACATGTCACAAAAAAATATGTAGAAACGTCGAGACAATCGTATGCAGATCCGTCGCGACTTCAAAGGCAACGGTGGAAATTCAGATGTATCTTCGGTCGCACGATCTCCCTAGAATATCTCGGTCACGCGTTGACTTCACTTTTCCGTGCGACTCCGAGTTCATCGTTTTTAATGTTTGCACAACGGCGTGAATATTACTCTCGCGTCGGCGCCGACTTGTTACGCGAGTTCCTTCAAAGCGTGCACTTTCTTCCAACGGGAGCTTTGCACAAAGGTGGCGCAAAATCGACCCACGCGAAAAAAGCGCTCGTACACGTCGATGTCTTCGACGGTTACACCGAGCGTTTGAAGTTTAACTCGAACTCGCAGGTGCAAAAAAAAAAAAAAGAAACCTTTGTCATCTATAGTTTTCGATGGAATTCGTGAATTTTAACGTGTTCGTTATAGAACCGTATCCTTTTTACAAGCGTTCCGTTGGGAATGTTTTGATATTCAGAGGCACGACTTTCCAATTGAAACAACTTTGAAAGATACGTGTGATTCTGTTCTCGAAGATTTCTGCTCGCCATTGTTTATTAAAACTTCCATATATACGAGCTGACTCGAAGAGACATTCTGGATTCACGACGAACTATAAAGGCTCGACTGCAGGTCAAGTCAACCATTCTCGCCTAAGTACCTATGTATTTCCTATTTTATTAAACGGAGTTGGAGGGAATAGCTTGCGCGTCCAAAGAAACCTGTGGCCGACGTACTTTTTGCAGGTCAGCCTGTAACGCTGCCGCGAATGTGATTGCACGCTACTGAAATGTCGTATTTATGCAGAATAGTTTGATACCGGAATTGATTTATTTCTTGCGCTTTTCTGCGGTCGAACCACTAAACGATTCGAATGTGCAACAAACGACGTGCCCCGCCTTTCTCGCCGCGAAACTGCAATTCGCGCGCGTATTTCTCGATCGCGGTACAGCGTGGCGAACAGCTTCCTGTGACTTAGCGATTCCGGAGGTGGCTCTGAAACACCTTTTTCAAACAAATATTTTTAACGCGGAACGATCAAAGCGCCGTGGAGGTATCTAACGACGCAGTTGCCAGGCATTTTTCCTGTTTTATGGAAGCACACCGAACTCATTTGGATTTAACCCAGTTTCGTTGCGAGCCGACGCCATGCCGGAGATCGCAGGGGAATGCACTCGTAAACGAACGAGGTCCTTCTACTAAAGAGCAAGAACGAGAAGGGCAGAGCTACGATGAAATAACTTCATTCTTCGTACTAGTTACGATATTTCTTCCGGACCTCTCCCCGATCAGCCGAGAGGAAGTCGTAGGGAAGTATATACAGATATATAGAATCTCGATAGAATCGCATAATCATTGTATCGAAAAGTTCTACAGAGTTCTACCCAAGTCGTTAACGTCCGAAAGTAGCTTAAATTATGGTGCGTGACTTTTGTTGTTACAGAAACTTGCCGATTCCACTTGGGAATTCTATGTCCAGTTTTTTCTTATAGATCTTCTCAGATTTTCTGAAAAATGTCTTCCCTCCGGTGACTCTAATTGATCACAGGTTTGAAATTTCATGCGAACGCTACCAAAAGGGCCGCTACTTAATGTATCGTCATTAACGCACTATCTCATCGCGGATAATAACCGGGTCGAGTCGGTCTATTGGCGCAATGCCACGGCCGCGGCTCGGTGCGCGCTACAAAAAGTGCATGACGGATGAAGTGCACGCTTCCCCTAATACTGCAAAATTCATTTCATCGCTGCGGCTGCGAGCAACATCGCACCCAGCCCGTACTCGCCAAGACCCGCCGCGGTGTAAAACATTATTCCGCATTACACTTCACGAGCTAGAGAACACTGGATGAATTATTTCGCCGGTTTCTTCTCGCCAGGTCGAACCGCGCGTACACGCGGCCATGCCGCTCGCGAAAGCTTAAACGGCCGAGGGAAAAACAACTGCCTAAAAGAAGTCGGTCCTTAATAGCGTTCCCCTTGCTACGAAAGCGGAAATTTGTGACCATTTCAACCAAGTATAATCGCGGCAGCTATAAACGCGGAGATTTTATTCCAGAGACAACGCAGAGGAATTTTTTATCCGTTGCGTCATACCGAGTCGATAAACTCGATTAAACGGTCCGCGGCGAAATTAGGACAGAGTGTTGGTTGAAAGATTACTCACTTGACTCGGGGGTGTTTCGCGCGCCCGAAGCTAGATGGGCTGCTTTGCGCGACATAAAGCATCGGTGTGCAATTTAGGAAAGGGGTTCCAGGTTGATTGAATGAAAGCAACGGGGTCGTCGTGAGTGAAGAGAAAACCTGCAAGACCGAGGGTTGATATTAATATGAAATTGCTGTTGGCCCTTCTGCTGCCCCGAGACAGCCTTGTGTGCAAAATTGCCTGGAGTTATGGCGGTAATCAGGCATTTTCCAACCGTCCTCCCGGCGAAAGGGAAGGAAATTTCCTTGAGCCAGCCTTCCCCCTATGACGAGACGAGTTTCACGGATTTGCCATAAATAACCACTTGCTTAACCCTCCTTAAATCTAAATGGTCCTACGAAGTAAGTTTACACCGTGAATCCCAGAATCCCCTTTCGAGTACCAGCGAGTACCGCCGAGTGCCGTCGCCGCCCCGCCGACGAACCTTATTAACCGGCGGCTTTGAGATTTTAATGAAACTCCACAATCCCCCCGCCCGATAGAAATTAAAACTTTTCGACTGCCATTACCAGCATCCTTTGATCTTGATCGATCACTGGAAAACAACCTGCACCCCGAGGCGAAAGGGGTGCATTACCGTTTATTGGACTTGCAGCGACAACAAGTCACGCTGATGGACCAATGGGAACTTTACGGCTAGCCTGTTACGTGGTGGCTATGAATTTACGAAGCTTTCCGAGTTCTATCTTGATTGGTTCTCCTGCCGGTGTTCCACCCCTGCCTTTAGCAATACTTTTGATTATTTTAAGTGGGCGTAGAAGGAACTTTCCTTCGCTCGTTGCAGAACAGACAAAACTAGGGGATTTAATATTCGATATTTTACGCGATGCTACGGTTCTACTTCTCTCAGCTTCCAATGATTAGTGAAATAAAATTTTAATGCTGCCGGATGCCAGTCAATCGAATATTTCTCGCGAAGCGTGGGATCAGATCCTACGAAACACGATTGGAATCCGCGAAATCTGCTAAACGCGAATTTCAAACGCACGTCGAACGCTTGAAAATGCAATTTTCGCGTGACGCGTTACGCTTATCTCATTCCGTTACATTGGAATTGACTTATTTCGCCGAGTGTGAGAAGCTTAATGAGAATTTTACCCAGTCACGAATATGCGTGATACAATTTACTCTAACGGGGAACGCATAATTCATCGTAATAATTACATTCGTCGTTCCAAAGATAAACCATTGTGAACGTTAACTACAGTGTACACTGTGTGCAACAGTCGAATTAATTCCACCTAAATCATTTTAGACGGCATCGAATTTGTACATCGACTGCTATAGACTGTTTGTGCCGTTGTTTGACGAGGATGATTAGGATAGAATGCTCGGTATGCTGATATCTTGAAACAGATCACTAATTTTACATAATAGTATTACGTATTTAGTTGCATTACAAAGCAGACAATACTCGAGCCGAATGTTCTAATCCAGAAAGATAATTCACTAATTTAGAAGAAGAAAACAGCTATCCAGATTGAGAGCCAAAGATGATCGAAGTAATATGCTACGGCAGTAATTATAGAAACTAATTATAGAAAGTTTTTTGGCTGGAAAAAAGTGGTGCACGGACCGGTCGATTTGTTTATGCAGATCAAGAATTAGACTCCGGGCGCACAGATAATTGGAAACGCATTACTTTCTCATCTCGTCCCGTGTGCCGGTAATTAAGCTGTCGTTTGCACTCTCACAGTTTTTCATCGGTCGTTTTTATACCCCGATCCGCATCAAAGGATCCCGCCCCTTCGTTTCCTCAAACATCAAATGATTCCACTTTTCGTGGCAAGTAAAGCGTGCCGTGCCTCGTTAAGGACTTCTATCCTTTCATCGTCAAACAAACGGGAAACGTCGCGATAATTTCTCCTTCAACCTTCGAACGTCAACCGAACGCCTTTTCTCCCGGGGCTTCGATTCGCGGATAAATATTTCATTAATATACAAATGATTCTTCGCTACTTTCTTCTTTTATACGCAAAGAGAACGACGAGCAGATATTGAATGGTATTTTGCCTTTATCGCGTTAAATTTATGGATTTGTAGACAGAAGTGAAACGTTCAAATCAGACGCGAGAGACTAAGCAATTTTCACTTGCTTCTTTACACTTATCCATTTCTAGCTATAAGAATCTCGTACTCTACTAGTTATTTTCTAGAAATTTCTTAACCGTTCCATTTTACGCTGTCCTTTTCTCACCTCACCGTCGTGTATTCTTAATTCAGGCAGGGTCGAGGACGGGAATCGCGGGCGATTCTTCCATCCCGTAAACCACTCTGCCAGGAATATACGTTTTCCATCGTAAGGTACATATGAGATAAGAGAGTAACATTTTTGCGTCCCTCCAACCCAGAGACGGTGCCTTTGCAGCTCTCTGGGGGTGGAGAGACGCGTTTCCCTTACCACTTCTTTCATCTCACCGAGGAGAATTTAATTTTCCCTCCGTCGGTTTCGCGCCCAGCGATCTTATTATAAATGACATTTCTGAAATCGAAAGAGAGCTCTCTGTTACTCGATTAAACGCTACCTCTGCCCGATATCTGCCTCTCTCGTTCCTACACTTTCTCAACGTTACACCATCGACGCCTTCGTCGTATAATGTTAGAAAAATCCGTAAGTGTAGCGTGCTCGATTTAAAAACGAAAGGACAACAAACTTGTCCTGCAGGCCCATCTGAATGCAGAGCGTCGAACATTCGAAATCAGTCTGCTTCAACGATCGCGCAGGAACCGCGACAAATGGTGAATCATATTTATCTGATGGAAAGTTGCTCGGCAGAATGGACTTGAGGTTTTCGTTGTTTAACTTTACCTTTCATTAACGACAGTGGCAGCGAGCAATGGTGTTCTGTGAAGTGCTGCCAACATATTGATTGAACGGATTCCCTTAATGGAAGCATTAGAGCATGCCTTTCGAAGCACGGTTTCCAGGGAGCTCGGTTACCGCCAAGTTTTACGCTACCCGCAACAATGCACAAACATGCACACGTCCCGCAAAGAATTCATCAACGCCAGAGCTCTTCATAAAGGTGAAAAGGGAATTACAGACCATGGCAACTGTCTCTTCCCCTATAATCCCGTAGTATTGTTTCCGTTCCCATTGTAAGGCAGTCACGACGCCATTTACGATATTAACCTCGCGGGTAACCATCCAGTGACAGAGTCGACAGCTTTAGAGACGTCTCGCTACACCGCCGACAAGAGATTTAGAGTTTAGTCCCGTGATAGTTATGAAAGTTGAAATGTTACGTAGGCTGTAGAGGTAGTTACGGTGTCTGGAATAACACCGAATGTGACGATAAGAAATACGGAATAAATTCTACAACAATCCATGTACAATCATTCGTTCAGTTAGATGCAAAAAGTGAATTGCACTTCTTTCAACCGTTGAAGGATATTTGCTTGTCGGCAAAGCAAATACTATGAGAAGTATCAACTTAGTTTCCCAAACCCTTTCTGCAGATTCTCCTGTATTCGTACGTATGAAAGAAGCTTAACGTATTTCTTTCCTTTCCGCGCTAAGAAATTTTTCTCGCACCGAGTTGCATTCATTTTCTCATGACAGGCATACCTTTGGAGGAGAAACTCGTAACATAGTTGCTTGATTCTTCAGCTACCGTAGGGTCGAACGGAAAGGTAGAATCGAGAGAGAGATGCAACCGGCTTTTCCATTTAGTCGAAGGAATCGAGGCTCCGTTTTAATAAGGAACAAGAAAATGAATGGCTTTCATCGAAGAATAGGATTGTCGGTGGATTCTCTAGCAAAGCGTGAAACGTGGATGCGAAAGCTTTTTCATGGCAACGGGCACTTCAACTAACCCGTCTATTATAGCAGCGATTTCACTATGGACTGAACTTCCCGACTCTGACTGCTCCGCGCAAATATTTGTCTTCTTCCGTTAAGAACTGCTCGCGAGGAAGTTCGTCGAACCCTAAAAACGCTCGCAACTTTCCGGCCAGCTTTTCTTCCGCCCGTGATAATACGCCATCAACTCGATGTATTCACCGATTTCGAACTATCCAGTGATTTTAAAAGTATTCCAATAAACTCTACTAAGTAATCACATAAAATAGAAGAAAATTAATTTTTGTTTTCAATGTGGGTTATCCCGTTGTTGCTCTCAATGCCTCAATTTATCTCGAGCCGCGCCCTGTTCCCCTTAAATACAGGGCTCCAGATATTCGCACGCCAAAGTCTACCTTTCTTAATTGCCTTCGACATCGATCCCCAGAACCTTAGCTAGAGCAATAAAAAAAAGCGATTCGCCTGAGAGAAGAAGGACCGTCACGCCCGTTGCAGTCTCCACCGATGAATTGTACTTTTCTCTTTTCTCGACGAGGCACGCTAAATAATCCCCCTCTGTTCGCGGCCGTTTCGTTTCGTTATCGTGCTCCAAACGATAAACGAAAGGACGCTGCCGGCTGGGGGGTGGAAAAATACTGTGGTCGGTGCGCTTATTCGAAGAAACGGCGCGTTACATAACGGAGCGGCAAATGAGTCGAGATAGGACCGGGAACGCCATGCTTAAGACCCTCAAAGGAGCTCCGATTTAATTAGACGAAATAGCGTCAGCGAACGTTCAAGGAGCCACTGTTCGCGAAGCTCCGAGGACCAAGTGCTCCTTTCGCACGCGTAAAAACTTATATTCGCGTTTCTCTTTCAGTCCACCCAATTTCCTTCACCTGGCAAAGTGCTGACTGCGATTGCTCTACGTCTGGATCGCTATCACGGCGACCTCACCTTCGCGTTACGTTTCCTTTCATATATTCCGCCGTGGATACTTCTCGCTATTGCGTCGGTATTTCCGTGGCGCGAGTAAAAAGTCGCACGATCGATTGCTGCAATAAAACGACACCCCGCCTGATTTAATAAAGGAATCTGTTTCGTTGAAATCGCGGTGCCGTAGGTCACCCTAGATATATTTGGAAAGTTTTACAAAGGGCTTTTACGAGACAAAGGCCCTTTCACCCTCATCGACGTTTCCTTTACATACAAGTGCGTATTTCAAGCACGGTTTATTACGGGGATGGCCGGCGGCAACTTAATTAAACACTTATTAGCTCGAACTTCTTTTGCGAATCCTTCGTTACGAGGGCATAGTCTCCCCATTGTCCTTACTTCATAGACGTATTTTACAAAGTATTAATTAAAAGCTGAGCGGCGTTGTTTCTTTTGCACAATTCTCGAGCTAATTTAATTTCCGCGGCTTTACGTTCATAATACGGAAGCTTCCATTAAATTTCACAGTTAACTCTATGGAAACTGGATACTTCAGTGCGTTAAATAAATAATAATAGTAGCGTATTAAAATATATATTTCTAGTATACGTATGTTTCATTCTGAATTTCACGAAAAAAATTTCTATCGCTGAATGACGTTCTTTTCCCTGCAAAAAGCTCCGTTCGTTATTACGTTGCAGCCATACGATATTAAAAACGGCAGTTCAATAAAGGGAATCCTGTATTTCTATGAATAAGACGGGCAGAGCTTCGTCCTATGAAAATTCTTGTACAAACCGCTCCGCCTGGCCAAATGGTTGCCTCGACATGCCACTATCTTTCTAAGAGGATCTCGAGCCGATTAGCGTCCCTTAACAAATTTGCAAGACAAAGGGGCGGTTTTCTTGCCAAGTAAGAGCACCGCGAACGCTTTCCCATCATTATTCCCTGCGAGCGTCGCGATATAAATATTAAATAACACCGAAATATCACAACGTTCCAGCCCGATTGTTCCCAGGAATCGTGGAGCTTTAATTCCCCACAATGAACGACGCGTTGTCGTCACTCAGGAGCCTTCCGCGTTGGTACGATCGCAAATCTCGGAAGAAATAGCTTTGTCCGAAGGCCTTTGCAGTCGCTCCCCGTTGAATATTCTCCTGATAAAAGTACGGGCGTCTTTTCGCGTGGAACGAATAAATCATCGCTTCGACGAGCCATTAAAAAAGTCGAAAAAAAGTTCTTATTACCCGGGGACGAAGAGAACGGCGCGGAAATGGAAGACTCTCCTGTGGAAAATTGCTGACAACTGCAGACGTGTCTTAACGATAAGACCCTGGCAATCTAAGCACATAAGCTTCTTAAGAGCTTTGCCGTTTAATTAAGGAGAAGATACAGAAACGTAAAGAGCTTCTTTTCTGGTTAGTTTATATACAGGATGATTCTGCTGTCTTGGACCGACTAGAGCTTCTTACCGGATAAAATTTTCTTGTGTTTTCATCGGTTGGTCCAACAACTTACTTAGTTTTTAATTGCCTCTAAATTCAATCTCTCGAATAATCCAGGAGAACAGTATTTTTATCGCGATTAAGTATTAGAATATCAGCTCGAAAAGAGAAGAATGCATATGTTATTGCATTCGTCGAAGAATGTCGTAGAAAGCTGAAGCTTAAAGGGAATCATCCTGTGTATTCTTCTCACGGGACTTCAGCAGCTTTGGAATTAAGTTTGTACAAGGTTTCCCGTGTTAATCAATCTTTATTACTCCATCGCTTCTTACTTTGACGCCGCGGCATTTATTAAGCTTTATTAATCTTGGAATTATAAGAAAAGGAAGTTCTCGAAAGAACAACCGCTTGTAACGTGCGGGCGACTTTCGCGAAGTTTATACACAAAATCTTTGCTTCCCTCCTCTTCGTTTCTCCCTCTCGGCTCTCCCCCTTTTTCGCGGCCTTCTTCAACTTCTCGCGCTAAAGCAATTTGTATTGTTTGCGGAGTACCAACTGCGATCCAGCATTTAACAGAATGCACATTCATTGCGTGGATTAAGCAAGCAACGTGTAAGCAAAGCGGGACGATGCAAAGTGAAATTTACGGTTATAAAATAGTCGCTCGTTGCAGTTTCATTGGAAATGCCTGGGGTGAAACATTTAACTGTCTTCTGTTTTCATAATGTTGCAAGTTCCCGGTCCCGCTAGTAAATAATTAAAGTAACTTCCCCGAAGTTACGTACGTTGAATTATCATTCGCACCTCTTGCCCTTCCACTCTCTTCTTCTCGCTACGAATCATAAAATTACAACGAAATTGCGCGATTCGCCGAGCAGAAGATAGGAACGCAATTATCCCGCTTTCAGTGGATAAACCGCAAGGGGACAATCACTGTTTAAAGTTTAAATTAATCTAGAAAAAATTAACATTCTCGGAGTTTGTCAACCTTTTACGTTGTAACTACGTAAACCAGCATTTGTTCCGCGTATCGATCGCCATGAAAACTCACGGACTGCAAAGTACGAAAATGCTTTTTACAAGGAAGTCCCGAGAAATGACGTTTATCCGTCACTGTCGATTGCAAAAGGCACTGCGATACAATACAGGGCGTTTGTCGTCGAAGGCTCAATGGCTGCCGCACTGGAGTTTGCTGGATCGAGATTTTGACACTGATGAATCCAAGTGATAAATGTACCGTGAATTTATGGCGAAGTTGCACGGCTACGCTGTCGGCGTTAACACATAATTTCAGAAGGAAGAACGTCCACGGTTTCGACGTAACGTTCGATTCAAGGATCCAGGAAATTTATGAACACTTGTGTCTCCCGCTCGTCGAGCTTGCTTCGAACGGAATAAATATATTTGCACAGCAGTTCAGTGAATGAGAAAACTTTACATTCAAGAGATTTACATCGGTGCATGTTACTAAATATTATTCGCAGTGTTATCGTAAATTCCCCGTGAAAATCCATCGGGGGCAGCGCGTGTACATTATATATCACGAAAGAACGTTTATTTGCTTGACAAATTGTTGTTGATGTAAATCAAAATTTCCCGTTTTTGGCAGGCAAATTGTCTGTCCGACCGCCGCCTCATCGATATCTATCGATACCCATCGAAAAGCACCGCGAACCGTCAATGCCCGTTACAGCGCCGCAATTATCATGCTCGATGAATCGTCTGCGCTCGTTGTATACTTTTAATCTCGATATCGATTGTTTATAATTCGCCCGTTTTCGCCCGCTCGTTTCCATGCAAATGGAAATTGCATCTCCCTCGCCGCGAAGCTTGATAGAATATTATATCACGTATCAAAGCATTCGAACAGGCTTCGTCTGGTTGCACGCTAACGATTCCTTGCATGATACATATTAGCATTACGATCCACAAACGATGCGGTTATTGAAACCCGAAAATAACGCCCGACCACCCTTGCGGAATAGTCCATTTCTTCGCGGGACACGTTTCATACGTAGGGACAGTGATACGACGGACTGGATGCCTACGAAAGCGGACTGACAGATTAGCAATAAATCGATATGCCGGGAATGCTCGCGTGTTAACGCGAATTATACAACTCACTATATCCGGAAAGTAAACCGATAATCTGGTTGACGGGCAGCGTCGTGGAACCTGTACGAGGTTTTTCTTACTCGACGTACCTATCCTTCTTTTATATATATCTAAATATGGAAATTCCCTGAGCTATTTGACTGCTGTCGTTTCGCGCGACACCTTCGCCAGTCTCCGTTGCATCTCGTTCATTCTCATTCTCATTCCAGGCCCGACCGATATGCAGTTCAGAAATATCTTGAAAATCTCGCCCGGACGCGCAGCGCGAAACGATACCGCCTGAATATTAAGGATCCGAATGCCTTTCGCGCCTGGAAACGCTCGAGCTCCGTGGCGGCACGTAAATTTTCCACCGCGAATTTTTCGCGACGGGACGATCAATTTCGCGAAATTGAAAATCGTCAAGCGCGGAGCAAAGGGTGGAAGCGCGAACACAAGGGCGTACGTATCGCGTTTTACCTTGGCAGCGCCCCAAAGGGGTTGACGCAACTTTCCACATTCGAATTTCAAACGGTCGATATGCATGCGAAGCGATTCTTCCGGCCCGTTGTTGCTTCCTCGCGGAAGAACAAAGTGTTTTAATATAGATCGATCGAAGCCTGATCGAAGCCTGATCAAATGGAATTCGTAGTGCCTATGTACCATTTCCATTCGCATTCTTTCCGTCGCCGGAGGAAGCCAAGGAATCGCGAGTTGTTCTGGAAATGGGTTACGGGAACGTATCGCTGCACAAGGAACTTTCCTTAGGTTCGATCGAAGAATGCTTTCGCGAAATGTTCGGTACAGGGTCACCTTTTCCGTCGCGTGAAAAGCATTCCTCTTAAAAAATATCATGAAGATACCTTCTAGAACAGAGGACCTAACAGCTCCTAAATTATACAAGATTTCCAGTAAAACGATCGTCATCTCGAGGAAAGATGCTCGCGAGACACGGAGCTCCGTTTATCTCGGTTGTCACAGAGAAATTCTGAGCTTAAACCGAATCCGTGCACATTTGCGAATAAACAACGCAGGAGCCCGTCTGTGAAAGCGCTCGCGTCGTTCCTTATTCCCAAAATCCAAAGGCAGAGGCAGTTTCGAGCATTTCCGGGGCAACATTACCCAGAGGGGAATGCCATCGACTTAAGCGGCTGATCCAAATATAAATATCAGATTTGTCGCGCGATTGCTCCCTATTTCATCGGCCCGCGGGAAAGGTGAAAAAGGGCTGCCCCGTATTGGTGACGTAACAACATCGTAAATTGCGAATTGATGTATCGCCCGGCTTGGATATTGCGGGGCGCGGCGTTATTCGTCCTCTTGATCTATGCGTACCTTCGAGCCGGCCCATAAAAAAATATGTCACGAACCTGTCCGCCGATGGATATTTATATCCTACAAATATTCGATTAAAGTCCGGGCGGGAAATTAACCACGCTTGTTTTCGTTCGGACGCGCATCGATATTAGGATTCGCTACTGACGCCTGACACGCGCAAGTGTTAAACTACTTATACCCTGCTTAATTCTATACAGAAACGTGCGAGAGCTACGAAGCATAAAGGGTAGAAACACGAAGTTCTCCAACAGGCCATCCATTACGATTCATTATCCCCCTAACAAACTTCCTCCCCTAAATCAGTTGCTGAACGTACGTTTTACCGCCTTGGCGATCGGTTAACTCGAGAACGAGGGGGTTTGGGAGCATTATCGGGTGACCAGCGAGGAGCAATCAGCTGGAAATTTATAGATAACCTCGAGTGGTATAATCGAGACCGGGAATGTCTCTCGTTTCCGGTGAAACGAACTATCGAGCACAAAAATAGGCGGCGAAGGAGTTGGCCAACGACTTTCCGTTATCGCGACGTAAAGCTGTCCTCTCACGGCTGCTATCGGGATCGAGGCGAGAGTGCTGTTTAATCGAGCCCCGAAGACTCGGGAGTGCTCGAACCATTTAGAATTTACTGGCGTCGCCATTCTATTTCAATTGCGCGATCTAATTATCCCGCGGCTGGAGCAGCCAGGCTATACCTGGAATGATTGATCTCGCCCCGACGAGAGTTCTCGTCGCGATTCTACGGGGAAATGTTCGCAAGTGGGTCATTTGCCCGCTGGGAGCAACGCGCTGCAACTAACTTAGTATATTAAATTAGCGCGTGGCTCCGATTAATTAGTCACCTTAAAGGATAATCCGTCTTCGTGCGCGTCCAATCAGTCGGCCGGGGCTCAGCTTTCCCTCTATTCGATTGCTTATTTCTTTCAGTTACAGGTAGCCACTTGAGCGCGGGGTGGGACGACGCGCGAAAATAAAAGCGGTTAAGAAGACTGGAGAAATTAAAAATAAATCAATATCCCTAGGATTTTCGTAGTGGAACCGCAGTGGTGCCCAGAGGGACCCTCGGTGTCATAAAAGCTTCATAGCTAACGGTTCTGCGGGACGTGTTACATGCCAGGCGCGAAATTCACTCGAAATACCGACACACCTGCCGAAACGAGTCCATGAAAAAGTGTTTAAAACTCCCGCCGACAACGATCGATAATCCAGTAGAAATGGGCACGCGAACGAACAAACTACTACAGTTTGTTCGACAAAACAGTTTATCCGATCACACGGAAGAGGTATAACATTGTTGCGGCACTTTAGTATTACAAGGCTGAATCAGGAATTAAAATCGATCGAGAACCGGGGCTGGGTAGAAGTGTGTTAGCGGTGCAAGAATGTTTAGGTGGTGGAAGGGTTCCAATAATGTACCAAAAGTTTAGGACGTGGCTAGCAACGTTTGTTGCCGAGAGAAATATTTTGTTAGCGAGGATGGGAACATTACAGCTGCTTAAAATTTCAAGCGAACCATCGACGCCAGCGCGGCCCTTCGCTTCGGGCTACAGCGGTCGAATAAAAGTTAGTAAGTTGGAACAATGCAGACCACCTGGAGGCGAGAAAGTTCGCTTTCTCATCCCGGATCGCTCCTTTTCGACGCTCCCCTCCGTGCTTCCTTCGCGAGGCACTTTTTCGTAAGGGACTTAGCGA
This sequence comes from Andrena flavipes, assembly GCA_963971345.1. NCBI lineage: Eukaryota > Metazoa > Arthropoda > Insecta > Hymenoptera > Andrenidae > Andrena > Andrena flavipes. The sequence continues at coordinate 2,293,032 of OZ020482.1, forward strand.
GCGCGTTCCTCCAGAATGAACTTCCGATCCGATAAAGATTCCAGGGAAGAGGGGAAAAAAGGTGCCGGCTGGCTATGGACCGAACGAATCACCTCGAAGGATTTAGTCTTTTTACGATGCCGGAGAATGGCCACCGATAATCCGTTCAAGTAATGATTCTTTTCCTCTCGTGTGGCCGAAGCATCGATGATAGATCGATTCCCCGGATTCTGGGTTAACGTGGCCCGGCCGATACCGGCGTTACCACGGATTAATTCCAGCATTTTCTATTAAGCTGGAGGGTTTAAAGGCGGAAACATATAGAACGAGAGAGTGGGAGCAACAAGCCAGCCCTGACGGGGATGGCCCGCCATTGTTGACATTTTCGTTTAATTCGATACCACCCTGGTGCACCATGCCCAGAACCGACAGCTCGAGATAACAAGAAAAAAAAAAGTACGTACGAAATGAGAAAACGTATCGGAAAGCCAGAATTACATAGGTACTCGCTCCGAATTGCACGTACTTGGTTGTTTAAAGAAGCTCGAATCGAACGAGGATCGTAATCGTTTGGTAACGGGATTCTACTAAATTCCAGCGTCTTTTACACACGGCGTGTGTATCTTTGAAAGCGGGTCTATCCAGATATTTGCACAGCAAGGTTCAGGCGGTATTTGCGACTGTTGCAGCGCCCGTCAAAGAGAAATTGAAACGCCAAGCGTAAACTGCATTAGTCCTGTATGACTCATCAGTGTGGGAGAGCCTGTAATACCGCCTTGGCGTTGTTAAATAAACTTAATTCTGGCCATCAAATATTGAAAACTACCGGCGTGCTTCTACGGCTCGATGCCTCCTGCTACGCAAATTCTTTGAATTAGAAACGATCCTGGGGAGGAAGAAGCCCTATTTACTCTACTTCAACGCGTTTCCATTATTCGTGTTATTTCCACGTTCCACTGGTTACTCCCTCCATCGTTCGCGAAAAACTGCGAATATTTGCGTCCGTTCTAGATCGCGAGAGCACGCGTACATTGCGTTGATTTCCCTTTTGCCGGAGTTATCTTTGAAGCGTTCCTAGTGCAGGTATTTTATCAAGCACTCTCAACTTATTACGCAGTAAAATTCTACTTCACGTATCCGGTCTCCTTTTCCCCCTTAAATACTCGTGTCATTAATCTTCTCGATCCTCAACTTTTGAAACGATAGCGTTGTACGAATATCGAAAACTGCGGCACAAAAGTACAAGCGTCTTTTACTGTTGCTGCGAAGCGTTTGAACGAGGCGCTTTGTTCCCGCCGAGGAACGCTGGAATTGAACGGTACTGCAGAATACACACGCGTCTATGTCTCATTGGATTTCTAATTAACATATTCGCGCGAGTTACGTTCTCAAAGGCGTGATGCGTGAACTTTAATAGAGTGGATAATCGAGGTGGCGATAACAACGGACCAAGGCGCGGGAAAAGGGCAAGGAATATTCGAAGCTTTGCAACGCGACGGAAACTCTCGAGACGCCCTAAAGAAGAGGATAAATTCAGGGAAACCCGGACGCATTGCAGCCCTAACGACGGCACACAGTTAGAAATAACGTTCGCTTCCTGGTATGCTTTCCACGAGCTAGACGAACTCGGCGGAAAATCAGACGCAACGGTCGAGTAAACAATGGGGGGTGGCGTGCAACAGTCGCCCTCTCAAAGTTTGACAAGCGGTCCGCCACATATTTCAAATACGGTCCTCTATAATTGCATTTGATGTTTATTCATAAGCATCTGCATGCATTTCGGAGCGTGGCGTCGTTTAATGCGGCACGGTGCCTCGCTGTCGCGTGCGCAGAATGCAAAAAGAGTCGAGGTGGCAGTTTCCTCAAGCGAAGATCAAGATCCCCTTTAATTGCCGGTATTCTATTAAACAGGGAGATTACAATGTTCGAGAGGAACGGCTCGCGACAAATAGCTGCACAAATTCATCCACGAACGCCGCGCGCCGTCACGATTGCTTGCTTTGCACCACCCTCTAGACGAAAAGTTTCTCACAGCGTTATCGCGCACGCTCGATGCTCTCGTCCCCCGCGTTGATGATTTTTCCGGGACGAGGCCCGAAAACGTCCCACTGGTAACAAAGCCCGAAGTTGTGAAAGGAAAACATTGCAAGTTATTAATGACCGAGCGTGCAGAGGGTTCGCCCCGCGAACCGGAAATTCGCCATTTTCCTGCTGCTGTGACGAAGCCTAGTAAAATTAAATGGCCTGGGGGGACCTGTAGACTACGGTTCCATTTGCGCCCCGAATGCTCCGAGCTAATGCTGTTACGAACGTCGCGTCATCGCGTCATTAGGTCGTATGCAGTCGGCTCGCGCAGAGACGCTGCGCTCCCGCAGCAGATAGCAGCTGAATATTGCTATCTCGATACGCGATATTCGATACGCTACGCGATGCGCGATAGGAGACAGGTGACCCGCGTGTGCGCGTTAACCACGACAACTTTCGGATAAGCGCGTTCATCGCCAAGTGGGCGAGTTTGCTTTGGAAACCGAGAACGCAGCCTTTCACGCACCATGATTTACGCAGGTATAACTTTAATCACCCGAGAAGTTTCGGTTACTAATTTAATAGTTGCGAAAGACATCGATGAGCTACGAGCGTGGCCAAACTTCATATGTGAAAAATGTAGCCAGGCGCAGTGGCAAACCCGACCGAAAATGTAAAGTAGAAATATTCGCGGGAACCGCTGACGCATAAATTTGTTTCGCAGGACGTTACGCTTTAACTCAATTTTTCACGGTTCCGCCGGTTTCGGGGAATAAAATTTGACACGGAAAAACTCGATCGCGTTTTAGAAACATTTATTAAACCGAAAGCCGGATCGCGGCTATTGCCGTTTACAGTCGAGGAAGAATCGTGATTCCAACAGCGTGAAGAGCACTCGCAGCGGTTCCACGAGCTCGCTGTCGAATAAAACGTAGGTACACATGTGTGTGTGTGGGTTGGTACACGGGCGTGCCTTTTAAAACGGCGTACACGCTGTTAGCTGACCGCAACAACATTTGCAAAGTCGTTGGGGGATCATTGTTTCCTCGGTCGGATTTTTATCTCTGTGCGCCGCGACGCGTCGCGCAGCCCCGTTACTTTCCACTTTCTGATTCCCCCTCGTGCTTTTTGCCGCGTTTTCAGCGATCCCCATCATACTCTACGCTCGCCGGCGAGCTTTCGCAAAAATTCCGCAGCCCGCGAGTCACTCGTGCGTGGACAAAGTGTTTCGTGCACGGAACCACTCCGGGCTACTCGAAAAAAGAACTGGTCCCGGATTCTCCTAATTGCGTTTACGCCGGGATTCTCCTGGATAGCAACGATTTCCCCGGGAACATACCACTCCTGGAATTATGGGATCGTTTTCGGATTACGAAAGTACTCGCCTCATTCTTCATTCCCATTTCTACTTCCCGATTTTCCAAAGCTTCGTACCAATTTCAGAGAACTTTCAAAGCTTCCGCAATTGATGGAGTTCCATGGCAACTCGGAGGAACTGAATTTTTAAATCGAGTTTTCGGAAATCATCGACTCTAGATAAATTGATGTTGTATTTTAATGAGTTATATTTTATATGAATTATGGCATTGATTACATTTCTGTTGGGTAGACGGAAAACCGGGGCGAGAGTGCTAATTAACTGATCGATATCGAGACAATTACCTTCGCAAGAATTAACGCGATAATAAAGACTTGGCGTAATGTGAGCAGATGGCCAATAGTTGGACCGATAGTTGGCCGAACGAAACAGAGATTCTAATTAACGAGGATCGAGTGCGAGCGTTTTACGCCTCCAATAAATCGTGTACGCGGACAGCTCCAATAAACAAGCCTCTGTACGAGGAAGAATCAATGACGAAAAAGTAATTGAACCCCGTGCACACGTACCGAACCAGTGGATTTGATTTTTCGCGTCCCAGAGTAAATTAAACCGCATCCTAATTTTTTACGGATAAAGTGCTTTTCCAATTCTCCGATACTTTACTGATAACAGTCACCCGGCTACTTATTTATATTCGATGCGAAATCGTTATCATTGATCTACTTTAATCGAATGACAGAAATATAATAGAAGGAAGGCTCAGAAACCGAAATATATACGCAGCGGTCGAAATTATCAGATCCATTTTTAACCTACCTAAGAATTTATTCTATATTCGGTGTAGAAGCGACACCGATCGATCGATCCCGGTCAGAGCTACTCAACGGCATATACCATGTACCAATCGCGTCGCTCCCTTTGATCAAAATCCCTTTATTGCATTAACGTTTTCCTTTATTCATGTATGCAACACCACTTTGTTTCTTATTGGTGTGGCAGGGATATCGTTTTCTCCTAAACAAATGTGCATTCCCATGTGTCGAATATAGGTACTCATTCGTTCCAGTAGCACGTCACTCTCTGATAACGTTATCGACGTTCACATTAAGGCTATTACGAGCCGAAAAAGCTTCCGCCCATCGCGAAGGAACGAACACGAAGAATTGACGAATTTTAAACCTGCACCCACATAATCTGTATAATCTGTAGTATCGAACGGATCGGTGTCCAGTTAAAAAGCTAAATTTGCTCGTATCGGCGCGAACGCGACTTCTGTTTGGCAGCGAGCTCAATGAAGGAGAAGGAACCGCTTTCTTATCAGCCCGAAGTACGTGCGTATAAATTGTGTATCAGCTTACCGTGCAGCAGTATGGAGAAAAAGAAAATGCAGATCATCTTGGTCGGCGTACACCAGCCGCTGCCGCTGCCCCCGTACCGTAAATCCATTCGCAGCGCCTTCACGGTCCATCGTTTCCGGTACATTTCGCGATACCACTTTCCAAGTGGTGCAAGCCCCAGCGAACCGATCCCTCCTTTCTGTCGACAATAAACAGAAGCTCACTTCGCACCTTCAGCTAATCTCGATACACTCGACACTTTTGTCCGGCTTTGTCCGCCTTTGTCCGCCTTTTCGCTTGGCTATCGGGCTAGTCATGGGAATTTCTCCTCTTTTCTGTCGACTGATAAGCACTACTAACACGCGGTACTTTAATTACCATTCACGTGTTACGAATGCTTGAAACTTTTTTAAAACTCCTCGGCGGGAATAATAGGATTTCTGCGAACGCACCAGTTAATTAAATTCGCCCGAGGTTAATTCGAAGTGAACACGCATAAATAGAGTCTCGTCACTACTCACCGATTATAGTAATATGTACAATAATAACATTTGTAATTCAATTTCTAGTACTGCGCTTTCGATTGTACACAATAGGTTCGCCATCTGTACCGTGATGTTTGGTGTCCATTATCTATTCGAGGACTTATCGCTGGTCGATTATTAACCGTGAAATAACCAGCTTGTATAAACGAGAGGAGTAAATCTACGATTTTCGATCGCGCGATGCACGCGAATAGAAATCAATCCGAGCTATAACTCTATCGCCTGTCGGTTAATCACTTAAAAGCTGGCGGTTTTAAACGCACGCGTAAAACTGTTTAGCCTTGTTTCCGCGTTTTAAAGCGTCGCGCATTCAACATCCCCCGCCATCGAAAATTTATCCTTTTCGATAGGGGCACCGGCGAACGTGAGACCATCGGCAAAAAACCCGGAATCGCGCTTTTGCCCAGAAATCCGCGCGCGAGTGTTTCGATAAAAATGTTTGATCGAAAATTCGATTTTCATCGAAATCACGCACCAGCGCGCTAACTCGGGGTTATTACACAAGGTTTACAGTAAAACCACGGCGTGGCCGGTGAGTGGTTGAAATCTCACGAGAAAACAAGTGAAAAGTACTAAACAAATTTTGTTGGTTGGTTGCGCGATTTGCGAGGAAAAATGACAGATCAAAGGAACAGCGCACCGCGCCTAAAACAAGGTAAAATCACCTTGAAATTTAACTTTAAACTACTTTATCGATGCGCCTGGCGGAGCAGAATTCTTGTATTCCGTACGTGTGCGGACGAGTAATCGGTCTCGGAAATTTATTGAAAATTATGTAAACGCGAATGCAAATGTGATACGTGTTCAGCAACGTTCTCGCTGGGAGATCAACTGTTGAGATTAACCGTGCGAAAAACTAGCTGGCGCTTCGCGAAATAACGTACCGTTGTTGCACGATGGAGGCGTCGTGGTCGATTCAAATGTCAGCGATAAAGCGCGTCTACTGGGTCCACGTTGAGGTCGCGTGTTCTTCTCCCGTTCGGCACATTCCTCCCGATTCTTCCCGCATTCCCACGCAACTCGCGGAATTCCACTTCAAAGTATCCATCCTCGCGCGAATTCTGCGAACGCTCACTGTTTCGCGGTAACCACGTTTCACTTCCAGCCCTCAGTTACCATTATGTTTATCCAACTGTATTCTGTCCTCACTTTTCAATGGAACACTTCGCGAAGGAGTCCGGCCCGACATTTAGCAGGGCGACGCGTCTCCGGGGAAGCGCCTGCAGTGGTAGAGGTCAACGTATAGGTGATCGCGATGTTTCTCAAACAGAACCGGACTATGATTTCGTTCATCGCAGATTAGAAATACAAACACGCTGTAGTAGTGGTGTAATATTATTGGAATATCGCGAACTAGCTCGACCGAGCAACGATCGAATTTTTATAACAAAATTGTTATCACGCTTGCAGAGGGATTAAGTAGAATCAGAGGACAGCGATGTGTAAATTAAAAAAAAAAAATATAGGTATGTAGGTAAATCCGTGCTCTTGAAATGTGTATTCTCCCAGTCGGCTCGCGTTCGCACAGAAATATTACTTTAAAACGCAAACAAATATTTGCCCGCCTACGTGGCTGTGGATACGCGCGCGTAACAATTTTGAAACGAATCCATTCGTTGCAGTGGAAAACATGCTCAACGAGTCACAACACGAGCCAACCGTGAATCACCGATCACAGAGTAGGAAAGTTTCAAGCAGAATCAACTCGCGAAGTCACAGAAACGGGGATTCACGCGGCCGCGGGGCGGTTTAACCGTTTTGGACCGTTTTGGATCGTGGCTGGAAGGAATACAGTAAGCTTTGGAAAGCAGCAGGGGATGAAGAGCCCAGGAACGCCTCGACGTCTCGCGTATACTTTTTTTTTTCATATCTGCGCGTGCTGCTGAAAAGCAGCTTACTGTCGCACCAGTTTTCTTAACCCGCGAGTTTCTAGTAGAGCGCCGTCTTTACCCCCAACTGCATCCACAACTTCACTGTACATCTTTCACTGATTGTACCTCACTGTCCCCCTTCCACTCACTTTTCCAACCATCTATTCGTTAGATCGTCCCACGGGCAGGTGACACGGATCGAATCACAGCGAAAGAACGGTCCATAAGGTGCGGAATTTCCACGTGACATGCCGGTGCATCTAGCGCATCGTTGCATCGTTGCACCGTCGCAGCGTCGGATGCATCCGACTCGCAGCGACTCGCAACGACTTCGCGCAGCCCACGAGCTCGGGCTGCTTCCGTTTTCCTTTAAGTGCCACTCATTCGTCACTCGGCACGCACACTCCGTCGCGTGTACGTACGCATGGCCGACAACCACCCACGAGACCGAGGCCGCAGGAGAGACTGAAACGGAAGGAGCGCGCCGCCGAAACGGGCCAGAGCGAGACAGATGGTGGGGGAGTGAAAGAGGGAAAGGGTAGGCGAGCGAGAGAGCTGGCGGTTGGTAAGATGGATAGGCAGATAAGTAGACGGCCGAAAGGCGACTGTGCCGGAGGGTGTGGGGGTGTGGGCCGTGGGGTGCTCCAAAGAAGACACGAGGGAAATAATAGCGAGGAGGAGAGAGAGAGGAGTAAAAGGAGAGAGCTGCGTGAGAGGCCGGTGAGGGAAATGCTACCGTGGTGGAGACCGCGATCCAACTGCGCCCGCGCTTAGCCAGATATCAGCCCCCGACCACCGACGGCGTCAACTCTTACCACCTCCGCCCTCGTGACTCGCTCCACTCCGCTCCACTCCGCTCCACACCGCTCCGCGCCGCTCCACACCGCTCCACAACGCTTCACAACGCCTACACGCCGCCCTTGCTGGCTGCTTCGGTAGAATGCCAACAGAGCCGCTAACGGCAGTCGATAGCGCTTGTATTATTATTGCGATGATCGACGGCTCGACCACTATACACGACGTCGTATCCGTTGCCTGTTAAATTCGATAGCGCGATTGCTTGTTACGATGACGCGTACCCGTGCCAGCACTCGATACCCGACGATTACATTGCCAACGATCACCCTATGCAAACTGTTACGATAACCTTCGCCGGCCGCTATTTACAACGCGCGCTGCGCTATCGAAATTTTTATCACGGACACGCTTGCCTGTCATCCACTAATGCGAAACGAACCGTGGAATTGTTTCAAATTCCGCGGGTAATGGTCACGATCGAACGATTCCGATTTACTTCTCCGTATAATATTATTCCAGCACCGGACGGTCAAATTCTTCCACCTCGGCGGCGTGAAAATTTTCGTAATCAGCTTCAATAACGGTATCGAAGTTGTACGTGACGCCAGCTAAAGTCGGATACGTCTTGTAATATTCAATTTATTCGATTAATAGAGTTTGGGGAAAGAACTTGCTTTTAATTCTGAAAATTTTTCCAAGATTTTGTCACGTACTTTCACGCGATCAGTTCACCGCATATGTAAGTAGTTCATCGAACAAATTATTTCCTGATTGAGAAAAACACTTTCGAAAACAAACTCTGAAAACTTTTTTCTCCCCTACCGCAAAGTGTGCAATTTAAATTTTAATTGCGGTGATTGAAAAGAGTCTTCGCGAAGAGTTGACGCTCGAGTGCTCGTCATAACTGAGTAAAGTACAACGTATCGCAATTGACTACCCTTTGCCCTCATCAAGCTAAATGCTTTAGTCAACCTACGCAATGTTGTCAGGTTGAACTGTAGGAGAGGCTATTTGTACGTACTTCGTATTTACCTGTATTATCGTTTTCTTAATTCGAGGGGTATTAAGGCCGATTCTAGATGACACGGTTAACGCTCGCGGACAATGGAGGATACTTCCACTGTACGCTGCATCCAGGAACGCTGGGAATGAAAATTTCACTTTGCGTTGGAGGATCATCGCTGAAGGTTACGAGAAAAGTTTTCCTTTAGCGAAATGAATTAGAGGGCTTTGCAGAGGAAAAAAATTTACTACACGACTGGATTTCCGCGGGCAGGGTAAAAATGGCAACGCAACGGTTACAGGAAGCGTACAAAGGCTCGAGAGTTTGTACTTACTTTACGGACTAGATAAGACTATAAATTGATTGGATAAAACTATTCCTTGTGGGAAGTTTAATACAGTTAAGGCGAGCCTTTTGCAGTTAATATCGCCCGCTAGCTAGTAGCACGACATTATTAGCGCAGCTCGCGGTGTTCCTGTATTTATAATAGCATGGTTTTGTGGTAGCTGAATGTCATAATAATTCTTCGCGCGTTCCGCTGTACGTGCACGAAAAGTAGGCTATCTCTTTAATAATTCCTTAAAACGGTGCTCATTACTTTCAGATGACCTCGTTTAACCGTAAAGGATATTTCATGGTTCTCCTCCTCGGGCTCTTGTTCGCATACATTTTCAGACAGCGTAGCTCTCTGGAACCGCGTATATCTACCTACAAACTCCACCCCAACTTTTCCCTCCCGCGTTATTAACAATTTTTTTGCGATCGCTTAATTTCTGATCCGGGCAAGAACCGTATCCACTCCTTTGCGTTCTAAACTCTGTCAGCTATAAAGCACGCGGTCAACCGAAAGGTGGCTGAAATTCCCCAACCCCATTTTTTCAAAATACCTTCCAGAAGAAGAGTAATGGGTATTTCTAATTTGCTTTCCAACTGAAAAGGAAATCCTATCATTCATAATTTCTCAAAGTACCTGTCGAGACGTTTGGTTAAGGTAGTTAGAAAATAGCACGCGACAATAATTAAGCGTATTAGCACTTAGGGAGCAGGGAACGGGCAGGGAGAAAGTTTCGCGGTCGCTGACGAGGGATTAGCGGACAGTCTTCGCGAGGCTAACTACTGCTGGCTTACTTGGCCCTGCAACTCGCCAAGATCGAGGGTCACAACTCGCCAGCCTGTTAACACTCCAAGGAAGGGTTACGCGGCGCACCGTGTCCGTGACTCGACTATCCGAAAGTTTAATATAAGCTACGCTTTTGAAAAAGTGCTTCAACGTTTTTCACGTAGTACGTTGCCACTGAACTCTACGAGACTGAATAAATTCAGGTCAAAGGGTTCTTCTAAATGGGAGCAAGAAGGATATTTGTTTTCCATTTGGAGCTTAGAATTTATTCAATCGATTTTCAGAAGTGTATAATATTGTGCGCTTCATTCGAATCTCCGGTTTTATGTGTTCCAGGGTAAAAAAGTTTGACGTTGGAAGAGACTCAGTTATTACTGCAGTTTTCAAGCTACAAAAAGTGATTTCAATTTTGTTTTAAGGAGGAACTGCTGTCTGACCCACTGAACTCGGCTCTTCGAAATAGCCAAGCTGTTCGATAGTGTAAGACTCGAAAGACTGTGCTGCGCGAGTTCCACGATTCTCATGCTCCTGAAGAATTTCAATTAATTAGGATTCATCGTTGAATCGGTAGCCAATTTCCAACGCGAATAATTCTTGTTGCTGTTACAAATAGAGGCAATTTGAAAACGTTCACCCAGGAACGTGCCATCCTCCAGGAATTCATTAATCTCCTCGAACAGCTTGCGCAACAAACGAATTCGTTATTGTTTATGACGAGCCATTTATTCGGTTAAATGGTTTATCCCGATGAAGCGTATCCCAACTATAAATTACGATCGCGCGAATTCTCGTCGCAAACTGGGAACACTGCTCCCGCATGTCCAGACATATCTGCGGAACGATGGGGACAAAGTTGAAGGCTGGTTAAGTGTTCGATTCTGATGGACCGATGATACAAGCGCCACGTAATAAGCTTAACGTTGTTATGCAAATGTTACGTTACACGAGTTCCCAAACAATTTAGTATATCGCGCAACACGTGAATGGCTGCATCTCTGCGTACTTACGCCTCACGTTATATCGTAATAAGGTTAACATAGTTCAAATAGAAAGTTTCGGTAGCCTCAACTACCGTCCTTTGAAGTCCAGCTGGGAACTTTTAGATGCCGTAACTAATTCCACCTGCGCTGCGTTTAAGCGAGGAGAAAATTTTCGTTCGCCCTACCTCCTGCCTTATACTTTTCTATCTTTTCCATTATGTTCTCAATTGCGCGGTGCGCACTTGTATTTTAATTATTTCACAGAAACTGGAGCGATAGCTCCGAACGGCTCTTTTTGCAAAATGTATCGATTGAAATTATAATTACCCCTGACCATTTGAACAGCGTATCACAGCACTCGCTAGCCATCAGAATTTATAATTATACGCTTGTAAATTACAGCAGCACTGAATCGTAATGACGAGTGTTATTTGAAAACGTTTCACAGTAATTTTACCTCTCCCGCGTGGAATAATTCAACAGACTTTAATTGAGCGTTTCGTTCGCTTCATTAAATAAATAATCACGATCCATATGATAAACGAACTCATTACTCGCAGAACCGACGCGAGAAAAACGATCACGCTTAATTCTATAAACGGTTCGCTTAACGGGCTCGGCACGGGTGCGCTTTTGTGCCGGGTTTTAACGCGACGAATCGGAATACAAAGTTTCGCAGACGGATTCTATATAATATTTCGAGAATAAAGGGGAGACTCGGGCTTCTCGATGACGGAGGAAGTCGCGTTGCAAGTTTTAAATAAGTTGCAGCTGCTCGAGCTCCCTCGGAGAGAGGGGAGAAAATTGTGTGCCTTCTGGACGGTTGTCTGGCAGTTTCCGATTTTATTAACTTCTCCTTAATTTTCCTGTCGCGAGAGGAACCGACTGTTAGCCCGAAAGTATCCCACGAAACTTGATTTTCAAAGTTTCGCGACAATCGATGGGCCACGGAGGTCCGACGTTCGTTAAATAATTACCAAAGTTGCGTGTACAGCGCAAGAGAGAGAGAGAGAGAGAGAGCAAGAAAATATAATAAATTTCTAATTGCATTGAAAACAACTCCATAATCTGTAATGAAGGTGTTACAATGATTTGACGATAGTACACTACTCGAGGCAACCACCGCAACCGTCAGTGGTTACAGTTACGGACGTCTGCACAGTGGAAACAGCGAGTAATGGACAGGCGCGTAAATGGAGTCTTGTGTGGGGAACAGCCAGTGCTCGACAAGTTTCCCCGGCAACTTTCTACCTCGCGGGAATCGAACAATGATGAGAGAATTAGGGGAACGCAGTCATAGATACTTAAGTAGGAGTAGGTTGCAGGAGGGAGCCGGTACCCAACGACAATCTGTTTTGAGCGAAAGCTGTAACTTCTCGCGCACCACGAAGCACGGAGCATGGAGCTCGAGCCACGAGGCAAGAGGCAAGAGGTAGGTGGTACGCTGCAAGCCTGGCGACAGACGGCGTTCACCAAGAATGCTCGGATTTCCACCAGCCGTGATATAATCGGCCGACTCGACGAGGTCAGGCCGCAAATACAAAGCAGCTGCGTTTACACGCTTAAGTTGCAAGCAGACGCGAGGCGAGGCGAGGCGACGCGACGCGACGCGGTAATGCGGATGGCGTTGCAGTAACTCGTTGCATCGGGCGTCCCACTCCGAGCCCAATCTCCGCGCGAGACCCTCCCTTCACGGGATACCGGTGAATCGAATAACCCGACCCGCGATGGGTAATACGGAACAATGAAAAAATACTTGGCGTTCCAAGGCTTTATGAAGTCGTCTGAAACTCGATAGGCCGGGGGTAACGGCGCAACGAGAGTGCTTTTCAAATATCGGTTTACCCTAAGCCCGAAAGCGAACGTCACCGTAACGGTACACCTACTAATTTTTAAGTGCAGCGATACCGTGGAAAAGGGGATTACGAGAAACAACTCGCGGCGCACGATGAACGACTTCCTCCGAGTGGCGTTAAATTTTTTCACCCGTACTCGGGAAGCAGCGGCGTGCACAGCATTGCATACGGTGGCCGTTAAAGTTGCAGCACGTAAATACAGGCGCGACGAAAGGTGATTAATTACAAAGGGAAGGGTTAATCGCAAAGAGGTGCGTGTGGGTTTCCTCGCGACGCGATCGTTAAGAATAATCCAGGTAGGTACACGGGGTGAATAAGAAGTGAATGTCGAGCGTGTTAGGGGGCTCCTGTGGCAACGCCGCTGCTGCTGCTCTCCTACCTTATTTTCTCGTTACGCCTTTGCGGCGTGCTGCATAAGAATGAAAACGAAAATGAAAATGAAAAGGAGAATGAAAATGAAAGATGAAAGGCAAAAGTCGGATCCGGTACATCGCGCGGCAAGAGTAATGGCGGTTGCACGGGAAAGAGGAGGGGTAGAGAGGACAGGAAAGTAGCTCGTTTTCTTTGTAAATGGATTAGGTCACTATTGTCCAGGTGCTCGGGGATAATCCTATGCATACCGTGTCGTGATCCAGCAGTCACAGCCGGAGAATAAATCCCTCGCCACTCTAAATGCTAATGAGCATCGCGTGAGCGATACTTTTACATCGTTTTCGCGTAAACCGATGAAACGGATAGTAACCGCAACCCATTACATCGCTCTGTGTACGCTTTTTACCCGCTCGCTTCAGCCGTACTTTCCGGTTGATCTGATTTCTCCATTAAATCGGTTAAACTGCTATTTCTGTGCGTCTTCGACGGGGAAAGGAAAGCGCGTATCTCGTACAATTATCATTTTCGGCCTACCGATTTCCATTCCCGTTCCGCGCACCCGTCTACCTCGCCAAACTATGCGATCGCGTGTTCCGATTGAAAGGGAATGGCAAAAGCGCAAGGGAATCGACGAAAACCGAAGTCCTGGTTTCGCTGGATGATACGGACGGAGTGTAAAAGCAACACGGTCGGATCATTTCCGGTTGTTCCGAATGTTTCGTCGGTCGCAATGAATACGAACACGGCATGCCGTACGGAGGAATCTTTCCAACGATACGCCGTTGCATCTACACGTACATAGATACACAGGTGTTGGCGAGCGCGTACCGCACTTGGGGGGCGAGCATTGCTCGATCGATCGCTTGTGTCTTCGCGTCCTTTTACGATATTTTCGAAAGCAATCCCATTTACGTGCGCGGATATCGAGGTGCGTGTCACGTGTGCAACCCTGCATCCGTGCAACCCTGCAACCGACAAACAAACAACCCCCGCATGTTGGTAGGGTTGCGCGCAGCCGACGATCGAGGACACACGAAAAGTAAAACGACGAATGGAATTTTTTTTTTTTTAGATTCCAGGGAAGAAAAACGAGGACACAGGATGTGGATGCCATAGGGGAAAAAGGCGGAGCGATTGAAATACAAGCCTATATTTGGTTGGCAGAATAGCCGTGGGTTTTACCGCCGGTCCTCGATGCTTTCTCGCTTCTCTGGGTTCCTCGCTTTCTCATTGAAATATGTACCGCGAGAAAGCTCGATTGATTTCCATTCCGTTCCGTCGGCAGATATCGCGCTTCAAGCAAGTCTTCGGCAAAGTGAAGAATAGAAGCCACCGTCGGTTGTAAAAGCTGCCCTCGAACGGGTGCGGTCGCCACCGAGGACAATTTTATTCCTATCGCTTGATCGATCAACTCCTCCTTTGACCGGTCAACCACGACAGACCTTCCTTTCCGCGTTACCGAGGGAGAAAGCAAATATTTTCTTCCGTACCTGTTTGACGTTGTATCCTTCAAATCTTGCGCGTCAATCCTTGTTTGCGTTATTCCACAGCCGCGTATCTCAACGATTCAGTTTCGAACGCACGCTTTCGATGCGTCAAATTTTCGTCGTTTCCTTCCCTTCGTGCCCGGAACAGTTGCCATTTACAGATTTTGCAGGCGGGAGTGGGTAGAAAATTGTATTCGAGACTCGTGAACAAGGATTATCGGATCTATTATATCGGTATCCTAGCGCTAGAAATTTGCCGCCGTGGATGAAAGTAAATTCCCGTTGATCGGGCCGAAGTAATCGAAGAGGGCTTAGAAAATTGCTTCCGCGGAGGAAGCTCTGATACGCCATCACGCAGCGTTCTAACTACTTCCTGCTGCTCCGAGTGCATCGTCGGCCGCATCGAGTTAGAAAATCGGTGGAAGCCGGACCCCTTTAATCCACGACGTGAAACGGGAAGAAGAAAAACGACCTGACTGTATAACGAGCAGGAATTATCCCCGGAAGATGCTAGAAGCGAAACATAATGGATTACCCTTTGTTCGCCGCTTTGGATAACTATTTGCGCGTAATTGGAGCGGTTGTGGAAAATTTCTCGCTGGTTGCTTTGCGCGGGAATTAGCGTCAAGGAACACGGAATGATTTAAAGTTACCCGCACGCCTTGCCACCGGCCAGTTAACGACTTTAAAAACAAAAAATGTGGATTAATAAGCGTGAATTTGCGAGCGGAAGACCGTTCGAGAAGAAAGGGGACGGCTGAAACGCTCTTCCGTTGATAAAAAAAAAAAAGAACCCACGCTAGCTTCCTCGGAGAAACGGAATAAAGTGTATAGATAAGTTTCAGGTTTCTTTTCGAAAAGTTGCCAGCCAACATGGTTAGAAGAAGAATGTCTTCCCCTTGGAAATCTCTCTCGACGGATCTCGTCCCGGTACAATTATCTGCACGCTTCCACCGGTTGGCCGAACAAAAGCTGGAGTTTGCTCAAGGCTATCGCTTTCGTTTGGAAATCGCGGGAGGGTGACGCAGCCCGGCAAATGGCAGACCAGAATCATAGCTGATCCCTTGTCGGTGGCCTTCGAGTAACTAAAGTGGCGGAAAAAAGTATCGATATCTAGGAGCAGGAGGGGCTGCGAAGAAAAGAGCAGAAGTGCCACGAGGAGAAGTGGAGAGGAAAGCTTTCACTGGCATCGGGTCTTCATTTCTCAGCCGAGAACTAGAAATCAAGAGGGAACCCGGCTAAGCGCGAGGGAGAGGGACGAAGAGCGAGGGAGATGGGAAAAGTAGAAAAGAGGGATAGGGACCATTGTACAGCTTTGATGCAATTTGAAAGACTCATAACTGACGTTCAAAAGAGCAGCAAACGTCTGTGTGATACCGCTTGGCCATCGTCCAGCAGCCAGTCCGGTTAAACGAAGCGAATTGTCCGTGGCTGGAGCCACCAGAAGATGGTTTTCTCTCCTACCATCCCTCCTGCGAACCTTCTTTCTATCTCCAAGTCTCCCTAGACCAAATACGAATCGCTTGCTTTTCTCTCGTTTCACCTCGTCGCGCATCTACGCTCGTCCTACGGAGAAACGTGGACGCTCTATTGGCCGAAAACCGGCCGAAAGCAAATTCTTCGACAACCCTGGCAAAGATCGCACCGTCTCTTCCTCTCTTTACCACTTTACCCGCGCCACTTTCTTCTTTCGGCTACGTCCTCCCATTCGATTGTTTTCGCGAAAGTCGTTTAGCTCGTTGCTGCTTTCCACAAGGGGTTGCTTCGCGCGCGCTTCGCAAACAAGTTTACTCCTCCTCCTTTTGCTTCTTCTGCCTCCAGTAATATGTTTGTTTTCTTGATCGAATCGAATTCGACGAAATATTATATAGCAACTACTCGAAGAACACTGCTTGCTTCAGCGTTTCACTAGTCGTGGTAACTTCTGGTTTAACACGCGCTTCTCGTGCGTTATGTAATGGAACGATTGTATTTAATTCGTGTAAACTCAACGTGTCTTTCCGTTCTTTGCTTAAGAAGAACGCGAGAGGAACGGAAGCTCTGTATCGTCGGTGCAATAAGCGGGCAGAATTTCTGACGGCATCGGAAAAGGACGCCGCGATAGGAGTTCCGTGCCCGTTCTATCGGGGCTTCCGTCCGCCGCCATTATAGATAAAAGTAGTTGCTGGTAAATTGTTGTTTCGATTGGCCCGCGAGCACCTTCCTTTCCATTATTTTCCATGCCCGTTCCCATCCACCCACTTTATCTCGAATTTTTCTATTCCGCCCGCCGCCACCGTTTCCTTCGTCCCCGCATAAAAAGACAATGGCCTTGTTGCCTGTGTGCCAAGAATCCTCGTGAAAATCGTTGCGCCTTCGCGTTTCTTTCGGGATCTCGTTTTCACGTGCTAGCCTCTCCTGGAGTCCGTTTCCTTGAATTTGTTCAAGGCCAGGGTAATAAGACACTGGCTCCGTCGCTCTTCCGATAAGCAGCTTTGTTAATTTCGTAGAAAGTGGAAGGGAAAGGGGTAGAAACTGGGGCAATTGCAAGGTTCGGTGTTAATTACTGTCGAATCCACCGCAACGACAAAAAAACGAGCAACGATTTAGCTGGGAATTGTTTGCTCCGCTTGTGACAAATCAGCATCGACGATCATCCTGCGTTATTTTTCTCAGGGAAGGGAGGAGAGCTGTCGCGTTTTCATATTAGAACGGGGGATGAAATCGATGCTCGGTCGTTAGCGGGATTTATAAGAATCGCGAGAATTCTTCTCATCCCATGGCTCTTTCTTCTCCAACTCTGGCTGCCGGCTCGCGACTCTTGGAAGCCGTATACCGTGTTATTCAGAGCAACCTCGTTCTTTTCCGCGCCAGTGAAAAATTAAAGGTCCTGGCTTCGTTTTTTTCCTTCGAGCATTTATCAAGCCCACGGAACCGGGGAAACTGCATGGCCTGCAAAACGTAATCTTGAGCAATTCAAAGACTACCGACGACTCCTTCGCCCCGTTCCTGCAATTCCACCGTTTTCGGCACGCCCTCGCTTCGCCACGCCTCGCGCCCCCTCGCCCCTCTCCAACCCTCGTCCATCCCTTATGATATCTTTAAATACTCTCGCCAGATCTAATTCCTAATACCCGATATTATCGCCTGGCAATTTCGTTAACGTCTGCCGTTCCGCGGTCGAGTATCTCCGCCTCGTTTCCATCGCTTTTCATCACGCGTGTATTTAAAGTGTCGATCGATGTTACGCGAGGAACGAAGAACAGACTTGTATCGATCGATCGAGGGTGCATCATTGGCGCCTGTTAATCCTCCGGAGACCGAAGTGGGTGCGTTTTAATTAAACAATTTTATTCTGGCCACGCGGGGAAAGCGGGCGGGTCGGCGTGAGCCAGGAAACGAGCAACAGAATTTAGTGGGCTCCATAAACATCGTCAGCTCTCCTTAACATAATTCAACGAGCAGAAGCTATAATACCAAAACGTTTCGCCTGTTTCCGCGGTTGCACTCTAATAAGCATTGTTTCGTATTACGCCGTCGAGTTTGCTCGGGAATTTTTCACCCTTACGCGAGTCAAATATGTGGAAATTAAAACGAAGAAGGGAATGGAACGCTCTCGCTTACTTCGCGGGCACGAGTGTTTCTGGTTTCTTAAAAGGATAATACGAAACGTCTGTTCCTTTGTCGATTCCTCGGGACGCGGCCCCCTTGTTTCTCAAACACTGTAATTAAGGAGAATTTCTTTCGGTCCTTTGATTGTTTCTTTATTATCCCGACCGGCGAAAACTTTTCGACGCTATAAACTTTTTAATAATTGAAACAGAAGCAGCAGCAGCAGCACGGAAGAGAAACGTTTATCAAGAGACTTTTTAATACGGTACGTCGGTCGAGTAATTCCTGGACTTTAATTATTTCGCCCATTTTTCTAGGTCGCAGAGAACGTTCTCATTTAAAAGTAGCAAAAAGATTCAATGTCCGTATGAAAGTTCGTTACGCGTGCCACCCATTCGCAGCTAGCTTTTCATTAATTATCTTAATTGTGCCACTTCCTCGAGTTTTCGTTCCTCTTTATCACTCGCTTCTCCTTCATGATTATTTCGCGCCGTTCCCTTGGAACGATCGATTCGTCCCCTATATATGTAGTTATCCCTGCTATACCTACCATTCCGCTACCCCCGGTTTCGTACCGCGAACACAAAGATGAAGATATCATTTAGCACGTTTCGCAGTCAGGGGAAAGCAATATGTATCTGTTGGTGTATACCTCGGGGCAATTTGTCAACGGACGCAGCAGCTGCTGCTGCACTTCTTCGAGGAACAAGTCCATCGAGCAATGAGCCTGGGCTTCATCCCGCTAGAAGTAATCGCGGCTGATTCGCCTTACGTTTCCCCGCGATTCGTTCCAGCCCGCTTTCCTTCGTGACAGCCGCTGGTTATGCTCGCCGCGTTGCAGAAATGCACACAGAGTCCCGGGGGTTTGGGTGGGTCTCCGGGCAGAAGTGTAGCGGTGCAACGGGCGATCGCGTGCAAAAATCTTCCGAGCTATCGCGTGCTCGCTCCGCAGGCCTGCCGCTCCTGTCCAACTTTCCAGCAACTCGTCTGTCCGTGGATCCATGGAAAACACTAAACGTAATGACTGCAACGTATAGGTAGTACGTTGCAGCCTGTTCCTCTAGATAGATTGATTTCAGGGAAGCTCACGGACTCGCCGCGCCCATTTCTAGGGCACGTGAATCGGCCGTTTAAGCACGTTACGTTTTAGCGAAACGCAACCCCTGATCTAAACATCCAAACGCAAAACACATTCTTGCCATCCGCTGACTTATTCGGTGGCCAGATTGCCTCGAAGCGGGAAGCCCGAAGCTTCATCGATCAAATTTCAAGCAGCTGCGGTGGGAACTGAGATGAAAATCAGACGTTACCGGGGAAATGACGCACCCGACGGTCCAGGAAAGCGCGTTGCTCCCTGGAAATTCGCAATACTCCTCGGAAATTCGGTAGGTCGTTGATTAACGGGCGGGAATAGGAGCGTGTACGAAGTGGTTACAGCAGATTCCCGGAATACTGACTGTAATCGGACGCAGGTGTACGACAAACAGTTCCTGATCGAGCGTCATTAGCGAAATTATTGGTTCATTAGGGATTGGATGATGCTGCGTCTCGGGTTCTCGCCAAGACCCCTGGCAGTCCCTATAACCCGAAACGATTGCGAGATAGAACTGTCCCCGTATGAAACTAGCTCCCGGTCCAAGGGTCCTCGAGTCCACGTCCATCTCTCAGATTTACGACGTTATTACGAGCGGTAACCGTTGACCCGTATCTGGCGATGCTCCAGGCCACATTATGTTTGCCGTTGTATCAATATCGTGGCGTGATATTCGACCAGCACACTCGTTAGAAAGCAACCTCGATGTCTAGATTACTCGCGCGGCCTGCGGGGGGTAACGGCGGCGCGGCGTCGACGCGCGACGTCTTCGTTCTATCGAAGACGTTGCTCGTGTTTCCCTATCGAGCCGGCCTGCTAATTAATTATGTACACCGGGTAATTGGACTCGAGGGTCTGCCTAGAGCCTTCCCTCTCGCAAGGCGACCTCCGCTTTCGCAATTTCACTTCCACCACGATCCAATGAAATTGTCGTCTTGTTCGACGTAACCGTGAAACGTGTTCCATCGCATGGCCATTACAAACAATAACACCGCCGTTGTTAGTTTTAGTGTAGTTGGATCTGTCGCGAACGCACACTGCCGCGGGCAGGTAAACATTTTCTTGCATCATCAAACGCATACAGAGGAATTTTTCATTTTAATGGTAGGTGACTCGCGTCGTATATCGCGCCCGGTTCTCCGACAGCTTCTGTTTACCCTAACACCCTCGCGGTTTGTTATCCAAACAGAACTCAGGTATCAAATGGGAATAAAGCCTCCCGAAGACCATTGTGACTCGTAAATAATTTAACAGTCGGCAGCTTTGAAAGCAGTCGAGACGCGTCGATGCACCGTGAATGGTACGCGTCATCGCGCTTTTCATATTTCCATTTGTTGCATCTTTTATTAAAGCTTGAGCACGCAAAGGTGCAGCTGTCGTAGGCAAGCTGGAGAAATGGACGTGAACATTTTGCATAACCCGATGACATGTTCCCCGCTCGTGTTTGGTCCATAATTCATGCGGCGAACGATATCGCCCGCGCCACTCCGAGCAGCTCGAATCCGCCAGTTCTTAAGCTCTCCTCTGTGCAACACGCGACTTGTTACTTCTTACCCATCCGCGTCCACCCATCCGAAACAACTCAGCTCGAGACGCGCAGCTACATAATCATTTTTCCACTCATCGAAAATCTTCTTGCGCTGCTATCTACGTTATACGCGCTTATTCGCTTTACGAGAGAAAGAAACAGGTCGGTGCTTTCAGCCGACCCGACGTTCCAATTAAACCATTCTTCGCGATCGTTGTCGAGTTTCCCCGACGACAGTTCGAGTGGAAAACACGTGGCAGAAAGCCGCTTTGCAGTCTCCGCCGTAGTTGTTTGGCCGAACGTTCCAGCATTTCGTTTACTCGGTAACGACAAAAACTGTCAACTCCACGAAGAGAATCGGTGCGAATAATTCATCGAGCACGCTAACCGTTGAAAAACAGTTTGCCGAGACTCTAGAGGGACAAGGAGGAAATAAGCAAATTTGCTCGCGGAAGCTCCGTAGTAGAAAACCGAGGGAGTGTTCGCGTGGACATTGGCTGCCGTAATTCAGTGTTTTTACGCCAGCCGATAGCGATCGCGGGGGCGAACTTTCTCAGCGTTGGTCCCGGGAGTTTTTACGGGGAACCGTAATCGCGGCTGGGATAACTGGTTTTATATTAACTGGTCAGAGGCTGGACGACAGCTCGGCGGGCCAAGGAAATTGGACTAGCCGATTACCGTGTAAACGCGTAACGATCACTCGATAATCTGCCGCACGAGTCACCTAATCACTCGTCCACCACCTCACATGATCACGGGATCAATACGAGTCGCTGCACCCCCGATTACAGTGATCCCGATATCTTATCGTAGGATGACAAAGACGGTACACTGCCATGGGCGTGGCACACTTTAGATAAACAACTGTTCTTGGCATTTAAACTAACGAATTCAAGTGTTTCGATAAAATATTAATCGTTAACTATGTCCACATAGTACATACTGGCTAAAGAGATGAAGCAAAAGACTTAGTCTTGTCGCTTTGGAGGAGCAACAAATATTTCCTCTTTAGCAACAACATTGTTAATCTTGAAAATAATTTACTCGCAACTTCTGCCTGATTACTATACTTTCCAGTAATTAGCATTTATGAAAGTCTTTGGGTAAAGGTTGATCGAATATCACTTGGAGTTTTAAAGTGCTCAATGGTACAGGGGTTAAATTAGCATTTACCCGGAGGAACTGAGAGTGTTGCAACTTCTTGTAAACTGTATGCTCCGGAGGTCCGAAGTTATACCGTATTCGCCTCCAAGTGCAAGCTGCGTAACGGTAACGAGTTTTTACGACGACTTTTATTAACCCCATCGGGCCAGATATTTTCCTGGGAGACTGCGTTTCCGTGCACCACTTCATAATGCTTCTTTATTCAGTTATCAACTTCAATTTTCAAGCATGAAAATACCCGCTTCCAGCAACTGATCCTTCTACGATCGAAGATTCGCGTGAACGTAGAAGAACGTAACAGGTTCAGTAGTATAAGCACACGATATGTCCGACGCGGTGGAAGTTTCAATCAATCCGGAATACTTGATCCTACGTTTAATTGGCCTTCTATCCTACACTGATATCGATATCGAACATCGAAATAATTACTGACCAAATGCACGATCCACTCATCCAGGTTGTTACTATGCGAGGTTCCCCTGATAAGAGTTTACCTGGGTCGATGACAGGCCACAGATCGCTTCCGTTTTAAATTACAGTCGGCGAAGTGATCAAAGGTCCGCTTCTCGTTTATTTTTCGTCCTCTCTTTCCTCGGATTATTCGCGGTATCATCGTTTTTATGGTCCAGTTGCGAGTTTTAACGACCCGAAGTCTATCATCAGACGGTCTTATTCCCTTTTTACTCTGCTGGCGGTCTTTCACCTTCGAGCAAAGTCCTCGACGCGCAAACACACGCGCGATGAATCTCGTCAACTCCCATTGTTCCTTGCCTTTGAATACAACTACAAACATCTGCTTCTATAATTCCTGCGGGTCTCTAAGAAAATATGAAACTTGTAAAACGATGCAACGGTAATAATGTAGGTATGTATATGTCAGTACGTGGAAAGTGTCGAAGAAGGAGGGATAAATCGTCGTTTCCAATCTACCGAAAAAATCCTTGTTCCTCGTTACTTTTTTATCTGCTTTCCACCTGAGTCCACGTTTCTGCTTTTTGAGCGCGAGACAAATCGCGAGTCGCTGATTTATCACCACAGTCCCGGGGCAGTCGAACGTTCTAGCACGTATGGGTGCTAAATTAACCATTTCCACGGAATGCCAACCGAAAATGGCTGACACTCGATTTCCTCGGTTCCAGGACCGACGCGACGATCGAGGGCAGGTACAAACTACCTACTGCAAACAGTCTGCTCGAATCTCTTCGCTAACTTGCACCCTGATACCTGCAATTCCGAGAGAATCGGTCCCACGAAAAAATGAGCGCGCGGTAACTCTTATTCTAATTCTAATTTTAAAATCATTCAAATTGTATTATAAATTGTAACGTTACAATCTCAAAGTTTATTTATACTAAATTAGACATCGTTGCTTCCACCAGTTGTTTCGCAAATGAATTACACGCTTTCTGAAGAGCGGTTATCGTACCGGCGGAAAACATACGTTATATTCCAGGTTTGGAGTGCTAGAAAGTCGGAGCAAAGTTCAAAACAGGATCACCGGAACAATCCAGCACAGAAACGCGGGGAACTAGTTTCACCTACTTCGAGGAGCCTGCAAGGATCAACCTTAAATTCGAGATAGCAAGAATCGTTTAAGTGGCACCGCGCCATGTAATCCCTCAGCGTACCTGGTAAATCTTTTGAGTTCGTTTACTACAGCTCTTGATTTATTAATTAGACTAGCTTGCTTGAATTTTCTAGGTTCTTCCCTAGTATAAATGGAATGGGAGGATCACCGTAACAAAGTAGAATTTAATTGAATCTCTCTTTTCATTGCGGAGAATAATGGATATTCAATTTCATGCTACCGGAATCATTGTCAAGTATTTGGGTATTTCAGTAATAAAGTAAGAGAGGAATATTCGGCGGAGAAAGCAAGCATTCATCCGTTGTCTGGCAAAAAATTTTAATTAAATCGCTGCTGGCTATGTCGATATAACAACAGGATTGTAAAAGCACAAGGAGTGCCGTTGCGCTTCTTCAAAGGGCAAGTTACGTGTATACATTGCCCGCCTTACTCCAAACGGTTCGTCAAATGGGGAACAGTGAATTTGACTTTCATTGATGTTGCGTTAAATGCGGATTTGCCATTCATTTAATTGGAATTTGCAACTTTACAGTAGTATGCATTTAATTAAAAGGTTTCACCTGGAACTTACTAATTATCCCAGAGGTTATGTATCTAAAAATAATGCAAGAAAACAAGGGGCAGAAGATATTTTAAGAAAGGTGAGCTCGCGTAGACGCGAATAGATATCATGAAATTTTCCTGCATCAGCATATCTATACGGAACTGAACAAGCCTTGAATCTTGAATACCCCTGTCGCGCATCGGGAGAGAAAGAGTTACGAATTTATAGGGACAGGTGTTTTTAGACTTCTGAGTTGGATATGTTAGTATCGGTGTGTTGAACAGGGTCACGCCAAAATAGCAGAGAGACGATTTTGGCCTCGGGGCGGAGCTTTCTTTGCAAGAAGAATAATACGTCAAGTCTGTCCGATCCTCCCGACATCACCGTTTCATGAAATCAGATGGGATCACCGGGCAGGTGTACGTTTCCTGGATCGACGTGTGTGTGTTTGCATCGCCGCAGATCTAGCTGGGAAAAACCGTTTCTGCTTTGACGATTCGTTTGGTCTTCCACGAAACAAGTACAGTCGGCCTCGTGATTTATCGCTAAGGAAGCTCTGCTCGAAGAAACCGATGCAGACACGCGATGCTCGGTCGATACGAGAAAAATGGTTGCGGCGGCGCTGAGCCACTTTTCGATTCCCTTCGCCACGAAGCTTTCGAATTTTTTCTCCAAACGAAATTTAACGGCGAAATTCCAACCGTCGATTCTTATTTCTTATTGTCAACTACTTAAGTAGCTACGTACAGCAGCGGACAAAAAAGTTACCACTTTTGAACATTAATAAAAAATATCTAATAATTTGTAGGAGCACCATTTGCTTTTAGGACAACTTAAAAACTTACTAAACGTAGTAACTTCTTTTTCGGTCCTAAAAATGTGTTACCCCGTTCAGTGGCATATAACACTCTTGTTTGTCAGTGAAATAAATGTAACTTTAACTGGGTTTTATACAACTTTAAATTCTCCATCAGAATATGCATATTAAACTCACCACAGTCCCAAATGTATGCTAAAAAATAACAAAAATGGAACAAATGGGAAAAGTGGTAACTTTTTTAGTGTACACTGACAAATGTTCGCAAGTTTTAGGTTCATACGTGGAGAATTTTTCTACAGTTCCTTGCCATATTTGGTGTAAAATTACCGTTACGCGACATATCAAAATGCATATACAATAACTGCACGACATA
Source organism: Andrena flavipes (assembly GCA_963971345.1). Taxonomy (NCBI): domain Eukaryota; kingdom Metazoa; phylum Arthropoda; class Insecta; order Hymenoptera; family Andrenidae; genus Andrena; species Andrena flavipes. The sequence goes on from OZ020482.1 coordinate 2,318,427, forward strand.
GTGTCTCCATGCCCCTTGTCGACATTGATTGGAGTCTCCCCTTCCACTCCCTCGTCTGTCGTCATCAATCGTCCTCATCAATTGATACGATAAAGTAGCACTTCCCCTGTCCCTTCCGCCGCCTCGTCTATCGTCATCAATCGGGACCTCTGTATCGTCATCGATTGCTGCCCCCGAAGTAGCACTTCCCTCTGCAGCCCCTTGCCACAGGTTGATCAGAACCCGCGCTGCTATGTTGCACGTGCCTATTGTCGAATCGACTAGTAGTTCATTCATTGTTAATCAGTAAGGGACGTAGGTATATTTAGCGCAGAATCAGAACGTCAGAGGCACAGAAATAATTCACTGCTGTGTAACACTGCGAGCAGTAATGTTCCTTGAACAAAAAAAAAATAGGAAAGTAAGTAATAACACACCTTCCCTGAAATTCAATTATTTACCATGCTGTTCTAAGATTCGATTAGAAATAGCGAAGTGTATTCCACACTGCTTCGGGCTAAATAGGAAAGAAGATAGTGCGCTACTTAACGACGTTTTCGTTCAAATAACCGAAAATGTTTCCTCGAAGGCGAAGGCGCCAAGCTTCTAGTCGACGATGCAGCTACGCTGCATTGTATGCACCTGCACACGATGCATGTGCAGAGCACGTTATATAGTCGATCTAACGGATGTGCGGCTGGGTGCATCCGATTTCATCTTCTTCTCGTTTCTACTCGGATAGATGCTTCCGTAAATTCATGCCCCATTCGTTCCATTTCGTTATCTTCTCAATCCCTCCCTCCCCGTTTCGACTTTCTCCGTGTATCTTTTAAAACAACGAAGAAGCAGCGTTGCGACGCGAAACGTGAATTCGTGAGTGTTAAAAATCAACGGAGACGACTAGCGTTTAACTCGAAACGCTGAATGTTTAACAGTGCTCGAGATAAGTTCTCCAGCTTGACGCTCCTTTCGTAGTATCGGAGATTGCTGGTCGAAAGGAAAATTTAATCGGGGAGAGAAAACTCGAAGGTGACCAAGAAAATGGCAGTTTCTTTGTTAGCGGGGGGCGGAGTGTACAGAAGGTTAAACTCTTAATGGATTCTGACGTCAGCCACGGGGCAAAAGAGTAAACTTCGATTGCGTAACTTTTGGATATCGTTGTTCAGCAAAGAACGGCGACCCTGCTTACGTAAAAATTGCGCACCCAACTATTCCGAAAGTTCTCAGCTTAAACGCCCCCTCCTGCTTATATTCTTACTAAGAAAATGTAAACGTTTACCACGGCAGGTACTACTGTAATTTTAGCTCCGGAAAACCATCGACTCCCGGAACTTTGCAGACGCTCGATAACGAGTACGATACGTTGCTCCAAGAAGTCCAACGTAACTGTTATCCATTATTATTAGCATACTGTGATCAGTGCGTACATATCCAAGTACCTCGTTAAATCTCCAATTTAAAATTCCTGAAAGAGTGTGAAGCTGAATTAAGTTTCTTTTACGACAGCACTTTACGGGAACGACACGTTAAATCGTCCTCTCCGACAAGCCGAGGCACGCTCGACACGGAGGAATCGCTAAACTGGAAATTCAGTTTGCCCATTAATCGTTTCTTCGCGCGGCTACGACATGGCGAGCTTCGCCAATAACTTGTGCATGCAACAGACTCCGAGCAAACAAAGTCGCGGTGGCTATAATAGAACGCCGTTAAATTTCCCAGTAATTTACAGGCACCCGGTCGCGGAGTCATTAATAACCGGCCCTGTAGCCGGCCGAATGCCGCAATTTTAGTTTCGGTGTCTAACAAGCAAGGAGGGGCCTGGTAAATATTTGAACGCGACGCGATCGTCGGGGCAGAAATCGAAAGCGGAGGAAGCCCAGGTTGACTGTATCCCAGCTACACCCTGTTTCCCGAGCCAACAGACGAAAATACGTCTAAATCTTTAACGAACACACCGGCTACGGAGATAGACTCGTTCTGGCATTAAGACTCTCCTTTGCGTGTGCCGTTTGCACGCCAGAACTTCCTAGTTACGCTTCGGTGTAATGATACACGGTTTGTTGGAGCGCTGCGTATTTAAGACGCTGAGTACCGTCGATCCGAATCCGAGTCACTTCAACTACACCTTTTGAACTCGTTGCAGCGCCTTCGTAGGCGACCAAGTTCTCGGTTCTCGGCAGCGCCGTGGCAAAGGCAGCAGAGTTTCCGGCGTCCTTTGATCGATTCTACGCTGTGGGACGTGACACACGCGAAGTAACACCGACTGCGTCAAGCACTTCAGTATCTCGGGAAATTCGTCTCTACTCGCGCAAAAATGAATTCTACTTCAAGAAATATCAAGGATTTCGTGTGTCAGTGTCACGAATTGCTTTTAATATGATATCACTGACTCCTGGTGGACCTCGCGAATCTAGTCCAGTTCTGAACTCCCTATCCTCTTTCTCTCTCTCTCTCTACCTCTCTCTCGCTGGAATAATTAGGAGGGTCCACTAAGGAATTATCCACTCTCAACTTGCCGCAGGCTCCGAAATCGTCTGGCAGCGTGTATACGATTCGCGACTGATTCTCAGTGTACGTCAACCCTTTCGTTAACTTCTCGCAACGACAGCCTCGAGTAGCGTTTCGTCGCTACGGCTCGGGGTCTGCAGAAACAAGGGCTGGGCTCCTGAAGCTTGGACCCTTCAGTTAATTGTGCTGAGACAAATACCGGGTCTCTAAAAATTGAGCCGTAAAAGTGGTAAGCTTGAAACGTCCGCATAGAAAAGCCAACGGTCCTCAAGGTCTTGACACAGTTCTTTGTGGCACAGTCTCGTTGCTGGAGGAACTTCGGGATGGTCGCAGATTTATGCGCTCGCTCGACCACCATCGAGCTCGTCTTTCCTATGTAAGTACCAAGACATCGTGTTTACGCAGGAGAATATCGCGATACAAAGTACGTTTCCATGGAATCATCTCGCTGCGCGAAGACCAAGTAAGGCGCTTTGACTCGAATCAAGTAGTATTCATGGGGAACAATGCGCTTACGTCGCTACTACTTAGAATGCTTGAGCGTTCCCCACGCACGAAGGAAACTTTGGCCGATTTATGTGGCGGGCGATTTATTTCAATTAGCTTTGGAAATAAGTCAGTTTAATTGCAATTCGCAGCGCATTAATATCAAGACTACTCGTTTCATCGCGAGGATATTCAAAGGGGATGTAAATACCGAGATTCCGACTCGATTACCATATGTTATGTTGCTATCATAATAATCCCTTTACGCAAGAAGTTCTTGGATATGGAAAGTGGCTATGTGAGAAGTTTTGATTGCCACATCAAAATTCGTTGGGGTTAGAACTTTCGCACCTAGTTAGTAGCTTTGCTTGTAATATCGAGAACGTAGTTTAAATCGGAACGAAGTCTGAGTCTTTCCCAAGAATCACAAAGTGCGCTCACAGTTTTCTTCAAGCAAGAGAAGGGTCGCATATTTCTTTTTAATGATTTCTAAGATCGGCGAAGGATCAACGAGTGCAGGATCACCAGGAGGATACTGGAAATATTTGTCAGCGTAACGGTGTAAATATCCAAGCATATTCGGGAAGAAAATGTTACGGCTAATGGATTACAGCGTGAACCGTATTACACAGGCTGTTTAACTTGCGCCAGTTATAAATGAAGCAACTTCTCAGGAGTCAGTTTGGAGAGAGGAGCGGATTCCCGGGGTTGCTGAAGTAACTTCTTCTAAACGCCACTTTGAAAAGCAAACGAACAGTGAAAGATGAACCCCCCGTTAATTCTGACGGTGAACAGATTTCAAGCGTGCCGACGACAGTGGAAATAACTTGGCTGCACTTTTCCGAATCATTCAGTTACAGTTTCCAAAGTTTTGCTATTAGTCCTGCCTAGCACCTGGAATAGTAAGCGAAATCTGCTTCTTTCGCAATCTGTCCTAGTTGCGAATATCATGCGGCGACTCCAATGAAATATTTCTACAAAATCCTCGCCGCAGCACTTATTCTCAACCGAGACGATACGTGTGGCGTAATATTTCGCCGGTGATCGCTATCTCAGTGTTTGCTTTTTGTTGCCACACAGGCCAAGGCAAAGCGTGCGAGGCTTCGTTAACACAAATTCTACGAGCACATGCGCGGAAGAACGATAATTAAATTGCATGAAAACTTTTTCTGACTCCAACGTTTCTATACAAGTGGAAAATAAACGAGAGCTGAGGAAAAACAATGACTGCGTTTGTGCGTTTGATCCATTTGTATCCTGCTACCTGCTATTTGTTTAATGCAAACCGTATTAAGAGGAAGAACAAATGTGTGAAATTGTGTTTCTGTTTTTCCAACGTATAATGATGCTATTTGAAAACTTTCACGGTGGGTTTTCGAGCGGATATGCAAAGGGATGAGCTTGTCGAATAACATTGTATTCATTCTAGAAGTTGCATCTTCGTACTTCGAACTTTGAACCTAGTCGACTAATTGATCAGAATTTCTGGCACGAGTAATCGTGACTTGTGTTAACACTTAAAAATCGTGCGATATTGTATAATTTGTCGATTCGGGGCGCAGTTCGATCAACCTGAATAAGGACATAGGGAAATGGATGCTTGAGACGCGAGAAATTCAAGGATTTATTCTCGTGCTACCTCCACAGTTCCAATTATATATTGACACGCTGCGAGAAAATTGATGACCCGATAAGTAGATTACCTCCTGGTCCCGAAAGAATCAGAGTTGCTTTCCTGACTTCTCTACTTTAATTACTAACTTCCGATCGAGAAAGGAGGGCAAACTGTCCAAGTCATCCTTCCGTTACACCTACATTTTTAATAATATTTAAAAGACTACGAGCCTTTTTATCACTTAATAGAATAAGAGTAATATTAAAGAAAATTATGTAGAATCGGCATTCAAGGAAAATACCAGCGAAATAAGTGGCTGAATCTCGAGTATTTCGTCGCGGAGGGTAGACGTATCGTTTCCTTTTCCCTGCCATCATCTCGTTGCATTATTAAGCGGTTCTTTAACGAGGCGCATTCGGCGGTCAGAATATTAGCGAATCAAAATTCAAAGCACGCGATCCACCGTCGTACCTACGAAACGAAACGATCCCGTTAAAAAACGATCGTGGTGGTGGGAAAGGATGCTCGGGGGGATGCGAGGAAGGACGGACAGCAGCCGCCAACCAGGGCAACTGAAATATCCTCCGCAACGAAACGTTAATAGCCTCATGGACGCCAGAACGGGGATGAAATTGTCCCGTTGCCATGGAAAGAACTTTTCACGGGCTGAAGTGACACAGATTGGTCTCCGTGAACTGCAGTTACTGCTGCGATGCTCTACGCGTGTATCGTCGAGTCCCGTTACAAGAATGAGGCATTCGTTAATAAGGCAGGCTCTGTAAGCTGTACCGATAAAAGGTCCCGCTAATTTCCCAGCAAAACGTTTCAATTCTCGGTGTTTAATGGATTACCGGTGGTCGTCGCGCGTGCACGAGCACCAGCGGGATGCTAACGAAATAAAACGGATCCCATCGATCGGTCGTAGGGGAAAAGCAAGCGTGGCGTCCGCGTCGTCGAGAAAGAGCTGGGACGGGCAGGACAGGAACGGACGGGGCTGGAACACCTTCCCCCGATGAAGCGTTAATAGCAGCATTGATACTAAGGCACGAATTAAACTGCGCCGTCTGTTTCATCTCCGAGCGGAAATTAATTTCGCCCATCTCGCTACCTGCCGGACCGACTACAGATTGAGCGTATTTTAACGAGAACGCCAGATCCCGTTTTACGTTCCTCCCCGACAGATTAACGGGTAACAGAGCACGCCTATTCTTCTCCTATTTGGCTTTGCATTCCGAGTCACGTTAACGGTCACGTACCACCCTCTGCTTTCCCTTTACCATATTATTGCGTCGGGGAGCGAATTTGCAACGCGCCGAGGGGCCATCCGTGTGACGAAAATCGGGCGAAACGGATTTTTATAAATTACAATACTTCAGCATTGAAAAGGAAACCTTTGCGAATTGGCTATTCGAATATACCTACTACGTACCTAGTTGGTAACGAAGTTCCATAATGAAAACGGTAATTGCGTCGATCGCGACGCGAGCGAGTATTGTCAAAGTGCTAATCGATCACTGGCATCGAACAAATGGTAATTAATATATAATTAAGGAGGGAGATAATGATCCTGTTGAACCGTGAATAATGACGCGATGAATAAACATCGTTGAGTAATTTTAGTCGAATATCGGGGACAGAGAAATTACAGCGTGTATATCTTGCTTTTATTATTAAAACAAACTTCTCACCGATGACGTACGAGCGACGTAGGTATGATTTACTATTTCAGCCCATTCAGCGGTAGCTCGAGGGAATAGTTTGTAAAATATCAATGGAAATAATTTGTTAAGTAAGTCGTATCGAGTCGCTGGAAGGAGCGCGCTGGACGTGGAACACCGCAGCTCGCTAGGAAAATTGGAACAGAATGGACGCGAAATACCAGCGGGTATCGAGCTCAACGACGCGAATTTTGCGAATTTTCGATAATTACCGACAAAGTAATGGAATTGTCCAGCTGCCGTGGCTATAGTCGAACTTGGAGCAAATACCTACGCGAAGTGATACCGATTCAAACGAGTTCGGGCAAAACGAGTGCGTCATTGAACGATTGTTACGTTTGATTGGAAATTAATGCTGATTAAATGAATGAATGCGGGGGCACGTAAAACTTTCTAATACCCAAAGTGAATGATGGATCGAATGGAGAATAAACAGACGGAGAGAAGCTGGAATTACACGGAGAGGAGTGGCAATTAGCATAATAATGAGAACGTATTTGCGAGCATGTGAATTTCTACGGTCGATGATAGACTGGAGGGGATAACAATTCATGAGGTACAAAGACATCTTGTAACGCATATATCTCGCGAGATGATACATAAAGATAACAGGACGGCTGTAACTACCCAGCTGGATCCAGGAAAGTTTCCTTGCATAATACAGCCTGCCGCGCGAATCTTATTTTATGAGCGACACGCACGGGCAGCGATACCCCGCAAAATAATTCTTATCGAAATAATAAATGCATGGATGCGCATCTTGAGACTCGGGATGGCTTCTATCCTGAGACGCTAGTCTCGTCCCAGCAAGTTGTCGTAACGAGAATTAATCGCAGCCTGTCGTCCATCTCATTCGGGTCGCTGATTTTCGAGATGACAAAATGAGATGGCGTGTCGTTGTCACTGATTTATTGAATCCCCGTGCAACTGGAGCCTGGAAATTGTCTTTCGTTTCGCGAGCTTCGTCTCCCAGTTCCATCCAGTCTAGTATATACGTATATCGTCGGGTCCTTACTTCCTGGACGAGAAATGTAACAGCAACGGCACATTTAGCAAAAGCGACACGTTCGATTGTTAGATATCGCGTGACAAAAGCAAAGCGAACGTAGAGATCGAGTTTCAGACGTTTCAAACTGTTAGCGCGTTATAAAGACGAATGCAACGCTGGGAATGTTATTACAGAAAAGTCGTAGGCAGAAGAGAATCCTACGGATGGGTTCGGAGACTTGCTAACGCAGTTCAATTTCCTCAGCCATTGTGAAGCGTTCCGTGTTCATAATTCGATCCGAAGCAACGTTTCATTCGATCCCTATTTTCTCCGCGTGGCACATCGATTTCCGGCGTAATCGAAGAATGCGCGTGCCGCGCGGAAAGCCAGCCATTCGTGTGGATAAAGTTCGAGGGAGCTGAGAAGGATGGTTCTCGAGGCGCCAATGAAATTTGAACGGAGGAGCAGGTTAGCTGATGATTCAAACGTTATCAGAGGAGGACACGCGCACTCGCCCCGTCTACGCGAAAAGACGGCTTTTCCACGGCTGCTGCACCGCATAAATGATACATAAACACTAGCCTGTAAGTGTGTACATAAGCGCGGAAAGCGCGGTGCCAACCGGCGCGCTGCGCCGCGCGGTTCCACGTAACGAGACGCTTCAGGAAACTCGGCAAACATACATAGGAATTGGAGCCTACTCTCGTATCCCTCGTAACCTTCCGTTTCTTCAGCTGGAGTAACATCGGCTTGTCCTTTTCCTCCATTTTTCTCTGATTTCCGAAACCAGTAGCATCTTAATATTTCTCTACCGTTAGTAGAACAGTCTACAGTTCGTTTGAACGATTCTAGACGATATTTCTTCTTCGGTAGTTTTTATACTGTACTGGCAAAGAAGTGACAAGATTGCTTCCGCGAAAATGCCGATCTTTTTGTTCGTTTGCTCGGCTAAAGGGTGCCATCGCGCCACGCGCATTTTGTAGATTGTAGAGAGACACGGTCTCCAGAGCTTCGCGCGAAGCGTTCGTTACTCCGCGATTTCGGAAATGTATTCTTCCAGGTTGATGGGGGCGGAAAGATGCGCGTACTCTCAGCCCGCCTGGTCGTTTCAGCACTCTTCACCGCGCCACTGTGTGAAAAAGAAATGGAAAGCAGTCGGCATAACGGACGCATTGACGTGCCGAAAACTTGGCGTGGTCGTTTTCTGTCACCGCTTCGGCGCATCTATGGGTTCGAGCGAAAAGAACGACAGCGAATAAAAACAGAAAAATTCTACTCGAACGCTTTTAGCTACGAAACTGCTTGCCCGAATGCGACGCGATAGTGCGCGGAGACTTCTCGTCGTTTCGCCGGGAGACGACTACCATTTGTTAATCCTTCGATACATTTTCAGCTGCGATGACGAATTTCCACGGTACGATATTTCACTGATAAAGGAAATCGGTAGCCGCGCAACTTTAAATATAGCGCGAGTACTTCTTGTGATATGGAAAAGGGTAGGTACATACGTGCGTTGCGAGTTGCAACACGTCTCCCGTCAAGCAGAATGATATCTCTTTTACCAAAACAGCTTGCCTTTATACGATGCAAGGAGCATTAGATGCGAAGGTGGGTACGCTTGCCAGCTTCTCGAGGCCCTGTAAGGATAATGCTGCAGACAATAATAATAATTATTCGCCTCGCGGTGCTCGTAATTGCCGAGTGTAACTCGTGATTCCACGGTGTCCGCCGCATGTACGAAGTTTGCTAGGAGCGCAAAGCGGCGCGCTGCGATGGAAATTTCCACCGTAATGCGGTTATTCCGTGGCCCTCCTTTTTCACCCCGCCGAGGGAAGAGGAGTAAATTAATTCCTGTCAAATGATTCCTTCCTTTTCCTAATATAGTCCAAACAATTCAGTCTGCAGGCGGAACACCCGCGTTCCCGGCAGCTCTTGTTCCGCTTAGGCGCGCACACACGATCCCACTGTGCTTTCATCTTTGTCCCGTTTGGCCGGCTGCCGCCAGCGTTTCGCGCGATAACACCGAGATTATTGCCGTCTGCGACGGCACCGGGAAGCTCCTTTCGTGCCTGCTTTATAGGTGCGAGTAACGAAGAAAGTTTGGGAGATTTCAGCGCTAACGAGATGCTCCGTGCATGCAGGCAGAGCGCGGTGGAATCTGTTGCGCGATCGTAGAAATCTCGATGCTTCGCCATCGGCTCTTCAAAGTCAATTACCTTAATATCGGGGAAAGTACTTGGCTGATTAAAACGCTCTATTGCTTCCCATTTCCTACTCCCGCCGTTCGCGACGCTCCAACGAAGGAAATGTCTCCTCGATAAGGTGTTCGCCAACGAGTTACCTGCCGCTGAAAGTATTTGTATTTGCCGAGTCATTAACTACGCCGCGGAATCAAAGTTTATTTGATTGCATCAATTATGCAGGGAACGTTCACCGGCGTGGCTCGGTGTATGAGAGAGATGATCGCGGTTGGATCTGAGATTATCCGAAATCTGAGCAGCATGCATACCGCTACTTGGCAAGTTCAGCCGAAGTCGGGCCCTGTTTGTTCACCTAAGATCGTCTGCCTACCGTCGAGCATACCAGAATCCAAAGTGACTGCATAAGAAAGTTTGGACGACCAACTAACTTATCACTCCATGGCTCCCGAGCTTTGAATCGATTCGAAGTTAACGCAAACGTTCTTGTTGCTCGAGTAATTCGCAGCCGGATGTTTGTGTCGTAAGAGATTTCGGCTATTCCCGCGGATGAATTAGAAAGGGGAAGAGCGGGGGATAAATAATTTAGGCGACACTCGTATCGGCTTGGCGGGAATTCAAGAGGAAGAAGGAACGAGGAGCGAAACTCCGTCTTGGCCATCGAGCCCATCGAGCCCATCGACATAAAGGAGGATTTTCAATTAAGGCACAGCGGTTTCCCAGCTCGTCGAGAGACCGTGCCGCGGTGTTCCCGTCACGAGGGCGTCCGTATGCCGAGAAAAGGGAGGGAAAGAGACCGGTAAAAAGCTTAGCTTAACGCGGCGAGGGTGTAGATTAACTGACGCGTCCGTGGCTCGCACGCGGCTTGCTCGGCAATGGGAAAAGCTGCTTAGCCGTTGGAGAAGTCTGCAGCCTACACCCTCTTTGGATCCGCGCAACTTTGCCCGAGGGTCTTGCACAATGCCAACTATAACTTATGCGCCATCCTCCCTCCCCGTCCTCCCCGTCCTCCCCCCGACCCCTCCCCGTCCCTCCTTCACTCGAGAGTAGTGGCTGCATTACTCTTTCATTCGCCTCAACCCCCCTCGCGGTTTCCCTTTGCATACACGCTCGCGTGCCTTCACTGCGACACCGTGTCTGTTCGCTTTTCCTCCGCGACGAGTATGGACTCTTTCAATGACAGCGTTTTCCAAGCTGTTTTAACTCGCAACGCGTCTTGAAAACCTGTCTCAGCTGTCCGACCAAACGGATGCTGCTGGCGTTTCGACAGCTAGCCCCGCACAGTTTTACGCTTTTTTTCTTTCCTCTTTACGCTTTATAACCGTGCACTGCTTATGTAGCGCAAACGAACACCCAAGAACCAGGGATAAATCGCTAAGCACTAACAGCAAGTAGACAACGTGCAAAAAATATTTACCCTTTCGATTTAACGTTTCAAAAGTTTACTATAAAAATAAGAGCGCTAGGTATATTACTTTCGCTACAGAATTTTGTCCCCCCTTTTTAACTTCGATGTTAAGACCATTCTCGTATAGAAACAACCAGCTGTTTCGTATCGGTTCATCTATGTCGGATGCACGAGGGAACAGTATCCACCGCAAATACTCTCCCAAAAATCTGTATCCCAAGTTGGGAAACCCTGTTTCAGTGAAAATATCCGTGTATGCGCGGCCCGATTGACAACATTCCACCGTTGCGCGGAGGCGTGCGGTTGCAAACGCATTGCTTTTTCCGTAGCGGTTCTTCCATTCGTATTCATACACCCTTTTTATCCGCTTTGTCTTCCTTTCCCTTCTACATGGGGGATCATGTCCCATTTTCTTGTTCCCTCCCTTTTTCCGCTGCATTTCTTCATTATGTCCATCTTCGTTCCCCTCATTGTTATACAGAGCGCGCCGAGAAGCTTACGTAAAATCTGGCGTATAATAAAATTTCTCCGGTAAGTCTTATTCCAAATAATAAGAGCGTCTGTCTCGGGAAATTTGACTTTCTCAATTAAATAAAAGGGGATGACTCGGTGGACGATAAAGTGAGAGGGAAATATTTAGAAAATTTCGACAGAGTTCTAAGAGACTCTGGATTAAGCTACATTTTTGGTTCCATTTGCAACAGCTACTTCCCATCGACAGCTTGGTTTTTTGTTTCCGACCCTGACACCTCGGAAGCCAGAGGATTTCGAAAGGTGACATCCCTCGAAATTGATGAATGAATTTCGTGGATGGCAGAGTTGCACCAGTCACAAAGGTAATCGATTTTTAGAGCAGCCACTTTTCGCGTTGCAGCCCGAATTACGAGACGCCCGGGCCACGAGTATTCTCCGACTACCCGGTGAATTATTGCCGGCGTAATTGTTTCTCCGATTCGTTTCGTATCCGTTTCCTTGGAAGCTTTGGTGGGAGCGATTACCGAACACCATGCCCCACCGAATTGGCTAGTTGTTCCATTGTAATTGGGAGATTAATCGTGTCAGTGACGATTCTATTTTCTCGGGAACAGCGTCGCTGGAACGCCACGGCCGCGTCGGAGGAAACAAAGTGGCTCGGCGTGTCGGGGGATCGCGCGGAATAAAGATTGCGAATAATAGAGACACGTAGCTTTCCTTGCCTCTAATTAGTAGCGACGTGTCCAAGGCGGGGTCCAAGTCGTTTTAAAGATACCGAAACGGGGCAACCAATGGAAAAGACTTGTCGGTGAAGCGACGACAAAAAGGCCAGCTTCTTATTCTCGAGGTCACGTCGAGTCTTGGCAAATCTCCTGGTCCACGGAACTTCTCCATTGTACCTCCTAAAGTCCAGGGAATAACAGCGCTGCCCGGTATATCCGGCGACTGTTCGAGGAATGGCTTTCATGCCGAGAGTGTATAATCTAGATGGGTAACGAGCGTGGAACCACGATGGACGAATTTCGCGACGTCTCCGCGGGGCCACTAAAAGAAGAATTCTGGACGTAAACGATCTTCGCGATAGTTTTGCTACCACAATGACGACGATCCTCTTATATTTCAAACTCGCGAACACGGCAACACTTATTTCCTTTCTTCCGTCGCGTTCGAGTGAACGCAGAGTTGCGTTGCATCTGTCAATTATTCGATATTACAACGTCACCCGATTTTATCGCGTGATACACATGTCCGAGTTTGTTGAAGATCGCTTGGCAAAAGTTTGAAATTCTTGCGAGAAAATTGAAGCACGAGCTACCGCAGACAAAAAATTAATTGGAAACATTCTCTATGAATTATACATTTCAGAGGAACGCGGTAACAAGCAACGTCTGAAAATATAATTATGGAACAAAAAACTCCTCTTGGGTAGTGCAATTTTTTGTACACTGCTATATTTTGGGTTGCACACTCGCAGCTATGTTAATTACAAGAATTTCCTCGAAAACACGGTTGCGATGAAAATATTCCGTTCCTCCGTTTTCCTTCGTTCACAGCAGTCAACCGGTATTAACAGATTATCTTCACCGAGGAAGCAATTCTCAGCAATCGAGTCCCCTTACGTGCCCTGAGACAATTCTCAGCCGTGTATAAGGTAGCGTTTCAGTTACAGCGTAGAAATGGTAACGCAGCGAAGGTGAATCTTCGGATACCCGCAATGAGAATATTCCTGGGTGAGTAGCAGCCTGCGGTAGGTTCGCTTATGCCTACACGGGTGTGTTCACTCTTCGGTGGGAATATCTCGAATGGAAAGGGACTTTTAAAAAGAGGACTCCCTCCGTAAAGATGTCGAGTTATGATAATTTTCACCCTCGGCTCGGGGGCCGGCGCGGCGCGGCGAATGAAAGTCACGGGGTCGAAGATAAGGCCGCCGGGCGGCGCCGGAAAAATCGTTTTTCATCAAATCAACGGGGCCGCGCGTTATTCCCGTGCGGGAGGACGCGAGAGAGGAGCAGAGTAAGGGACAGGATCGTTCGGGGAACGCGCGAACAGCTCATCGACAGGGAGGATGCTGGAGGGAAACGAACGCAGTCCGCGCGTGCTAACGTATCTCTATGGAAATAAAACGAGCCGAATGGATTTACAGGGGCAGCGTTGACGTCCCTTCGCCGGAACGAGGCATTTTGTCGTAGCATCCGAACCAGCGTAAGCCACTTTCCCGGCGAGGCAATTCGTATACGCAAATATATACATACATCTTATTCATTCGCGTTGCAATGAAATTGAATGCGTAGGTACTTTCGCCCGCGTCCCTTTTATCCGGTCCTTTCTCTCTTTCAGGCATTCCCTACCTCACCTTTTGATCCTCCGACTTCCACTCCATTCTCTTCACCGTTCCTTTTATCCCTTTCCGACTCTCGCGCTCCCTCGTTTCTCTCCTCTTCTCGCGGACAGAATGTTTCCCCGCTGCTCTGTAGCGCAGCCAGTCAGCCCGTAGAACTTCGTCCCGTAGAACAGAGGTTCCCCAATTATTATTATGAAGGCACAGTTCCAGCCACCACGTCCAATTATACCTCGCAGAACTAATCTGTAAGTTTCTTTGGTAAATTTCGCCCTCGCAACTGGTAACAGGATTTTAAAAGCATAACTCATCCTGCCCGCCGCAAGCAGTCACGCGAAACAAGTTTCTGATACGGGAGAGGGGGCGAGTTATTGCTTCTTCGTTACGTTGATGGGAATATTAAGAACCGCCACCGTCTCCGATTAATACGTACCGTTACGACACTGCAGCGAGCCACGCGCTCGTCGACTTTACGATGGTCGTTGCGTCCTCGTACTTACGGCTCCTCGTGCCCGGGATGCAAATGGCGAAAGTCTACACACACTCGCTTTCTCGGCAAAAAACGGCTCGTTAATCAGCACCGTAGATTGCTAACGCCTCGCCGAGTATTTTCACGAATTTTATAATCACTTTATTTCGCGTGTACGCGTCGCGCTACACTGGATAGGATATCCAGCCGTATTATCTTATTTTCCTCGCGAGAATTTTACACGTTTACGCGATTTATTTTAATCTCCCTCGTCCCGAGTTTTTCTAGATAACGAGCCTTTGGGAGCTGCAACTTTCTCTCGGCTTACGGGATCATCGCGAAATGCGACAAATTCCCCGCCTTTCTAAACAATCCAATTAATTACAAAACTCGTTGAAATTTTCCGTCGATTCGTTGAACCGCGGATAAAGCGAGTCGAGTAAAAGGCTAAACGCCTACCTGTATTCTAGTGGAAAAGATCAAAGCTGGCAACCACGGCACCCCGGTTCGTTTCGCATTTTTACAGCGAGCAGCGGGTTACGGAGCTGGATGAGCGTTCGAAGCTCGATGCAACGGGTTACGTAAATTGAACCACGCGAGAGATATGTGTTCCTTGGCTCCGCGCGAACGTAAGTAGATGTTCTCCAGCAAACTTTCACCCGGAATAGCATTCTCTCGTGCATAGGCGTCTTGCGCGATTCTCACGAATATTTGCCATGCACTCCGCTCCGCTGCAGTCGTATTTATACATTCGATACTTTCAATACCGGTACACATATTCGTCAAACAAATTTCCATACGACCTTCCGGCTTCCATCAGCGACCGTCCAACCGGTCACGTGTAGTATTTACGGATTCGCCTACTTTCATCCTTTTTCAAGCCGCTCGACAGCGATCCATCGCACTGTCCACCCTTTTTAATGTTTCTTTACTTCTGAATACGTTCGAATGTAAACTCGCTGTTGCGTATAAATTAAGCTTAACCTTAACAAGAATCTTAAACACAAAATGCTTCCTCCGTATAAGTGAAAGTAACTTCCTGTTCCATAATGCATTTCTGCCCATTACACTAGGACTTTAATTATGCCGCGTACAGCGCACGTTGCGTAATGAAACTGGCCACGCTAGAAATGTTCCAGGCGTTGCTGCGTCGCGACTGGTCGATGATTTTTCTGTGAAAGCGATCTCTTAACCCGCGAGTTACGTAAGCCACGATTTTTGAATTAGGTAAACAGTCGGTTGTAAATGTTTCGAGGCTATTGGAACACATCCTTCGCCTTCCGTTACGTTAAAAGGGAATTATCATTGTGCTACGTCATTCCTGTCACTAGACGTTTCTCATTCGAGGCATTCTCGTGTATTTTCAAGGTGTAAGCTGTTCAAGTGGACCACTTCGAGTGCCTCGCCCTGTATAGAGTGAAAGCGCGGAAGCCAGGTTGAATGTATCCTTTCTGAAGAGAATCGAACACCGAGGATCGATGGAATGGAAAGTACGAAAGGTGTGCAACATTCGATACTGGACGTATGAGAGACCTGAGAGCTGTATTGTCTAAGCGATCGCTGAAAAGTCCAGGAAGCAATAGTTAGAAATATTTTGGGAAATTACAAAGTGCCTGCGCCGATGTCAAAGGAAACGAAGCGACGCCTGCGGACTATCCTCCTGAAATTCATAATTAATCGATAGGGGAAAGAGGAAGCAGGAAGATCGATGCAGTGGCATCGCTGCATTCTCCGTCTATGCAAACTTCTCCAATTATTCGGCCAGCCGTTTGAGCGATACCGTTGACCGTACTCGGGAACAGCAGCATTCAAATTAACTGGGTAGATCCCAGTGTTATTGTACGGTTGCATTCGCAGCACGGTGGGAAGCCAAGAGAGGAAAAAGAACGATCGGACTTCCGTTTGTAAATGACATTTTCTTTTTACGCAAGCGGAACTCTACGGACGGCGAAGGGAGCAGGAGGGGGGGTTGGGAGGAATTACCTCGCATTTTAAGGAATTAAGTCGTGTCCAGCGGAAAATTCTTCCACCAATCTTGCGCAAATATGGGATTCGTTGGAACTACATTCACAGTCACAGAATATCTTCTTCTTTTTATTAAAATCCTGCAACTCCCGTAAAAAGTTTCGTAAAGATAAGGTAAATGGGTGCATTACTAAACACGCATGTAAGAGCTTTTTTTTTTCACACGCCAGAGGCAATTATTAGCATGACATCGTACGTAGTATTTTCCTCTTGTTTATCGACTTGTAAACATTATTAATTCTGCGAGCTATATTTCCGTTTGTCATGCTCTATTGCGTTACGAGTTTATAAAGCAAACAGAATATAAAGCTAAAGAACTCTCTGAACTGTGATCAGCTTTCCGGAAGATGAAGCTCCGTGCGAAGAAATATTTATCCTACACTTTCAACTTTGATTTTGTACAAATGAATGTTTTAAAATCATATCCTGCGCTAAAAAGCACGTCGCGCAACACATTCCTGTGCGCGCCGAAGGTTCCGGGAGTTCCGGGTGACTTACGGTTCGAGGTATTTGACAGGTACGTGACGTCTATAGAAGAGGAACGCGAAGAGGAGGGCAGCTGCGGCGATAAAATAGAAAACTAGTCGAAAGATCTTCACGATCCTGATATTGGCCTCGTCCACGCAATGCTTCTTGGCGGTGGCGGCCGCGCAGAGAACGTAACTCTCGATGTCGATTTCCGTGGCAACCGGAAATGCATCTTGGTCTTCTGGGGTGAGACGTTGCTGGAGCAGGTACACACGATTCCTCTCTGCTGACCACGGCCTCGATGAAATTGACTCAAGGGATCGAAGTGCATTACGAACTCTCCCGTGCTCTTGAAGAAGCCTGCGGAGAAGCAAAGGTTTTTACCTCGACGACTGATCTTCTCCCCCTCCCCTAATGCCGGCCTCCTTCCAACCCTCTGTCGCCCCCTCCCTTCCCCCACCCCCGCGCGTCTTCCAGTTGCATCTATTTCTTTCAGGAGCAGCGCCACTTCGCTTCACCCAACCCGTTCCGATTTCCCTCCAACTCCTTTTATGCGACAAGTTCCACGCATCCTTCACCTTCTTCCTACTCCCACCCCGACTCCTCTGACATAAGCGTGCATCCATTCCGTTCGATCTAGCTCGCGAAGTGTTTACCGCTTCTCGAAATGTCAACGCTCGACCCTCGAACAGACGCGGACCACCGCGACAAATGCAATGAAACCGGGATGTCACTCTAAATTCCGAACCGCGGGAAAACTGCGGATATTGAGTTGCCACCGGCTCCAGACGTTGCCACTCGTCGAACTCGACCCTTTGGCATCGGCTAATTAAAATTTCATCGCTCTTCGCTAACGAGTTACTCGCGGGGTTCCCTCCGTTGAAACGTTCCGCGGAATTCTCTCTACACGCCTCGCGCAGCTTTGCGGAATAAGAACAGAGGCTGTTTGGTCGATGGTTCGCACTGTCGTCGGAGCAATCGACGATCGAATCTGTCTTTGCTGACGCGCGCGTAGATTTGTAATTAGTCAAAAGTATCGGTTGCTTAATCGCCTGGTGTAATTAGACACAGAAGCCCAGCCGTAATTTCCACCGACTGATGAACGGGCTTTAGACGTCGCGCTCGAAACAACGCGCACCCACACGAGTGCATAGATCGATGCGATTGACTCTATATCGGTTCCCGAGGGTCGGAACTAATTGCGGAACTTGTCGAATGACGGTTGATGTTTCGGGGGTAATAAGGAGTGGCAAGTTCTATGAGGCGAGCTCTGTGCATCGAGCTTTATCGGATTTACAATTTCCTCGGCAGAATTCGCGAGGAAATTCGTGCTTAAAAGTTGAGCATGTTTGCTGTTACGGTATTAACGCTATGTATATCGCGACTGTTCTATCGAGAGTACATCATCAATAATAGACGATAGAGAGGAAATTGGTAAAAGTTTCAGCTCGCGTAGCGGGGCATGCATAAAGGGTATAAAGGGTAAATGGACGGAAAAACATCTTCCGTTTAGCGTGACGACGGTATAGAATATTTCATAACTCGAGTACAGAATCCGATAGGCAATAGAACTCTCTCAACTTTCCATAGGCAACGATTAAACTCTATCGACAGGACCGCGAAGAACGGGCGACGAGAGCGACCGGACGAACGTTTTTCGTTGAAAATGTAAGTTGCAAACGGTGCGGCGCGGCCCCGCAGTTTCTTCGCGAACTGCTGGCTGGACGGGGAATCACGCGGAGGGAAAAGTTAAAATCGCGCGGACCAGTTCTCCGCTGGCAAAGAAACGTATTTCAATGAGAGAGCCGTCAGGAATTTTCGGGAAGTTTCTCCGTCGCCGGACCAAACTCGCGATTTTTAAAAGCAATCAGAGACCGAGCCCGCAAGTTTCCCCGCGGGAAAAACGAGTTCCCTTTCGGCTGTTTGTCTTTTTGCCTCCCTCGATCCACCCCCTCCGGCCTTCTCCACTGTCCCGTCGAATACCGCGGAAAACGTGTTTACTTTGGTATTCGGCTAAATCGTAGTTTGAGACAACTTTTACTTTTTTACGATTGCATCGCATTTGCCAAGTGTGCCGCGGTCTTTTCCCAGCGTAGCCTTCAGCAACTGAGTGCATCCCGTGCGCCTCCGCGAACACTGTGATCAAACTTTCCTGAAAATCTTTCTCAATGGTTCTTTCCGGCAACTTCAGCCGCGGATTTCCTCCGACCCCCTCCTTCGCGGGCTCGCTCGCGACGGATAACTCAACTCCGTTTCCCGGGAATTCATTCTCAAGGGTCGCGTACGTACAGACTCCGGGTCCCCAGCTTTAGCGCGTCGCGTCGCAATGGAAATTGACTAGAAATTGCGGACCGTGCGAATCGCGGAATATAATGAACTGCCAAGAAGAATTCTACCGCTCGATGGTGGGAGCCAACTTTCCCCATCGAGATTGTCCACGATTACAGACCAACTCGGGATCGTACAAAGTTTCCGATCGACGTGGATTTCATCGGCTCTCGGGCTGAATAGTCGCGGTGCCCTTTCGCAAATTTCTCTAGGTTCCCTGGAAAGTAACTTCTCCAGTGTCAACAGACTCCCTTCGAACTCGATAACCGGGCAAATCTCGGATATCGTAAATTTCCAGTTCGTTATACCTCTTCTTCGCTCCGAGCAGGCCAAGAATCGTGTCGCAAAGCGCGGATGGCAACCATTCAAGGAACAGCACCAAAAGCCAATGCAGGACTGCCACAGACGTCATTCCGCGCAGCCCAAAAGTCGGGTATGCAAACTTTCGATTGCCCCGGCCACCCTGCTTAACCAGGTCGTTCCATGTGCACCCGATCGGTGCCGCATTGTATACCACTGCCCCCTTTATGTCTTTCCTATGGTAACAAAAAACAGCAATCATATACATATGTTCCCGAATTTAAGAGTAAGCAATATAAATGAATAAATGAATACAGAATATTACAACGCGACTGTTCTTTTAGCACGTTGCTCAACGACTCTCTGAAAGTGCTGGCGATCTTCCGTTGGATCGATGGAAGATGAAACTTTTTAGGGGAAGTGATATCGATCGCCGAGGACCGCCTCGATTCGGCATTCCGGCCGCTACTATCATTTTTACGTACGTATAGTAATTCTATTCTTAAGAAATTCGAAGGAATGCTTGCACGCGCGATACAATTACAGTCCAAAATTAATTGAGCCCGCAGCTCTCCGCGTTTAAAGGGTAGGTTCTATAAAAAGAACAGCCCTATCGCGGTATATGTAGAATACGTGATGAATTTAAAATTTTGCCATGGAATAAATTGTGGTCGTTAAACTCCAGCCCCTTGTCACAAACGCTTTGCTTTGAAAAACGAACTTACTAAGGCCCGAAGTAGCAGAACAACAGTTCGTTCTTTCATTATCGTCGCAATATCATTGTCGACGTCCATTTCACTGGGGCAGAAAGCAGGGTATATAAAATCCTTTACTGCACGAACAATTTACTCATTTCTAGCTGAATTCCTTTCTTGGATTATCGCATAATAAACTGGAAGCTACATAATGCCAGCGATCTAGCGAATCATTAACAATACGTCTGTTAATCAACAGTCAAATACGATTCTTTTCTCTGTACACCTATAAATAATTACCGATTCGAAGTTGGTATCTAAAAATGGCAAAGTGATCCTTACATCCAACATGCGAATACCTACTTGAGTCATATGTGCTTCTGGGAGAATCCAATCCGCGAAATTGAATAGAATTGTAAAGCTGCTTTAGCTATGTTACCAGCTATGTAACATGAAAAAAAAACGCGGCAGTAGTTGCGCGTAATTCTTCGTGGAACAATAGCCAAGGCTATTTGGACCGGTAAACCGCCTTAATGCGACCTTCCGCCGGCGCTGCTCGATGCCCCAAATGTTGTGCGCTTAAACTGCTACCTTTACCTAGTCCCCTCAAAAGAGACTGGCATGCCCTCATAAAACGAAACCGCGTTCATTTAACGTAAACTTTAATTGCAACGTTTTATGGCTCTAACAGCGAGGGAGCCGGCTGTAGGCATAAAGACTCGCGATTTTCCACTGCCGCCTCGATCGTTTCACCTATAATACGACTTGCGGTTCCACGCAGCGAACAGCTTGTTTAAATTCTACCTAATATTTCTATTACGCGGAATGTTCATAAGGCAAACTTGACGATTGATTATTTAACTCTGCTCGCAGCGGTTTACATAATAACGAGCGAACGAGTTACGCGTATGCCGTGCAACGGTTTCCTTCGCGTCGATTAACTTTCTCCCATGTTCGCACTAGAATTACTGAACACCGTAACGAGCGCGAAATTATTCCAGGATTCAGAATTATTATGCGAAGCTGAATTATGTAAGTAAACAACGGTTTTCTAGATCAATGTTTTCTGACAAGCAAACTGTCAGCAACGCTGATACGAGTGGGTGGCTTCGAAGCGAACCCGCCACCCTGACACATTTAAATTCTGTTTCATCTCTACCCTTTCGGTATATCGTACCTCTGTGCAGTGCACCTATAATCGTAACAGTATTTAGCCGAATCGCATGGGTTTAGTAGAGAAAGTGGAACACGCGAGAGCAGGGAAACATAGTCGACTGGCAAGGGGAAGAGTAGGATGAAGAGAGCACTTACGCGGTGGCTCGTTCCCAAGCAACGGCGATGAGGGTGTTGACCGTCAGGTCGATTGGAATGATTTCCGCTTGAAGCTCAGACTTGCCCAGGGCGAGGCCAGCTCCTACCAGGAAAGCTGTCGAACCTTTGAGGACGTCCACGTAACCGGGACCGGGCTCGCGGTGAGCAGGGCCAACCAACGGAATCCGCACCACAGCTATCGCCCCATCAGGCACGCGTTCGTTCTGCAACGACTCGGTGATCTGTCCTCTGTGTCGGAAAATGCTCGAGAGCCCGACCACCACCTCCAGCTTGGGCAGTTCTTGGCAAAACTCGTACACCGCGTCGTGCGGCCCTGCCGCGTGAAACGCCACGCTGACACCACGCAACAGTCCCTTGTCCTCTTTGCTCATGCCGAGTCCATCGTACAGTAGATTACCCTCCAAAGCCTTCACGCGAGAAATCGCGTCTGGATCCTCTGTCCGTAGCCTCTCGAACCTGTGGCAAACGAATACGGGACTCGTTGTTTGTCGGCTTGGATATCGGCCAGCTTTCAGGCGGGTATCAAATTCGATGATATTCCGAATTATGAGCTGCTCCCGGTTCCCACGGGTCGTAAGAAAGCGCTCAGGGTTGTTGGATGAGAAATTCAATCACTGTTTGTGATACTTGATGTTTAACTTTCCGTATAATACTAATAGATTAGACACGTGACTGAGTTGGAGAATTTTTCCCTGTAAGTACTTTTTAACATGCCCTTCGTTCGGTAACAGCAGCTTTCGATTCTCAGTGCACTTCCCTGCTCGAGACACGTAACGCGCGAAATTGTGGGCAAACACTGTTTTCAATAACAGCTGAGGGCGTCTCAGGCACACTTCCACGCCCCCGACTACGGATACTCTATTATTGAACGACTATGCACGCCATAACCACTGGGTCTGCTATCCTATCAGCAGTTTGTCGCCTGGAACATCTAATTTCAGAGGGGTTCAAGATTCTTGAACCATATTTCTGATTTTGCCCTTTAATTTTTTACTCCCTTAATCTCGCTACTTCAATAGTTAGTAACCTAACATAATTCTTTTCAATGCCATTAGAACACTTTAGTTTTTAACCAGTGATGCACGCGTTACGGAGCGTCTTTGAATTTCCGCAAAAAAGAAGTGCAGAATCGCGGCGAGACGAATCAATGACCCATAAGCACGAAAACACCTCGAAACGACTCGTCCCTGTGGTTTTAACTGTGCAGTATCATTCGATTGGCGGAACGAATGAAGCGCCGAGATTTCTCCAGGGAGCGTCGCTTCGCGGATTTTAATTCCGCGAAATTTCAGGCGCGTCGACGAATTTCGCGCGAAACTGGTAGACGAAGGATCTCTCGCCGGTGCGGAATCCTCTTTATAATCGCGGTAGAAAGGGCCCCGACGCGTCGGGGAACGCGTGCTAATGAAAATAAATTTGCCCGTGCCGCAGAAAATACCCGACCCGGCCCTTCGTTGCCGTGGTTGAGTTTTGCCTCGCGTGTCTTACGATGCAACCGGGATCGTTACGGTGGACGATCACGTAACGCCGCAATCCAATTTATACGTCTACAAGAGTATACGTACGTGATGCCCGTGCATTTCTCGGTGATGTTGCACGCCGTCCTCTCGAATCAAAACATTGGAAAAAGGGAACAAGCTGGGCCGTGACCCTTCGCTCGGGTAATGGTCGTCTGTAGGATTTTACTCCGGTAATTGCGCGATTAATTTAATGACAGGTTAGCTCTTAATATTCCTTTAAGCAGGTTTGCCAGCCGTTAGTTTGATGTTCTATTCAACGTAGCCGTTTGAAGGATGAATCTATTTCGAGTCACGAAGCAAGTACCTTCAGATCTGAAGGATCCTGTGTTGCGAACAGTGAACGCGAGATAAATAGGCTTTCTATAATTATTTGATGCTGTATAGTGCACGGAATTGTATCTAGCTCGAAGCTTACGTGTCACCGATGAAATGCAATTAATTCCTGACGATGTTTTTACTGTTTCTTTTATTCTTGGATAACTTGCCACGTAACTGTCCCACGTCAATGATATTAAAGCGACAAACAACAGTTATTTCTATACTGGTTCCCAATAGGTACGTTTCGTTTAATGAATAGAGGATGAATATTGCTATCCCTTTTTTTTTTGACTGTACCTATATTTGAAAAGACTGAATGAATTGGCACAATTCCTGGGGGAACTGTTGTATTTCTAATGGAAAGCTAATCCCCATCCGCTAGTGTGTCTAATGAACTCTTGATTAGAATGGAACGCTGTAGCATCTAACGAATGGTTGATTAAAGTCAGACGCAATATCTAACGAATATGCAACCACCGACTGATTACACTGCCGCGATACACTGTATAACGAAGGATCGAATGCAGAGAGACCTGGAGAGAAACAAATAATCGGAGACACAACCTCGATCGTTACGCAAACTAGAATGTTACGGAGAAATAATTTGCTTCCCTCTATTAATTTTACTGAATCAAATAGCCAATAATACTATTTTTTTATTAAATAACAAGTCCACTTGCAGCGCAGAATGCTTTTGTTTTATAATATACAACGTAAAATCAAACAATGGCAAAAGTGGAAATAATACAGAACGCCAATATTTACCGTTGTTTTTCCCCGCAGTAAATGTTTCCGTTGCATCGTTATTAACCATTGTTATAAAGTAAACTTTTGCCGATATTAATATCTACTTGCCAATACTTCCAATTTACCGTTACAATCTTTATAATACCCATTAAGTAATTATACAAACAACCTTTGTACCGCGCCCCGATGCGAACATTCAACTATAGCTTTAAAGCAAATAATTGCAAGGAATATGGAGCAATTGATATGCACGACAGCACCATCTGATCATAGTTCAGGACGGCCCGCGCGCCCGTTTACATTAATTAACTGCACAAACATACGTATTTTCCGCAAACTTCATTACCGCTTTGTAACCATTTACTGTATCAAATATCCACTACAGTTTATAAACAGGTCTTTGAGGGACTTTGCAAATCCCTGCAAATTAACGTACATTCTATCCCGCAAAATCATTCGCGCCGAACCTAATTAAATAAACGTAAGCTCCACTATTTCATTCCTACGTGTCGTCCAATTAATTCTTTGAAAAAAATTTCAATATCGATTCCCTCTCGATTCTAGCGTTTCACAAATGAACTGCCATTCTCTGTAACTCCAAAATTCTATCAATTTGAATGGAAACGCGAAAACAATGTTTTGGCAAAGATATCGCAGTCGACCATGGGAACAGTTAGCTCGATGTTCGCACACTGTATTCCAGAATACAGAATTCGCAAAACATATTTAAAACTCGCGTGATCCTGTTACCAGACAACGAAAGCCGTCATGTATCGAGAATAACAAGAGCGCGACCTAACGCGGGGAACTAAGTTCCAGAAACGTTACGTGTCCCTAAAGTTTGATCGAATAGAAGCTTTTCACGTTCACCAAACCGAGCAGAGAGGCAGATAGTCCGTTTGCGATTGAAAAAAGAACGGAGGAAGCAAAGTTGGCGTTCATACCGAGGCGACAGGAAGATCCTCTTGATCCTGTCGTCTTTATTGAAGCCGTTCCTGGATCTGATCACTGCATAGACTTTGACGTTGGGGAAGGAACGAAGGATCTTCTCGAGGAACGCCCGACCGACGTCACTGGTGGCTCCTGTTAGCAGGAGCTCGCGGTCCGCGTACCAGTCGCGCAGAGACATGCTCATTGACTGACTGATGGGAAAAGAAAGCAGCGGCAGCACGCTGCTCCGCGTTGCAGCCCGCTCAGCGTTCACCCGATCGCTATGCTACCGACTTTCCTTTGCCATTTCCAACGCTATCGCGTTCTAACGCTTGGCTCCTGGAAAGCACTGGGAGGCACGATCGGAGCATGGTGTAGGAGACTGCGGTCCCCCGGTATCTAGCAGAATCGAGGAAATTGATTCCCGAGGTCGACGCTCCGCTGACGCGCGAACAAACTGCTCCTTTCGGCAGAGGTGCTTTCTCTTCCCCGGAAATTCTGATTCCAGGGGTTCGATAGCAACTCTCGACGCGTCGTTCGTTCGACAGTTGGTGGGTAACAAAGTGGAAATTGCGAGGCTCCTCCTCAGCCTGGAAAACATTCGGCACACGGAACGGTTAGATTCAGATTCAATTACATTCGCTAATTTGCCTGCGGATTTACCGATTTCACAAGTATCTACTTACTACTTAGGTAGCGATGACGAAGTATAGCCAACGCTTTTATCAGTGAAATTATCTGATAACCGTGTTAAACTTCTCTGCGACGTTCAGCTAGCTTCTGCTACGATTCAGGATATTAATAAAATACTCGTCTCATATACCGATTTAATTCAATCGGAAGCTTAATAAAATTCCATGCACAGGTTTCCTATTAATGTGATATATAGTGTTGTTGTTGCAGTCCAAGCAGCAACGATACTCGAGTATCAGACAGTCCTTGATCGTGTTCAGACACCTCACAGACGTTCGGGGCATCTTCATGTAAATGAGGCTACCGGTACGTTTACCAAGATTGCCAACAACGCGGAGTTTGCATGAGATCGAGCACTACGTGCTCGCACCGCCGAACGAAGAGTTTGAATATTACTCGCTTATGCACTTACAGACATCCTAAGGTATCCCAATGGTAAACTTAGAAGGATATAACATTATCATCTTGAATTGGGTGGTCCCGAACACGTGGCAGGGTACGCGGAACAATTCCATTTACCTGCTACGAACAACGTCGCGTTTCCATAATCGTATCGAGTACTCAAAAACGAAATTTCAATGCAGCTATCGGCTTTGCCCCAACGGGATAAAATCGTTTTGCAGAAATAAAGAGGAATTCTGCTTTCAATGGCGCTAACTATAATACACGATCAACGTTTTCGCACGTCGATTTCACTGCTTCGCCTTGAATTTTCGAAACACCTACTCGCGCCCGAGAAAGGAGAGGCTTTAAGGAGATTTCGCGCCAAGCACGGCAGCGAGTGAACTCTCCAAATAAATATTAAACGACACACCACGGTGCGGCGCGGAATAATCTCCAGGGAAATGAAACAATCATTAATTTGCATTTAAACAACGAAAATTGTCCAGCGGGCGTATGGTGTCGCGGACTGACGTTAATACACTCGGCGAATCGGAATGGTGACGCTGAATAATTATAAACAGAGAATCCCGGAACATCGGTAGCTCGCTGTTTTTTTTTTTTCACCTTTCCGGCTGGTCGACGCACGATTTTCCTGTAACTCTCCCGTCCACCATCTCTCTTTACCCTCTCGCTTTATTTCCATCCATGAATATGTACATTTTTGCAGCGCGTCCGCGCAGGTGTTTCGCCACACGGCCGGCTATTCGCCTACGACGTGCCAGTTACGCGTTGTTTTCGAATGCAAAATCGGGCCAATTTGAAGGAAACCCCGGAACTAGCGGCGCGAAAGATGCGTCGGCGGGCGCTCTGATGGACGTTCGTTATCAAGGAACGTCGATAGCCATCTCTTCCTCCCTATCGATGACACTGTTTGCTCCCATCACGAGTGTGTTTCGGTCTGCCACTCACTTTCGTCACCTCTTTCCCGATATCCGCGAACTTTGCCTCGGACGTTCGTTTCGCGTATTTTTAGTATTAATTTCTCTGCGAGAAATCTGTCTCCTCGCGATAATTTGGCAGTGAGTCGCGTCGGAGTGCCAGCGCCGCGAATTATAAATTGAACGATATCCGTTACTCGACTTAGGATGGCTATCGCAATTACCGTAAGCGCTATCAGGATTTGCAATTCCGATGGCGAGCCCGAGTCGATATCGATTGGTACTTAATAGAACGCCGTCGTCCGAATTAGGACCAAACGAGATTAGAAAATCTTCGTTAACATAAGTGATAGAATTCGAACGGGGAATCGGTGAAAAGTTTGATCTAATCGCGAGGAAATTGAAACGGGAAGGAAAGTTGAACCGAATATAGGATACAACGTCGTGCAGGAATTAACGCTTCAGAGTTGGATGTAACGAAGCACGAAAGCGGTAAACTATTTTCACTCGCTATTGATTACGTAACACGCGAGTTTAGTTGCAAAATTACGTCACCGTTTCGCGTACCCGCTACCTCGTCGACGGAGACGCGAAGAACGTTACAACGTTGAATTTTTGCGGATTCGCTTCTGCCGAGACTCGCAGACTCGATTCGAAATCATTGCGTCAGTCGACACAACGCCAGTTAATTGCCGTAAATTAATAACCGTTTCGATGCGACGCGGAATTACCGCTCGAACGGTGTAACTGGAGGAAATATCGTAACTGGTCGGAGCGGAGGGCTGGGAGCCGCTACAAATGCGAAACAGTTGATTTCAGCACGTGTAAACGAGCGAAAATTTTTAATTACGATTCGTTCCCGTGATTGCGCCCGGGATTACAAAGAAGCGCAGTATTGCTTGTCCACCTGCATTCCCGACAGAATCGATACGTCGCGCAATAACATTGCTCGTTACGAGAAAATCCAGATCGACAAAGGAAGCAACGACAAAGAACCGTGAAGGTGTTACAGAACAGGCGAGGGAGATCTCGAAGGGAGAAGATTCGATGACCTCGTGGACACGTATCGTGCAAGAGACCACGCCGCTACGGTAAGGTAGCGCACACCGATACAGAGACAAGTCAAGGTGCACGCAAAATTAGAATTTTAAATTCGATCCAGGTATAGCTGTTTAGCAAGAAATGTTTTACAGATTACTGCCTCGGTACGGCGACACCGGGCCGGCGTCGCGTGTTAACCGAACGAAGGTGTAATTACCAGTTGTGCAATAACAAACAAATGTATACACAAAGTGCTTCAATTTGACCAACGCAATTTGTATTCCCGATACTTTCGATTACGTAAGTGTAGGTAACTGTCGCTGCAGTCCAGCGTACAGATACACACAGGCTGTTTCAGGAATATTGTTTTGCAGAAACTTAACTGGGAATGTGATAGAATTCGTATGTCTAAGGAAAGGTGACAGATACAATTTCTTGAAATATCGATCATTTTAGTTGCAAGTGCAATGGAATAAGAAGATTTTACGACCTGGAAAATACATGCAATATCTGTACTAAAGTTTTGGTGCACCCTGTATAGGTAAATGTGTGTCGAACCGTTCCGGTTTCCCGCGTAATCCTTACACATCGAGGCTCAGGCCGTAAAAACCTGCCAGAAACCCTGCTTCGGATTTTAACCTTTCAAATCTGACAGACTTATCGTATCGAAATGCGAGTCTTTTGTTTATCGCGTTCATTTTATTCGGTATAACCAAGAAGCTCCAGCCGCATCTCGTAAGTTTGATATTTCCAAACATTCTCAAGGCAACACTTGGTCGGTGGCGTCGTGCGAGCCAAAGAAGCAATCGCGGTTTTAACGAGCAAAGAACACAGAAGTTTCGCGGATTAAATCTATTAAGAAGCTTTTCGAAAATACTGATGTCGAGCGGGATTTCAATTTGTAAGAAGCCCGGAAGGTACTTTGCCGGGATTAAATCTTTTTATAAAGGGAGATCCGCGCGGAACGCGTAAGAACAAATTACAAGCGAGTTTAAGAATTTCCCGTGGAACAAACTCTACCTGCTCGAAGATAAGGAAAAAAAGAAAGGCGAGCGAAAAAGTATTACATCGAATTAAAGTCAAGGCGAAAGTATGCAGTGAATCTCTCGAACCCCGACGAGCATTTCGTTCCTGTTTAGGGTAAATTTTCCATCGAGAACGGTTTACGTGTAAAATGACCGAGTCCCTTTCAAGCTGCTCCCGTGAAGAGCGCTCAAAGGCCGGAAAAGGGCTAATAGCGTACAAAAGTAACGACGTCCTTAAAGCTGCCTACGCATCACCAGCCTAATTCCTTAAAGTGCTCTTTCGGTACGTTAAATCAGTTTATCACATGCTACGCTGCGCCTTCCTTTTTCCACCGTACCATTCTGAATGGTTAACACGCGATATAAGAGTCGCCGCTGAAAGATCACCTTTCCGAACCATTACTGCTGGCAAACGTTCGCCACCTGTCCTCGGAAACGGTTCACCCTTGGAATGCTTTTTTTTGATAACAATGAACTTTAAGTCCCCGAGCTCTGACTCGTGTCTAGGCTCGCTTAAAATCGCCATTTTCGCACTCTATTTTGCACTCGTGCCAAGTCTTGCGCGCTTAATTTAATCTTTATGTCGGGCTAACTTGATGATATACGATTATTCTTGGAAGCTGCCTAACCGTCGTGCCACGGGCTTCCGCTCAGCGCTTACGGCGCTTACTGTGACTCCTATATCCGTGCCTATTATGCTAAATACCGCGAACCATGAGGAAGCATCGTTTTTACCTTAGAAAGGGAAACAACCGTAGAGATGGGCCATTCGCGATACCGTACGGCTCGGGGTACGCGGAACACATGGAATCGCGCTATTACGCGGCAAGATTAAAATTTGAATTGCTGCGGATACAAATTTCAACGTCCCGCGAGCCATCCAAGGTATCCGTTGCTTTCTAAACAGTATTAATGCAGGTTACGGGCCTGGCACGCGTTATTATGTACACGACGAGGGTAAACGTGTTCTTAGCCTGATTAATCTAGTTGCACAAACACCCGCTAATTTCCCTCGTTTTCATGGCACGTGGGTTTAATCGTAAAACACTGCAGTAAATACGCTTCGCTTTCGGGAAGCACGCGCAACGATCAAAGAGGAAGCTTGAAACTGTTTTATGATTGTTTTATTACTGTTAGACGATGCACCTGCTTCTCTATCTTGGAACATGCAAATGGCACCGATACATTATTTTAAACGGTTGAACTTTAAGAAGAAACGTCTCCCAAGCTCGAAAACACGTATTATTTTAAATGATGGTAATTATCGGAACGAAGGTCGCGTAATTGATCGACCGACAATTGCCAGCCGATCTTGTGACCGTTTTAACGATCATCTCGATGACGCTGAACGTCTCCGTCTCGTTTGACGCGGCCTCGGCCGCTGCCAACATCTCTTCTACAGCGGAGTTTAGGGCACACGCTCTCTGCTCTCGATCGTAAACGTAGCCGAACCTGCAAATGCACTCGTAACCGCCTGGCATGTTGATGCAAGTCTCCCCGTCGTCTGACGAACAACTGTGCTCGCCGCGGCTGCACTCGTTCACGTCCACGCAGAGGCCGAACCTTGATGACCATTCGTAGCCGGGCTCATCACACTCGCAGCTGACATTTATTTGATTCGCCATCAAACTCGGGAAGTCGCGATTTTCTTGCTCGTTTAAAGTGCACGTTCTGTGCTCTGCGAACGAAGGCGATTAATATGTCAGAGCTTGAATTCTTGATGTACGAGATTCTCATATATGTACGTGAAATTAACCGTGTACAAAGTCTATAATTAATCGCCCTTCTTTGCAGGTAGCGCAAGAAAGGCACCGCACAGTTCAAAACACCTTGGATAATTGGTAAACAGGTTTGTAACGATGATTGTCTCGTAGAAAAATTCCAGTTCTCTTGGGCCACTTCTAACCGCGTCATTCTATTAGCGATTAACGCGTCGTCAATAGCTCGCAAGAAAGGAAAGCAAGAAAATGTACGATGGACTATATGCTTAGTTGGATCGGTGAATTAATGGAGGGCTGTAATTATAACAAGAACGTTCTACGTGGGAGAAATTATTCAATGCCACGGAATGAAATTAGCCAAGGTAGCTTATACCGAAATGGGAGCAATCCTCTTACAGCATGAGTAGAAGGTAATTTCTACACACCCGCTGTGTTCCCAGCGTAGCAAGGATTGAGAGGCGACTGGTAACAATCGGTCATAGATCGTATTTGCTTCATGGGGCAACAATGATCAGGGCAGAAGCTATAAAGGGCGCAGGCATACGGCTTTGTGTCATCGGCTCGGGGATCCTGGTTGTGACCTCCGTATTCGATCTGACAGTTGGCGTGATTGCCACAGGACTCTCCGAAAATGCTCAGCTCTGGTACGCCGAGCATCGTGTACCAGCACATGTAGTAACTCACGGTGCTGCGCCACTGAAATCGTTCTAAGTCAATGTTCCTTTGTTTTTCATTGCGTCGACGAAACAGAATTAATAGTGAGCTACTTAATATTCGTCTTTGACACGCAACGAATACAGTGGAAAGTAAAAAAAATTATTCAAGGGATAAAGATATCATCGGTACATCGACCGTTTACCTTCCATCCTGATTGAAAGGTCTCCCGAGGGAAGTATGGGTACTTGCCTATTGGACCTTGAAAGGGAACCATGGTTAGATCGTCACGTCTCTGAGCCGCCATACAATCCTTGCGAACGGCAATCACCTGATCGATATTCGTTGTAACATTCCACTTTTGTTCGTTCATAATCGTGACGGTGTCGTCCTCCCGCCTTAGAGCAGTGAGCTTAACGATCTTCTCGAGATACTTGAGACACTCGACGAAGCTCGCGTCACAATGCCTGCATACACAATCAGATCGATGAACTTGAATCCTTACGATTTCCGCATCACGGATTTCTGTGCCAACGGCGTATCAAACCGTTTAACAGCTCGTCCACGTCACATCTCACCGATCGAGATTACGTTACATTCGGTGGCGTTTCATCGAAACTAACGAAGGATAATAACAGTGCGGAAATAATATTCCTCTTTTAAACCGATAATTCCACCACTTAGAAGTGACTGCCTCCAATTACAGAGTTGCGATTATACTAAAAAATTTAATTAACTCACGTCCGGCGGTATAATCATGGCATTGTTTATCTTGCGTGTTGGAAATTGAATCGTGTAATCAATTCAGCTTCCCGATTGTAAACAGTCTATTTAAAACGAATTAATTAAAGAGGAGCTATACCTAGTCCGCGAATGGGACGTGGATTTTGCTTTGTGTGGCAATATTGCCTCACGCGTTGTCATAACATTGTCGAAGCCCGGTAATTATACCAGGAAGTTATCGAACGCGTTTCGGCGACGTAACTATCGAATAATTCAGTATGGGGGAACAGAGCATCGGATCAGGCTCGGTATCGAGTTAATACCTACGCACTTCCCAATGCAAAGACCTCAGCGGCGGTTTCGGGAATTCCTCGTACAGTCTGCTCGGCGAGTCCTCCGGCCTCTTGTAATAACGCCGATCGTAGTCCTGGAATTTATGCGCCCGGATGTAATAAGCGACGTCTCGGATGATCTTGTTCTTGTCCCAGTTTGCGTCCCAGTCCTCGGTGGCTTCTTCCACGTCTGGCACGTCGGTTATTTTTATGTTGGGATCCATAACCTGTTCCGTCATTGGTACGGTCACCATTTCCTCTTCCTCGTCCTCTTCCTTTCTCTCGGTTGTCTCCTCCGAAGCCCCCGTCGTCGTTGTTGCAAGTGCTAACGTATCCCCCTCCGCCCAGCAAATTGTATCAAGGATATACGCGTGAAAAAATGCGTACAATATTATCCTCATTATTCACGGCTCCTGTAGCACTGTCGATTCTGCATTCTTTACTGGATCCAACTTCAGGTTAAAAACAATTCCTTTAAAGATCGTAACTCGAAAAGTATGAAAATTTGGATAATCTTAGAAATTCGTAAGATGAATTTCGAGTTAGGGAGTTTTCTGACAAAGTTCCTAGATAGTCCAAAATCAGATGCAGCTACTCTACGTGAGAACGATCGCTCATTTCGATGCTCGATCTCTAAAAGGGATCGAAAATATCGAAGTCTCGGATCGACAGTCAGAGCCCATCTGGCCGAGTCTAGTTCGACATCGCAGAGGCGGTCGGTTCTTACGGACGTATTTCGTTCTTTTCTCAGATTGGCGAGCAAATGTTGACCCAGTTTCAGCTTTGGATTGGACGTTACCCGCTCTTCCGAAACTGCTGACTAGAATACGCGATGAGCGAGAAGTTAGGGTGGTTGTTACGTTGTCTTTCTCCCACGGGGAGGACCATCGGCCACCCGAAATTCATGCTGGAAATACAATTTTCGTATCCTCGAATGTTTACCTCGAAAGCTTCATTTTTTATCGTCTTTGATTTCCCGGACTAGATAACGTCGAAAGATGAGGCTGTCAACCTGTTGACCGTCATTCGATCTATAGAGTTTCAGAGCAGATCTAATCGTTTACATCAGTAATGATCGTAATTTGAAAAAATGAGATTCGACTTTGAATAATCGATCGGAATTCGCTCCAGTTAATTTAAACTGTGCGCTAAGTAGTTCTAGGTAGAGACGAGTTGAGAGAAGATGAGTGGGAAGACTTCTCTTCTACCGATTTTACTTTTTAGTTTTCAGTTCTCTGTATAATAATCCTACTTTCCCAAGATGAGATCTAAAATGTATAAGTTCAGAAGGCACTTGAATGAGAAATTGATAAGCAGCTCGTAATTCAACGAGGAAGATGATAGAGATTTTAAGGTGAAAACCTCGATTATCATCGAGAGAATTCCTAGAAAGTCGCGTTTCTGTATGTACAATTGTACATACAAAGTGTTACGTGAAATGTGCCGCTTTCGAGCGCTGCAATTGTCCAATCGCTCTTTAATTGGCAATTTGAGATAAGATTGAAATACAGCGTGCAATCGATGCGAAAGGAAACGCTATCTGGGTAGCGTTGAGACCAATCTAATGGGACGGTGCAAAACCACACCGAAAATTCGATACCACCGATTCCACCCGTGCCGTGGGACAATAAACTGAAATGGGAGAAACAGTTTACTGTCCCATAAACCTATCCGCGGGCTCGATAAAAAGTGTGTTCCCAGAAAAGAAGATTCACTTCTCAAACGCCTTACGTTCGTTCTACGCGCAAAAGCGAAGAATCTGTAGGTTTTAAAAGTCCAGAGTCCTCTTCGGTTGATCTGAAATTTCTCGAAGGTAGGTATTCTAACCGGCAATGTACCGGTACACCAGTTCTTACGTTCAGCTCGAAGGATTGCAAATAATGGAAGCACAGGGGAAGGGGAAGCAAGGGGGGGAAAGTCGATGAATGCAGAGCATAATCGAAAAGGAAAGCAAAGCACGGGTGACACGGTTCTTTGAGTGTTTCACGGAAATAAGGAAGGAAGGAAGGAGAGTACGTATAACCGGCTGTCGCAATAGCGAAATCCATTTGACGATTGGAAGCTTCCGCGCACCTTTGATACACTTCGTTCCGCGAAACGATGAACCATAATGGAGAGTGCACCATTTTCGTCAAATGCAAGCTCGCACGAGCGCCGAGCGGTGCGCCTAAGGATCCTTCCGGAAGGCTCTCGTGAAAGAACAGAACTCCATTTAAAAAGTGTTCCATTTAAGCCCTGTTCCTCGTCAGAGGCTGGTGGGGGGCATGTTCCTACAGAGAAGATTGTTCGAACGGTGAACTGGGATGAAACAAAACGGAGAGTGGAAGTCGTCGACCACGTTCTTACGCGAATTATGTTCCCGTCGCTTGGGAAATTTCGAAATTAATGAGCTGTAACGATCTGGAAGAAAGCCGCACGATAGAGACAATCCCGAGTCAGAGTTCGGTTGATACTTGGCAACAGGGAGGAAATAAAGCTTGCCGCACAGACATACAGACCCCGACGACAATGGCGAAATCTATTTGGGAGATGACGCGCGACTAGATCCGCCAGAACAGACACGATTTATTGGAAGCTTTTGTACCTTTGACTCCCTTCGAGTGGAGACACGATAAACTATCGTTGAAAAAGTTCATTCTCTGCCGGTAACGGCTATTTACTCATTAACGGGAGTGGCATAGGGGGCTCTTCCTACCCCAGCTCCCTTTAAAAGAGGGTAGACTGCAATTTGAAGACACCCTTCTCTCATCAACGAATGACGGATCAGACGATTAGAATCTGTCCCACCCTTAGACAGAGTTCGCCTCTTCGTTTCAGTTTTTGGTAGTCGAGTTTATCTGACATTTACCAGTCACGTCCGTGGTTCCGAGACAATTCTCTCTATGCGCAACGGCGACGCATTCAGGAACGAACATTTTTCATTACTTCGATGCGCGCGGAACTCCCCGAAAGTTCGAAAACATGGCGCGCGAGTAAAGTCGAGCGAATCGAAGGTAAAGGGTGTATCTGGTGTAGAGAGATGTCTGAATAGGTTTATCGACCGCCGTCGTCGCGTCGACACGTTTCGGAAGAAAATTACATAGATCAGGCTGGTATATCTGGATGCGGGATTTGCGGCTCGGCCGCCGCGCGTCGTTCAGGCGACTCCGAGCGGAAATTTCCGAACGCGCTTCAACTCTAATCCGTTTTAAAAGATCTCCGTTGCGGTACACCAGCCATTGAATTTCAAATCGGTCGACGAAAATTCGGAGAGCTCCGGTAAACACGACTCCGCTCTTCACCGATGGTATTTCGAAACTTTTTAAATATCCGAACTCGCGACGCGAGATCGCAGTCGGCGGACACGAAAACGGGGCGAGAGGGCGAGGACGGGAAGTCGACGATTTGAAATAACGTTCGGGGAAACTTCCAGTAGAGGAATGTCGAGTGTGGAAAGAATGTTTGACAGAGCGTTGCTTCGAAACGGAACGTAAGCTGCGTTGCTTTACTGCGTTTTTGCTCCTGCCTCTGCCCTGGAATAATTCGTCTCTAAATATGCACGTAATATTTCATTTAAAAAGGCAACACGTCCACGTGTATGTTTAACGACGGTCATCGATATACTGCTGCGTATGGAATATCCAGATCCGCTCTACGGGCAGCTCTTCTATGTCCTCAAACTTTTAAAACAATCGCAGCAATCGATCACTTTATATGCACCATCTATATTTACCCAAAGCTGCGGTACTTTTTATATTCATGCGCGTATTCTTACGTGATCGCAGACACGATTATGCAATGTGTACCGCGGTGGTTGGTGGTGCATAATATCTTCTCGGATATCCTCGTCTCTCGAGCATCAACCGACGTTCAACGAGCCGCTCGCTTGTTCATCCACTCTTCCTTTTCTCTTCCTACGTCGCGACAAGATATGGCTCTCAAGAGAATCTCTTCATTGGTTCAAGATCATACGCTAAAAGATTTACTTTACTCGGCTTCTAATTAATTCACCTGCCAATTTAGTTTCTCAAGATATACTGCCCCTGAAACTACACATCGTACTGCCAAGATTTTATCTTCCTTCCAATATTTATTATTCGTTAACGAGTTACTTGTTGGGCTACTTGTAACCCTGGCCAGTTAACGACAAGCCAGGGCTCAAACGACTTCTATGACAAGGATGATTAGTTGCCTTCCCTGGAACCTCGTCTTGTTCACGATTAACAAAGAGTATATCCATTTCGAAGTCATCGTAGTCAAGGGTATCGGCCACTCGCGTCACATGGCAAAAGAGAATGGCGCGTACCGAAGCAAGCGTGCTCCAGCAGGAGTGCGGATGAAGGAAAAGGGCAATTACGCGGTCGTTGTATAAACGAATGAAGTGCTTCAGCGTACCTACCTTGTCACAATCGACTGAATTAGTCGGCGGGGTAAAGGGTCGCTTTAAAGTCGAGCTGCTCGCACAAAGGCCGGCAATAAGTAATGGCGAAAGCCACGAAGAAGAAAGCCAGACGCAAAAAGCGGCCGGCTAACGGAAAGCTCGAAAGGAGAAGAGCTTTAATTGCTTTCGAATATCGACGAGTGTCGCGGGACCTCCTCTAATTTGAAAGTCAATCGCTAGACGCGAAAGACGCGAGCAACGCCCGGTATTATTTATTCCAGCTCCGGCCGAGACCAGCGTTCGCGTTCCTCGTAACTCCCACTAAGGGCCATGTGAAAACGTTGGTCGATATTACGTAGTTCGATGTTGTTTTCAACGACTTTTTCAAGGGGCAAAGCAGTCGAAGCGCCAACAGGTCCTGCAGAATTCTTGGCCTCCACGGCTTCGTTAAATCAGCTGTTTCCATTCTCCGTTTTCCGGTTAGTCAGTTGCGATTGAAATTTAGTCACGCGACCTAAGAAGTACACCAACCGGTCACTCTAATACCGTCAGTAGGTATATACGGGCTTCGATTATGAATCATTAGCGTTTTCCTGCCGAGCCGTAGTCGTTTTTCCCGCTGACAACGAGGATGGCGGGGGCGGAAGTCGTTGCCGCCGATATTGCCGAAGCCGCCTCCGGGCGTAGCCGAAGAAAAACAAGGAACGACGATAGTCCCATTATCGGGAAAACTTACCACTCGTCGAACAATTCTGCACCCGTGCATTTTCATTGTTTTTCAGACCGCTGCGCCCGCTCCGACCATAGTCTTCCATCTATTTGCACCTCGACAAATGCGCGATTTAACGAGCTTAATGCAGAAAAATCACGAGCGTGTGTAATAAGACACTTCTCGTCGTTTATGTGGCTCTTATGAAAACGTATAGCCGTGTACTCAACAGACAAAGACTACCAATTTTCCCACGCGATGATGCCTCGACAACTTCCTTCTCGTTTCTGGTGAATATCTTGAAAGAATAAAAAAGAGACGAAGTTAACGGGCGTAACTTTGTTCCGTGAGAGTTTGAAGTTACGCTTACAACGCGAAGATCGTATTCTCTTTCTGTATATCGCGCGAGTGCCTCGGAGTCAAACGGAACGTACGCTGTTTTCGTTATTCGCTTCGCTCGTTTTCCTTTTCTGATGCAATATAATAATGGTTAAAAGATACAAATTTTCATACAGAAATCGGGCCGAGGATCTAAAGTGGTTACGCCTGCACAAATGTGGTGTATAATTATATGGCAGAATTTTGTAACGTTCATCGTTGGGTCACTCGAATTCAACAATCAATTTTCACCGATCATTTTTAAACATCGTTGGCTTTATGAGCGCACAGTAGAGTGTTTGGAAAAGAATTTAACAGTGAAGCGGGAGGGCAGCTTTTACCGGTGATGAGCACACTTGGCTCGTTTAACGTTTCAATTATCCACAGCCGTTCACTGAAGTATTTGAGTAATTTTGTCAAGCCCCGTAAAGACAATGTGACAGATAATGCATTAACGTTACTTTACGATTGACAAAGTGACATATAATGCCGTTGGAAGCGCCAGCCCTGTGCGTTACATAATGCACCTATAAAAATCAACCGCCTTTCCTATGATATTCCGAGTCAATATACTTTTCCATCACTCCGATTCACTTTATGGCATTTCTTCGTTTTCCAAAATGCTCGAATATTCTAAAACACGGTGACCTGCCCGTCGCTGAATTCTCAGGAGAAAAACACATCGGAAAGTGTTCTCAAATATTTTCTAATAAGTTTTAGCCGAAAGGTTGATGTTTGATGTTAAAAAAAAAACCGTTCAATCATAACTTGTTAAATCTATCCCGCGGTTACTATACTCCCAGATAACTAACCACTTCTGTCACGCGACCATACACGCTGTAACTAGTTCACGAACTTTCAAATTGCAAATTAGCAGTGTGTCTAATAACACGTTCCACGCAATCCGCAATTACACATTCACGTTATATAGCAAAACGAAGCGAACAAGTTCCCGGCAGACTGCACACCTTGCCGCGAATTGAGCAGCATTTTCCCGCATTCTCAATTCCATTTAATTTTTCACCGTTCTCCGCGTTGCCTGGAGCTTCTTCATTCCCGAACACAATCAGCTCGCCCGGCAGCTGGTGACGCTGATACGCTGCCGTTCAAAATGAGAATAATATCTAGCGGTGGGCTTAAAACTCTACGAGTCAGTCGAAATTTATCGCAAACATTTTTATTTCAGCTTCGTACCTTCGGCATTCTAAGCGTTCAACGCAACTATTGCTATTTTCCAAAATCGAGCCGAAGGAAAAGCCGACTCCGACGCTTCGAGAACCCGAAGTTCGCGAAATGTCTGCAGTTTTGATAATGGAAGGATATTTAAAACGATGGCCATTCCGTGTAGGAGAAAATTGCTTGGAAAGTTGGACGGGAGAGAATCGGATGTCCATTACTAATCGCGTCACGCAGCAAACGCTCGAGGGATCCGAGTCGGTCAGCCGTGCTATCCGAAAACGTGGCGGTGGAGGTGTGCGGGATGCAGAAGCTGCAGAAGCTGTTGGCTGCGTACCACTCGGCGGACAGGCATGACTTCTATGGGATGTCGCGCGTCCCTGTACTATTTTGTCGGATATTAATGGAAGCCGGCTTGATAAATGAGCTGGTCGTGGGAGGCACGCGAAAAGATAGGGGAGACTCTCTCTGGACTACCATCGTTCCACGACTACCGCCTCCGGGCTTTAAAGAGAAAAGCCAGTCTGCTGTCCTCTCCTGCTACACCTACCCGTCCAGCTACTGGGTGGCGGATAAATCACGCATATCCTGCGCCCGCCTGCAAATTCCCGATTCGAGGATACGATAGTGCTCAAGGGTAAACCTGCTCCAACCGTCCCACATAACTGGCTTCTAAGTGAAAACGCAGTCAAGCTCCCGGTGTCGAAAGGCACGGCGGACTTGCGCGGAAGTCGTTTTTAATCAATTCCAATTCTGGCGACGACAATTTCTTGAAACGATCGGTATCTACTTCGCCGGCTAAAATGGTACCTCGTAGATCGTACAGTGCCGCGGAGTGTCACCGTAGAAGGATGGCAGTGTTCCCGTGAAATTCGAGTGTTCGTCGCTTGAAAATTGTCCCCCGAATCGGCCGTTCGGAAGCTCGTTTCGACCGGTGACATAACTGCGCCGCTCAATATTTTTCCTTCCGCCAGTCCATTTATTTAATCCCGCACGGCAGATAGCCGCTATAAAGTACATAACACCGTGAAAATATTTGCTCGCTTTTCACGTTCATTAGCCTTTGATATTTCTGCCGTCCCCCTCCCCCTAGTTTCGTTCGCCCGCCCCGCTACCCCGGCACATTTTTACTTTTCGCTTGTTAATTTTCCGTCACGCACCACAAATTGCTCTGCGTCGTGGAACTCGTCATTGATTAATACGTGCACCGTGCCCGGGGTTTCAGTGTTTTAACGTTATATACGAGCCTACGCGAAATTGTGGCCATAAACGAGGGCAAACAACCGGATTGCAGCCGTGCAGGGCTCGGCTACGTTTGTGGCAACTCTTTCGTGCGACTTGTCGGACGGTAAAAAATTTATAACCGGCGCAAGAAGCATAGGTACGCGTCCCTCGCGAGCCGCCTCGCGGAGGCTTTATTTCCAACGTGTCGCGCATTTAAAAAGCTTAAATGGGGGGATTCCAAGTGACAGGTATTCTCATCTTGCCCGACCATCTTGCCGCGCGGTAGGATTTAGTCTCCCGTTTATCCCTAAAGACACGCTGGAACGCATGAATTCCGGAGCACCACGGGTTGAGCGAATGCTGGCGCGTAAATCGTAGAAAGAAATACGTGTTCATAAATTGGCCGAAACGGGGAGGACGCGGGATGAATTAAAACGCCGGGTCTCGTATTTACGGAGTCCCTTCATCTGGCGCACGTACCGCGGCTGTAACAGGAATTGACACGTAGACGCGACGCGTACGCGTTGCGAAACGCGCACATCATCCGAACGAGCTAATTACGCGTGTATCGAGTAACGAGACAAACCCGTTTATCGATTCGAATTACAGAGAGATCCTGAATTAACGGGCACGAACTCGCCGAGTTGCTTTCCTCTGAGTTTCTCTGTTAGACGAGGGGGGAGAAAGGGGGAAACTGGAACCCGGTAGCAGGGGAGGGCGAAGAAGCCACAAGCTTTTGCTCGTTTCGCTAACTCGTTCGACCCTTTTCACGATCGCATTAATTAACACGGAAATGACAATCGATCCCCTCCCACCTCGGTATTCAGGCGAAATGGCCCGAGCTTGTAGCCGTAATCGCGACGGATTTTAGCCGTTAATTATGAACCGATGATTTTTTAAATAATCTTCGATCGGAGGCGAGTCGATTTGCATGTTAATCGCCGCGTACCATCGGCGTCGCGCCGCCGTCGATACAGAATGCTGGTAATTAACGACGCGTTTTCAGCAATTTTTCCGTCGGCCGGATGAACCAACCGCTCCGCTGGCAATAAAACCAAAAGGACAGATCCGTTAGCTACACCGACGACGGGGATGATTAACGATATAATCACCTTTCCGCGTCGCGTACCACACACCCGTCACATCGTTGCAGTATTAATTTTCAAGTGGCCCAAAACTACATCGTTAGCTCCGATCGATATTCGGATGATAAATCGAATCTTCTTGCTCGAATTTCTTCGCCCTGTCCGTAACCATTTAATAGCATCATCCGAGGATCTATCGTCCAATGAAATTTCCAGCTGTATTGTTCAGTGGAAGCCCGATCGAAACAGACGAATGAAATGTTAGACCCTCAGGGGTAGTTTGTTAGAATTCCGCTTTCCTCGTCGCTGTCGAAACTTCTTTTTGACATCGATACATCCGCGGGTGCTCCTAACAGTAGATTACCGTTGGCAATTTAGTATCTGTGTTTCAACAATTCTGCTGCTGGAACTTGCATCGAATCACAGAGCGTCGTTAACGCCTCTTCGATAAATCCCCTTTGGAAATCGATCCCCGAGGACGGAATTACCATGTCTTAGCTATCGAGAGAATCGAGACGTTAGGCCTCGTCAGTTGTCAGTTTAACGTAGAATTCGCGCGCTGATTGCAACGCGACTGCTAATCTAAGCGTGAGTAGTGGAAATTCTGACTTCGCGTCACTCGAATAAAACAGAGTTAGGGGGTAGGAACAGCGAAATGAAGGGGCGAAATCGAGTAGTCAGTGATTTGTCGATATTAGTGGATAAGCTGAACCAGGCGGCGGTGGTGCTGCTTCGGATTCGATGCGAGTTTCCAGAAAATTAACGAGAGATCAGCTGAATAATCGAGGATTCAAGGGTCGCGTGGAGGAGCGGTGGGAGCTTTGATTCGTCGGAAGCGGAAACAGGAACAGTTATAATCGACATGGTTGCTCGGAATCAAAGAGGTATAGAATAAGCATCGCTGAAACGTTGGTCTCATTTGCCAGACGCATAACAAATGGAAGTTTGAGGGAGGAATCTCCGTAGCGCCGGCTAGGTTCGTACGTGGCGACCAAGTTCGCTATATCTACTTCGATTTCCAACTATTCGCAGAAATTCACCGTCAGCGTATTGGCGCAGCTCCGGGGAATACTAATCAAGTTTTCAGGTGGTTCGTAATAGGGAATGGCGGCAGAGGGGGCAAAGGGGAAGGGGGAATTAATTCCAACTTCAATTAATACCTACGGAATACCACGCTTAACAATTCCGACATTCCAATATGACGAGCGCCTCCTTTGTTTGCCGACAGACGATCCTGTATCGGCTACCTTCTTTTTCGGCTCTACCGACTTCCTGGTATTTCCACTCGGTACAAGATGATATGACGGGAAATAATTTAGTCCCCTAAAGCTGTGTAATTTCAATTAGTCGCTGGAACGACTAACGGACAAAGTCTACCGGATCTTCGGCTCTTAGAATGTAATTTTCCGTCAAATACACAATAAATAATGAAATCCGTATAACGTCACCTTAACTCCTTTCGAGGTTTATTTGGAAGCCCACGCGATACGTATAATATTTGAAATCCTTTGAAAATATCACTTAAACTTCCTTTCACAACCGTCTCTTTGGAATACCTACTTCTTAATTTTTATAATCAATTTCCTAGCCCGAGTAAGATGCTGAATCAGACGCAATTCTGGTGTTATTCAAGTGAAATCAGCGCGCCGTGCCGACTACGCGGTACAACGCTGCTTCAATTGAAAATCACCCCAAGGAAGTTGTAGGAGAATAGCGCCGCGTATCGTTTGCTCCCTGTGAGCATACGCTATCACGGAACAG
Organism: Andrena flavipes; assembly: GCA_963971345.1. Taxonomy (NCBI): domain Eukaryota; kingdom Metazoa; phylum Arthropoda; class Insecta; order Hymenoptera; family Andrenidae; genus Andrena; species Andrena flavipes. The sequence goes on from OZ020482.1 coordinate 2,361,475, forward strand.
GCATCTACTTGATTCGTTTAAACGAGACGGCTATCACTTTGAACGTTAGCGTCGGAGAAGGCGCGCTACTTCGTCGGTTCGTTATCAAAGTTACGTTCCTCCAAAGCTGGCGTCGCGTTGCTTCGGAAGTGGTGGTAGCACGTCTTTCGAAGCGAACGAGACGACCAAGCCGGCTGGTTGGAGCTAACGAAAGTCTTAATCGCGAAAAGCTCGGTTCTCCTCGAAGCTGATGGCTCGTGGGAGAAGAGAACGCTCCCATTAAGCAGGATCGCGCGATTACGCGTGGCTGTCGCGGAGGGGTACGTTTTCCAGGACGACGCGACGGCATCAACCCGCTCCAATTTGGCCGTCCAGGAAGGAGCGCGGCACAGTAATACCCTGGACAAGCTGGAATCGTGCTTGTCAGCTCGGTTACCGCGAATAATGGATGTGACGGTAACTCACGTTAATGAAGCGCACCATTTACATCTCCTCCACCTTCCTGCGCTACCAAATGCGCGTTTCACCCCTCCGTGGCTTTGATAGCTGCGGAAGCATCAGCCCCCACGGTTTCTGCGTTCCATTCGGCGAACCCTCTAGCTCCGGCACGACTAGTGACTACCACTCGCGGAATAGCGGATGCGATTGGCAACTGCAGTCATTTCCTGCTGCGTGTATCCTCCTTGGGATAGGAAGATTCACCACAGAGTCATATATATAGGTACGCTGCGCGGTGTTTCTTGGGATGGCGGATAGTAGACGAAGAGCATGCGAGGATATGTCTTCTGGAGTAACCGAGCGCCCGTCCCTATCCGTGTTAATCGGCATCTCGCTACTCTCCACTTTTCTTTCAAAAGAATGGAAACGTCACGTACCGAGTGGTGACGCGAAGGGACGCGGACCACATCGCTAGAACGTGATAAGGAATTGTCGAAAGGATACTCGACTGGCGGTGGTAATTCCGCTAGGAATCGGGGACAAGAGGACTCTTTCTTTCGGAAACAAGCGCGGAACGTGGAACACGAGCCAGGGGCGACCTGCGACCGCCCGGAAATCGTGAGCAAGAAATGGGTGGGCGCGAGACGGAGCACTGACCCCCTTTCGCCCCCAAAAGCCTCGAAAAGAATGGGAAGGAATCGCGCGAGTCCTCTGTTCTTTCGTCCTTCGCGGGGAGGGTTGAAGGTTGAAGGAAACTCGCGGGCTGGTTGAGTGCTAATGGCGTCTTGGGCCGTAGTGGAATTCCGCGGATGCGGTCCCTGGGGCGGCACACTCCCCGCGGTTCAGAAAATACTTTTGCCTGGATGCCATGGCTCCGAACAACAGTTCCCTCGGCAGCTGGGAACACCTCGATAAGCAATTCGTCTTTACGCGTTAAGATGTACGTTGGTTATCTATACTGAAAATTATTCACCGTGCTCCTAAACAGGGGCGAACTAAGTAGGCCATTATTGATCGCCGAACACGTTAAAAGAACTCGAAAGTATAAGGCAGGGTTAACCCAGCTCGCGGTCGCATCCAACCGAACACTAACCCGGATCACGGGAACCCACGGAACGCCTAAAGTATATAGAACGTCTAGGTAAACCTAGATAAACCTAACTCGTATGTCACCTTGACGTTGGTGAAACATGGGACGCTTGCGTGAATCTAGATAAATCGAACTTATATCGAATCTAGATGCAACTATTGCATAGAAGTATACATGCTTGTAGAAATTTCGGTTGGTTTAATCTAAGGTGGATTTGTAGGTAATCCATGGCCAACACAGATATTTAAGCTTCGCGAGGTTAATTTGAATACAGAATAGAACGAAGTAAAATACATCGAGCAGGATTACACGATTAGTCTGTAAAAAATATTTTTGCAAGACAATTACACCGTGTTAAGTGCAATGCATATTAAACTAAGCTTGAGGAACGTTAATTAGAAAACGTAGATACTTGATAGTTCTTGGTCTATGAAACTTTAGCCAAAACTCAGGAGTACGCAAACTATCGATGTTCCGCGAATAAATTTTATCCCAAAGCTTCTGAACTTTTCGGTGTACTATCTGCTCCGCTTAAGCTACATAGATAAGTTGTATAATTCAAACGCGAAACAATAAAAAATTCAACGGTGTGTCTTCCATATCACAAATTTCAAACTTCCTAAAAACAGAACAAAATTCCACGAAAGCTACTTGGTATCCTTTACTTAACGTGCCTAATTCCCCCGGATGGTGTTTCTCTCGGAGGTAAAATTTGCAAGAGTATAAAAACACTGCTGCTGGTACGCGTGTTCGAAGTTCGAACGAAGTAGCAAACAGCCATATAGCTCGCCGAGCCGAGCCGACGCGAATTCATTATCAGAGCATACTATTGGCCGCTGGCAAGAGGGTGTAACGTTAAACGTGAAAACGATCGTTTCCCATGGAACGAATTACCTTCGTAAATCAAGAGATTTAACCGTGGAAAGATTCCTTGGGGAAGTATCGAGCGTTTAAAGACACGCATATATGTATGTATAGGCGAGCGATGCTCGCGAACGTTCGCGTCTTGCGTCATTCGTAACGACCGGAACCCGTCGGTTGGCCGTTCGATCGCGAAATTATTTCGCAATCAGTGCCCGTAGCAAGATTAATTCGAGCTTCGGCTCGACCGCAACCCCGAATCCACGCCACCGACACCCATGGAAACAGAGAAGCATCCTCCGACACAGGCGGCGGGAGCGAGAGGCTGACGAGAACCGGAAACGCGCCGAGACGCCTACCGGCCACCGTCGTGATATATGTGTTTTAATTCCGCGGCAAAGCCGTCCTTTATTTATTGGCTTTCGTTACAGGATATTGCGACAGACTTCGTCACCCACCGCCCCTCCCCACCCTTGCCAATACCTCTTTTTTTTCTCTCTCTCTCTCGTTTTGTTTCCTTCCCCAAATACACACATACCCGTGCTTGTCTCCTCAGCTTCTTTTTTTCCCTGAAATCTATCAAATTTTTTCCACCCCTATCCGTTCGGCACCGCTTTTCATCGTTTGCCACCGTGCAGTTGCACCTTTTTGAATACATTGGGTCAGCGCTATCTCTCACGGGCGTGCACCGATTGAAATTGTCAACCAGTCCATTAATATCGAAAGTAATCGAGGCACATACGTAATTATATTACGCGGCTCACTCTGTTAAGCGTTGAAACCGTGTCGACCTTTGCTTACCTTCCGCCAGCTTCAGTTCCCAACCGTTTTCCCGTGCCCATATCTACTTTTCATTCCGTTTAACTGTCCCTCCCTTCGCCCTTTGCTCCTCCTGCAGCCGCGGTCTCCATCGTCGCGAGCTTTCCATCTTTGTCCCGCGACCATTTTGCTTGGCACGCGAAATTTGTCGAGCGTCCAATAAATTCGCCAGTATGTGCATACGGGTTAACCGAGTAATACGATTGCTCGTGGCGAACATTGGCGTCGTTCCCTCTTTTCGTCTTTTTCTCCTTCACTCTCGCGCCGCTTCCCTCCTCCACCTTCAATCCCTTCGTTACTGCACAATCTCCTCCACTTCGTGGCTATTTGTCTTCCCCCGGCCATTTTTTGCAGAATGAAGATATCTCAGCAGGCACAAGCGCATTTGCGAACCTGATGGTATGTCGCTTCCCAGTTCCTACCACCCCAGAGACATCCCGGGGTAGGTACCGCTAACGCGAGAAAAAAAAAACATAAAAACTGACAGATATCTCTGAAAATAGCAGTGCCACTAGGAATTTAACGTACACTCATTTTTATGATGGCAGAAGGACGAAATGGAAAAGAGCTGTAAACTTTACTAAGATGTTTTTTTGCACATATTTTTACAAAATTTATAGGGCGAATGTATGGTAACAAGAGTAGCACACGAAGAGTTTTATTGTCAGCAATACGATGAAATTTATGGTGGATCATTATTATCATCTGCGCGCGACCACTTAGAAAACACAACGTGTTGCAGCATTATTTGCTTCGATGGGGAATATTACATAGACGATAAGTCTTGAAAATTAATGCCAGTGATACGTGAAAGTTGTCGTCTTTTGATAATAACTTTATTGCACAATACGAAGACAGGCAAATCCACTTTCACCTGTCACGGGCTAAGTAAATATCTGACATAGGTATTGCTGGGAAGATATAAAGGCGTTCATATTTTCCTTACAGTTGCTCGGAGTGTTTTGGGTTTTGACAAAATGCAATAATGGGCAGCAATGTTTACAGGGATCGCAGGCTGGTAGAAGCGATCAACATAATAATATTCATAATGATATTTTACTAACAAAGACCAGGGCTGATGGCACCACCAAGTAATTTGCTTTACCACTTACATTTAAGTGCCCTACGATGTATAATCAGACGAATTCTATTAGCGTCGAGTGTCACGAACATTTGAAAGACCACCGTGCAAAATCCAATTACGTTCGAAAACAGGATCGATAACTTGCTCCACGAGAAAAAAAAGCTTAGTAATCGTTGACATCGCAACGAACAACACTCGTAATCATTAGCTAAGCGTGGCGCATCTCAAGTTCCCTTATGGAAAGTTTAATAAAGGTGATTTTCTAGGCCAGGTATGATGTAATCTCATAACGCCAGAACACCGGCTGAAGTAAGCGTAAGTAAACGTTCCAGACGCCCTTAAAATGTAGAATCCATAATCGATATCGGCCTATTCTACTCGCAACCACATCCAATAACGGTTCTTCGCTTCGGCGGCTCTGTAAAGTAATTCCATTTAAATCCTCTGCATTTTCAGTTGTCGAATTTCATTTCGAGCCATTCCTCGGTCTATTTCCAGATCTTGGCTCGCGGTGTTCTCATCTGTTAGCGTTAAACCGTAACATTTAGAAGGAAGGTGAGTGTCTAAGTCTAAGGTGACCAAGAAGGCTGCTGGAGCTGCAGTTTCGACTATACGTACACGGTGACCGTATAAATCACGTCCATGCACGAGATGAAGCTCACCGGCACGACTGACCGCCCCGTTTTCTGATTTACGACCCGAACTTCGTCCCTGGTCTTATCTTCGTAGATATTTTCGCCTGCGAAAAACCGTCCACGCCAGGTATATAAAGTATGATAGCAGCGACAAAGAATTTATAGTCCTGATTAACATTTTAACGATCTGTCTTTCGCGACTCGTCCCCTTCCATGGCATTATATCATTTCCCTTCGAGATTATACGCTTGCCATTTGTTGGGCGCAGTAAGCTTCATCCATTGTTTCCAAAAACTCTTCCAATCACGCGCTCCGTCATTTATCAACTGCTTCCCCGCGTGTATCATCGCTTTCGACTTTCTTCGACGAGTGTTCCAGCAGGACACTTGGCCTTTTATATTCCTGCCGCGCGCACGCGTTGGAAATTAACAAATGATTAAGCGCAGTATGCCACCGGTTTGCAGGTGCGCGCACTTGCCGCCGTCACATTCGATTCAATTTAATCCCAGAGACGTACAGTTCCGTGGAAGCCGAGGAGATTAATGAAAATCTTAATCATCAAAAGTGCCGTCTTTCACGGCCGCTGACTCTGGACCACTAACCGAGATCAGTCGGTTAAACGGCAGCTTCGCCAAATCGTTTTCCACGACAATGCCGTCGACTCCGCCTACGCTCCTGTACGTAATTTCCACGGCTGTTGCGTTAATACGTGTACACGGCATAGATAACGAAACGCAGAGGACGCAGGTGCATCGTATTACGCGAGGGACGGAGACGACGAAGTTGTACGTCGCAGGTTTACGTAGTTTCCCCTCCGATAGCTCCTCCATTCGATTTTATGGAGGGCCACGGCACGTTAGATAAATGCACCACGGGCTTAATTAATCGATCGTAATTTAATAACGGAACAGATGATATTTTTCAAGCTTCCCGAATCGCTGCGAACAGCTGCGCCTTCCTCCCTGAGCGAATCCACGATCTAGGAATTCCTCGCGCGTCTCCCCTTTCGTTTCGCTCATTTCATCGAACAGACTGCCAGAATTTGGGAAATTGCAACGACTCGCCTTCCTGCTGTTATATAAGATGTTTCATAAAATCTCGAAAATTCACCTCCTCTCTACTTTGTGATCATTTTTGAATACTGAAATCAACTCCGCGACTCGAAGTCCGCTCTGTGTACGAGGACATAGGAAAGGAACAAAGTTTACGACTAAAGAATAATTTGCATGGCTTGGAATATCAAATGGAAACATCGTAATAATAAACTGCTGCAAATGGTGTAACCGTCGTTAACCGGAGCATCCCTTTATCTCGACACTTCCGGATCGAAACGTGCGTATAAGAGATATTACTTCCGGGATATTTCGGAGGGAATGTATCGAATAGTTTTACTGCAAATGCAGGGTAGCTCGTGAAAACGGCGCAACGGAGATCGTAATGAACGATGGTTTATATAGAGTGGGTCTAGAATCATGCTGGGGCAGAATATAGAACGAAGATTCTACTAGGCAAAGTAAATCAAAAGGGCGGGATGAATCTTTTCCACTGGGAGCTCTTCCGAGAAAAACAATTTTGAAAGTGAGCCGAGTGTTCGCGAATGGACTCGATTAAAATGTATATAAAGGTAACAAATTTTACAGTGGATCGAAAGTAGCGGTAGAACAGAAAATAGGACGACGTTTATGCGAGTGAAAGATCATAGCGGAATAGCGAATAGAGCAACCCTCCGCAACAAAATATATAATGCATACAAGGAGAAGGAAGTTACTACGATAAACCCTTAAAAAGTGAAATGAAAATGGTCCATCCGGAGAACAGCTAGAATCTTGACGCGCTCTAAGGATGCTAAGTAAAGCTTGTCGCACCTGCGAGCAGAGAATCAAAGTACAGTTTAAAGTAGCAGTAATTAGTACTCCTACTTGCGAAACTAATGCCTCGATTTAAGTATATCTTCTAAGCGATGAACTCAAATATCATTTCAGCCCTCTCTTATTATGGAAGCACTAGGTTTCTTCCTCTCGAATTTCCTATTTTGGAAGTGTTTGCGGTAGAAACCAGCTTGATTGTGCGTTCGCTCACGCAATTAGCACGGAGAATGTTCAACTAATTGCTTCATCTAATGTTTAATACCTACCTTGTATGAAGCAGGTAGAATGTTATACCTCTAATATTGAAATACACACGCCAGCAAACAAAGAAATTTCCTCGGGGACGGAATGTAGAACTGTCGAAAGCGTTGCGGTGGTAAAGACAAAGAGAAACGCTACTTCTACTTACGTAGCCTTGAAGTATGTACACACATGGTACTCTGATTTACAATATTAGGTTACTGCACATTCGTAACGCATTGTTCCTTTCAATTAAGCTTCAAAGCCGTGTAACTTTTTTTCAAAACTTAGCGACTGCTTCGTTTACAATAATTCTCTGTGACATTTAAATGGACTGAATTCAGCAGAAAGCGGTTGGGATATCAGATTATTAGAATTTAATCAGGTTTTAATAAGGTACAAGTATCCAGAGGCACAGAATCCATTTCCAACATGGGAATTTCAGTGTCCAAGGGAAACGACCTTGCTCGAGTCACAAAAGTGTGGAAGCCAATCTCACAACTTGACCACGGATTTGCCCGAAAATGGTACAGAGAAGTATAGCAGGGAACCGGTTGGAGCAATAAAACTTTCGATATCTCCTAAGGGGTTCCAGTCCCATGTAACATCTCCGGCAACCCTCGTGTACACGACTCATGAATATTTAATCCCCGACAGTGGCGAATCGAATGTTAACAGCGTGCGAAAACCGAGAGGGACGCCGCGTCAACGTATATAAATAGTTATAGTGGTTGCACCTGAGTGCCTCGAATTTGGTCGATTTAGAAGAATAGTATTTTAATTGCTCGTCATTCTACTAAGTCTCTACCCAAGATATTCTATCGAGGAATTTCAATACCTCCTTTAGTTTGAATGGTGAAACTGTTTTTCTCTTCTTGTAGGAACATGACAATTTTCTTTTTTCATTTTTTGAGATATGTGGAAATATTTCAAGTCCCACACGTCTTTCAAATTTTTATAAAAAAGGATATAAGGCTATTACGAGATAATGGCAACATGTTTTAATTTGAACGAAGGAAAATAAGTGGCACAAAGTAAATGATATAACTTCAATTTTCTCGGTTGATTCAAAATACTAGATAGAACATTTTAACTAAAGAGGGCAGAATATTCTTCCGACAAAATCCATTTACGGCATTAATGGCCCCACTAAAATGTGCCACAGCGAGGAAAGCAGATCAGTGAAAATTCATAACTGCAATTCCTGCAGTCGCACGTGCATACTATTCGCGGCCGGATCAATGAACCCCTCTTTGTTACGGCAATTTTTGTGGAACAAGAGAGAGGTGCTTGACAATTGTCTATCGCATGCCCGCATCGCGTCGGTACTCGAAACGTTGATTACGAAAGGACGGCTGATATTCATAGGTTTCCTGAAGCAAACACAGTATCGCGAAGTGGCCGCGTTTCGAATGATACATCCATGAGCAGCAACAACAGTAGCAGTAGTAGCAAACGTCACACGGCACAGCTGAAAAGGGCGGACATTTCGCTGTTCCCTAAAATTGATTTCCCCGTGTGGGGTACGTTGGTCGATCCTCTTGAAGTAACCGAGGGTCGGAAAGAGACAGCAAAGCAGGAGAAGCAGGAGGCAGAGGACGAGAAAAAGATGGAATATCGGTTGGTGGGTGGCACGTCGAAGTGAAATGGTGAAAGCAAGGGAGCGAAAGGGAAGAGCGGAGGAGTTACCTCGTTCCCCATAAATAACAAACAGATTGGACATTATCCAAAATCAATGCCAGCGAACAACCCGGTCACGAAAATCGAGGAGAAACGAGAGTGCTATTACTTCCGGATTCCGGGCACCGTGTCCCTCGCGAACGAGATCGAGGGGAAAAAGAAGAGAGGAAAGGGAAGAGAGGGAGCGTAAGGAGAAATATAATTGGTTCATCGATAAAAAGTACCGAGCAGCGATGTTCGAACGTCAATCTGCTCGGAACTTAATTTCGTCCTCGATTCGTCCAAGGCTCCCTTTGACTAGCGTCACCTTCCGTCGAGATTGGTCCGAATTGAACGGCCAGGAAACTTCTGTCGAGTGGAGCTTCCGATACCAAAGAGAAGTCAGTCGATCATTTAATCGACTGCGACGATACAGCCTCTCAACCCTTAACTTTACGATTCCCTGCAATCTCGAATCTCCCTCCGGCTTTCGGAAAACGCCGCTTCCTGAATTTCTTCTATTCATCTTTGTTTCAGTGACAGCCTTACGTACAAAAGGGAGCTCGTCCTTTACCAATAAACGCGCTTGACGATTAAAAAACCGTGACATTGAATTTCAGGGGTGTCGAGTACCATTATTCCGCACACCGATACAAAGAGATCTGCGGAGGCAGGGTAAATCGATACCCCACCCCCTTCCCGCGATCAAATAACTTCCCCATTGCATCGCATAGTTCGACTACTAACTAATTAACGAACAATTAAAATTAATTTCACGCCACAGCGAGCCAGAGTTATTCGCATGATCGCCGTGCCGACAGATGTTCCTGTTCTACATCGACCATCAGTTACCAAACCATGGAATCTGAATCCGCCGAAAGCGTAGAATTTATAAGGATAACAGCTTCCTCGCGCTTCGACGCATTTCCTCCGATTTTTTGTAAGACAATATCGTTCGTGGTTTACGAGGACATAGCGTGCATCCCTCGCGCGAAACGTCTCACGAAAATTCGGCAGATTGACACGCGAGGTTTAAAGTCGAGTGTCTTCAACGAGCGCCTCGCCATTATCCGAGGAAGTATCGCAGCAGAGAAAAGAAGAGGCGCGGAGACATCGGAGAATTTCTGGGACGTTTCAGGCGGCGATGTCCCCGGGTTATGTTCCAACGTACAAGGAAAGAAGCTTATCCCGAAGATGCATATCCCGGCAAGCGGGCGCATCTTGCGTACTTAACATATAAAATGGTATCTGTTTTTCAACTTTGCCGTGATAACGCCTGAATTATCGCCGCCGGCGCGAAACAGTTATTCGATCACGGAGGATATTTCGTCTCGCGCGTAAAACTAGAGCCCCGTAACGCCTGGACCTCTGGACCAGGCAGCAGTTTCTTGAAATTTTAAGCTGAAAATTAAGGCTGCTTCTGAGCGCGGCTGTTCGCGACACCGGTCGCTTTAATTCCTCGGTCAAAAGCCAGTAATGGCCATTTACATTGTAACCCCGTCATGCGGTCGTGTTACTCTGCTATTAGTCTGAAGTCTCCATTAATTATCTCTGGTGAAATAGTACGCCCCTGCAGCCGGTCTGACCTCGGCCAGGCCGGTACGTTTCTGTGAAATACATCCAGGTATTTAGGCATTTCGAATAATTAACCGCACGGCCAACCTGCTCCCGATTCACTCGATTACGTAGTCCATAGTTTAGTACGAATGCCTCTGAATCTATATACAATGAATTACAAATATTGTCATCGAACCGTTGGGTAAGCGATCTCCGTCCGGTGTTTCGATTACAAAACAAATGCATCGCCTCCGTAAAATATCATCCCCTTGGCACGTGGAAAATCACGGAATTCGAAAGCGAAATGTGCGCGAGAGACACGCCAGCACTGCTCCCGTTTCAAAATTTCAAGGAAAATGTTTTCTACGAAAGTTTCTACGGATCTGTGTGGGCATCATTTTCTATTGACTCGAAAAGTTTGTCAGGAAATTTTCCTTGCACGGGACCTTCGATGAAAATAGTTTCTCCGCGCGATGTCCCTTGCGAGATCGCGCAACTTTTACAGACACTGTAATGTGGAATATTTTTCAGGGACTTAACAGTCTGCGAAGCATTCCAGGTGATGAAGTTAGAAGTAACATTCTGGATTTCAAAGGCTTTCCAGTAACCTGAACCAGAATACCATTTTGGTGGGCAACATTCTCCTCGGTAATCGCCGGTGCGCGTCGCGTTTTAAATTATACAACGAGCGTAATTGATCGTTATTGATGCAATGCCCTGCAAATAAGACCAATTCATGCGGCACTGAAATAAATATACATACACATAGCGTAGTGGCTGGAGCCGCGTCCACGCATACATGAATTACAAAAAACCCTCGGGACGCGTCCTCCTTGGGGATACCGCGAATTACCGTGAAACCAACGAGTGCCTTTTTCCCCGTGTATTCAGGAGATCGCGGGTTTATGAATTTTAAAAACGCGCCAATTCCGTCATTGAGTTTAACAACGTCGCGGTCGCGCGATTCGCCAGTCGTGACATTTACCGCGCGACACTCGCGTTAATATTAATTCTTGTCCGTGCTCTGATATTCATGCAAGTAGCGAAGGACCACTCATTAAATTCACACAATCAGACGACGCGACGCAAACTAATTCTTCTCGCTTCCTGAATTTTTATAATTCGAGCGTTAAAATTGCAAATATTTTACCGGAACTGAGTTGTGTTACACATTTCGGTACGCCAGTTGCCAACAAATGCTGCAACGATCGATAGGTTTATTCGAGCCCTCCATCTCGAAATTCTTTCGTTACTTTCGAGCGTATACCTACCAGCGGGGCTGGATTAATTTTCAAAATCGCGTTTGTTCGACCGCCACGATTAACGCACACACGGTTAGAAATACATTAGATTACAATTGAATTAGATTTTGTTCGCGTTAAATAACAGCAGGGATCGCGTGCGGTGGACAGTTGGATTACACGATTCACCGGAAACATGCATATAAATATACGCGGGCGGAGATAACGCTCGAAAAGTGCCGTTCAACGACAACTTCGATTTCACGCGATAATAAAGGAGATTATGGAAATGCCCGGCATAATAGTGAAATTTATCGAGCCTCAAAACGTGGTAATTCGGCTGTACCGTTCTGCAAATCCCGATTAACTTAATTACCGGGCATAAATTATCGGCTGCAACATTTAATGGCGATCGGAATTTCATTTTCCTCGGTCGAAAAAAATATCGCGGATAATCCGTAACAAAGTTTTGGGAGCAAATAAAACGTGAGACCAGATGGGAGATGGAAGCGATATTCGAGGGATCTATCCAACCATCCGTGTAATAATTTCATTCGTAACGATCAAATAACAATAGCAATATTATTTCGGAATTGCGGCCGCGACCATTAATTATCAGTAGTTGCCATCTGTCTATTCGAGAGCGGAGCTTTCGGTTATTGTAAGGTCATTTATTCAGTTTAATGAACGAGGTGGCGAGGAGATTACAGCGACAAATCGTCCCCGGCCATTTCAAAAACGTTTCAACATCAAAGGAGATCGCCTGCACCACTCGGAACGTAATAGCCGCAATCGCGTGTAAAAGTTTCGACGGCCTGACATAAATAGCCAGCCAAAAAAGAATCTACACAAGGAGAGGCAATTCAGCCCTCCAGCTCAGCCAACTTGATTCCAAAGGAAAAGGATCAAAGCGTTGGGTTTATGAGAAGAAAAAAAAAGCTATCGACACCACTTGACTCACGGCTGATCTCACCGCAACTTTCAGTCGAGGGAAATAACGAGCAGCGAGCATTTCCCTGGCTGGCCAAACACGTGGGATTCCTTTAATTTCCTTTAATTTCCTTTAATTTCCTTAATTTCGATTGCGTGGAAATTTCTGCAGCCGGATGATTTTTTAACGAACAGGACTGACTCTCCTCGAAAGCGATTCGACTTTCGAGACAGTTTTTCCTAGAAAACACCGGCAAACGAGCACATCGCTGGCAAAACCCACCCGTAGCTTTAATCATGCCCTTTACCGTAATGTTTGAAACTTTAAATTAATTGACTATGAAGAGCAGTTTTAGGTAATTAAACGGGAAATACCGGCTTCCCTTTTTGCGCACCGTTCGGCTAATAGGTTTCCATGGCAGCGTAATTGTATCGAATGTTTGGGAAATCCCCCAGAAAATCCTGTCCACTGCGCCATCATTTACGTCGTTCCCCCTACAGCACATTTCATTGCCGAAATGTTGCACAAAAGTTGCAGTACATTACAATGTTGCCGTTTGGTTGCGAGTTGCATTGCAATATTACTGCAAAATTGCGGAAATATTGCCATGTAATATTTCAATGGCCACATTTGTGCAAAGTTACAGAAATATTGCGCACACATCCCCGTGTAATATTGTTATGGAAACATATGCGCAACATTTCAGAAATATAGCGCACACATTGGCATGTAATATTGCTATGGAAACATTTGTGTAATGTTTCAGGAATATTGCGCACATATTGAAGTGCAATATTACAATGGCCAAGTTTGTGCAATATTTCAGGAATATTGCGCACACATTGCCGTGAAATATTGCGCATATATTGAGATACAATAAATGTGAAAGATTTCAGCAATTAATCCGCAATAAATCCGGGTTTCGCAGAGCGATTCCGAATTGTCGACGCGCAGAATACAGTCTAAGATTCCACAGACTATCATCGAGGGAATATAAGCGAACTTGGACAATATCTGACATAAATAATTAATACGATTATTTAATTAACATTATATAGTTTAAACAATCTCATAAACAATATTCAGCAACAAAAGAGATTTGAAGAGAGTGTTACTTGGACAATATCTGACATAAATAATTAATACGATTATTTAATTAACATTATATAGTTTAAACAATCTCATAAACAATATTCAGCAACAAAAGAGATTTGAAGAGAGTGTTACACGTGCCAATAAATGCCAGTGACCGTAATATTAGCACGTAATTCATTATATGTTATTAAAACGTTCCTAACTGTCGAGTGAAAATATCTAAGTCCGGATATGTTGCAGAAAAGTTGCTGAAATCTTGCTCATATGTTGCGAACGCTCGCAACATATGAGCAAGATTTCAGCAACTTTTCTGCAACATATCCGTATTTCCCCGTAGCGATCCCGTATTCTCCAGACACAGAATGCAGTCTAAGACTCCACACACTGTCATCGAGGGAATATAAGCGAACTTGGACAATATCTGACATAAATAATTAATACGATTATTTAATTAACATTATATAGTTTAAACAATCTCATAAACAATATTCAGCAACAAAAGAGATTTGAAGAGAGTGTTACACGTGTCAATAAATGCCAGTGACCGTAATATTAGCACGTAATTCATTATATGTAATTAAAACGTTCCTAACTGTCGAGTGAAAATATCTAAGTCCGGATATGTTGCAGAAAAGTTGCTGAAATCTTGCTCATATGTTGCGAGCGCTCGCAACATATGAGCAAGATTTCAGCAACTTTTCTGCAACATATCCGTATTTCCGCGTAGCGATCCCGTATTCTCCAGACACAGAATGCAGTCTAAGACTCCACAGACTATCATCGAGGGAATATAAGCGAACTTGGACAATATCTGACATAAATAATTAATACGATTATTTAATTAACATTATATAGTTTAAACAATCTCATAAACAATATTCAGCAACAAAAGAGATTTGAAGAGAGTGTTACACGTGTCAATAAATGCCAGTGACCGTAATATTAGCACGTAATTCATTATATGTAATTAAAACGTTCCTAACTGTCGAGTGAAAATATCTAAGTCCGGATATGTTGCAGAAAAGTTGCTGAAATCTTGCTCATATGTTGCGAGCGCTCGCAACATATGAGCAAGATTTCAGCAACTTTTCTGCAACATATCCGTATTTCCGCGTAGCGATCCCGTATTCTCCAGACACAGAATGCAGTCTAAGACTCCACAGACTATCATCGAGGGAATATAAGCGAACTTGGACAATATCTGACATAAATAATTAATACGATTATTTAATTAACATTATATAGTTTAAACAATCTCATAAACAATATTCAGCAACAAAAGAGATTTGAAGAGAGTGTTACACGTGCCAATAAATAATTAATACGATTATTTAATTAACATTATATAGTTTAAACAATCTCATAAACAATATTCAGCAACAAAAGAGATTTGAAGAGAGTGTTACACGTGCCAATAAATGCCAGTGACCGTAATATTAGCACGTAATTCATTATATGTAATTAAAACGTTCCTAACTGTCGAGTGAAAATATCTAAGTCCGGATATGTTGCAGAAAAATTGCTGAAATCTTGCTCATATGTTGCGAACGCTCGCAAGATACTGTGGATGTCTGTGGAGTCTTAGACTGCATTCTGTGTCTGGAGAATACGGGATCGCTACGGGGAAATACGGATATGTTGCAGAAAAGTTGCTGAAATCTAGCTCATATGTTGCGAGCGTTCGCAACATATGAGCAAGATTTCAGCAACTTTTCTGCAACATATCCGTATTTCCCCGTAGCGATATTAGATATTTCCCCGTAGCGGACTTAGATATTTTCACTCGACAGTTAGGAACGTTTTAATTACATATAATGAATTACGTGCTAATATTACGGTCACTGGCATTTATTGGCACGTGTAACACTCTCTTCAAATCTCTTTTGTTGCTGAATATTGTTTATGAGATTGTTTAAACTATATAATGTTAATTAAATAATCGTAATAATTATTTATGTCAGATATTGTCCAAGTTCGCTTATATTCCCTCGATGATAGTCTGTGGAGTCTTAGACTGCATTCTGTGTCTGGAGAATACGGGATCGCTACGGGGAAATACGGATATGTTGCAGAAAAGTTGCTGAAATCTTGCTCATATGTTGCGAGCGTTCGCAACATATGAGCAAGATTTCAGCAACTTTTCTGCAACATATCCGGACTTAGATATTTTCACTCGACAGTTAGGAACGTTTTAATTACATATAATGAATTACGTGCTAATATTACGGTCACTGGCATTTATTGGCACGTGTAACACTCTCTTCAAATCTCTTTTGTTGCTGAATATTGTTTATGAGATTGTTTAAACTATATAATGTTAATTAAATAATCGTATTAATTATTTATTGGCACGTGTAACACTCTCTTCAAATCTCTTTTGTTGCTGAATATTGTTTATGAGATTGTTTAAACTATATAATGTTAATTAAATAATCGTATTAATTATTTATGTCAGATATTGTCCAAGTTCGCTTATATTCCCTCGATGATAGTCTGTGGAGTCTTAGACTGCATTCTGTGTCTGGAGAATACGGGATCGCTACGGGGAAATACGGATATGTTGCAGAAAAGTTGCTGAAATCTTGCTCATATGTTGCGAACGCTCGCAACATATGAGCAAGATTTCAGCAACTTTTCTGCAACATATCCGGACTTAGATATTTTCACTCGACAGTTAGGAACGTTTTAATTACATATAATGAATTACGTGCTAATATTACGGTCACTGGCATTTATTGGCACGTGTAACACTCTCTTCAAATCTCTTTTGTTGCTGAATATTGTTTATGAGATTGTTTAAACTATATAATGTTAATTAAATAATCGTAATAATTATTTATGTCAGATATTGTCCAAGTTCGCTTATATTCCCTCGATGATAGTCTGTGGAGTCTTAGACTGCATTCTGTGTCTGGAGAATACGGGATCGCTACGGGGAAATACGGATATGTTGCAGAAAAGTTGCTGAAATCTTGCTCATATGTTGCGAGCGTTCGCAACATATGAGCAAGATTTCAGCAACTTTTCTGCAACATATCCGGACTTAGATA
Source organism: Andrena flavipes (assembly GCA_963971345.1). Lineage (NCBI taxonomy): Eukaryota > Metazoa > Arthropoda > Insecta > Hymenoptera > Andrenidae > Andrena > Andrena flavipes. The sequence goes on from OZ020482.1 coordinate 2,378,022, forward strand.
TTTTCACTCGACAGTTAGGAACGTTTTAATTACATATAATGAATTACGTGCTAATATTACGGTCACTGGCATTTATTGGCACGTGTAACACTCTCTTCAAATCTCTTTTGTTGCTGAATATTGTTTATGAGATTGTTTAAACTATATAATGTTAATTAAATAATCGTATTAATTATTTATTGGCACGTGTAACACTCTCTTCAAATCTCTTTTGTTGCTGAATATTGTTTATGAGATTGTTTAAACTATATAATGTTAATTAAATAATCGTATTAATTATTTATGTCAGATATTGTCCAAGTTCGCTTATATTCCCTCGATGATAGTCTGTGGAGTCTTAGACTGCATTCTGTGTCTGGAGAATACGGGATCGCTACGGGGAAATACGGATATGTTGCAGAAAAGTTGCTGAAATCTTGCTCATATGTTGCGAACGCTCGCAACATATGAGCAAGATTTCAGCAACTTTTCTGCAACATATCCGGACTTAGATATTTTCACTCGACAGTTAGGAACGTTTTAATTACATATAATGAATTACGTGCTAATATTACGGTCACTGGCATTTATTGGCACGTGTAACACTCTCTTCAAATCTCTTTTGTTGCTGAATATTGTTTATGAGATTGTTTAAACTATATAATGTTAATTAAATAATCGTAATAATTATTTATGTCAGATATTGTCCAAGTTCGCTTATATTCCCTCGATGATAGTCTGTGGAGTCTTAGACTGCATTCTGTGTCTGGAGAATACGGGATCGCTACGGGGAAATACGGATATGTTGCAGAAAAGTTGCTGAAATCTTGCTCATATGTTGCGAGCGTTCGCAACATATGAGCAAGATTTCAGCAACTTTTCTGCAACATATCCGGACTTAGATATTTTCACTCGACAGTTAGGAACGTTTTAATTACATATAATGAATTACGTGCTAATATTACGGTCACTGGCATTTATTGGCACGTGTAACACTCTCTTCAAATCTCTTTTGTTGCTGAATATTGTTTATGAGATTGTTTAAACTATATAATGTTAATTAAATAATCGTATTAATTATTTATTGGCACGTGTAACACTCTCTTCAAATCTCTTTTGTTGCTGAATATTGTTTATGAGATTGTTTAAACTATATAATGTTAATTAAATAATCGTATTAATTATTTATGTCAGATATTGTCCAAGTTCGCTTATATTCCCTCGATGATAGTCTGTGGAGTCTTAGACTGCATTCTGTGTCTGGAGAATACGGGATCGCTACGGGGAAATACGGATATGTTGCAGAAAAGTTGCTGAAATCTTGCTCATATGTTGCGAACGCTCGCAACATATGAGCAAGATTTCAGCAACTTTTCTGCAACATATCCGGACTTAGATATTTTCACTCGACAGTTAGGAACGTTTTAATTACATATAATGAATTACGTGCTAATATTACGGTCACTGGCATTTATTGGCACGTGTAACACTCTCTTCAAATCTCTTTTGTTGCTGAATATTGTTTATGAGATTGTTTAAACTATATAATGTTAATTAAATAATCGTAATAATTATTTATGTCAGATATTGTCCAAGTTCGCTTATATTCCCTCGATGATAGTCTGTGGAGTCTTAGACTGCATTCTGTGTCTGGAGAATACGGGATCGCTACGGGGAAATACGGATATGTTGCAGAAAAGTTGCTGAAATCTTGCTCATATGTTGCGAACGCTCGCAACATATGAGCAAGATTTCAGCAACTTTTCTGCAACATATCCGGACTTAGATATTTTCACTCGACAGTTAGGAACGTTTTAATTACATATAATGAATTACGTGCTAATATTACGGTCACTGGCATTTATTGGCACGTGTAACACTCTCTTCAAATCTCTTTTGTTGCTGAATATTGTTTATGAGATTGTTTAAACTATATAATGTTAATTAAATAATCGTAATAATTATTTATGTCAGATATTGTCCAAGTTCGCTTATATTCCCTCGATGATAGTCTGTGGAGTCTTAGACTGCATTCTGTGTCTGGAGAATACGGGATCGCTACGGGGAAATACGGATATGTTGCAGAAAAGTTGCTGAAATCTTGCTCATATGTTGCGAGCGTTCGCAACATATGAGCAAGATTTCAGCAACTTTTCTGCAACATATCCGGACTTAGATATTTTCACTCGACAGTTAGGAACGTTTTAATTACATATAATGAATTACGTGCTAATATTACGGTCACTGGCATTTATTGGCACGTGTAACACTCTCTTCAACTCTCTTTTGTTGCTGAATATTGTTTATGAGATTGTTTAAACTATATAATGTTAATTAAATAATCGTAATAATTATTTATGTCAGATATTGTCCAAGTTCGCTTATATTCCCTCGATGATAGTCTGTGGAGTCTTAGACTGCATTCTGTGTCTGGAGAATACGGGATCGCTGCGGGGAAATACGGATATGTTGCAGAAAAGTTGCTGAAATCTTGCTCATATGTTGCGAGCGTTCGCAACATATGAGCAAGATTTCAGCAACTTTTCTGCAACATATCCGGACTTAGATATTTTCACTCGACAGTTAGGAACGTTTTAATTACATATAATGAATTACGTGCTAATATTACGGTCACTGGCATTTATTGGCACGTGTAACACTCTCTTCAAATCTCTTTTGTTGCTGAATATTGTTTATGAGATTGTTTAAACTATATAATGTTAATTAAATAATCGTAATAATTATTTATGTCAGATATTGTCCAAGTTCGCTTATATTCCCTCGATGATAGTCTGTGGAGTCTTAGACTGCATTCTGTGTCTGGAGAATACGGGATCGCTACGGGGAAATACGGATATGTTGCAGAAAAGTTGCTGAAATCTTGCTCATATGTTGCGAACGCTCGCAACATATGAGCAAGATTTCAGCAACTTTTCTGCAACATATCCGGACTTAGATATTTTCACTCGACAGTTAGGAACGTTTTAATTACATATAATGAATTACGTGCTAATATTACGGTCACTGGCATTTATTGGCACGTGTAACACTCTCTTCAAATCTCTTTTGTTGCTGAATATTGTTTATGAGATTGTTTAAACTATATAATGTTAATTAAATAATCGTAATAATTATTTATGTCAGATATTGTCCAAGTTCGCTTATATTCCCTCGATGATAGTCTGTGGAGTCTTAGACTGCATTCTGTGTCTGGAGAATACGGGATCGCTACGGGGAAATACGGATATGTTGCAGAAAAGTTGCTGAAATCTTGCTCATATGTTGCGAGCGTTCGCAACATATGAGCAAGATTTCAGCAACTTTTCTGCAACATATCCGGACTTAGATATTTTCACTCGACAGTTAGGAACGTTTTAATTACATATAATGAATTACGTGCTAATATTACGGTCACTGGCATTTATTGGCACGTGTAACACTCTCTTCAACTCTCTTTTGTTGCTGAATATTGTTTATGAGATTGTTTAAACTATATAATGTTAATTAAATAATCGTAATAATTATTTATGTCAGATATTGTCCAAGTTCGCTTATATTCCCTCGATGATAGTCTGTGGAGTCTTAGACTGCATTCTGTGTCTGGAGAATACGGGATCGCTGCGGGGAAATACGGATATGTTGCAGAAAAGTTGCTGAAATCTTGCTCATATGTTGCGAGCGTTCGCAACATATGAGCAAGATTTCAGCAACTTTTCTGCAACATATCCGGACTTAGATATTTTCACTCGACAGTTAGGAACGTTTTAATTACATATAATGAATTACGTGCTAATATTACGGTCACTGGCATTTATTGGCACGTGTAACACTCTCTTCAAATCTCTTTTGTTGCTGAATATTGTTTATGAGATTGTTTAAACTATATAATGTTAATTAAATAATCGTATTAATTATTTATGTCAGATATTGTCCAAGTTCGCTTATATTCCCTCGATGATAGTCTGTGGAGTCTTAGACTGCATTCTGTTGTCTGGAGAAGTCGGGATCGCTCCGCGGAAATACGGATATGTTGCGGAAAAATTGCTGAAATCTTGCTCATATGTTGCGAGCGCTCGCAAGATACGAGCACGATTTCAGCAACTTTTCCGCAACATATCCGGACTTAGATATTTTCCCTCGACAGTTCGGAACGTTTTAATTACATACAATGAATTAAATGCTAATATTACGGTCACTGGCAGTTATTCACACATGTTTTGTTGCTGTATATATTTTATGAATTTGTTTAAACCATATGTGTTCATTAAGTAATTGTAGTAATTATTTATATTCAATATGTCGACAAACAGAATACAGTGTTACATTTCACAGGCAACCTCCGAGGGAATGTATGTAAACAGTGACAAAATGTGATATAAGTAATTAATACAATTAGTAAATTAGCACTATAAGGTGTAAGCAAACTATTAAACTGTATACAGCAATAAATTATATTTGCAACGAAGTCTGAATTGTGAAATGTATATCCACTAACACTAAAGACTGGAAAATGAAAAAATATATAAAATAATGTTAAACGATTGTATTAAAAATGCGCTAAAAACTAAAACAATATTATTTTCTTGTACTACGCAGGATATTTCATAACAGAATATGAATCAACTTAATACAACATCAAGCGTCGGAATGAATTTGTTGTGAAATGTTCAACTTAGCGATTAGGGAGATGTAATGGGGTTTGTCAAAACGAATCTTCGTTTTTGAATAATTTCAGTTTGAAGTGTTGCATGGTTGGAATGTAATGTTCGAATACGGAAGCAGTTTTCTCAATTAACAATTGCAGCTACAGCGGTAAAGTGTTCGTCTACGGTGCTACAGGTCGCGGGTTCGAATCTTCCCTGGGGTAAATTAAATATTCTATTTTTAAAATATACACGGATGTTATACTACTATGATTCTTCTTCACACATTCAAGTGAAGTGATAAAAATATGTACGTGCATATATATAAAATACCGTTATTTTTATTTTTGGCCCAACTGCCCGAAATGTTGCGCTACCATTTCTGTAAAATCTCAGAAATGTTGCGCTACCATTTCTGTAAAATCTCAGAAATGTTGCGCTACCATTTCTGTAAAATCTCAGAAATGTTGCGCTACCATTTCTGTAAAATCTCAGAAATGTTGCGCTACCATTTCTGTAAAATCTCAGAAATGTTGCCCTACCATTTCTGTAAAATCTCAGAAATGTTGCGCTACCATTCCTATAAAATCTCAGAAATGTTGCGCTACCATTGCTGTAATATCCCGAAAAAATGTTGCTGAAATATATCCTGCAATGTTGCACAGGGCGGACATAGCAATTTACTTGTAACTTTTCGGCAACATTCCGTGCAATATTCCAAGGATTAAACCGCAACGCAACTGAGACATTTCGGCAACAAATGTGCTGTGGGGGTCTCTCCTTCCATGTTTCTATGTTTATTCTTTTCGCATCGGAAGACGCGGCAACGAGTCCTCGAACGAGAGCTCGATCGATTTATCGGCGTTCAGAGCTGTCCGTGGCTTTACACGTCCGATGACTCTTATCCACCGTAGAAGTACCGCCAGGCAGTATGTTCCCTCGAAAATCACGGTCTCGTTAATCGATCGTATACTGATTCCCGTAATTATGAAACGTTGAAGGGCCATCGGTCAATCTTGATTCGAGAGAGAGATTGTTAAATCTTCGCGGCGATGTAGTTACGACGCGTAATTACCGGGCGTTTCCAGGTTCTGCGTTCAATCCACTTGTGCCGCGGCCGCAACCACGTTTTCCACGCCCAGCTGCTTGATACACTGCGAAATTGATTACTGTTTCACCCACCCTGCCTTTCTGTGCCCCACCGAACCTTTGTTCAGATGGTGCTTGTTTATTTCAGACTTTACAGCATGCACGCAATTGAGAGATTCAGAGTGGAGAGGCAGAGTGGAATCTCATTTAATCTTCTCCTCTTTCTGTTTCCTTTCTGTATCCCGATACCACCGGCGATGTATGTACACGGTTCGGTGTAGCGAGCCCTGCTAGCTAAATCACTCAAAAAAATTTTCTTCTCTTCAAAATTCCATGAAACAGCACCGGCAGTGGTCCACGGATCATCGGTTGAGGAGCACTGCCATAAAGGACATTATTCAGTGTTCTGGTAAGTTCACTTCGGTTGCTAATTCAGTGTTATGAATTAATTCCATTACCAAGGCAGAATTCCGGCAACGTTTCGTCGCGAGCAACCTCTGCGGCTCGCAGCTTGGAAACCGCTGCTGGATCCTCGCTCCGCGCCCTAAAGTGCGCCGCCAGGGTGCAACCACTGTGCAGGATTCGCAATCGAGCGATCCGAACAGACCGAACGACGAGGCTACGCTCGTAAAAGAAGGCACAAAGACGTAGGGGAAGGTGGCCGCCGCGAACTTTTCACGTAAGTTAAGACCTGTCTTGAAAATGTTCCCTGCCAGCGGGGCTGAGAAGTTTGGGACGTGACGAGAAATCACGACCGTTCTCGCCCCATCGATCACTCCGCCGAAAATAGTTACGCGCAATTCCGCGACCGGGGATCCCGCGATAAAGTAAATTGTACGCCGAGATAGACCAATTTCATCGTCACTGGCAACAGCCAGACTTGGTATTCCAAGTCACGATTCTCGGCCCTTTTTGCCTTTGAATTTATTTGTCCGGCATCGACGTGTCGGTGTAATTGATTACCATTAAAACTGATCACGGCAAGTAACGCGAAAACACGAGTGCACCGAGTGACGAACGATCAAACATTATTTACCGTGGAGTGGACTGTGTTGATGCCACGCGTTTATATATTTATGTCCACGTTGCCGTCAAATCTTGGTTTTAGTTTTATAGTAAATATAATATATATAAGTCCTGAACTTACAAGTAAAGCGCGTGATAAGAAAAGAATTATCATTCGATATTATTTTTTTCTTTTGTATTTTTTTCATTGTACGTAAAAATACAATCGTTCTTCGTACGAAGCAGTGACGTTCGGCGTAATCGAGATGAACGAAGCAGTCGCTCAGACAATCACAGTGCAGCTGAAAGGGACTCTCTATGGATATGTATACTTAGATATCGACACTTTTAATGAAGAATATCGCAGGCGTCCGTGAATGAACGTGGACGTTGCTTCGCATTGAACGAAACGAATTACACGATGCGTACATACCTACTACGTGGTAGGAAAAATCCAGACACTCGAGCGTCGGTGGTGGTGCGGGCGTTTGCAAATGAAAAATAGCAGCAAGTCTCTTGAAAGGAATGCGTGTTAGCTGCAAGTTTGCCAGTAGCAGTAATTTGCATATAAACCATATTTTACCGTGGCTACAGGCGTCACGCGTCATTCGGTATTGTTTTAATACGAGAGATGTCATCCGAACCGGCGTGCGACATAACGAAACCCGCTCGCGTACAAAACAGATGGCTCGCGCGCGTTGCAACTGCACCAACTGCAATTGCAACCAAGAAAATAGAACGGCCCGTGAAACGCCTCTCCTCTTGCCTGCCAGCCTGCCTGCCAGCCAGCAGACTGCTCCGATTTAATTTCTTATAGCTTCGCATTACACGCCCCGGGAAAAATAATGCCCGTGCCTGTGCATCATTTATCTATCCTCGCGAAACACCTCGCAAGATTCTACCGACGTTCCTGCGTTTGATAAAGATAGGTGCCGCGATCTGCCAGACATCCCCGTCGCTCAAACCGTTTCCCCTCGCGTTTCCTTTCTTTCTGTTGCATCGATATCTCTCCCTCGGCTGGGAAACAAAGCTGAACCTTTCGCTCTACTCGATGCGCGCATCGTAAGAAAATTGAACAGCCACGGGACTCTTCGTCCCTCTACGATCCACCAAGAAAATACAACGGATAATCGTACCGATAATTTGAATAATAGAAGAACGCGTTGCTCAAGCATTTCGAATAGTCCGTGTTCCACTCCATTTCGTTGTGTTCTACCCCGCTTCGGTTGACACAGAATGTCTCGAGAGTTTCCCCAGCCTTGACGTTACTCGTGAATTTTTCCCGCCCGAGTATCGCTTGCCCGCACAGCTTCTCGTCTCCGAGCGATGTAAAGCGAACGAATCGAAAGTTCCTCGATAGTCGTCGGGCGAAAGAACACGAATACGAAGCGGCGGATGATAAATTCCCCCGAAAAATGTTGGAAGCGAAGGGAAGAAAGGCGCGGGTGGTAGAGGGTAACGTGAATCATCGTTTAGACTCCATTACCAGCCGGTGTAGATAGTTCCTTCGCCGGTTAAAGAAAAATACAGCTCGCAAGCGCGTTTCCCCTTGGTCGTTGATAAATTGAAGCGGCGCGGAGCGTCTGGCGTGACTGGGCCGACTTCGTCTACTTTTATTTATGCAACCCCTTTACGCCGAGATGTATTATTTCGCGACAACGTCAACCGTTGAGTTCCTCTTTCTTCTCGCACGATTTATTCCCCGCTGATGCTAAGAAGCTTGCGACACCGGCGCGATGCAACTCAGGATTTCCCGCAGCGCGACTCCGCTCGATTCGACTTCCCTATTTCCCAGATATCCCGCTGTCCCCCCTGAATACTCCATTCTATTTCCCTCGCTCTTTTCCCGTCGATTTCGGGATCGATTCGAATGCTTTCCAAGGACATCATAACGCAACAGCAAGTACGAATGTCCCGATGAGGTCGTTAGAACGATCATTACTGGTCATTCAAATACCTGCGACACCTGTACCAAGGCACCAGCGCGCGGTATAATGATATTTCATTAGGTGCTGACGTTTTAGTTTGCCGAATATGGTATCACCGAATTCCGTGCGGAGAGGCGCAGTCATTGTGGCGAAATGCAATGGCGCGGTGCATCGCGTCGTGGATATTTCGACAATGTCGACCAATTTCGAGCTGATTAGCGGTTGCACGGCCCGTTATCTGTACGCACAGAACGCGCCGCCCATTTCAACTTCCCTATTTTCACATTTTTCCGATAAACTCTTTCTCTTTCGTATTCCCGCCTTTCCATCCGCGCTGGAATCGCGATTCTCGTCGCTGCTTTGGCGAGCAAATTAATGTCTTTGAGTGGACTTGACCAATTGTTGCTAATGCCCACGGTAATGTTCGTCTTTTCGCTTTATCATAAACGCTTCCCACCCGTTCGCAGTCTATTTTCCACGCGCGATATTTCTTATTATCGGCGGTATTCGTATTCCGCAACCGTTGCCAACCGCTTTACGTTAATCGTATTATACCGAAACGCTTTATTTTCGCAATTACTGTCGGCAAATTATTCGAGAAAATGAATTGCGGCTATTCATTAATGAAACAACATTGACCGATGTAATGCGTTTTAAATTCTCATTTCGTGTCAATATTTGATTTACACGCGGCATGCGCACACAATGGCGTAGATTTATGCGGAATATTCGTTATGTCAGTATCACGGGCTCGTAATGAGCCTATAAGTCGGGGAAAAATCGATCAGCCAACGAAATATATACCGCGTAACATCGTATTAGCGTGAAAATAGTATAGACGCGCAACGCTGGATTCGCGATTCATTCGGTCTCTTTGCGGGGTAAATTCGAGGCGCGACGTTAATTAAAACCGTTGCGCTTGTGGCTGGAAATTTCTGTGGCGCGTCTAATTAAAATAATTCGCTGCTTTTTCAGCGACATTGCCCCGGGATTTCATACGATTTTCTATCTCTTGCCGCGCAACTTGCGGAGATATTGTCCTGAATCAATTATGTCCCAATCGCGATGCAACTTGTACGGAAAAGTGTTTCGTATCAAAGAAAATCGTGGATTTCGGTGTAGGGTTTATCAGTAGATTTGTAAATGATTGGAAATTACGAAACTCAATAACACACGCATCATAATCGTTACCCTTTTATGGTCGGGCAAGCGTAAATAATTAAATCGACCGTCCGCTGATATTAAAATTAGAATGCTTTCTCAGAAGGACTCATCATTTCTCACTCTGTGTTTGGTGGTAAAGAAATAATAGTCGAACGTTAAAAAACTAATTTTTTATTATATATTCGTGACCATTGCACCTTTGACTTCAATATTAATATATAAAAATTGAAATTAAACTTAAAACTCTTTCATTTATAAAATTCTTATTTTGATCCGACTCGCCCCGGTCTACCCTACTCATAAAGTAGACGTGTAATTCATCGTTTAATACTGGAATTTTTTACATTTCTCATGACGTGACCCGGAACTCGGCGCTACATCTGAGAGATTAATGCCTGCGGGGGTGTAATTGAAGGAGATGTGGGAAATTGAGATTGCACCTTTGACCTGGTCCAACCCGCGGCTTCTGTTAACAATCTTGTAATTTTCCTTTTGCTCGCCGACCACAGCTACTAATGAATTCGTTCTTCAACAAAAAGAAAATGGAGAAGCTAGTTGGAGAAACACAGCGGCGAACGTTTTCGAGGATTCAAGCGGCCCCACGGTAGGAAAATTACTACCTTGCTAAAGAGTCGAATGTTTAGTACAGCGAACCAGTGCAAAGCAGTGTAAATACGCCTTTGATTCCTTTAATCGCGTTATTCTTCAAAATGGAGGGTCATTCTGAATAATATCGAGTGATGAGATTACTGCGTTGATAGTTAATTATGCGAGGTTGAAATGGAATCCTGATACAGAAAGCTGAATTAAAGTATTATTCTATTAACCTCTGCACTATTTCTTTCCAAGTGAGGTTTGTTCTCGATATTTATTCATATCCACTTGCCGCCATTCTTCGCAGAACTGGGCTTGAAACGGTATTTAAATAAAAATTCCCCGGAAACGTTTTTATCCAACGGAATGGGCAATATTCTTCGCGAAGAAGCGGGGGCCGAGAAAAGACGCGAATGAACGGTCGACTTAAATAAATTAACTCGCCTCTAAAAGAAGACTGGATGAATGCAGTGAAATATAAAAGAAGAGGATAAAACCACATACGTGTTGTCTTTGGCCAGGATTCGTACAAATAAAAAAGCGCCGATTCGATGAGAGAAACCAGTGGAAATGCATTAAGAACATTCGTATTAATTCGCGAATTCAGAACGGCCACGTGTCTTCGATTAATCCGTTTCTTGTCCCGCTTGCCGCGAAACAATCCTGAAAGTCGGTGAAAGATTAATGTCCGGATACACGGTGGACGCCGCATAAAACGAAAATTCCGCGCGAACGATAACGAGTAGTTTGCAAAAAGCCGCAGCTTTTTCTTAGTATTGCTTGAATACAAATGGGAGAGCGCTGTACCATGAAGCATCGATTACTGCCGTTTTTCCCCTCGCCTCCTTGTTTCGCTGAAATTATGTTTGCTCGGTCACTTTTTCGTGGTTCGATCATTAGCTCTACTTAGAGGGTGTCTTTAAAGGCTTTGACCCAACTTCGCAAAGATATTCCACTCGCGTCCAAGAAGAAAAGAGTTATTGAAACGTAAATTTTCAGACCTCTTCTCCTCTTGCTGGTGAATGATCGCGGTAGAAGTTAGAATCTGTTCTTCGAGGTCCCACGTTCTTCTAATTCTTTCTCGTATCCTGGAACACTGTCGCAGTGGGTGGATTTAACGTTGCTACTAGAATCTATCGAAATACTTTTATCTAGGGTTGCTTCACACGTTACGGGCGGATCCATTTCAATTACTATTCCCAATGCTCCGTCGAATTCTGTTTGGGCGTTCAGATCGCACTTGATCCTCCAGGCTCAGATTTCCATTTCGAAATGGCCAGAACCAATATTTGACGTTCCTTATTTTAACAATACACCCGTCATAAATTTTGTTGGTATTCATGGTATCCTTGTTAGCCTGTATTACCTTATTCAATTCGAAAACCAGGTAACTAGTACAATATTGTTCAAACTCGCTTCAACCCTGATGGAAGACCGAATACAAACAGTCGCCGGACGTATTGCTGTTTGAACAGCCAGAATTGCGTTTAGTGTGTCAAAAACGCAAGGAAATACACAGAGCCTTGAAATGACACAATAGCAGCTTCCAAAATTCGATCAACTTTTTAAAACCGTTCACTGTGTTTTATAAATATCTATCCCTTTCTAAATAACAGAAGAAAAACACTTAGACCATGGCTTAAATCGATTTCACGATCAACCGAATTTTTCAAATGTTTTACGGCCAATAAATAAATTCCCCTTATCTAAGGCTTCATCTGTATCATCACTATCATCAGATGCACACAAGTACATCCGGCTATCCGATCTCCTATTACCTATTACCGATTATACGGCTTCTCGGAAGATTTTTAACGTTCCTCCACTTTATAGTCACTTTTATAGCATCGTTTGCAAAATAAAACTCCAGCAACATACCGATTTGCCATTTTCAGGCTCACAGTGATCGAGGATCGAAATACTGGTCGGAACTTTTAATGTTATCGCCTGTATCGCGGTGGGTAATCATTTCAGGGCTAGAAAGTTTCAAGGAGCTCGTGTTATGCTTACTAAAAACACCTTGATCTAGTGTGATAAGTATTTAGTTAGTTAGACGCACTGGACCGCTTAACTGGATCCCCTTTGATAACTTTGGGAATATTAATTCTAATCAAACTTCGTTTGTACGGAAATTGCGTTGCACAACCAGTCTCGTGCAACGATTCAATCAACATATTATCATCCCTTGCGGTGCTTCACAGACTCCACGCATAAGATTTTTCTTTAAATAGTCACCTTCTATTTAAAAACAATAGCTACTATTTATGTTTCGATGTACGCGATTCGATTAATTTATTCTCGTTAGATCGCACAATAAACGAGTGTCGCTTCCATAATAATTATACATTGGCAAGCACCCTGACTAACGTAAATCTTCGTCAATGCTTTGTATTCGAAATTAGTGCACAGGATGCCATTTGCTAATAAATTTGCGGCTCCGCGGTTAATACAATTCAGTGATTTATTCGCGTAAAATGACAATCGACGCCACGCGGACTGACCTGCTATCTGCTGCACGGGTAATTAGAAAGCTGAGGACTTGAAAACGGGTGAAAGAGGATTGGAGATAATGTACACATTGGTGAAATGTCTAGCAACTCTAGCTACGACGATTAATGGCAATTAATTAACAGGATTAGGCGACGATTTTAGTAACGCGAAACGGTTGCGTCGAAACACGATTAACGCAGGGGGGCATTAGCGAGATTACATTAGCCCTGTGCACGACGCTGCGCCAGTGTTATTGCAGCAACGAGCTTACCGACACGGAAAAAAAAACTAAGCGTTTCAACGGTGCAAAATCGTTCCGGAGAGTCGCCGACGCGTGGTATCGTCGGCTATACCGGGTGCTATAACTCTCAATGAATTTGCTCTTTGATTATTTGCATTCACAGAGTTGCCGCGAAAACATCAGCACGGCTTTGTTTGTAATTTCCTCGCAAATTTCACCGTCAGCGACGAAACGCTTTGAAACGCGCACTTTCCTCTACGATACTATCAAATGTTCTTTGATTCGCTTTCATAACTCATGTTATTACATCTTTTATGCAATATATTATATCACCCTCAAACGAACCGCTATTCACAACACCGATGCCGGTCTAGTTCGCCAAGCGAATGTTCCATTAAGCGTATTCAAGAATACGGGCTTGCGGGAACCCCTTTTAATACGAGATACGAGCCCATGAAAATATATTTAACTAATGCGAATTGAAAAAAGATTCGCAACGTCTTTTACAAAGCTTAGCATAAAGAGACGATGCGAATCCCTTTAACTGCACACTCCTTTGCAACTACCAACTCGTACTACAAAAACTGCTTACGGATTGCGAGCACGTGAAACGATAACTCTCGTGCAGGAGCATTTGGCAATGATTTTTTCCGAGCGACGCGACGCGGACGCCGCAGTCCGCGAACGAGTCTCGAGTTAACAATGAACGAGCCTAGGACGCGGTGCAGCAGGTCTCGACATCTGCGCGAACTTTTGAATACCCTCGAGGAGGGAAATCCGCACGTTACTCGTTCCAGTTTAGCGGGTTACACGTATAGCAGGTATGCGCAGGGTAGACGGACCGTAGGTAGCCAGCCGCTCGCGCCCGTACGAGCGAAGTCGTGCACGTAGCTAGGTGAGTCAGCGGTGCTTCGGTTGTCTCCGGAGGCCACGCCACGGACAATATCCACCGACAGCATCTATTGACCGAGCAGCTGAAATTTCTACAAGACCGGGATATTCGTGCAAGTTTTCGCCATCGAGCTCGCCCCCGCGTCATTTCTCACGCGGCGCGAGCTTCAGCCGCCCGCGATCCGTGCAACGCGAACGCTTTGCGATAACGAACGACCACCCTTCGCAACGCTTTCGTTCCCTGTGGAAAGGATAACTCTCGGCCGGTGAGAAATTTCCGTTTCTTTCCAATTCCACCTTTGCGTAGGCAATAGTACGTGTTATCGTTACGGGGGGGATCCTACTGTTCTCCACTGATCGCCCGACCAAACATTTGTACAACTGCTGTGTGTTTAGGTAAATCACGACCCTCGAGCCCACAATGCGCAACAATTACGTGCGCAAACACGGAGCGCTGTCGGGTTGGAATTAACAGTTTTCTAACGATACGGCGATTAATTAAAACTACAATCGTCCGCGGTAACGGCGCGATAAAGTTGAAAAATTCAGGTACGACAGGAGCTACGTGCCTTGGAAATTTGATTAGCTAAGCCTAACGGTTTAATTCGCGGACTTGTTTTCGCAGAAGATTAGATTTTCGGCGAGGTCGAATCGCTCGCTTCTGGTCCGAGAGACCGCCTTCGCGTCTTAATTCGTATTATCATCGAGGGCTGATTGAATAGCAGAGATCCTGATAATAGCAGTTCGTTACAGGAGGCGCGGCCTGAAATTTCATCCTGCAAGAAATTTCGCCGCTTTACGCGACGACTGCTCGTCAATCTGGTCACGTGCCGATCCACCAGACGCTGGCTTTGTTGCCTGCAAATCCGACTAATGAAGACTCAACGAATCAGTGAGATCGATATTACGGTTTACGGCTACGCGGTGGTATCCACGCGAGTCCACGATAAATCTCACCGCCCGCCTCGGGAAAGAAGCCGCAATAACACCGGAATTAATGATATTTACGTAATCGCCCAAGTAATGCCAACTTAATATGTAACGATATCGGCCCAACCTTCCGGCGTTTGCTTCGATATTAAGCCCCAGCGGCAAAAGGTCGTTGCGTAACTTGCGAATTAATTAAGAACGAGTCTTCGAAACGAGGCCGCGGGGCTTTAAATCTATATACTTTTATAATTGACATATTAATGAAAACCGTAATGGAACGGCGAGGAAAAGTGCCTGCAATTGGGGTCGGAACGAGAAGAAAGTTAACTTTACAAGCGATATCATTGCACCGCAGGATAAATTGTATCGGTCAATGCGGTGTGTACTATTCGAGTTTCAATTGCCAGTTAACACACTTATACTTAAAAAAATTTGCTGCAGGTATATATATGTACGATCATTGCAAGTAACAAATACGCGTTCGGTCATTACAGAACTCTCAAGGATTCCCCCGAAGAAAGGAAACCACTTGACAGTGTCCTCGTTAAGCGCGCAATTCGTTAATTGCCCGAAGAAACGCCCGAACGTAATGTCCAAGCAAGCTCCTTTTCCACGGCGGAATTTCCTCGAATTTTCTCGCGCGATAACAGAAACGGCTCCTTAATTCGTTTCGGAACGTTCCCCCGTATCTCGAGCACGACTTTCCTTTGTCCGTTGTTTTCGGCCCCGAAGACGTATCGCGACGCTCCGCGAAATTGTTTCCCGCGATGGGTAGCAACGTCCTCCTTTCCCTCTGACTCTAAACAGACACCGAAAACGATGTAATCGCTCAATTCCCAGGTTCGCCCGTGCTCGTAACAGAATGACTGATCCTTGGTGTAACTGCGAGGGCATTAGCCATTCCTGATAGCCGTCATCGCTCAAGTTTATGCATGCGAGAGATGATGCAACGTTGCACGCATCCCGCGGAAACGCACAGCTGTGTCCCAGCCCTCGGCACCCCATAAAACTCCATGTATATTCGGACGACCGCGTCCCTGTAGTCTGTGCGCATCATAAATCATACGGAGAAACCTGTGGTTAAAAAAAAAAACGCCCCGCGATTCGTGTCTATCATCGAGTAATAATTAAGGAAGCACAAGGTGTTACCTATACTTTGGACACCGGTGAACTTCCAAGTAAATTCTTTTCAGTTTCGAATATAACGCGTAGTCATTTTGAATCAGTAACTGCAGAGGGCAGAGTGCAGAATGTAGACTAGCGCGAGACATCCGACACGAGTCGAAGAGGAAAAGTTCCGACCAGTTATGCGAGCGTTACTTTTACGTGGCGCATATGAAGCGCGCTGTACAATGGTGGCTACACCTGCCGCCTGCCGACATCTGCGCTATTCCCGTGTTCTTGTCTTCCCCGATATTGGCTGCATCGAGCCGAAGCTACTTGGAATATTTAGCATTTTGTACGGGAACTAATTTTGCCCGGTCACGTAGCCATTCCTACTGCGAAATTCGCGATTAAGCCTGACGACTCCTCGCGACAGAAACGTAGATGGAACAAAGATCATCTTGGTCGAATCAAATGAAACATTGCTCGGAAACTATTTACGGTAAAATATACAGTGTTATATTACAAGCTTCTAAGGATGTTCTCCTATATCGGGAGACAGTTTGTCAGGTATTTCTAGACGTGTTTCCCTAACGTCCCAAGGGAACAGGTTCGCCTTGGTTCAAAATGTGGAAGAAGCGGGACTGGGAATCGAGAAATAAAATGCGATGCGAGGATTACTTTGGGAATGGGCTAGCGACACCAGCATCCCCTTCTCGGAATCAGTGGGAGACAGTATCGAGCATATGTCGCTATGCCGTTGGAGGAGCATTGAAATTGCCCGGGCCGATTTACGCGGCGCGATTCGCGCACGTAGCACGAAAGGTGCAATTACACGGAGATATTCCGCGCCCCGGGCTAAACGACGACCTGTACACACGGGCAACTGCCTAGAAAGATCGCGCGCACACCCACCAATCCCTATGCAAACGATCCGAAGCACGACCTACCTATTTGCGAACAGGACGTCGCATGCACGGTGGCTGCGCAACGGAATATTCATAATTTCGGCCTGTGCTTTTGGGGTCGGTTAACCCTTCCGCTGTGCGGGCCCTCGAAACTCTTTGCGTTCGTTCTTTACGCTCGTTATGCCGTTGTAAATGCACCGAAAACAGGAAAACCGTATTTTTTCGTTTCGCAGAGGCCGCCGACAACAACTGAATTTAGAAGCGACTTTGGAGGCTGGCTCGCAGTCACTGCGAGAAAGCCACTGTACCGAATAGAAACTTAAGAAAAAAAAGAAGTTTAATATTCTTCGGTTAAGGGGCTCTTGTTCTGGAACACCCCATGCACCCTTGCGATCCGAGCTCTTTATATTTAGCCTTAAACTTTACGTGTTATTTGGCAGTTACGCGAGCTGCACAAGATTGCGTTAAGGCGCGACACGACCTTTTTAATATCACTGGTTCCGTACTACGCCAGCACCTGCAGGGGCCAACGCGATTTAAACGAATCGCGATCGAGAGAAGTTCTTTTCAAGCGTCGATTTAACATTCCCAGATGTAATTTAATCATCTCGAGCAGCAAATCGTGCGCGGCGCGATAACACGAGTACATAATCGAAAATGCTTGGGTCACGTTAAGTAATAACGTCGCGACGTGTAACGCTAAGGGCATGTAAGTGGAAGGTAAACGCAGAAACATCGATACACGTATTGACGTTAGACGTGTACACGCGCAGTGTGCACGGTGACAAGGATGCGCGAGCCCTGGACAAATAACATAGACAATACACGTGCGAGTGCTTTGAGGTTTAAGTTACACGTGCGCGTATGTATTGCCGCGGGTAATCCGTCGCCGTGCAGCGCGAACGTACGTCACGATCATGCTCAAAGTCAGGCATATAACTTTACCAAATGGCTGGGGCTTTTATCGTAGGCTAAACTGCAGTTTGTCCCAGCAGAAAATACTACGCAATCGTGATGGTTGCGGTCGCGGTGTTCGCTTTCCGGCAAACACAACGAAACGAGGGGCTGCGACAACTTCGGCGAACGCTCCAGCATTTTACCGGAGTTTTACGAAAGAATATTTTGTTATTCGGTGGTTAATAGGATAGTACGTCTTTTATCGTGTTTCATTATTGATCCAATATCGCGTCAAGTTGTTGAAACCCTTCCGAAGCTACCATCCATCCGTTCGACTCGTTGAACGTCCGAGGATGATTAATGATTTACTTATACTACTAGCTTCGCGTAGTCTCGGGCGAAGTACAGCGGGTGATCGATATTACGCGCCGAGAACAATATCCCATCGACTTGGACCGTTCCTTCCTAAGTTACTCCCGGCGAATGCTGCAAAGAAATACTTGTCATCTTGGAAAGGAGAAATTCTTTATTACACAATGGCACATTCACGAGGAAATTCTTTTCTCCCAGACTGTTGAGAGTTTCTGGGTAGCATTTCGAAAACACCGTGTCCCTTGGCCCGTGACGACGAAAACTAAGTGCACTAACAATAAGGGTTTATTTCCACGACGAACTTTCCTCTTCAACATCGCAGCAGTTGCCGCGCAGCCGAGTATGCAAATGTTGGAAGAAGAAACGGAAGACGAAGACAGAAAGAGGGCTCGTATGAGAGCAGGATTCAACGCAGGTAATGGCCGGATATCTCCAATTATGCGACCACTCCAGTCGTTCCGTGTCCGACATAACCGTTTTCCGAAAGTGCCGTTCCTGCATTCGCTCCGTAATTCTGACCGTAAATGTACACATATAGACCTAACACGTCCCTGCCGGATTCGATACCAGCTCGCGAAACTTTAGCCCAAAGTCGAAGGGAACGGGGCTATTAGCCCGCATCAGGTCCGCTTCCGGTGGCGCACTTAATGCAATTACCGACAAAACTCGCGCGAAGAACGGCTTTGCTCGCTGAGCCATCCGAACGAATAAAGAAGCTTGCTTTCGAAACGGAGCTCCATGGTCCCTGTTCGCGATTGCTCTAACGAGCCTTGTTCTATCGCGACGCGACGACCGATTGGTTCTTGCTTCGTGGAAACAGGGATGCAGTGGCCGTTTCTTCCAACCTGTTCTGCAGGCTTTAGGTGTTGCAACTTTTTACACCACCCGCCCTGCACAGTTCAACGAAGCGAGCACGTTTGCGAATTCTCTACGCGTCCGTTGGTATTTGTACGAAAAGTGCACACGTATATCGCCTTCCGCTTTGTTGTTTCGTTGTTTTATTGTTTTACCGCGCGGTCCTGGGGAAAACTGCGTTACTTACGGGCAGATCTAATATATCAGACGGATGGCAGAAAGGCGTGGTGCGATCCTGCGTTGGCAAATGAAATTACCGATATTATCGTCCAGAAAGAGAACCACCGCCTCGCGAGGATACGAAAGGGCGTACTTCATAGTCATGGTAATTGCCCGAGCCGAGCGCGAGACGTCGAGCGTAGTTTATAATTAATTCATTGGATTAAATTTTACTTCACGTAGCTAGTATGCATTACGCGCGTCCTCGCCGCACGTTCTTCGCACTCAGGCCTCTCCGTCTTCCTTCAATTTATGCGCCTTCGACCGACGTCTCCAACCGCCTTTATCAACCCTTAAAACGAACCTATCGCTTTATCCAAACTCCAGCTTCTGCGATTGAATTACGTGCCCATCGAACGCGTGGTAAGTTTTCGAGCGTACTTTGGGGGTGCTAAAAGACGGTCTAACGTAATTAGCGAAGTTTGTTTCCGCCAAACTTTCCTATTGAACGCCGCTAACTTCCACCGACAGGTAAATGCGTGAGTAACCGGGGAAACGGAAAAGGAAAAGAAACTGACAAAACAGTGAACTGTTTATAACCCACAGCAGCCGTCCGAGGGATTCAAGGTAGCGGTAAATTTGCACTTGGCAGTGAATTACGGACATATCCTGTTGGTTTTTTGCGGAATCCCCGGTGATTGCGTAGGGAAACCAGGGGTAAAGTTGAAATATCGAGAGCAACGCGATACCTGTTAGAACAGCATCGGGGTGGAACGCCAAGTTATGGCGTTGCGCTTCTGAAGCGAACGGAGCGGCGCAGCGCGGCGAATGCCTCTATAGATATTTGATACGCGTTTCGTAAATGAAATCAGGGTAGCGGCTGGGGAGTCGTGGCAGTTCCCAGTCTCTTTCTCGAGGCTCCCGTTGCGGAAGGTCCCCGAGAGAAATACGGCAAGAGAGCAAATTACGAAAGTTCGTTGTACGATGTTGAAGTTCCCCTCGAAACGTCGGATTCGTCGTGTACCTACGGATCAGATACTCCCAGGAAATATTCCGGCACAGAGGGGGCTAACGTCTCTGGATTCCTCGATGCATCCTTTCTTGACACGTCACTGCCGTGTTATCCGTGCACGAACGTCGCTGCAACGTCTCAAGGGATGTCTGGTATCAATTCGACGGTTTCTAGTGGCTACACGTTTCCCAGCAACACCATCTGAACTCAGCCACCGGCGACGTGCATCGTATTCACGATTCTTCTTTATCGCGATGATTAACGATGTCGACTATTTTCCAGTCCAACGTCGGGATTAAAGGACAACATTCTAATGATTTAACCGAGTAACCGAACACCGCTAAAACATTCTTTTAGCACCCCACATT
This sequence comes from Andrena flavipes, assembly GCA_963971345.1. Classification (NCBI taxonomy): domain Eukaryota; kingdom Metazoa; phylum Arthropoda; class Insecta; order Hymenoptera; family Andrenidae; genus Andrena; species Andrena flavipes. The sequence goes on from OZ020482.1 coordinate 2,398,651, forward strand.
TTTTGCCTAAAAAACCTGGCAACTATTTGAGACGGGAATTTAATTTCTTGCCAGGTCACGTAATTAACATTGTGATTGCCCGCGCGAAAAGTTGCTGTATCGATGTATCGTTCAGAGAAGCGGTACCAGTAATTAAAATCGATGCCGTAACCTTAATTAGTGCGCGTTTAAAAGATTTCCAGCGCTCTGCATTTTCGCGCGATGGCAGCTTCTGTCGGAGCATAGAAATCGAGATGCACAACCGAGTGGAAAGGAATTTGCATCAGCCGCGTCTCGTAACACGGGACAAAAGGAGTTACACGAGGAATTGATCGCGACGAAGCGTTCTAAAGATACGCGAATCAATTGCCTCGCGTTTCACATGGAAACATCGGTATCCTGAATCCTTGCATCTTTTTTAAATCAGCTCCTTTCAGTAGCGACGATCGAACAGAATCTGTGTCCGTTCTCCATCGCAAATTCTTCTACTTTGAAAAATATGTGGGTGCCCGGCACGTTTCGTTTGACAAAGACTAGAAGACACGGACAAAGTCACAGATTCGATTAACTGCTAAGGAAAAAAGAGCTGGTTGAAGGTACAACTTGTATCTGCCTATGCCAATCCACGGAAGAAAAATGAGGAGGTAACGTCTCCACGCTTTAATCAGTTGTTGCTTATCTTGATTATTTAAAAGTGAAAACCCGTTCGTGGACGGAAATACGATGGAAATGCGCGGCATACCGTTTAGCATATTCATTAATTAAATGCAAAAACAACATTGAATTAAAGCCCATACACCGCTTCTCCATTTTTCATTTTAATTTCGGTTCAACATTATCGCGAGCGATTTCCCTCTATCCAAGGGGAATTGATAAAACGAATTCAGCGTCGTCGCGCGCCAGCTCCGGCTTCGTTAAAAGTTAAGTACAATTTCCATAACGGAACATATTGAGTTTCCAGTTCGCGAATAATTTATTTTTGAAAATAATTTCGCGCCCTTCTTTACTCGAGCGACCGCGTTAAGGAAGTTTCCGGCGAAACTTTGCCAATGACTGTATACAAATTTCGGTATGCAGCGAAACTACTTGCATCAGCTATTTTTGTCAACTTTCGTAAACCGCTTTAAGAACTTCCACGCACAACTCCCACGACTATGTTATCGAAATTTCAGCTCATACCCTCGACCCTAAATAAATCACCTAAACTTTCGTAGAAGAGCTAAATGATTTTAGTCGCGATGTAATCGAAGTCGTTTCGATTCCTTTCATTCCGCAGCATCGCGTTGTAAGATGGAAAAACCTTCCTCCTCGCGTTTGATGCATTTCCTGTAAGAAATACCGTTACCGTGTCAGCGACGAGCGAGAATAAATAACAGACATTGAACTTCTTTGTCGGCGATGCAAGATTGATACGAGAGAATATCGCGGCAGCGAAAATATATAAACTTTTTCGCGGCGTTAATATCTTGCCTCGTACATTCAACCGTGTTCTCGAAGGAACGTTTTGTCAATGCTTCTGGGTCCACCGATTACCGAAGGCAATACACATTCTCGACTTCCAATATTTCTCTTATTTATAGCGACAGAGCCACGACAATTTTCTAACGCGATTTTTCTGCCGAGCTACCTCTCCGCAAGAAATCAGTCTGTTGGATACCTACTTTCAAAACCTATTTTCCTGAGCATCGCAGGGCAGCGTCTAACGCTTTTGTTCACCTCCAAGAGTTGATATAATACATTCAACAGACGTCATTCTGGAGTCGAAGCAACATCGGGAGAAGAAATGAATTTAAGGGTTGTACGGATGGCAAGGAATCGAGGGCAGCTAGTGAAGTTGGCTGCTATAAAATTCTACCTGTTTGCCGGCAGGTCGACATAAATAAATCATGGAAGCATGTAAATCAAGCGGGACCTATGTTCCTGCTAGTAAATACATATACATACGTATTCTTTCCATAGCAGGCGACCGCGTGTACTTTTACCGATATAATCCGTGAATCGACTACGCATGAGACTCTACAAACTGTACGGGGAAAAAAGCAGAAAAATCATACAGAAGAAGACGCTCGTTATACTTTCCGCATTTTAAAGGCAGCCTGCTCGCTACCACGAATACTAAAGCACACTCTGCATACGAATATTAGCTGCTCCCTCGGAGTATCGACGAGGTGTTGGCAAACTTGAACAACCCCTGCCACCAGCAACTACTATTTGCAGTGTTGCAGTCACGTTCAGCGTAAAAAACCAGTGAGTTTTTCAAAAGTGCAATCGTGGCCGCATAATTAGTTCAGCAGATTCCAGTTATTTCTATTTTTCGAAGCAAATTGCAAAGTACATGTTCGAAAGGACGCATGGAAAAGAAAGGTGCCGGTCAACGACGATAAAGATTTTCATCCGTGACAAGAGTCCCTGCCGTACGAACCAACAGCTACGACTCAGTGTCCCCGATTTATCGGGATACTCCATATTACCACTCTCAGCTGGCAGGATATTTTTTAGTGTAACGCATTAAGATATCGTAAGTCCGGTGCTATTTTTTCGCCTTATCTCGCCTTTTGACGTTTATTCACTCGTTACCCCGAGGAACCTAGAGTTTCCTGTAGTAGGTCGAGTGCTGCGCCTGGAAGCTTTCACGCTGGTACAATCCTCGTGGACACAAAGTTTCGGACACTATCGATCGTTCCACGTCAGTTACATTCCAGTAAAATTTTATTAACGACACTTTCGTGGAATGTGTTCTGGAAATTATTATTCTATAGGATTATGTAAATGTTAAGGTGAAAATGGGGCACTACGGTCCCTTTGATCTTCCTGGTAGGTGAAAACTGTTCCCAGGTATGATTTACACGGCTATGAGGTGCGTATCAGACCCGCTGACCAAGAATCTAAAAGGACACTCTGATCCACTGCGTATCGTAAAACGGATAAAGGGTCAGGGGAACTGCTTTTCGTTGTCCCTTGCTCATCGTTCCCACGTTTCGCGTCAGCTAATATCAATGGATATAGGTCACCGATAAAGGAATAAAACGTAACGAGGGGGGACGTCGCGAGTACTTGGCGCAAATAACCCCTAAAATTGATGACTCTTCCTAGAAAAAAAGCTGAAATTCAGCTTCCTCGCCCGAAACGCATGAAATTGATTGCCCGAACTATTTTCGAATATGATCGAATTAGAGTTGCAAAGTGCCGTAAAGTGCGACCGTCCTAAATTAAAATTTAACGCAAACGTGGCATTCGAGTGACCCCAATAAAAAATTGTGCTTTCGTAAGTCGCCTATATAAAGCGTCGCATATATGCATAACCTCGTTTCTGCCTTCTGTTGTAATATATTACGAGAACCGGAAGCAAAAGGGTGAAACCGGCAAACTTTCCTCGATAGACGATTAGTTTGTCTATTATTTCCCTGAGACGCGTTTGGAAAAGAACGAAATAACAGAGAAGATTTTTAGTACAACCTGGCGGAAACACAGTCCATCGCAGGGAACGAACTAAAGAAATGTGAAGTGCAAAGGAATGCTAGCCAGAGTGTTAAAATCTGAAAGAAGCAGTCGAGAGATAGAAATACTTGATATTATCAAAGGGCTCGGATCTCATCGAGACTCTCGGAAATATCGAAGGCAGCAAACTGTCCAAGAGTACTGACCAGTAGAATCAAAGTAACGCGAACAGCAGAGTAAGCGATATAAATTATCGTGTTCTTTAAACGAGCAACAACGCGACGCGTCGCGTCGGCTCGGCTCGTCGAACGTCAGAAGAGCTGGTAAAAGGTTTGCTGACGGAGCGACGTTCCTCGGAAGCGAAGTAACTTGTCGCTCCAGTTCTTCAAACGGTGCTCCTGAACTTATTTCGAAGCTCTTCCTTGAAGAGGCACTGCCAGTTCGCGCTCCTTCCGATCCTTACGGTTTCCACCAGTCAAACAAGATTCGACTCCCGGCGTAAAAGTTTAACAGAGCCTGTTCGTTCGCTTTAACGGCCACCGTTCGAACCTTCGCGTATAAAAAGATGGAATACCGTCGACCAAGTCCATAGAAATAGAGCAGCGACGAATAGACCCGATCGATCGGTAAAAAAAAGTCGATGGCAAACTTCTCAGAAGGCTTACACTTTCTCGGCTCTTTTTGCCTTTCAGGGATCCCGGTGCGTTTCAGTTGCTTTTACGATAAAGTCCCCATAATTCGAACTAAAAGGGACTAATGCAGGCTGGAATTCAACATTCGTCTACTCTGAGTCACAATCAATTAAACGGCGAATAAGAACCAGTTCCCGAATGGAGCGGAACTCGATTGAAACGTAGCTGGAATTAAGTGGAACGCAAATTCCAGAGACTCGACTGTTTAGTCGTTGAAAATTAAATTAGCGCATTTCGCCCCCCTGTTCGCCTGCAGAAACGGCCATCTAAATCTCCGTCTGCGAGACTCACTCGAACCCTCCGAAACATCTAGTATTCACCTCTGAACAGCAATAAAAAAAGAAAAGAACAACGGGAGATAGGGAGCAGGCTTGTCGCTGGGAACTATCACCGGCATAGACAGCCGGGGAGATTGGCGTGAAAGCCGTAAAGCCCGTTTCGAACTGTTCGTTTGTTCTCCGATCGGTGAATTCAACGATGCTTTCGCCCCGAAGGAGGAGAGAACGCGTTGTCCTTTCTCTATCTTCCTCGCTAACGATCCCGTAGTCGCGATCGATTCTCGCAGGCAACGGCCGCTCGTAGATTGGCTGCGGTGAATTTTTCACCTGGCCTTTTTTTTTTATTTCTCCCGTGCAACCCGCCCGGTAATTCCATTTCGGGTTAAAGTGAGTCTAAAAAATCGATGAAACCGTATCGAGCAATGACAAAACCATTATCGAACGTCTGTAACGTAATTAATACCGCTGCTTTATCCGATCGGTGTGTTTTTCCACGAGTCTCGCCCTCGCTCGAACTTGAACCCAGTTGTTTCTACGCGAATTATCGCCGTACTGCAGTTTTCAGTGCGGTAATTTTGAAATTGCACGCGGACGGGACGGTCTTTCGGAACGTTTTTACGTCTGGTCGATTGATAATCGTTTCATCGAATTGTATTCCCCGTTAATTTTAAACGGACGGAAGATCGCTGTGAATCGATCGTCACTTCGTTACAGAGCTGCACGCGCATTATCGATAAAGGGAGTGGAACGAATTTGTAATCGTGTTACAAAATCGAATCACGGAAGAGTACACTGGGTTTGTTTTAATTGCGCGCAATGGGGACTCGAAATAGCTTCATTTTAATCTAATTAACTAAATCCGCAGAGTACCGTCGCATCCTCAGGCACCTGACAAAGCTTTCTGCCACGCTTTTATCAATACTCTGTGTATTTACCGTTTCCGATCGACCGAAAGAAAAGAAAATTTGCGTAGCATCGAGCAGGGGATATGCTCCTAGAAGCAATCGGGTCGCCATGAATCCCAAGTGGAATAAAAGTTTTACTGGAGTCGTGGGCGATCCCTTCCGAAGGACCTCCAATGTACCGTGCGCAACTACTGTGATTGCTGGCCTATAGGTCGACAGTGGATATTAAGATAGCCTTCGCAATCGAAATAAACATAGGCGAGAGAATATGTGGCACTAAAAGCTGAAATCACGTATTTCATTTTATGACGCCCTGCCGCGTAGATACGCGTGGCAAAGAAGCCTCTCATGCAGGTGCACGCGAACAAATAAATATCGCGATTTCACGGACAAGTGCGTTTAAACCCACCACATACGAAATAATACCAGTTTCGAATTTCCTGTCCGAGATTGGTATTTATCAGCAATTATAAGATCCCTTTCGAAAGTGCTTCGACTCGACACACGGAGCTTATAACTTAATCTACGATCACCGCGAAACAGTGGCCGCACGATACTTTTCGCTCAGCCAGTTAATTCGTAATATTTGCCGGCATTCGTTTGATAAGCGCGCCGTGCAATCAACAAAAGACAGACACGCAATACGCGTGACAAACTGGAGCAAAATTGAAGGCTCTATTCGCGTCGAAACTAGAAGCGTTAGTCAAGCTTCACTTTACAGCGTATATTTTGTTTCGTAACTAGGTTTGAGCAGAGTGTAATTGCAGCACGTCCCGCAACCGCGTTCGGGTTGAAGTCGAAATCAAAATGCATACTGCAGCTGCAGCAGGAAGGTGAAACGGTGCCCGTGTGCCGCAGCAACCGGCATTGCTAAACATTTCAACCGAGCAGATATTTTAACGCTTTACCGGCGGGGCGCGGCGCCACGCGAAATTCCTCGCGTTTTCGTGACCGAACGAGAACAATTATTCCCGAAACGTCTTACTTCGCGAGGGAATCGAGGGCACCGGGATTTTTCAGAGCATTTCCACCGAAAATGGATCGCGTTTCCTCTGCGTGCTATCCGGGGTAGTTTAAACGACACGTTCATGGGTATATCATTGAAACCGGCGGACAGATTTAGTGAAACGGAACGCAACTTCGCTGATTTATAGCCCTGATTAAACGAAAAGCCAATGTACATCCACCCTGGAGAAAATGAGAATAACGTAGGGTGATTCAGAAAAAAGGGAGGCACACTCTGAGAGTGGATTTTGCCACCCTTATTCGAGACTTTTTAGTGAGACGTTACTGACAATATTTTCAAGAAAATATACATTCGATAATTCTATTTAATCGTGGCAAACATTTATATAAAGAAACAAGCAATAAGGTAGATCCTGTCAACCGACCTGGGGATCGCAGGGAAGAACCCAGTGTAGTTTATAACGAAGCTGGTGGCGCGGGTGTGTAATTGGCGAAAGGAGAAGGAAGAAAGGGAAACGTAAAAGTGGAATATATCGTGCAGAAACGGACCGCGTTTCTGGCTTTCTGAGCGGCAATAAGCGAAACCTTGACGACGGTGCATTAAGGCAGAATCGGGGAACACCGCGGGTAGGAAGAAGACGAGGAAGAAGGTCGAAGGAAGAGGAAGAGGAGGAGTATCAGGGCAAAGGGAAATGAGCAGTCGCTAAATTTTTCCGCGCTAAAAATTGCTGAGAGCAGCAGCTTAACGGAATAGCTTCTGCCCGTTCGAGGGATATTTCCATAACGCGGAAACGTTTTGGAATTTTCAGACACGGAAATAAATATTCCATCCATACTTCCGACGCAGCCTGCCAAGAATGGCTACAGAATATTTTCTATTAAAAAACTTTGATCTTTGCGCCTTGATGATTTTCAACTGGGACGCGTTATCTAATCTTTAGCTGTAATAGTAGGAGTGGTAGATCGACAGTGACATCGAAATGTCACGATTATTATTATGATCCAACTTTGCTCGGCCCAGATTTTTCTACCATAGTCGCTCGATGTCACACATGGTATCGCAGAACTTTGACAACCAAGTGAAAATTATTTCCAAGCATCGCACTCGTACCACTACTTTTCGCGATGGGATTAAAATCAGTGGTGCGAAATTATTCCGATTTACGTGGCCGAGCAATTGCGAAATACTTAGGTACAGCGTTTTTATGCCGCTCGAGTTATTGGTGATAAGATCTTTAATTGTCCCGGGGGAGGGGAACGATCGATATTTACCGGCTGCGAAAACGAGGTCGAGCGGATCAGATGAAGAAGAAAAATCTCCCGGAGAAATTACATCGCAGGAAACATCGAAATGTCTCCGCGCAGCTATCATTCTCACAAATGCCACTTGTAACGACCAGCAAACGTCATCTCTTGAAATTATACATAAATCAGTTTCTACCGTTTCTAGTGTCCCTGCGAATCTATTTCCATCGCCTCTCCGGATCGTCGAGATTTATTTTCGGGGGATTCGCACAATTACCTAAAAGACGATCGAAGAATGATCACCCAATGAAAATTCACTTTATCTCAGGTCTGAAAAGACTTTATCGAAGCTGCTGTCAGAATTAGCGTGACCAGCTACAGAGATGCGAATCTACGACATGGGATGATCACGAAGTAATAGATTAGTATCGCGAAGGACGCGCGAGGCGAATCCCCAAACTTTTTCCATTTCTAGCAACAGCCTCGCGCAAAGTTTCAACAGTGATGAATAATAACGCGAATGGATCCAGCGCCGGATCGTGGCGTGAATACCCTTTGATCCACTTCGCGTGCACGAGGGTTGAAAAACTCGATCACTGACAATGGAGAATCTCGCGGAATCTCACGCTGCTTCGCGCAAACATGTGCGGGAAAGGAAATACACGAGACAGGAGGGAGGCAAGAAAATTCGAGTGGAACGTAACACGCCGGTGTTCCAATGGCAGATATTAAACAGTGCACCAGTGCCAGTAAATATTAAGACTAAGTATATACAGTATTACATATTGTTCAACGCGTCCAATGTAGAATTTCCGTTAAAATTCTTGTAATTCAAGTCGAAAGTATTACCGCGCGTGGATTAACGACCTGATTTCAATGGGTTAAAAATGGTACAGCGATCGAAGAGTCGCAGGAAAGCCAGGATGCAAGCGACGCGCATGGAGGAGCACGCTGGTGTGTTGGGAGGCATAATAATGGAAGCACATAATCGCGTGTTTAACGTTTCGTCATGAGGCCCCGTTCCCGCAGGAGCGGTGCATTGCGGCGATCCTCTATTCGAGAATGATAAATTGACAGTGAACGCGTACGCTCGCCAATGGAAATGATCGTCCGTGTAAAATTACGTACCGATATCTCTAAGCACGTCGAACATCCACAACGCAAATCATCCGGAGCTTCGTGAGTTTTAAGAAGGATTTACTCTTTCCTCGCGTTAATCGAAACATAAATTTCCCGTAACGACGCGATTAATCTTCCTAAAATTTTTACTTTATCGTCCCTTCGATTGGAAAACACAAAGGTAGAAAAATCATGGCAGAGAGATTTCAATTGCAGGGCCGTTCGCGCGTTCGCAGCTCGATGAAAATTTGTCAGCCGAAAAATTGAATAGTTTGGTTACATTAAGCCGGACGGTATTCAATATTGGTTTGTTTTTAATATCCGCTCGCCAGCAGATGCACACTCTGGAAAACGTCCAGTTCCGCGAGAGGGTAAATCGACAGGATAAATAGCCGCAGTTTGTTAAATGTTCCAGGGAAAATCAGGCTGGCCGGCAATTTTGTCGAATCGAACGTGTAAAGCAACGTATTGTTGAAGCGTATCGACAAATGCACAAGTTACGCGCGCCCGAACGGCCCGAAGTGCAGATGACGTACCGCATTGTACTTTATTGTCCGCCATTGTGTTGCAAATCCAAACAAACGGACGGCAAAGCGATTTGTTTATGAATGGAGCCTTACCAGGCGTCATACATATTTATCTAGCGCGGCGGTGCTAGCCGTTATTAGCACGTCGCGAGCGTTACCGTCCGCGCTAATGTCCTCGGGATTCGACAGCGATTCCCGGCTAAATGACACCGACGCACCAGCACTGACAGTTTTTGTCACGAGGAACGCGCGGCCGCCGACGTATTCTGTCGGAACGCGTACTCGTCTTGCGTGCAGGCAAATTTAATCGACGCGACGCCCAGGGCACTCGACCATAAAATAGACGGCGTCGCTGTAAAATTCGCCGCGTCGCAACGTCCCTTTTTAATTTCGCGTGATCGGAATAAAAGGCAGCGGGTTTTTTTTTCCAGCGCCCCTCGGATTATCGATGTGACCGTTTGTAATATGTATGACGCGAGAGAACCGGGAGGCGCGAATGGGTTGGCAAATATCCGGGCGAGCTGCGAAAAGACAAGCAAAATGCAGCTTCGATGACGTTGAAGGAAGTCGAGAATTTCTAACGCCTTACTCCAGAGTAGTTTTAGTCGTTAAGCGAAATGATTCAGCGTGCAAATTGACAAGGGATGAATATAAATATGATTCTGATCGGAAATCGAGCGAGGAAGTACATGCAAGGGTGGATAAATTCCTGCCGTTACAGATAAATATATTTCTCTGTGGAATGTTGAATGCAATTTTCAAACTTGATTTTTATACGATAAATTCTTCAATTTACAATGACATTCAATTCGTCCGAATAAGGCTCTTCTCTGTTCGCTTTGCCTTATCCTTAAGCCTCGTTCGCATTATCAAGTTTACTGATTTCAAGCGACTTGAAGCAGTAAACTTGACTAATCGAAGCGTTACTATGTCAAAGAAGAGAATACGCTTTCCTTCGAGTGTCACTAAAGGCATTGTAGGTGCTCCTAACAAGTTTCCAGACAACTGCGCATTTTGAAAAAATAGTGGCGCGCGAAGCTAGCCTTTGTTGATACCCTATACCGTTGTTCAGCAAACCTGGGGTCGTAATTCACAAAGATTTAACGTGCCACGCGAAACGCCGTACAAGAGAATATCTTAACCCGAAACTGGAAGTTCCAATGTAACGTATACAAGTGCTATGCTCGGTTGTTACCGGCCACGGTTTCTCTTTGAGAACTTTGCCCCTTGATCCTGTTTCGTGGTCAACTCAGCTAAGTTGCAACCGCGTTCTCATTTAAATATCTAGGTATATAGGGCCGCGCGTAACAACAGACCGCAGTGGAATTCCACGATTGAGTAATTATGTAATTTGGCCGTCTACAAATTAGCGGCATCAGCATATACATTCCTAGGCAACATTGTGGTTGGATATAATTTAGTCAAGACCATTACTCAGAGACAGGTCCCAATCTTCGATTAAACAACGCGAATCTAACTATCCTACGCGGAATATCCCAAAATCATGGGACAAACTGAAGCGTGCTGACTCGTCGCATCCAAAGAAATCAAAACTATTTTGCAATCCCAAAACATCGTTTCCAGAAAGCAGGCAGACAAAGTTCAGGAGTCCTGGACCACGAGAAATAAGACGCTGGTGTAAGAATTACATTCGTTTAAAAGAACTGATTTTAGGGGAAAATTATGTTAATTTTCTTGCACACTCTCCGAGTTCGCTCGTGCAAAAGCGTCCCAAGCATTTCAGCGTTACGCCACGCGCGCAAGCTCCGTGGTCCGCCCGGGGTGTTTCAAACTACTTCGCGCTACACAAGACTTCTTCCCTTCCAACCTTAGTAGACAAAAAATTGTTAATCTTACGACGAAATGACGCGACACTCCCGCGGGTAAATCTGCGAATCGTAAGACTGGAACGCGAGGCAAACGTGCAACGACGTTTTGTCTTCACCCTTAGGAAATTAAGTGCACGGTAATGACGATAATAATTTACCGCAGGGGCAAGTGCATAAAATGATGGGACGCGGATGAAACTCAGGCGTTTGGCTCCGGAACTCGGGACAATTAGAAATTGAGCTTAAATGGGGGGTTAATTGATTACCCCAAGGACAAGAAAATGGATGTACCGTGGCAGAGAACGGATTCGGTGTAACTCGGTATAATTACGTGCGTGTGTAGAGCATAATACCGGCCGGTTTCTAGGCCGACATTAGAGTTTACTTGGTGTCCATAGCGGCGTCGTGTTACCTGTCTAGAGTTAATTAACTTAATTAATGGATTGGCCACGCCGTCGGAGTTTACTTAGCGTTGCCCGGCTACGTAACAAACCTGACAACAAACATCAAAGATAAATCGCCCAAGTTCTGCGCGAGCCTATTGAGAACCGTTCCTTACGAATAAACAGCAGGCGGCGCGGCGTCACAGAACAAAATTTCAATTACCGACTCGCCGCTATTCAGCCCGAAACGGGCGGCATTGTTCGAAAATAAGTAGATCTTGATACTTAATGAATTCTATTGTTGTTTCAATTTCGGCTCGTAACGTTGCGATTTTTGCTGGCTAATTTTGCCAAAACAAAGGCTCGGTGAAATTTACATCAAGTGTCCTTTCAATCGGGATCCGACAATTATGAAAATTTCAAGTTGCACGAGGGCTCGGTAATCGCGCTGCAATTTAAAAGAATGGGGAGAATTGCGCTCGGAGCGGGGTAATCGGTTACCCGATTTTTACGTAATTGTCGTATGAAAGGAGCGGGGAGTGGCTCGATCCCGTGACCATGTACCTTCCTGGTGAAATTGCGTTCCCAGTGATCCCGTGGAATACACTGGAGGGTCGGGATCCTGAGGATTTTGTCCTAAGCGTGCCATAAATCGAAAGTTTTCTGCTTGCGGCAATCGTACGGCAAATCGGATTATGAAATTGAATAGTCCTGGAGCCAGCTCTTTCCCTCACTCTCCCCCTATTTCTCTCCTTCCGCGGCAGAAAAAGAGGAAGGGAAAATTCTACCTTCCGGCTGTTCCGTGGGGATCCGCATCCTCCACATTTTATTTGTCCTTGGATCTCGCTGTGCTTCGCCCCGCCAATGGATCCGCGATGTTACGTTAAACAAACACCGCAGCAAATACGAAATGAAATCAAGCCAACACGAAACGGCGAGCACCCACCCTTCACCGTAATCCCCACCGTAAATGGCTTCGAATCGCCAAACCTTCGACCATGAAAATGCGTTCCGAGTCCAATCGGGCACGAGCTATGAGGCGAATCACGAATCAGGGGATTCCGCGTACACTGTACATATCTGTTTTCAGACATTACCCACAAATGTTCGTTGGTTTTCCTTCGTGGCAACAATTTTTCCGCTTGACAAACGTTAGCCCAGCTTGATGATGCGAGGAAAACTTGTATGCTACGTATAGGTTTGAATAAACTCAAGACAGCAGAGAGTACACAGGCGCCTACGGTGTTCAGATTGTAGAGGAAATTGTAATTGTATAAAGCTGAAGTATCGTCGATGGCCTGCACCTGAAATTATTCAACCTCCGAGCGAAATCAATATTTGTCGCGATAAGTTGGCACACGGGCCATAACAAATATTATGTTTACAACCCAATTACTGCCGCGTGGCAGTCAATGGAAAAGTGTTTACCGTAATCGTGAGTTACTTCCCTGTAGTATCGGCACGCGATCCAACTGTGTACCGAAGGAACACAATTAAACTTTCAGGACAAATGGGTAGGATTATGCAAATGTTGCCACGCCAGTGGAAGCTGTGCTGGGCTGTCAATGCGAAAAACGATTTCGAATACGTGGCGAGCTCCACGCCAAATTCTAGCCAATCCCTGAAATTACTGCGAAAGCTTCGCCGCTACTTTCCCCTCCGAATTTTGCCTCGTGACTCTGAAACGTTAACGAGGAAAGATATCTCGCGTGTTTTAATCACCTTATATGGCTTACTTCAAGGGTCGAAAAAATCTTGCCCGGCTAGCTTCGAGGTTGAAACGAAGGCGCGCATTAAAAATAGAAGGTGGAAAAATTGGAAAGTGGAAAAAGTAGAGCAGTCGTACGGAGTGTCGGTAGCGTTTCGTAAGGTTTGTCGCGCAGAGCAGGGATTAGCACTCGTTGCAAGTACATAGATACGTATAGCACGGTTCGGGAAATCTATTACAATACCAAAGTAAAGTGATGAATGTTCGAACCGGAAGGGAAACCGAGCCGGAACGGGTCGATGCGAGGCTTGTTTCGGTATTGATTTCCATTTCAAATCGGATGCAGTTGCAGTGCTTATCGGATACTGGTGTCTCAGGTCAGGTCAGGCTACACGACGATGTATTTGCATAGATACCATCTGATTGAAATAAGGTGAACACTCGACTCGATATTGCGAAGTATTTCCTCTTTAGACTCCATCGAGATAGCCCGATACCGAGCTTGAAAGAAAGGATATACATGCCTCCATCTTCGATAACTATCGCACCTCCGAGCTTCGACGGTAATCGCCTAACGTTTTGTTTATCGACTCGAGAATGCGGGGTGCATCGAGAAATCACGTTATCGCGATGCAACGGAGAGAGCGAAGGAAAATAATCTCTCCTACGTGCCTTATTAATATCTAATAAATTCAAGCGCAGTAACTCGGAACTTTGCATTTCACGCCTACAACAGTTGTTGACCATTTCAAAGCTGTATTAAAAAAATGCGTTTTATAGCTTCATGTATCGCGAGCAAGTTCCGCTTCTGGTAACAACGGTAAGGGCCTGTATAGGCGCTGAAAATAATTAAGTTGCGCCGCATGTTTTCGATCGCCCGGTCAAAACGATAAAAAACATGCAACGTGTGGCGCGCGTTGCATTCGATATTTTATAGCTGGCTTACACGGTAAAATTATTTTTAAAATACAAAAGAGACCAGCTGGAAGTTAAAGCATTCTCACCAGCGTCCATTAAAGAGAAAATTTGTTAACGGCCAAAGTTTTTTCACCTGGCGTTCCGTTAAGTAGATATATGGATGTTAGCTTTGAAGTTCCGAATGAAATGTTGCCCCGAGCTTTATCGGGCTCCGAGAGCCATTCCATTTCAAACTCGTACTAGAAACACTCTTTTTTTTTTTTTTTTTTTTAGCTGGCGTTAAAAATTATGCCTGCAAAGCTGCGAGCCACGATTGAAATACGACGAGCGACCAGAGTCATTCCGATATCCCAAAGTTCTACAGAAATAAACGTTGAATCGTTTCCTACGTTCAATCGCGATTTACCGATTCATTTCGCAGCGAACGATTCCATGTACCAGTATCATTTACGGAATGTTATCTGATCACGAAAACGAAGATGTATGTACTCTGCTTCCTTCTGTGCTCCACTTCTGCTGGCTTCCCTCGGAAGTATCGTTGTCGACTTTTCATCAAATATATTCCAAGTCTCTCCCAGTTTAGGTAAAATATTGCAATTCTGCGACGGTGGAAGAAATCGGACGAAGAACGGGCGAAGAATCTCGACGGAGTCCGGCCGCAGAACGAGCTTCTAATCATTCGGCGAAACAGCGATTTGCGGAGCCCCGTGGAGCCATCGACTTTCCTTCTGCGTACAGCACCGAATCTGGAATAATGGATGGTTTGGAGTACAAAGGCAAGAGCGTCGCTTGGACGGAGCTACCGGCTCTCCTTCCAACGGCGATCCTTGCGCGGCCATTACGACGTGCCTGGCATTCCCTATTACCCACGATCGCTTAATTGATCGTTAACTCTGGACTCCTTTGATAATGAATGCGAATACGCGGTAAACTGGCAGGGAAATTTCGATTTCCGAGCAACCCTTCCCCTCTGAATATTTCATGGAAATAATCGAAATTCATTGGTTTACACTTGCCGAGGACCGACCGACCGACCAACCGATCCCTTCGATCGGCATAGTCAAGTATCTGGAGATGATTGCGTTTCGCGTTGCGGCAACAAACTGTCCAAGGATCGATCACCTACCAACTGTATCGAAGGGGTTCGGCCACCTTGGACGGAGCAAAATTGCAGTCATTTTCGGAATTATTTTTTAGGAAGATAATGAAATAAACAGAAAATTTAATATGAAGACTGTTATTATACAACTCTCTTCGGAAAAAATACAATCTTTTTCCCTACAAAATGGAGTTTATTGTGCAATAACGGGCTTCGTATTGAATTTTCTATTTAGTTCATTATCTTCCTAAAAAAAAAATTCTTAAAATGACAACATCCTGTACTATTTAAATTCTTGCGGATTTCGCACAAGCGTAGACTTGCGTCAGCAAGTTCGACGAAAGTTTAACGATCGATAACGACCACTCTACGCGAATAGTTTTGCCCCGTTCTCACGGTATGGAACTTTCGATTCGAAGAAAAACGGACGCGCGCCGCGATGCGAAGCCGACCCTAGACGAAGCGTAGTGACTTCTGGAATTGGAGCAGTTTTTCAAATAATTCAAAGAATTTTGAAATTTCCACGAGCCAGATAACGACGCGGAGGAGCTGGACGAGCGTGCGACCGGTTGCAAGTGACGGGCGAACGTACACTTACTGCGCTCGTATCGGATTCCGATCGTTCATTCGCATTACGCAGAACTTTTTGCACGCCTACCGACGAACGGCCTCTCCCATTTTTCACGGGAGTCATTTAAATACGAGGATTTGTAATTTCCATTCCGGAGCGAGGACACTCGATCATCCTGGAATCGGTAATCGCGATCGGCGATCGAGCCGTTTCCCGGGCCGAAAGACGAACGCGGTACGTCCGCCAATAATTAAACTGCAGCTACGAATTTCGATGAACGCCGAATGGCGAATGATAAAATATTGACTCTTTCGAAAGCGCGAACGCTTAATCGTTCTAACGTTTTATTAGAAATCGATACTGTTGTCGTTTCGCGAACGAGCATGCCGAGGCTACGTTATTCAAAGCCAGAACTTACTAAAATCATCTCGACAATTCATTGGGCGAGATGCGTGCTACGTAAAGGATTTCGCTTTCTCGATTAATTAATCGTAA
Organism: Andrena flavipes; assembly: GCA_963971345.1. Lineage (NCBI taxonomy): Eukaryota > Metazoa > Arthropoda > Insecta > Hymenoptera > Andrenidae > Andrena > Andrena flavipes. The sequence goes on from OZ020482.1 coordinate 2,414,803, forward strand.
ATAACGCAATGATCGTAAAACGAACTCGATAGATAAATGGAGAGGATTAGGAATTGAAGTTAGCGGGATGAAAACGCGGAAGTGGAAAACAAGAGGAAAAATAGACTGGTACATTAAATATCTGATGAATCGGTGTAGCAGTCGAGTCGCTACACCGAAGGCAGTGCAATGTAGAAAATATCTGGAAATTGAGGAGATCATTTGCCAGGTCTTCTTCAAGACCGCGAGTTAGGGTCGTCCCCATAAAACAATCGACTTAATCGTCCCCGAAGGACGGTGCAGCCAGCAAGGAACATTAAGTGCCTCCACAAAGAAACTCAATATCTCGAACGATTTCACGATGTGGCAACGTCCCGATGGCTTTGTCTTCGAAATAAAGCAGTTACGGTGAAACGGCTTACATACCAGTAATACCACGGCGTCTAGTCGTTAATTGCTCGCGAATTTTGCAACTATAAAACAACCAGTCGTACAGAGTAAACAACTAAACGCGACTACGTCGATGTTCGAACGTTCAACCGACTTACGAAGCTTCCCGTCTGCTATTTCGACACTTGCCATCGATTCTTTGGCAAACATTCGCAGCGAAATCTTGGTGAAACAAAGGTGTGATACAGGGTCACGGGGCATGCTCTAGTTAACAATATTTTTGGAGGAAGAGGCAGAGATGGCTGGCAACTATTCTTCGCGCAACCGTATATTCTGCGGACGTAGGTAGGTCAGAGGGAGGTTTTAGACCAGTCCTGTGGGATCGTGTAACAAGCCTGGTTCCATAAAACGATCGATGTAATCGCTCCCGCTGGACAGAGGAGCCCGACCTGTAGCAATATGCTGCACCCTTGCGAAGGAGCGAGCTAAGCCGAAAGATTCGCTAGGATGGAGAATAGCCGCCATCCTTTTTCACCGATGCTCCCCCGATGCCACTTTCCTTCTGAAATATCACCGTGACTAGACGCAAATTCGTCTACCATAAATAACAATCGCGGAATTCCTACGGCGTCGTGGCTCGTTTTACTACCTTCCGCCTTCCGTTCGGTCAGCTTTGGCCCACGCGTGCCTGCGATGCCGGCTCGTGCGGTGCGAAAAGGTTCGAAGCGATTCAAAGGAATGCCCGATGCGTTATTGCTAAACACAGGTACTTAAAAACAACATGGCCGTATGTTGTTTATCGCTCGGTCCCCGAGCTTTCCCGCGATTTCGATTTTCGCTAGGAACGATCGTTTGGTGCGATATAGCCGCGGAAAGTACAACGGTTACCGCATATATTCCATAACCCGTAACCCCTGGCAAGTTTCGGTCCGAGCGTGTAGGAGGAGCTGCCGCGAGGCGATGCATGGCTGTACGCCATAAGTTTCGCTCGTATGGAACTTTATTCCGAGGTATATCGGTAGTAAAGTTGCCTCGACTCTCCTAGAAACTGGCCGAGGGCTGCGTATCTCTTTTGCTTCGTAGGTACGATGGAACGCCAAGCCGCGCCTCCCTTAAACGCGTGCAAACTAAAAACCTATATTTCTTAGGCTATGGACGAGTAACGCTTATTTCTCGACTACCCCGGCATTGTTACTTGCTAACAAACGGTCCCGCTCACCTAGAATTAGTGCCACGCTGGACTGGTCGATGCAGAGGCTGTTATGGAAGGGAGCTTTTGATCTGCACGCGACAAATGACTGGAGATTTGAATTTTTATTCCTCAAAGGGGAAATAAAAGACTGATTTGTCATCGGCATCGGCCGAGGAGCTCCGTTGAAGAGTTCCTTTTATCGTTCCAGCAACTTATCGAACGAAGGGCTCCGGTTTTCCGTCGTAAATTCGAGGAGAGCTCGAATCGCCTCGTTTCCATCAGCGCGCAGGTACGAAACGCTTCGACGGATCGGGCGAATATTATTTTCATGAATTTCATCCCTGGCAAGAATGTTCGTCCCGCGAGGCTATACATCTCTCCTCGAGGCCTTACCCTTTCTTTCTGCTCAGCCCCGGGAAACTGCCGTCGGCAAGACTCGGAAAATTACTCGGAATCGATTAGCGCCATGGGACGGTACATTAATCAAACGGGCAGCACAATTTCCGCGAAATACGCACCGCACGGGCGAGAGGCTGTACCTAAATACAAATGGATGAAAGAAATATGCAGACTCCCTGTATGCCGACCACATCCCCAACCTTTCAACGCTTGTCAAAGATTTTTAAGAATCCTGCTCCACGCGTATTCCCAATATTGTTGATCTTTTTCTGCGCTTTGTACGCTGTCTATTCAGCTTTTACCATATTCCGCGATTAATTACGTTAATCGAAACCAATATTCTCGTCCAGCGAACGAGTGGCTTGTTTAACGAGTGAAACGTATCCGATTCAACTCGTGAGATAAAAATAGTCTACCTCAATGGTAGGGATGATTAAGCCAGTTTGTTGTAAAAATGTAATACTTTGTGAATTGTAACTGAAACGCGTTGCCACCTTTAACTTTGAGAAATGTCATACGTACTGCTGATGGAATGGAGCAAGTGGGTTTAGTCAAGATTATTTTGCGTCTTTTTTTCTACTGGATCTTGAGAAGTGTGAATTTCCTGTTGTTGAGTCTTTTAAGTTAGCGTCCTTGTCGCGTGTTCCGGAAAAAGACACGTAAATTTGCTCTCCTTGCTGCAAGTAATCTATGAAGCCATTACGCTGGTATATACATACACTTTAATGGCCTAAGGCATTTGTATCCTTCAGTGGTGTGTCGCGAATGGGCTGTAAAGAATACAAACCTTGCGATTTTTATGTAAAATAGAAAACACTGAGCTCCGAGTAGAAATACATAATTTTCCACGATTCTGATCTTAAACTTAATGGTATCGAAATAGAATTTTCCTCGAAGTAAAACTATTCTTCGTTTCAATTACTAGATACCGAGTGCTTCAACTGCATTTTATTTATCGCGTTTTTAACAAAGTACGACGGTAGAAAAAAATCTAATATTTCCTGTTACATCTCCTCTAAGGATATTCTAGTCGATTAATCTTGCAACAGTGTTCGAGGAGATTCAACTTCCGTGTATAATCTCCTCTACTCCGCATAGGTTCTTGCCCGTTCGAAGGAAATTCATAAATTCAGTTCGTTCGTTTCGCTCCTCTATAAATCGAACTAAAAATTTCCAGAAACTCGCAAGAAACTCGTGCAACAAATCTATCAATTTCACAGCTCTTTGAAGAAGATTCACTGCGGGTAATTAAGGGATCTCTGTATGAGAAAATAGTATCAATAGTACACATAATAGTACGTATCAATAGTAGAGTAATAATAATTCGATTGTAAAATGTGACGTTTCAGCTAATCTTTTACTACTTTCTGATACCTAATAGAACGTGCATATCTTGAAATAGGAATTGCAGATATTTAGAACGAATCTACGGACTCGTGAAGCGAAAGCGAAGCAGTGTATAAATATTTGTCGTTACACCATAAATATGCACATGTCAGTGGAAACGTAGAGGAGACCGTCAAATCGATCACGCCGAAATTTTATTCTGTCAAACGCTGGCCGTGCGCTGTGCGTCAAATTGTCACCTGCGCGCCATTGTTTTTGTTTCGCTATATGCTCCGTATAAATGGGCCACCAGGGGAGTTTGTCTTCATTTATTTGTTTAACAATCGAAGCGTTTGGGCCGGGGACAATATAAGTCTACCATCTGTATGCTTTTCGATATATTAATCGGGCGCGTGGTAAATCTCTTGAAAATATTGCGTTAGCATACATCCATTAATAAAGCGACCATTGAAAAATTGACTTCTGTTGGAGGTAACCCTTGCGAACCTTTCCCTTCCACGCCAATGTTCCTTCGTGGTAAAATCCAGCTACGACGGATCGTCGTTAACTCCTCCTTGCTTGCTGCTCCCCCCTTTCGTCTCACGATGAGAAGGTTTCTCGCGCCGGAACCTGGAAGCCTGAGAGTCAATGGTTTTGGCGTTTCATGGCTTCGTTCCACCGTGAAACTATTTATTGACGCGCGTACCCACCGCTCATTTACACCTTTATTGTCGGACGCAAACGCACCCTACCGCGGAGGGCTGTTCATTAATGGGTTTGTAGATTATTCCCAAGGAAGGGGATCTTTTTCCGTCCCCTTTTTGCAAGTCAACGCGCTCGGACGGTGTGAAAATTAAAACGTGTTCTAAAAGTTGTGTCGCGATGCTCTTTGCAGTAACGGACATTCAAATTCTTCCCTTCGAGGTTTTTAAATAATTTTACGCTAATTTGCTCGATATTAGCTTCCATAATATTCGGGTTTGCGGAATGATTTTCATGCTACGCAACTTTCAGTTCAGCCCTTAAGGGATACCCGTGGGAATGTTACGCGTGGTCTTCGTAAAATAACAATGAATATTCATTTTTCCACAAAATGCAAGTTTTAAACGATTTTGTTAGTGACATTCCTCGATTCTTCCGTGGCACAGTCGGCACGATCAGCAACACCGAGACAGGCAAAGCTATTCCCTTGATCTAAAAGGGTCTAAAAGTCTGATATTCATTAAACCGTAGGACGAGTGATGGCAGACGATTATACGTGTTTCACCTTTTCTCGTAATTAAAACTCACCGCTTCGGCGTGTTTAACAAGCAACAGTTTTAAAAGTTGACTCGCGAAATTCCACTGGAGAAGTTACCTCGAACAGAGAATAAACATCTGAACACGTTGGTTTCGTTCGAACGAGAATGAAAATCGTGACGTTGACTTTCTCGCGAATCGTTCTTCGAGTATTGCACTCCACGGAAGTATAATATTATTTCTCGATTGCCCGTCCCTACGCCCGTGCCAACCCCCTCGAATAAGATGAATGGGCGCTGTCTTGGGAGGTCTGAGAAAAAAGCATTATCGCCGTAACTACTTAAGAAAAACATTATCCCGAAAAGTGACGGGCGAGGGACGAGAAACCTTGAATGCAGAGTCCTCCTCCTCGAACGCGATCTATATCCCTTTTTCATTTCACTTTTCCCCCGCTCACCCCTTCTCCTTTCACTCTACGTTTCTCATCTTTCGTGAAACGATTCGGCCTCGGAGGAAGGCTCTGATGTTTCACTGAAATCGCGCAATTTCCCAGCCCACTCTCCCCGCCTCTCGAATTAATCGGATAATTCGCGTTTAGAGCAATTGCTTCTATTTGTTAAGGGGTTCTCGCTATCTACATTTAATCAGATCGTTACGCTGAAGGTGCTAAAACGAACAAAAGTACAGGATCCCTCGAGTGGCGCCCATTCTGTTGGCGCGTTCTCACGTAAATTGAAAAGTAACTTGCTCTTTCTTTATCGATCATTTGCCGACAACGCACTACCCGTTTATGAAAAACACGACAGAGCGTAGCTGAACAATGTAGACGGCTTAAAAACTCACTTACGTTAATGCGTTGTCAGGAGAGTATCCGACGTAATTATTAATTTCTAGGGGCGAAGATATATGGGACAGGAAATCGAATGACATCCTCTTCCGCGAGGATGTACCGGAAGTCCCAGAGACTGATAGAGGGAAATTAGAATCCTCCACCGAATGTCAATGAACTGTCGACGATTCCAGAACGCTCGTCTCCTTTTCGTACTGTATTTCAAAATGACAAATGTGCTATTCATCGATCTCACAATTATATATTATAATACTATATGTATAACAAGCTTCAACACTGAAACAACAGTTCCCGCGAATATTATATGTATAAACAATTAAGGGGAGGTCCGGATTAGGCAATAGAAAGATTACTCATTTTAAGGGATTAAATAACGGGTGCTGCAACGATCGTGGCGTTTCATTGTTTTAAATGTGAATATAGAAATATTTTTGAATTCACTCGCGTGGGAAATGAAAATTGGAAAAAACCAGTGAATGCAGCTACCAATAACTTTTCATTCATTCGTTTTACGAACCATCTACACATACTCCTATGTGTGTACGCGACAAACGCGTGCAATTTGTGTTTGTAATAAAATTGGTCAGTTGTACGAATACCTTTTTCGCAACGTCGACGCTGAAACCATTACAAAAACTTCCACGAACAAACAAAGTATATTCAATCCATTACCACAAATAAATCCATGGATCTCGGTACTAACTTTTGATTAATTCCCTTTCGTTATACGCGGCACAAAAAGAAATACGTACTTTCAAAGGATCAACGGACGTTTCCAATAATTGGATAAAGTCTTGCTAAAAATAATGGACATAGCTGCACCGATATGGTAATTATTGATGCAGGTCCATTACTAGCGTCCAAGAGCCGACCGCTTTGAAGAACGGAAAGCTCCGCCTAATTATCGCTCGAAGCGAGACTTCACCTCTTTGTGGCTAATTACACGCATATCCAAGAGAATGTGATACACCGCTGCGAAAGATTCTCGAGGCTCGCGAGCGGACGAAACGCGAGAAATCCGTGGGACAATAAACCGGGAGCGTGAAATTTCGGGTGACACGACGTGACACGCATAAAAGGTGCACGCTCTGGTCCAGGCCAGGCAACGTACAACCCTCGACGACGGCAGCAACGACAAGGACGACACCGTCAACAAACTCGTATGCAGAACGAATATTTGTTTCGACCAGAGGACAGAGAAGCAGCCAGCTAAATTACAAAGTCAACGGGCGGAGAGCCCGTGGCCTGTGTAAGACCTTTTACCCTGTTTTTTTCGGGCCAGTTCACATTTAGCCATGGTATGTGAAAACGGAAAGGCACAGCGCAGGAAGCCACTGCGTGCTGACGCAGCTGCAAATAAAAACTACCTGTTCACGTTCGTAAACACATCGGACCATAATAGCACCTCTTATCATGGTTTCACCGGCTTTCCTACCGCCACGGAGAATCTGCTGTAATCATAATGTTACAGGAGAACCGTAAAATCAGCGCTAAGCTAAGCTGTAAACGGAGCTTGTCGAACGTGCTTCTGATGTCTTATTGGTATCGCTGTATTCGCTATCGAACATGAAAGTATCGCGAGATACGTAGGATAAGTTACGCGGTGGTGGTGGGACGACTACCAAAAGTAATTCGAAACGTTTAACACGAACTTCTCGACGAGACTTTTGCGTAGCTTTCGCATGCAAACAGGGGGGTAAGCGTCTACAGCATGCTAAAAGAGAGCCACGAGGGAATTCCTTGTGAGACTGAGTCGCCATGAATAAGAAACGACTAGTTAGCCGACTGTTTGACATCGTATTCGGAATGATTCGACGTTAAATTGAAATTCAGCACGTAACCGGTCTGGCGAGATTTTTTACGACCCTAAGTTGGGAGCGGTGGTATACTTTTTGATTTAACATCGCCTCCCGCAGTTACTGATGAGTTGGCGGCAGTCCAGTCGGTTGAATGCTTACTGGAGCATCTTGTCCCTATTGTACCAACCTGCGAGCAATCTCGATAGTTTTAAATCATTTCTCGCGCCAGCTCGCGGCCGGTTGCGCCTTTGATCGTTCCTCTTCCAGCATCTTCGAGACTTCCGCGGAAGCACTTTCGCCGGATTCGTGTTTGAAAGGGGCGACAACCGAGCGTAGAACCGAGGCACGCTAGCTCCCTCTGGAATCTTTCCATGGTTTTGCCCCTCGAATTTACAATGCAATTATTTCCAGCAATTATTTTCCAAATGAATGTACGTAATCGTTAACGTAGCAGTCAATAGCACTCTCTAACCAGCCGATTTAATGGTTAATACTAAACAGTGCGAGTCGTTTCTCTTGAAATACAAACTGATATTCCAATTTTCACAGAATGTACGCCCACGCTAAGTAGTTGCGCATTGTTTTTCAGCACTCCGCGAAACGTGTTAACTCTCTACGGTTTTGTCGCAATCCTTTCAACTTAGGACTAGCACGGTATGCTCCTGGTGTAGAAATAGGAATTAATTCCACGTAATGTTTCCTGTATGCCAACAATGTTTGCTAGAAAGAGGCTTTAACCTAATGTTATCCTTTAAAAAGCTGTCTGTTGGCTTGTTTCGCTTTGACGCACTATTTTAATTTGCTGAATGCCTGTGCATGTAATTAAAAACATTTGTAAACGGACAGTCTTGTTTGCGGAGTGACAATATTTTAGAGAGCCGAGGAAAGAGGAGTCGCGGTGAACTTTCTTCGGAGCACTCCATTCTAATCCTGTTAAATTGATACAAAACTGTATAGTTTATATTCTGTCCCGTATTTGGTTCAAACTTTCTCCGAAAAAATTTGATCTTCATTGCGGGGAAACGAAATCTGTGTAAGTCGACTCAACTGCTCGTGAGAATTCTATGGGACTACATCGACAATTTTTTAGACATCTGTCGAGATTGCGTTAGGAGGCACAAAGCAGACACGATCGAAGATCCGATTCAAGGGAATCGCTCCTACGTGATTATCGTCACCGATTTATTAGCGTAACAAGCAAGCCTTGACGTTGCATAGATCATCCCCTAACATCGAAATTAAGCCAGTCTAACCAATTGCCCTATTCGGTCGTCGTGGAAACGGAATTTCGATGCTCGGCCCTTCAAACGGGCGGATATTGCCACTCCCTATATTCTCGATCGTAATTACAGAAAGATTAGATTTTGCGGTGACACGATGACAGCAGGGGTCGTGCGAACAACTCCCACCAATTAAACGAGAACAAAAAGCCGCGACAGGGTGCGAGCGAAAAAAACTGCTTCCGCGTTTCCTGCCCGCCGAGATACGCGAAGAAAACGGGAAACAGGTCGATCGAAATCGATTCTGAAGCGCATTAGAATGATAATCATTTATCAGGCTTCACCCTTTCCCATCGTTTATTTATGCAACACAACTGTATGGAAAGGGCCTGGCCACTTTAACCTCAAACAATTTATTGGGTCGTATAAATGCGTGCACGAATACTTACCGCCTCTGGGAGCTCGCTAGGGAGCGCAAGATGATAAACGATGTCGTGATGTCTCGTGCAAACCACTCTAACTCGCCTTCCGGACAGTCCACCTTCGTTCTTTCGTCCACCTTCGCGTCCACTTTATTTTACGATTCGTTTTCAAGGGCTCACTTCTGCCTGGTTACTTTACCTCCTTTTTCGGGGATCACTAGTCGTATGTTTGAGGTATAACAGAGGTACCTGGCTATAGAATTCGCACTAGTTTTAGAACACGTACTCTAGTTTGCTTTTATAAATTCGTTAATGTCGCATTTATCATCGCGTTACCACGATAACAGAGAAAACACATTCGACTCTCCGCGGTAATTTTTTGATCGCCCCAATAAAGTATTGTGCTCCGATTAAAACACTTGGAATTCAAACGATTACAATTATATCGAAGCGGTGTTCGTCCGACATCGATTCATAAAAGTAAATGCCATGAAAACGAGACATCGATTTTACGCGCTGGGTACTTCGAACTTTACGATTCCCATAAATGTTTAATTGAATATTACGTAGAACGAGGGTAGCAAAACAGAATCGTAACAAAAGGTTTACGACGGAGATCCGGAGGGGGGATTCGAATGTGAATTTGACTTTTGCGATAAAGACGTCGACGGTAGCCTTTTCCCTGGTTAAACAAATAAACGAAAGATGCAGACGCATACTTTGCGATCAGCGATACCGTGCTTGCTTCTAATGTCACGGGGTAGCCAGGTTATTACACAACGATATCACTCGCTGGGAATCCAATTTTGGCCAGATGATATAATAGATTTCCGGTGGCCTAGTTCAGCCAGCAATTTATAGACAAGGATTTAACTCGAAATTAAAACTGCACCTCCCTGTGAAGGGAACAAGGTTCCATCGCGGCGACCTCCGAGCTCCGTTCCAAATTACAGTCAAAAACTAAAAAATCCTCGGCCAATCGGGAGTCGTCGCTCCAAGTTCTCGAAATCGGGAAGATACCGGGAATCCCTTGCTCCGCGTACCACGCAAGATTCGCTGACACTGAAATACGATGTCCATTTAGGATTTTACTGTGAATTGGAAATGCCCGGTTTCACGGGCTAAAGAACGCTTTATGAAACTAAAGTATGACGTTCGTTTCCAGATCCGGGCAGGGATAAAATGCGGCCGTAACGAGTACCATTAGTAACCGAGGCGTAACATATCACCTGGTTGCTTTTCACTTCTCGGTGCGCGAAACGTGGATCATTTAAAATATCGTAATTGAATATCACGTACGTTCGTTCGGCAGAGGTTTCGCGATAAATTAGTCGGACGGCCAGTGATTTATTCCCGGCATTTTAACGTCGCGAACGGTATCGGGTGTTTAAGATTCGACGGGAAAAGTAATAGAAAGTTCCTTCGGAAAATGGAGACACGATGACACGTAGTTTTTAAATGGAGCACCGAAAGGTCGAAGTCGATGTCTCTCTCGTTAACGCAACATCAATATTTCTCGCAGGCTCCTTATCCGATCCCGGCTAAATCCGATAACAAAGGACAAGCCAATTCGTCCGTCGACGCTTATAATAGGTCCCGCGAACCATTGTCTCGATGAAATAAAAAGTGGAGGAGACTTTTTCTATCAGGCCAGTGACAAACGTATCTGAGGAGCGTCTCATCAGCGAGCACGGTGGCTGGGTCTCTTTCCCCCTTTCTTTTCATCGCCTCTTCCCTGCTCGTCTCTGTCTCTCTCGCTTAGCGTGCAATGTTTGCAGAAGCCTGTGGGCTTCTGGTGGTCCCGGCGCGCCTTGCCTCGCCGCGCCGCTACGAAGACGAGCCGAGCGGAGAGAGTCCTAGTCTAGCAGTCTCGCTTCTCCACCCCCCCGGCGTAGTCTACGTCTCTTTATTTCACGGCTACCTTAGAGATAAGAGCGCCATGGAATAACGGCTCTTTATTATATACGGTAATAGGCGAACTTCAAGCCTGGAACTTAACCGTGCCGCCCATTTTCCGCTGGATAAGATGCTTCCTTTACCTCGACATAGCCAGCCCTCATAGTACTAGCCTCTGTACATCGGCTTTCGCCCTGTGTGCGGCGCTTCCTTGCCTTCGAGCATCCACCAGCGGATACGCCACCTATGCGCAATATTAAACCGACGCGAAATTATTTGCTCCGAATCGGTTCTTGATGAACTTCAACGGGGCTATCTCTAATTGAGGGATCCAAGGGATTAAAGTTAGTAGAGCGTACTCCTGTACAGACCCGAGGCTCCTGATATTCGAAAGTCAACTGAAAAACTCGCGCGAGCAGGTGCACGTACGCGCGGACGTAATCCATTCGATGGACCTTTGGCTTTCGTGCCACCGAGGCATTGACTCAGGTAGAACGGTTCCGAAGTAAATTGTGACCGTCTGCCTCTTACGCCTTACCACTAAACGGCTCGGTTAAATGGAACCACCCAGGAATAGATAATTTCCTTCCGGTTAGCTGTTCTTTGAGAAGCCACGATTAAAGGAATCGTGGCGTTTACTCGGTCAGAAGAAACGAGAGCCACTTAGACGTGATTCACGTCTCCTCGAGAAGCTGCTCGAGTAATTCTAAGAACACCAAATAAAGTTAAACCTCCTCCAGCTTCTTGCATTAGGAAATCAGGAAGCTTCCTTTGATTCGATGAGCCTCTCGACTTGCGAACTCAACTTCGATCCAAACAGAGAATAATTACAAGAATGCAACATCTACTGCGACGAGACACTGGGCTTCGTATAGAAAGGAGTCGCGTTATAGAATTCCATTGCTGTCGACTAACGCGCTTCATATTCTTCGCAAATGTGCTTTGAAATTTTATTAAAATTAACGCCGTAAAGTTCGCTCAGCTGCCTGGCAGGTTACACGTAACTCCAGAGGAGGGAAATACGATTTAGCCAATTTCTAGGAAAATTTCGCGTCAAAAGGCACGAGCGGTGCATAAAGCGGCACAAAAATTGGAAAAACTAGGCGAGTAATACCCTAGAAATAAAGGAAGTTATAAAGAACGCGGGGCAAGGAACCCGGGAGGTTGGAAATTTCTGGTTACTATTCCGTGGAAAGATAATATCGAAAGATACGGATAAGGAGGACGACTTTGAAATGGAAATTTAATCTACCGGCGTATCCGCAAGTCGAATTTTCAATGTATTAACGTGGCGCGTTCGCCACGCCCGGTGTGCCCGAACCAACTCGTTCAAAATTTTGCAAATAGTCCTTTAAACGTTGAAATTAATCTCCGCGCAAAGCTGTTCGAGTTGCCGGATCCATCGATTTCATGGTTCAACTTGTTTTTCCAGTGTAATTGGCGAGCAGACGGCTCGAACTCAACCTTATACCGCAATTTAGGTTGAAACTTGCGTATACAGAGACAGAGGTAGTCACGCGCGAGCGTACGTACGAGTTAAGTTGCCTTCAAAGCAGGATTTACATGGATTACGTTCCTCGTCGAATTGTAGAATCTGTTCGAGGATAGCAATCTCGCTTCACATTCGCGTGAAATGATTATAAAACGAAACGAATCGGTATTTGGAAGGAATAATGCCCGTAAAATAAGGTTCATCCGTTAACGGGCATAAAACCCAGCGTAAGTAGTATCAGACTACGCGCGGTCAGTCGCGGAGTCAAGCTTGTACAGGCATTAAAATACAACTTCTTTCCATTCTTAAAGAACAACAGAAACAAAGAACAGCAGCGGTACTTATCCATTTCTCTCGGGTGGTCTATTTCCTTCTGTTCCCCTGGTTTCCAAGCGAAGAAAGCTTGGTATTCTATCGCGTTATTCTATCGAATGAAATATTCTCTGGTCCTGTTGCACAACATCGAAAGTCAATCGAGCATTCCCCGATCAACGCAGAATCGAGCCCGGTACGTTAGGCCTGAAATATCGGTACATGCCTAACGATCCTAGGACACTGCTGGCCGAAATTTCGGACACCTAACGAGTCGCTATTGTGCCGAAAATCGATATCCAGTAATTCCACGAGTTTTTGCCGAACAATTCGTGAGAGGAAATATGGAGCCACTTGTCGGATAAACTGATAAGAAACGAATCGATGAATCAGCGAACGCCGCGAGAACTCTTTGAAGACGTTTGAAGTGACAAACTCGTAGAGGTGTTCGGCGACGCGCGTGCCAATCCTCCAGAGACCTCTTAAACTTCTCTTTCGCCAGATAATTAGGCTTACCCCCTATAATGGAACGAGACTTCTCTAATGAATTAATTAACTGATACCAACTTAAGGTACCTACCTACATTCACCAACTATAGGGGCAGATATTGTTAAGCGACGCGGGGGGAAGCAAGATTAGATGGAGAAGATTAAAACCGAAGCTACAGCAAGTTTGCCCCCCCCCCCCCATATTGCGTTCCTCCGAATTAAAGCACGGAAATCGTACGTAAGTTATCTCTGATATCTCGATCCGTTAACATGGGCGAAACTGTAACTGGTTGTCTCGTTAAAACTAAATACACCACTGCTCGAAAGTTCGAGTGCACTTATTTTTCTCCTGTCCCATAGCTTAAAGCGGAACGCTCAAGCCTCCTCGTTTCTCATTAATCCATAAAACGGAAGTGTTACGATATAACTGCAAAGGCACAAACCGTTCCGTTAACAGAAATTACTGGGAGCGTAGTTCGAAGTAAAAAGGGTCGAACAGCTTTCAGTCAACGCTAATGGATGCCGTCCCAGGCAGACATTTAAACGATCCATCTTTAAATAAGAATAACGAAGTAGCCATTCTGGCAGATAGAATTAATGAATTCCAGTACCTGCGAGAAAGTGCCCCGGCACAAAATAGTGTTAAGAAGTCTTCGCGAACCGAACAGAGGAAAAGTGAAAGGGGACGAATTTTTATCGCTGGCGCAATTGTTTTTCAGCTGCTCGGAAAATCCATCGGTTTATATTTCCTGCCTAAAGTGGCTCGATGTGCCATTCCGCCGCAATTTCGGGTGCGTACGTGTTTCACGCTACGTTTCGACTGGTCCGTGTCAACTTGGAACACGTGTTTCAAGAACCCACGTCAAAAGTCTTCAGAATTGCTCGCACATTCGCGTCGCAGAAAATTCCATCGTAAATCGAGGTCGCTGTACATAGTTACGTACACTCGCGTGTCTTCGCGTCAGCGAAACGTCGAGCGAAAACAAGCACGAATTAATTTACGAGCATTATTATACGAAAGTCTAATCTGAAAAAAATTGATTTATTAGAATTGCCCTCTCGATGCAGTCGCCCTAACAAACCAGTAATTATTAACCAACGCTAGGGTAGGTACAATCTCTAGTTCGTTACAACGGCGATGCATAGGGCTGTTGAATGCGTTCCAGAAACACGTTTCCGCGCGCTCGAAACATTCCGGCAACATTTCCCGAGATACTTGAGATTATCCGAGAATATTCTGCGTATTCGATCGTGATACGAGCAGGGCGTCCAAGAAACACTCCATCTGTACCTAGTATACGTATAATAGTCGGTACGTAACTGGTTGCAGACTTTTTTACTTGACACGAGCACGTGTCCCATTCCAATAATCCACTCGGAAAGCGTTAAGGGGAGTTTAAATACACGGTGCATAAAAAATTCCTCTGTTTTTTTTTTTGTTATAGAAAGGGATGAAACGGCGTCGAAAAATTGTCCGCATTACCATCGATCATAATGTACAAAGGAAAGCCTTTAGAGCCAAATCGTGACGATTTTTGACAAAGCGAAAGCACTCTGTTAGATTTCACCGCCATTCTCTGTGCCTATAATTCGGTGAAAGGTGCAAGTGCTTGGTCGGAATCTAGAACGCGCGAATATATCTATTGATCTCTCTCACTCTCTCTCTGTCTCACTGTCTCTCTGTCTCTCCTTCGTTCTCTGTACCTTGCAACTTTTCTCTTCTCTCTCTCTCTCTCTTCTCCACTTGGAATGGATCATGGAAGTTGGGATATGATCGTAGTCTCTCGCTCTACGATCGAGTGCCGCGCGAAACGTTAAAAATAATTTCCTGAAATTGTCCAATTCGAGTCGTATTTATCGATTCAGGGATTCGTGGAGGTCTTCCTCGACAGGAAATTTAACAAAAAAAGTGTGTATACGTTAGCTGTCGGTTATGCAACTCTAGTTTCGACCGGTAAATAAGTTTGCGGATCCCATTCTCCTTATATTCCGTGGAAAGTGAGTTGCGTTATTGATAGAGAGTTGCATACTTTCGAAGCATAAATTTGTAGATATTAATATTCATAAACTGAAAGAGAATCTGCCGTATTATACCGACTTGGCTGCATCGGCTAAAGCATCCAGGCCAGGGCATGCACTCTATTCAGCTAATTCATTCCACTGATTCATAGCTCGACACGAAGATCCCGATAAGCATCCCTTTATGCTGGCACATCACCGCGAGTACAACTGAAGGGCCCTTCGACAACTCGTCGACCTTTTCTTCCGTGGGTAAGCATAGAAATTGCGTAGAAAATAGAAGCAGCAGTTTTAGAATCGATGCGAAATTATGCCCGTCGGCTTCTCTAAACGGTCCATGCCAGACCACAGTTCCCATCGCTACAACTAAGTAGGTACAGCTGCATTTCTATCAGGGGCGTCCTCAGACTTTTTTTCCAAGGGTGGGGGCAACTTTGGGATGATGATAAATAAAATATACCCCCCTTGCTTTTTTTAACGCACTTTATAATGCCAATTTAATTAAAAATTTAGAACCGAAATATAAAAATATTCCCTTGTTTAGTATAAAACTTAATAAAGATCAGTTTCGAAAAATACTATTTTTACTCAAAATCCAGGGGGGCAACTGCCTCCTTTTGCCCCCCCCCCCCCTCCGGACGGCCCTAATTTCTATGTAGGACGCAAGCGAATACAAATGATACCCTCCTACCTCTGTAACGTTTATCGCGTACGATTTTCATCTACCGAATACGAATCTCTCCCCGTGAATAACCTCGCACCGCCTTAAAACGAAACACTTTCAACGTCTTCGAACGTGTTTGAGATTGGACAATACCTCCTGACCGAGGATAGAGCTAGAGTCAGACATTCAGCGACTCGAAGCATCGCGGTCGCTTGGATTAGTATCGATGCTTGATGGCCGATAAATTTCCTTCGCACCAGAAACACGTGGGCTATTCCGAACCCTTGAATATACATATCGATCTTGCATAAAGGAGCGTCTATATTCGCATTTTCTGCCCAGTGGAACTTGAGTCAGTCAGCCATCCAGTCGTTGGCGGACATGCGGAAAGAACGATCTTCCAGCAGTTAACTTCCCACGGGACGGAGGATGGTATTCTTGGAATTTTAGAAGCGCGTTCGAAATTACATTATTCTTGGATTATTCTTGGCATTCGGAAAATAGAGAGGTATGCTACGATCAACTGGATTATAAATTCCCACCTACGATACGCACGGCAGTGTAGCCGGGTAATAGTTGCTTAACCCTCATAAATTATACGCGCCGCGCCGTTCAGAACCACAGTCAGGAATGGAACTTTGAATATTCTCGATTTCATTGTCGAACTTCAGCGTACCGTCTGTTGCTTTGTACAAAATTTATGAGGATGAATAATTAAGCTAGTTAATGAAGTTGTTCGAAAGAGCTAATTGATCCTGCGCGGCAGGTTGGATAAACAGAGGATAAGGTCAACGGCAATTAGCGGTATCGGCGGAAAGAAAACACCTAGAGTATCTACGCTTTCCATCCATATACAGCGAGAGAGATATTCCACGTGTATCGCAGAGCCAACGAAATAATTATCTCTCTCCCGAGTTACAACGGGATTCGCGCTTTTTCGCGTGTTTATCGAGTCGCTGCGGTTCCCCGCGCGAGTGCCATCACCATTACCGCTACGGGCTAAAGATAGGAAGATCACAAGGAGTAGAGGCAAACGTGCCTTAACCGTGATGGAGCTGAACGGTAAGAAGTAAGGGGAGAAAGGAGACGAAGAAACTGAAGAGCAAGAAGTAGCACTGGAAGAAGAAGAAAAAGGAAGAAGACAAAGAAGAAGTAGAAGAAGAAGGATCAAGGTTGAATTCACAATACCAAAGTCGGGGGAAGGGGTGGGGTAGAGTAGGGAAGAAAGAGGAGGGAAATAAGAGGAAGAGGGAGATAGAAGGGTGGTGGCTGGTAAGGGTGGGCAAACGGGCTGATATATAAGCAAGCTATAGACACGCGGACACAGGTAAGCGCGCACGCGCGCCAAACCCACACAGGCTAAAGTGTTAAAGAAAGGAAACACGGACGAGGGTGGCGTAGCTGGTGTTGGTGGTGTGACGGCGAGGAGCGGAGTTCGGAGAGGCTGCACGGGGCGGCTGCGTGCTCGAAGCCCGAGCGGCGCTCGCGCAATGTAGTCCCTCGGCTATCCTTGACGCGGGAGCATCGTCGTTTCGAAACAGCCGCGACCTTCTCCCGTCGCGCGCGTTCCCTCGAAACATCCAACCACCGACACGCTCCTCGACATACCCGAGTCACCCCTCTGAACGGCTCAATTCCGATGGACAAACCGCGCGCTGGTCACTGACACTCACTCCACGCGAGCCTCCTCCTTTCCACCGAGCCCTCCGGACTTTTCTCTATTTTTCAACGCTCCCCGGGGGTACGACTCGCCGAGATCGCGCGTACCGTGCACCTGCGATACAGATCGATGATGTATCGATGATCCGCGATGTGTGTAGTGACGTAACCGGTGAATTGTGATCTTGTTCGCGACCTAGTCGGTCGGTAGGACATGGATGGCACCCTGACCTGGACACGGTGGTTTACGCGCGACCTGTTTGCCTTTCCACTGTGCTAAATTCCTCGACTCGTTCACGAAATCGTGCCGCGAACGTTCACCGCGATAAGCTTCCAGCCTGGTGACAGCTTCGACCCTTTGAGTGCTCCGCCGTGACTCGCGGTCAATCGTCCGCAAGGTGCCGAGATCATCGACATGTTGGAGGAATCGTGATCGATCTCCACGGGACAGGAGGTGCGCTTGAAAGTTTGCAGCCAGACGCCGTTGTCAATTCCCGCGACATTAGGACACACCGCCGACACAGTGAAGCTTTACAGAGGATTTCCAAAGTGCGATAGGAACCTGCCGCGGTTCGCAGCCGTGTACTCCGAGGCAGCCACGAATTTCTGGCACGAAGTACACGTAGAACTTCTAGCGAACAATCGTGTAATCCGTATAAAAGACTCGTAACACTGCCTTCTCGGTGCTTCGCGAACGAAACTGGGTGACGTACGGTTATCGTTCGTGGGCCGATCGAACTTGGCACGAACTTCCTTTCGACGCTATTCCCACCGAATGGAGCACCGAGAGACGCGCAACCCTCGCTACAAATAAATCTCCACCGAAAAACAACATTTCTAGTCTTCTTGTATCTGGAAGCAACGCTACGTCGGACGGAACGTCGAGAGAAAAGTGCTTCCGTTCTATAAAATCGCAACTGCGATATTCCGAGAAACTTCTCGAAGCCTCGAGTGAAGATATCCGCGCTGCTTCGTTAACGTTTGGTAGTCGAAGCATCGAATAGAAAAGTGGAATTTCTACGTTAAAGTTTCATCCCCGTAGAGTCGGTAATCCCTATGATACCGAATAGAGCGAAGATACGATCCTTGACACGGAAATCTCCGTAGAAGTGGGAGACTTTTAGCGAGAAACTCGAGACGATTCACTGGAGGACTTGCGTGACAAAACGTTTGAGTGCGCGACTAAGAAAGAGTCGTTACTCGGCAGTGCGATACCCTCCTTGGATCCCCACGGGACGCTGAAGCTGAAAGGTGCTGGTGGATCAGGAGCGATCCTCGACAC
Organism: Andrena flavipes; assembly: GCA_963971345.1. Taxonomy (NCBI): domain Eukaryota; kingdom Metazoa; phylum Arthropoda; class Insecta; order Hymenoptera; family Andrenidae; genus Andrena; species Andrena flavipes. The sequence goes on from OZ020482.1 coordinate 2,433,432, forward strand.
TTGTTTACCCGAGCATTTCTCTGACACGACTCCGCGTTCAGTGCTCCGTGTCCTTCCGTGATACAACGCCGTGAAAAATCTCCGGGCCACCTTCCTCTCCTCTTCTCGTGGCCTCTTTAAACCGCTCTTCCACCAAACGTGTTCGCTCCTGCCGACCTGGGATAAAACCAAGTAACTGGAAGAAAAGTTGGAGACTCCCGATTAGAATCGTGCAAAAGTGCTGGGCGTTCGATCGAAAGGGGCGATCGATCCCCGTGAACGAGACAACGGAAACGATGCATTATGCCGCGCGACTGTTAGACCGGGAATAAAGACCGCGGGAGGAGAGAAAAGACGCGATTGAGGAAAAATGCAGCGGCACAGCGATGCGCAACGGGAGAAATTGCGAGAAAGAATGATCGATGGGACGTCTAGCGCGCGGAGGAAATTACTTTAACGAGTCCCGCCTAATGCATCGGGAACGACTTTGCGGTCGTCAGTGCGGCGACAGACATAAAAGCGTCCACCCTTCCTCCCTCTGATCTTAGACCGGTACAAACTAACCCCGTACTAGCGCCAACGAAATACTCCTGCCGTTAATTGCGTTCATTAGCCGCATTAGCGGTTTCCGCGGCCGCCGAGTTTACGTTACGCTACCACCCTTTCTTCTGCCACTTACTCGCCAATCCCTTCGTCTCCGAAATCACGCGGTGTTCTCAAGGCAACCAGGAAGGAAACGGGGAGAAATGCTGTTATTTTTCTAACATGCTGCTGACGCTAGCGAGTAAATCGAACGTAACAGTGCCGTTGTGTCGTTAACGAGAAAAGCCAGGTAGCATTCGTGAAATCGTAGCTTAGCCACGGTAGAAAAAGGAACTCGGGCCAACGGGAGTTCGTATGAACGGCGACTGTGAACGGTTTGTTGTGACTCCAGAAGAAGTTTTGTGAAATGCCACCTCGTTCGGGAAACTGTAAACGCTAGCAAGACTTTCGTCGGACCGATGCGCGTCACTCGGCGAAACGACTGAAATGCGTGCGAGATAGTATATCAATATGTGAAAGAACCTCGCCGAGGAAAAGCGATGTCTACTTCTCTTCCCATACTCGTCTGTTTTATCATTTCTTTTGGTAAGTCGAAACACCTAACGCCCACCTTGTTATCGCGTGATTCAACGTTCCAGCCAGTATTGCAACAGTTCCTCCAAACTCCAACGAAACGCTGCAAACTCTGCAGCCGCAAAGTAATTGAGGAAATTTATTATTACATTAGCCCCTACGTCGGAGAATCAATTTCAATTATATCGTAAAGTGTTTGTCGCAACAACGTCGTCGCCCCCTGCTTCGATGGGAGTTTTCTGGAAAAACGCGTTTCAATTTCAATCCTGAATAAAGGATCGAACGTCGCGTTCCACTGCAATTTTTTAATTGGTAACAGCGATTCCGCTGTAATTTTTAGAGGCAGATTAGTATTCATGGTGTTCCTTTAAATTCTACATGGACACATATTGTCGATAACATTTCGTCCCGCGTGAGTGTAGGAGTCGTTGTATAACAGGGTGGAGCTCGTATATCTTTCAGTTTGATTGAATTTGATGAACTCCTCCCTGGTGTAACGGAGAGGAGAAAATACCCTCAAAAGTCAAACTCATCAGCCCTCTGGCCAACCTACTTAATTCTCAAAGTAACTTGCGAAAAAATATTGCCACTAATATTCTTCGGCTTTTCCAATAAAACCGTCGCTGTTTTTTTTTAATATAATGTACTATTCTTTATGGAAGACGTTTCCTTGTAAACGCTATGAACGGTGGAAATATTCTTTTCAACAGCGACTCCAAGTTTCGCAATGCGCTTTTTATGCACGTATAATTGTCTTGCTAGCCCATAAAAATAAAAGTGCGCGTTCCGTGCCGAGGAGGAGTAGAAAGACGACTCTGACAGGATTTTAACGGAGAAATAATTTCCCATTTATCTTTACTCTTGCATCTCCGTTTCTTCGCGCACCTGACGTCGAGATTCTCTCAAGAGAATCGCTTCTGTGAAAAGTTACAATGGTTTCCCTCTACGGGCGAATGCTCGCAGTCCAACATCACGGCGAACCTCGAGAACTCGCCATGATCGATTGTTTTGCATCTTCTTTTCTATCAAATTCTTTGCTACCTTCTTCTTTGATCCTTCTGTTTGTTACCGCACCCCCCGACTTCCCTTTAAAGTGCCTCACGGTTCTTCTTTGGTACATATATCGAAGCTGCTTCATATGCTTGATCGTAGTGCCGAAAATATTATATAATCACTCGCGAAAGGAGTGCGCGCAATATTCATTGCTGATATACGACTCATTGTCAGCAGTACGTTGAATCGAGTTTAACGTTTTGAGTTCAATTCGCGCCAGACTTTATGTGCTCGTAAATGTGCATACTTGTGCCGTATCAGCAAGGCTGAAGCGAAGTAAAGAACCGAATCCACTGAATGTTTCGGATCTTACGCTTCAGCTACTATTGTCCACCATGTAGAAAGCGAGGTTCAAGAATTGAGAAGAATGTACTGTTCGCCCGCGACCAGTTCAAACGCGCGAAACTGGATACAATGGCGACACTCCTTTATCATTACCGTCGAAAAGAAAACGTTTCTATTCTACCTTTGTTTGTTCCTATGCTCTCTGCGTCACCAAGTTTCGCTACTTCATTGTCGTCGCTCTTAACAAATTCCGAGTTTTCGAAAACTATGCGAGTGTCGCACGGATGTCTATCAACTACGCGTCGCAAAACTTGGGCTGCTCGCAGTTCAGAGAGAAACGGTTCCCCCTCGGAAAAATATGTCAGCTGGATCCCATTAGATTTGTTTGAGTTAAACCAGTCGAGTCGCTCTATTGAATAGCCGACTTGAAATTTTGAAATCCGCTGAATGCTTTGAGACGACACGACGGCGACGCGTGAAACGGCCTCTATTTGTCTTAGGTTTTCGGTGTGCTGTGCAGTATGCACCGCCAAAAAGCAGAAATTAGTACCGTACAACGCGTCCCCGCGTAAGCCATTTACATTGTGCCGACGCTTTTGCCCGTGTAAATTCGCAGCACTCCAGCTGGTCGCGTTTTGCTTTCTCGTGGGCGCCGCAGTGAACAGTACACTCTGGAACTCTCTGAATGCCCTTTGTCTCGGAGATAAGGCGTTTCCAATTCTGAGTAGAATTCTTGATTCGATCTCTGCCTCGGTGTCGCGACTCAAACTGGACCCGTCGGCTATACGGCCACCCTCTTCCTACCGTGATTTAATGTAATTGAAGTTAACCCAAAGGAAACAGTTTCGTTACGAGGGAACGAGTCCTTCTTTCATAGCAGTACCATTGGTACGTTTTCGTTTGCTCAGTCATCGGCGAAAATTTTCATCCCCTGGCTCGGCTGCAAATCTTGATTAATTCTCGAAAACGTCCAAGAAGCTAGTATCTCGGAAATTGGAGGCTACAAAAATGCAAAAATGTTTAGAGAACACAGGAGAGATGAAAAATTCCAGTCGAATCGGAGCGGCAGCGAGGCAATTCGCGCCTCTGTGATTCGGCGTGCGCGAGTCACCTTGTTTAATCCGGCTGGCTTACGGAGACAATAAAATTCGAGCTCGTGAATTCATTTTGATCGCCCAGCCATGGGACGAGTCGGAGGCACTGAATCGCCGATACAAACCAGTCTACGAGCTATTTAGACGACGATCGGGCGCGTAGAAAGCGGCGTTCGCGTTTATGACGTTGCACCATGGAACGACGCGCGTAATTCCGCCAGCTCGATGCGACCCGTCGATGCGCCGTCGGGATTTTGCCGCCACGGTTCACCACCTAGCTGAACCGACCCAAGACTCGTCCAGACAAAGCGGCGCGTTAACGAAAATAATGATCCTCCCGTCGATCCCCCTCGATACAAAGGCTCCTGGATTAAAGTATCCGACGTGCCGTACACGATCGATCGAATATACCGATTTGCCGGGGATAAAGCCAGGATTCGGGCGTGCTTTCTCCTTTGGTTCCACTTGCCCGCTGCCCTGGCACTAGCCAGCTAGCTTATACCTACAAACTGTCCAGCGATCCATCCGCTAGCGATATCTACCGAGCCTAGATACTTTCTCCCATCGGTAGTTGATCACAGTGGACCTCTGCAAATGAAACTGCGTTGAAGCGTCGTTGTTTCGATTCGCCAACCTCTTCGTTCCGACTTTTAACAACCACGCTTGCCATGGACCTCGTCTAATGAGAGAATTAATTGACTCTTCCAAGATAATTGCCCAGTGGTTGTTGTTTGTGGCGTCACGAGGCCGATTTCGTATACTTTGCCTACCTAGTCAGCCTTTTTTCGATAGACGTCGGGAGTCGATTGGTACCGCGGTTCGTTTGCTTTTCATTACCCGCCTCGGGACTCCCTCATTGCCCGAAACCGGCTCGATGTTCACTAGCGTTTTCCACGTCCACTGTAATTTACAAGCAACATCTAGATCCCAGCGAAATTTATAATAGATTACCGTGCGTCCACTGGTGTCGCGCGCGAATCCAACGTTCAATCACGATTTCATCGTTGAATAAATTCAATTCATTATTGCCCGAGTTAGAGTCGCGTACTGTTAGCGAACAATATTGACTCATACGATGATCCGTTTGCAATTTGCGTTATTACTGACAAAGTACGGGATACGTCAAGCGCTTACAACTGTTACACGGACTGATTGTCGTGTTACAAATTTCCACCACTTCCCGCGACATCAAAGAACCACTCGGCCGTTTTACGCAGCTAGTTAATGAAAGTATCGACCCCCTGAAATCCATGCTACGACTGCGGCGAGCTTATAATATCAGCTCTTACGCGATCACATTTACGTTACAACGCATGGACACAGGGAGGCGTGAATCGCGGAAAGTGTTGGAATTTCCGCGGAAAACGGTAATATATTGTTAGACGGTATTATTGTCGCGCGTAGCAACGGAGACATATTTTCTGACTCGTGGCGTAAGGAGACATGAGAGGCTTCCAAGGAAACGCGGGACACATTTTCTTTCCAGATGCAAGAAATTCAATTTGTACACGTCCTGACTGATATAAAACGAGCCCTACAAAATGAATCTAAACTTGATACGAGGCACGCAAGACGAACGGTCAATAAAACGTAGTATTCTCGCGTAGAACACTTAACGAAGGACCCCTTAATTTTTCCCTTATTTGACGAGAAATGAATTCGTGTACGAACTTCGCCTTCGATTCATAGATACCGTATGCTCGTTCGAGACCAAAGATCCAATAGTTCTCTTATCCGCTTTCTATCCATCCGATCGTCTTCGAGTACTTTCGTCGCCAGCGACAGCGACGAAAGTTTCCAAGAGCATTGACTACACCCACACCCCTTCCACTGAATCGAACCGCAGATGTGCGTGCACGAAACACCATAAGGAGAAGAAGTTTTCCAACTTGGATGCTCGGAGCACATCGTAGAGACAATACATAAACGAGAATCGAGTTCGCCATGATCGATGGGACGTTTAAAGTGTCCTCGAAGCACGAAACAGTTTCCGCTCTGCCTGTCAACGATCCTTTACCGAGGCTTTTATAAATCCCTGGCAAATTAAACGCGTGCAAAACGAAATCCTCCTTGCCATTTGCGCTGTAATTTCTATTTTAATCGAGATCATTGTCCTTTTCCGAAACAACCGGGACATCGATGGTAACGTGGATTTAGGTGGCGGCTAATTACATATGGCAGTCGGGGTGAAATGGAGGAAAGAGAGGTAGAAGTTAGAGGGTAGAAGTTGACTTATCCACTCGTAAAACGTACATTCGGATAGAGGGGTTAATGGAAACGAGGTCCAAGTGGGATGGAACGAAATAGGATTTTGCGGTGAGCAACCAAACCAGCCAGTGTCCCTCATTGTCGAGGGGAGGGAGAGCCCCTCCGGTACTTAGCTGTGACGGACAACCGCCTCCCAACGAAGCTTCGAATAATTATAAAGCCAGCGCAAAGTCATCTACTTTGCCTGGGTCCGTTACGAAGGTTCTTCGAAAGTTCCAAGACAAGAATGACAGGGACGCGACGTCTTATGAGGCGACGAACAGAAAATACGCGTCACCGTCTCTACCGGAGCTTGTTCTCTTGGGAACTTGTCTGGCTCTTTACCAGTTACTTGTTCAACCATCTCGCGACTTTAGTTTCTTTTTTCGATATGAATGAAGTTTCCGGGAAACGACGCTCCGGTTATCGATCAACATCTCACGATCCGTTCGTTGACGTTCCTTTCGTGTTTACGACTATTCTTATCGATAGTGCTGCTCTATTTGGAATTTAGAACAGCACGGAGGACATTCCTACTGCTTTACATTACTTAGATCTCTCGCATATCTTAAAATACAGGTCGTTGATAAGTCTACTCGTAGTCGCCACAAAAGTTTCGTAATTATTTTCGCACTTTAGAAGGATCTCGTAGTTTCGACTATGAAGTATACTTGCGATAAAGTAATCATGGTAATGGCAGAAATATTTCAATAATATTTTGAAAGTAGACTGCCAACTGGTCAAAAATATATCCAAGAAAGAGAGGTTGAAAGATGGATTAACAGATTCGGGTATAAAATTAATTTCCGACCCAGCAGCTGGATCATAGATTATCCGATACTCTCTACAAACTTATTTCATTCTTGTTCGGTAGAAAAAGTTCCGAAGTCGAATAATCGTTTGTTCGACTTGTATTAAACAAACGCTGCTTTCACCACAAAAAACGAACTTACCGCATATTATATTCCTTAATTAAAAAATTTGATTAACCAAAGGCAAAACGAAATAAACCTTTGAAAGAGAAAACTTGTTAAGTTTCGCGAGTCAGAAAAGTCTACGAGTAATTATAAATATCAACCTTTATAAACCAGAATTTAAAGAGTTCCATAGAGTCACCGCGCGGAAGCGCGCTAGAGTAACAGGAAATTAATAGTCCCCCTTTCTCTGCATATCGGAAAATTTCTGTTTACTGAAAACGCAAACGAACAGAGTAACGTTGGTTCTGGCGAAGCCCGGCGCGAAATTAGTTCGGGAGAGCACAGAGATCTGGATTATATCGCGTCGCTCGGTGTTTCCGTTTTAATCCATTCGCGATTGAGGATCCGGGAAATAAAGTTTACCAAGAATCCAGCTAGATTGTAGGAGGGAATGGAAGCGAAAGCCGAGTTTACACGCTAGCTAAGAATATGTTTTGTACAACGGTCGTGCAATTCTGTCAGACCAGCGAGTCGCTGCGAATTTGGTGGTAAGATCGCGAGACAGGTCGAGTCGCGAGGAAAATCCGTGCACGGTGTTCCGGGGCGAAATTAATTTTCGTCGAAGTACGACTGGCGAAGTGTCGCGGATTGCGGTGCACGCGGCGCTGGCTGGCTGCTCTTAGCCGGCTCGTCTTAACTCGTGTGCCGCTCGAAAGTTTAAGAGACCACGGTACCGAGGACCTTTAAATTTCCCCGCGGGCAAGGAACGAGTTCGCTCTGGAAACGTTTCCCCCTCCGGAATGTATTTCCTTCCATATGTATGCAGCTTCTGAAATGCACGCTGGGCGTTCCTTTTTTCCACGTACAACTAAGGGCGTTTACGAGCTCGGTTTTAATTACACCGCGACGACAAGCGAGGAGTTTATTTTTAATCGAGTGGACCGATCATATTGGCGGGGCTACTCGTTTTATGATTAACAAAGCGACGAACTTCGGAACATTGGAACGTCGTTAGCCGAACACGATACCAGGGTCCGGTGCTCGTTAACAAGGCATTAAACCTTTCAATGGGAAAGTAATAGATAGCTCGGTTCGGCTCGATGTAGATAAAGGGCGGCTTATAAAGCTCGGTAATTTTCTTTCTCCGAAGACTGACCTTCGTCGAAGATACCTCGAGGGTGGAGAGGAGCCGCTTGCGTCCATATACATACAAGTCTAGACAGTTATGTAGTTGGAGATAGTAAGGCTGATCGACAGAACCGTTTACGATGCTTCATTTGCAGATTTCGTGCATTCTTCAATGGGGTGGTAAAGCTGGGGATACACATTACGATCCTAAGTCAGGTTTTTATTTCCCAGGCGTTTTTCTGACCGATCGTTCCATCGCTAGAAACCTGTTTACTTTCACACCTGGCTGGTTTGCTGACTCGACTATTCCTCGTCCACTGGCTGCACGCGCATGGTCAGCGGAAAAGATATAGGGAACTGGGTCAGATGATCCAGGTGTCAATGTAAACATGCCTCGGGCATGGAAACAACGACCCTGCAAAAAAAAAGTACGAAGCTAAGGAGCCTCGGCTCGCTTAGGGTCGTACGGAGTATCGCGAGATTCATTCAGGTTCTCCTGATTTCCATTGAAGGATCCAGGGTGGGAGTTGCAAACTGGAACGCGGTATACCCAGGTTATGATACTTATTTCTGCCTAACTGCATCAAGGAATTAAGTTTGGAGTCTACGTTATACGTATGTGTTTGTGAACTTAATCCTTTTCGAAAACAAAGGCACAGTTAGGATACGAAGTTCCCTATTTCTTGAATGGAATAGGGAACGTTAGAGGGCAGATATCCTGTTAGTTCGGTGAAATCAATGCCCGTGGAAGGAAAATGGACGCGCGCGTATCATGGTCGGTGGTTAGGGTGAGCCGATCTTAACCACTTCTTGACTGGAAAGCTCCGGTGGAAGCGTAGGTTACGAGCGGTGTGGTCTAGTAAACTAACGAAAGAGAATTTGCCGCTGCGAAAGTGCTTCCCTACACGCGGATCGTTCCGAAGAGCAATCGCAAAGAAAAGCTCCACCGGAATTCTTATCCGCGTTTCAACTTGGCCCGCTGATCCTCGGGCTTTGAATGCGCTTCTCGATTTCCGCTTTGAACCTTTGATCGGGTTTCGCCGATCGAACCTGCGATTACGCCACGCCCGCGCCGCCTGTTCTTTTCCCGAAAACAAATGGATCCCCGCTGAATTCACACACACACGCGCGCGCGCGTGTGCGCCAGCTCGTCTGCTCACATCCCAGCTAAATCCCACTTCGGTTTATTTAGATCTCTGCCCGCTCGTTTCTATCGATTAAGCGTTCGTTCGCAGAACGATTTTATTGTCGCGAAGCTTTTGCGAGGGCGTAACGCGATCAGTGACGCTAGAATATTCCAAGATTCCATTCTTCGAGGTGGCGCGTCGCGTCGCCTCGTTTTATCCCACCTGCCTCGGTGCAACAATGGCGAATTTACCATTCAAAGAAAGGACGCGCTTTTCTGCCAACAATCGCTCGTGAAATGCGCGCGAACGCGCGCGGGACGCAACCTCCAAGTGGAATAACAAAATCTATAGAAAACGATTGCTTGCGTTTCCCGTTGTGTAATTCAACGAGAGCAATTTATAGGCGGCGAACGGCGCGAGGGGAGAAGGAGAGTCGATCATTCGTGAACAATTCCACTCTATTGATGTTATTCCACTAGAATAGGAGTAAAATAGCTCGATGGTCCCCAAACTGTCGGTCGCGTTACACGCTGTTACCCTCGCAGAACTGCCCCGCTGCTCGTCCTGATTCACGATTCACCGGTCACGCGTGTTTCTCTGTCCCGTCAAAAGTGCTCGAAAGCTTTTGTTTTCCGTCGATACTAAACAGTCACAGCCGAGGGGTCGTTCTAAGAACGTACGAGATACGAAAATTCTCCCCTCTCCTGTCGCTAATGCAAACGCGTCCGGTGCCACGACAATCTTTCTCCGAACGATATCGCGGAGAGAAATATGTCATGGTACAGTTAAATGTTGCATAGCCCGATAAACAACCCTTCAACGCGGTCTTGTGAAAGTTCGTAATATACCGAAGTAACAGCCTACTTCCCGCGTCGAACAGCAAGCCGGGCTATAAATTCCGGTGAAAAAAACTCAACCACGCGAACGTTTTACATTGTCACGGAATTGCAACGATCCCGGAGCCCGTAATTTGTGGATATGCACGAAAGAACTTGGCAATATTTCCACGGATACGCGCTGGCTCGTCATGCGCCTTCAAACAGATTAGGTATGCGCCACTTGCGTCCACAATGGCCTGTCACTGAAACCAGAACCCTGAAAACAATGAAAAAGAAATGACCGACGAATGAGATTGACACTTGTTACGAGTTTATTGAATATTCTACGCGCGATGTCCTGCCAGTTTTATATTGTCAGGCTGCAGTCGGATGGAAAATTGCAGTCGATACAGGATCGTTTTACCGCGGTGGCTAATGGAAGTTAAAATTAAAGAGAAGAATTTTTCAGCTCTGGTAAATAACGAACGTATTCACTCTTATCGCTTTAGCGTTTCAAACGTGAAATAGTCTATAATAATTAAGTACCTATGGACCGGCGAAGGAGTTTACGGAAACGGTTGGGTCATTTTCTAAGTTAGTCCAATCTAATACGCGTTCACCTTAGTTTTTCAAATGCAGCGACAACGTTCACGAGCGGACGCATTTTAATTTCTTTGAATGTTCGCAGCTTTTCAAAGTGTCTTCTGTCCCATAGGCAGCGACTTTACGTAAGCTCTCGGGAGATCGCTTAACTGAATAGCAGCCAGTTAGCTCGAGATTATTTAATTCCAAACCCCCGTCCCCAACAGTTTTCTTCTTCTTTCTATCTATTTTTGTCTCGACCCTGCCGTGCCAGCGAGATTAAATGCAGATGGAATACCGAGGAAGCGTAATTTAAGCAGTTTCTTCGCTGAATGATACCAAAAGATATAAAGGGCTGACAATTAATTCGTAATTGTCGCCGACTAACAAGGACCCTTGTATATTTATCCATTAAACAGTATATTTCCCTGTAAAGGAACTGTTGCGAAAGTGACGTTTCCCAGACGCAGCGGAGAGGGCTCGATGATCAGAGAGCGAATTAATTTTCAGGTGGTATAGCGTCATGTCTACGAAATTTTCGAACCGACTTTCTGGAGGAATGGCCGACTCCTGGAACAGGACCTCATTTCGACACTTCCATGCAGTCCAACTTCACCGGTCTGGTGGGGAAGACCGTGCACCTGGTATGCAAAGTGAAAAACCTTGGAAATCGAACGGTGAGTTTTAATAAACTTCCCCTTATCCTCGACCAAGGAACGTTGAATTTCACGAATCGCGAATCTAAGGAATCCCCTGTGGCTTTGTTCAGCGGTGCTCGAGGCATTCGTTGTTGCTTATTACCTACTTATTACGCCCTAAAAATGGAAGACACTTCGAACGACCCCCTTCCTTTTTTATCCTGTAAATTGCAGCCGGATTACGATATCCAGGAACAGAGTGCTCGAGATTATTATACCGAGCTATAGTTCTCGGATAGCAGGGAAGTGCAACCTACACGGGCGCGTCTAACTTACACAAGTTGGGCAGAAAGAGCGCAGATACAGGGGAGACTTGGAGGGCTGAGCTAGGCGTAACCCGGTCTCCTTTATCCGGACAAAGATCAGCGAGTCCTTATTTTCTCGAGATCTATCCTTCGTCCCCTTAGCGGATCCCATTTTCCTTCCTGTCTACCTTTACGGTAAGAGCTTCTGTAATCCCCGGGAGCATCAATGGAAGCGGAAGTCGAAAGAGGAGCATCTAATAGCGGTATTCTTGGTGCAAACAACGGTCAAAGTGGCCACGATACACGCACCGAGGTCCGACGATTCGTCGTTCTCTGAAACCCCCGCCTTAAGGACTATCAGGCTACGTGAAAACGAGCGTTTTATGCGACATCCAAGAGCTGGCCACTGCTGGGGCGATATAAAAACTTTAATCTCTGGTGAAAAAGGAGAATACCACTGGAAATGGTCCGAAATGCAACATTAATGCTTTCTTGCTGCACCTCCGATGCATCTTCAGCACATTTTCGATGCACCCTGAGTGCATCCTCGACGAATTCGAGATGCATGTTTGATGGAACCTCAGCGGGCCGAGCGAGTAGTTTACTCTGAAAATTCGCAGACGTTATGATCCTTTGAAATTCTAAATTCCCTTGGATAGTTTACCGCTTACCTGTCCTTGTTTTGTGTCTGGTTATGGCATTTAACAGTGAGTATCGGATCGTACACAAGTAGATTTGTCGGAATTCCTCGTGGACTCGCGTCGGTTTCAATTTATCGTTCGTAATGCAACAGTTGCCGATTACTCCTCTAATCAAGCTACGCACTAGCCGCCAGCCATTCGCTCCAACGAGTCTTACCTTGCTACGAAAACACTTGCTAATAAATCTCGGTTAACGAACTATTTAGCCCGGGCCACGAGAGTTCCAGCGAAATTAAAGGACGATAAAGGGAGGGTATAGAAGCGAGCAATTGGGCGAACGAGGGAACCGCGAAATTCGCTGGGAGCCATTCGTGGACACTTGGCTCCGCTCTAGCTCCGTTCTGGCTCCGTGCTTGGGCCCGTTTTAGTCGCGCGCGTACACGTAAATGCGGCATTCTCTACTGCGGGCACGACGGGCGCTGTGGGCGCATGGAAAGCGGCGCGTATGATCACGCGGCTCGCATAGATTTCGGTTGGATTTCACCAAACAATGCCGCGACTAATGCCGATGACACGCCGGTGTCATCTCGAGAACTCGCAGGCTGCCGCAGCTGCCAGGTTCGCGGCTGAGCTAGGACAATGCCGAATCTCCATGGTGACGTCACACTCGCTTTGAGTATACCGGAAGCAGCGTTACGGGAAATTGGTTTATACCACGAAGCACTCGTGAAACGAAATACCCTCGAAAAGACCCTCCACGACATCACCCCTACCTCCGTCTACACCATCCCCCGATCTCTAACTCTCGTGCCTCGCAGCGTTCCCCTTTAACCCCGACACCCCAATTATTTCATCCGCTTGATGAAAATTCAAGAATACACAGAGGTTACTTCCGTCCATTTGTTACGGCTCACTTCGGATTCCTCGAAATAATTAACTGGGACGAGGACTTGGTACACCAGAAATGTCGACTTCCTCGAGTCTGAAAATTGCGACTCGATAATGGGAGGGACCGCGTTAATATCCTCCACTTTTAATCGAAATAGCGATAAGTGAAATGGCGCATGGAAATGGGAAAATTAGATTTCACTCCGAATTCGGTTGAATAAACATCAGTGGAATTTTTTTCAACGCGCAGCGAAATGGAACGGAACGAAGTTAAACATTTTCGGGCGATCTTTATTTATACGGCCTTACCTCGTCCTGAGTTAAAATTTTCCAATGTTTTCGTCGTTTAAAGCGGACCTTATAGTTTTATTCGCCTCTTTCGCTGCCCCGTAGTCAAAGAGCTTGGTCGACGCGCCAAAGGAAAACAGATCGACGGGCACTGTTTGTACGAGCAATTTTCATTTTTAAACGAGTTTCAAATTCACGTTGATCGAGCACGCTGCAATTCGTTTGCATCGCCAAATGAATTTCGACGGAATGCATTTTAATTTTCCGCCCACCCAGCAGGTTCTCATAGCATTTTCACTATAACCATTATTTCGCGGCGATGCGCCAAAGTTTTTTAAATAACAATTCCGCCGAATAGTATTTCGACGTTATTTTCATTGAATAAAATCGGCTGCGATTTGTTCAATTATCGTAGCATCGTTCCGGTCGATCTTTGGGCGAACGCTTGGCTAACTTAAAATTCCGACGAATGTATTTGGCGAAATCACGTCCACGGTTCACCGACATCGCCGATAGTTTTTATTGATTTAAATATACGAGAATCTCAATCATCCGGCTCGGAATGAGCACGATGACCGTGCTCGCCCAATACGCCTGTCACACTTTTTATCGACCCTATCGAAGGGCATTCGTCCGATCGAGTAACCGCGAAAATTGCTGCGGCCAATGAATCTGACCTATTTTTCCCACGATCGACAAAATTCGCGAACGAAAGGGAGATGAAATGACACGCTTCGTTCTGACGTTTTATTTTTTATCGGAAATCACCTGCTAAACTCGATAAACGATTCTGAATCGCTCAGATTATCGGAGCATTGTCCTCGGGCAATTATTCCCCTGACAGCTCGATCACGAAACGGTAGTTAAATGTCATCGAGGCTATTTTTATTTGATCCTGTAATTTGATATAAATCTTGCTACAGGTTTCCTGGGTGAGGCATCGGGACATCCATCTACTGACTGTTGGTCGTTATACGTACACGAGCGATCAACGTTTCGAGGCTTTACACTTCCCACACACAGAAGAGTGGACGCTAAGGATACGATATCCTCAGCGGAAGGACTCTGGGATTTATGAGTGCCAAATATCAACGACACCGCCCATCGGCCATCCTGTTTATCTAACCATAGTCGGTAAGTGTTGCGAATCGGAATTTTATCACGTAGGTACATGTCTGCTTATTTCAGGACCAATAGGTCTTCCTAAAATTTGTCAAACTCTCTTGAGATAATTATAATCCCGTTAGAGGGAACTGTGATTAAATCTAGATGGCCTGACATCCTCAAAAATTACTTTCTTATTCGAAAAGTTGTACTATTAGTTCCGATTAATATTATTTGAAACTTGAAAGGGTTAATAATATTCAGACAGCATCAATTTTTTCTGACAAATTTATTCCGTTATCACGTTACAGTCTATTAGATCATCTTCCCCGAAAATCGTTCCCCGATGACGATTATTTCGCTACGGCAGAGAACCGCGCGATAAATCACAAGAGAATTTGTTCCTATAGGAACGGGAGCACTGTTCACATCGAAAGTTGACACGTGCCTCAGAGGCATCATAAATATGAAAGCACCGCGATATTCGCATTCGCATTTAACGCCAATATCTGTGCCGATTTAATGAACCGTGCAACGAGCGGATCAATTATTTCTCTAATTCCGATATGATATTCAGTTATTGTGTTAGGAGCAATTATTAATTCCGTGCCGTGATGTCTCGTCAAAATAAATGCTACCTATTACAACTTATCCTAAGGGGGACTTTAAATGCATACGCAGATTTGTCGCAGCTGGTGTCATTCACTTTTGATAATCATAAATGTTTGTCAGTTGATAGTCGTGCGCTGCGCGATAGCCTTAAGGAACGTGCAAACGCGGGCGGGATAGATTATCCGTTCGAGATAATAAACTTTAGAAGTATTATTTGAAAAAGTCGGGGATGGATTTCGCGGAGAAAGTTGAACTCGACGCGAAAAGAAAAAAAAATAGAAGGAATAGGCGAACGGAAGAAACGTCTGCGCGGATATCCATGATCAATGTGTTTGAAATTCAGTCCAAGATAGATGCAGAGATGTGTATCAAAGCCGCGTGAAAGGGGTTAATCGAGGATACATACGAAATCCATGCAAAGATTTCATGCGGGTATACAAAGCAGGTGAAACCAGGCCGTCTGCGAGCTCGTATATCCTCGCAGGTATACCGTTAATGACGGCTCTGATATCCTAACCGGGTCGTACTATTAAATGAGAGGATCTTATCACACTGACTTGACCTGAAAACGTTACCCAACACGCCCCCCCACTACTTTGCCTCGCGATAAAAATATCGGCCATATATGTATACAATATACATATTGCATCTTGTTGTTCCGTTTTAACGACCTATTATATTGTCATTTCGTTTTTTTCCATTGCGCAACTTACTGCTGCTCGGCCGCACGCGTTACGATACGTAGATCTATCAAGAACGAAACTATGAATGGAAATACGGAATCGTACTAAAGCGGTATTCCTTTTAATTACTCGCTTTAAACGGATCAGTTACTTAGAGGTTGAAATACTCCACGGCAGACATTTCGTCTGGATCTCGCGTATATCACTCGTTAAGTTCTTGATCCGGATTTACGCGAATAGAGAAGAAAATTCTAATTAATCAATGTTGATGCGGCGAAACCGCGGTAAATCGGCTACTGTAATTTCTGGCATTCACGGGCGGTCGTTATAGCGAAATTCAAATAATAATTCCTGCTAAATGAAAGCTCGGCTAATTAAAATGATTTCAACAGCGTCGCGTGTAATTTACGACCCATAAAATTCCATTTCCCGTACACGAGCAAGCAATGTACAGTGAATATAAATAATGTACAGCGAAGAAATAAAAGTGGACGGAGTAGGAATATTGGAATTACTTGGTTGGAAAGTGTTACGGGGCCATGTACAGTTGAAACATTTGAAATTTGATTTCAGAGCCGATTACCATTATAGTGGGGGGTCCCGATCTGTTCGTCAACAAGGGCAGCACCATTAACTTGACTTGTGTAGTGAAATATGCTCCGGAACCACCGCCTATGATGATCTGGAGCCACAACACAGAGGTGAATAGCCCGATAGTATTCTGCAGCAGAGGCTGAATCGTCTTAAGTAAATGGAGTGACGCGTTGTTGGGATAATTTCGCCGAGGCGTCGTAAATACACATTGCAAGCTGCACGCGATAATGCAGTTGCGCGATGGTGTGCGGTTAATGAAGGAAGTAATACGGCCAGGCGTTTATTCGTCGTTCATTTTGCGTTCTCGCCGGGATTCTTTGTGACCGCTCAAAGGGAATACGTCGAGAAGAACGTGGCTGACACACGCCGCACCTATCTTTCTACCATTCTTCTCGCGAACCTTGGAGCAAAATACCTTTTGTCTTCGTACGAAGCAACGGTATTATGCAGCAGTGCGCGAATATCCGGTGGGCGGGGGTAGTTTCCACGGGAATATGAGAGAGCAGACTCGCGGTAGCTTTGAGGAAATGATTGCGAACCAAAAGTCGGATGTACCTGGGATCCAATATTGTTTCTTTCAACTGTGTGTGCACGCCACAAACGGGAGCGTATAATCCATAGCTACATACGTATCTGGCCAGCGTACAAGAACGTTTTAGCTCCGACACAGAAGAACAGCAAGTTTGGTGGCAACCTTTCCGTATTTCGTTCAAATATTCCGAGACTTCTACGTAGTTTACGAGCAATTTATTATTTGATGTATCGTTGACGTTGTTACGACGTAACGCACAATGAGAAAATCTTTCTTCTTATTATCGATAGGAGAAGAAGCACTTTATTCCATTTACGTGTACAAATGTTCTTCTCGTCAGAACGGCTCGTAAACGGCAACATTTCCCGGTCACGTAGAAACAATCCAGACCTAATCTGGAAGAGAAATAGAAGCCATTGTAGTTCCGTTCCCCATAATGGAAACCATCGAGCTGTTACTCTTTGCAAGCAATTGTCGATCGAATCGTCGCCAGAATTCCTAGTTATTCCGTTCTATGGAATGGAGAGCAAGTTAAAGAGTTTACGTTGCTCGGTTTATTCAACGGGAAATATGAAATTTATGGAATTCAGCCGGCGAGGCTGCATTTGCTCGGTCATTAAGAATCTAAAGAAGCTTTTTTTTCGCGGGGTGAGGCAAGCTGCGAGCGAGTTGCGCGTGTGAAAAGAGAAGGCGGGCGTGTACGGGTAATTTTATCTGTTCGTCCAGGGAATTAACTTCGACTCGCCGCGCGGCGGTATCAGCCTAGTGACGGAGAAAGGCCCCGAAACGACCAGTCGTTTAATGATCCAGAAAGCGGTGCCAAGCGACTCCGGGATCTACACCTGCGAGCCGAGCAACGCGAATCCCAGCATCATCAAGGTGCACGTGGTAAACGGTGAGTGCCACGAAATCTTTGTAAGGCATTCGTTGATTTCGGCGAACGCCTAGCCACTTCCCCCAGTCACTGATTGATCTGTCGGTAAATATTTCACGCGCGCAGTCTTCTTGAAAGACAGGGAGCGTGCGAAGCTGGCCTGGATTCGACACCAGCGGAATCGATCGCGCCCGATTACATATTTCGCGTCTAAATAGGAAGTCGTAGGTACACACCCTGCCGCGTCGAGTGGATTTGATGCGCGAGATTGACACGGTTTACCAATTTCAATAGAAGAGCGATAGCCGCGAATCAAAGAGCGAATCGTGCGGTTAACTCGGAGAGCTTTCCACTTCGATGGGAACGCCGGGAACGCGGCGCCGCGCGGTGTAAAACGTTTCGAGTAATTATTTCTCGGGGCAAAGTAACGTAATAATGTAAATATGTGTGCTTCGAAGATTTAACGGAATAGCTGTGAAATGAAATGGCATGCGATTTAAAGTTAGCGAAACAAATCTGATTTGCGCGGAGCATGTCGGGAAAGGAGAGGGACGTTGAAATAATTGTTTCCCCTTCACTCCGTAAATTATTACAGCGAACCTTATCGCGGGCTGAAAGCGAACGCGTGGATTTAACGATAATTTGAAATAAGTTAAGCCGAGTTTCCGGTATGTTATTTATCAACTTCAAGCGTTAATTGCTCGGTACAATGGCCTGTACGGGCCTTACCTGACGCGAATGCAGATCGATGCGACACGTCGTGCACGGCGGTGATTTATCACCGTCATCGTCCTGACTGATCCGCTCGCAAACCTATGTTTGCGTTCTTTCTCTTAATTGTTTCGAATCGTTACGCCCGCGGCCACGGTACTTCCAGGCCGAGCCGGAGCTGTCAATAATTTTAATAGCGAAATAAAAAATGGAAACTTCAGCGAAGATCGATCCACCGGTCTCGAAATTTCATACGATTTCAGCGATATTTCTGTTGCAGAGGAACATCCGGCTGCGATGCATCACGGCGATGGAAGTTCGTCGTACGCCACCACATGGCCGACGTGTTTTATAATTTTAATAATAGCTAACGTAATATTTATATAAGGGGGAGAAGGGAGGGGGGGGGGGACGAGAGGAGAAAGAGATAATTACCCGACACGAAATAATACAGGGCGATTCCAGAGAATCGCATCGCCTATGATCGTTAACGTTCTTTGGGTAAATATTTGTGCAGGGTAAAACCGAATATTACCTACGTTTACATTGAATTTCCGTGACCAAAGAGTTTTCGAATATCAGCACGGCACAATAATCGGTAAGAGCGTAGTATTTTGTTAAGATATATCATCAAGAACGAATAACTTACGACGTCAAAATTTACTGTATTATTTGTAAATAAATTTATTGTATGTACATATCAATAAAACCATTGTCTTTATCTTCCGACTGTTTTCTCTGAACGATGCTACGGGATTAGTCGTCCAACAGTCCGTCAGCGATCGATTTTAATCCCCGTCATTAATCACGCATCGCGCGTGATCGATATACCTCGCGAACCCCGATTCATTCTAACTCGACCATTGTATGTATTCTACGCGAATGAGTATACTACATCTGTTGAAAAGAATTTTTCCAAGAAATGGTCGTTTATTGATTTTCGCTGTTTGTGGTTGTGGAGGAAAATATCTTCAAGTGAATTTGTGAAAAGGTAACATTGTTAGTTCGTCAAAAATGTGGAATAGTCGAGGCGCATGAAGCGTTACATCGATGCACCACTGTTTCTTCCCGTTACGCCGCGAACGATATAAAAGACCTTGCACGAAAAGTGGATTCCTCTCTTCAGCTTCCGCGAGCACATTCACTATTTCCGGCAGGAAGTTGCCGAAAGAAACGTCGACGCAGCGACGACCCCCGGCTAATGACAGCGTTAATTACTTCGTCTATCTTGCACCCATTAATTACAGCACGGTGCAACTGACTTTCCCTGGAAATCTACGCAGTCCTCGCCGCGGCGACCACCGGCAACTAATAAAATACGAGCAAACCCGAATATTCTCGACCTGCAACGAACTCGGCAGGCTAGGGTATAATAAAATTCCCACCTCTTGGCTAACAGGACGAGCTAGCCGAGCTGAAAGTAACGCGATCGTGGTGCGTAATTTCCACAAAAAAAAAAAAGAACATAAAGGAAATAGAAGAAGGGTAACCGTTTTTCCGATGCTCGAAAACTGGGTCGTTTCGACGTTTAACGACTTTCGCGTAATTCTTCGCGTGAAGCTGCCCTGCCATTCGGTTGCATACTGTACTCTACCTAGTGGAATGGCAGAAGCATAACACCGGCCATCCACGTTTCGAGAAAGCTGTGTGTTTCGATTCACCATCCGCCAACTATCGATCGACGATAGCTGGCTGGATGCATCGACGATAACTAGCGTACGCGTCAGTTAGCCGCGGTGCAACGGGCGGTATTCAAGTAGTCGATGAAATCGACTATTTTCGGTTCCCTCAGGCGTGGAATCATAGGTGGAGCGGTCCATGCGCGGTGTTGCTGTTGCTGTTGCTGCTGCTGTTGCTGCTGCGGATGCTGTTGCTGCTGTTTCATCCAACTGTTCACCTTCTTCTTCTTGTCCCGCTTTCGCGGATGCTCTTGCAGCGTTATCGACTTGCCGAACACGAAGAGGCAAGGGCCGAGATAAGGTCGGAAGTCGGGTATATTTTGCTTGTAGACAAGGCTGAATCCACCCGTGTCGGCGGCCGGGTTCACTGGCACATCCATTATCACTGGAACAAATTGAAAATCAGCACGATAACGAACGATTTGCTCCTCGCTTCTCCTTCTAAACCTACAGCCCGCCATTCTGCCTTTACGCGAATGATCTTCTGTTTTCTTAATTGGAATGCTCTAAGCACATTCTCTTTGCAAATTAATCTACCTCCCTTCCTTGCTCACCGAGCTTTCCTACTACAAGCCGGTGCTCGTTACAGTGAATCGTTGATTTATTTGTATTCGACTCTTGCCATTTCCTCAAACATTATTTGTACGTTACAGTGAAAGGACTAGTTGAGTATTACTGCGAGAGTTTCTAAGGACGGTAACGTCAACAAATTTCTGTTAATGATATTTTATCAATAGATTTTGTATTAACCACGCTAATTGGCGAAATAACGATTCGTTTGCCGCAGAAATAATGTTCTGGGATTGAATAAAAAAATGAAATCCAAAGGCTTTCGGTTCGACCTAGATTCGACCAGAGAGTATTAAGGTCGTTTCGTTTGAAGCGTCAGCGGACAGAAAGAGTCGTAGGTTGGGCCCACTCGATCCGTATTCTCGTCGAGCAAACTTGTTTAATCAGAGACCAGGAAGCCTGTATTCGATACTAGACGATTTCAAAAGCTCGTTCGAGTGTTTGCAAGGAGACACAGAACGTACTGTCCGTTGTCTTGCCCCGACCTCCACTCTCGGAAACTTTCTCCCGCAGCCTCGGTTCCTGACAACTTCCTTCTGTCTACGATCCCCTATAGATGGCAGTTTGCTAACCTTTAACCAAGCTCTGGAGGACACTGGAATAGAGGCGCTTGGTAATTCTCGAGCTGGGCGGATGCATCCGGGGATTCGTGTTGATCTCGATCAACCAGACGGAAAGGTCCTCCATCACCACGAAATCAGCCCCGTACAGCTCGAAGCTGCATCGCCGCCTGTCCATCTGTTCCTGGGAGGCCAGCATCGTCAGAACTATAGCTTCTGACATTTTCGGGTAGATCTGGCCGTAATAGGGCTCCCCTTCGTATCCGACTTGCCTAGCAAATGCACGAACGCGTTACACACTCTATTTCGAAATGGAACTCTACAGTCTACTCGAGTCTTTGTAATTTTTGCAATTTAAGGTAATTTATCGAATTCCGAGCTATCTGGTTTGTCTTGCCCATTAAAAATAGTTATCAGTTCCGCGCGAAGAAAGCAACAGTAAGCCGAAAACTGTGAAAAGAATAGTTGTTATCGAGATTGGAAGAACAGCAGGGTGGGTGCAGGCAGCCGATTACGCGATAAGAAAGTACACAGGTCCTGAGCATATTTGCGCACCCGACCTATCAATCTCCAGATCCGCTAGGGCTATCGACCGTAACGAACGGATAACCGAAACTTCTCGTATAACGAATAGACCGGTCGAGAGATTACTTTAAATATTCGTTCAGCTTCTCGCAGTCCCATCCCTGATCGCGAAGCGATTTTACGACTTCCTCCGTATTTCCACGTTTCCTCCTTCTCCGCCTCTCCTCGTCGTACTTCTCCTGAATGGCGGTATTGCAGATATGAATCGCTTCGTGATAAGTTGAGAAAGTGTAGGGCTTCGAGCTGAACCGAAGTAGTCCTTCCCTGATGGAAAAGGATAGGAAAGGATCGGGAAAATTCCTTGATGGAATCTAGCCGAATCTCTGCCGGAGAAATGCTTTCAAGAAACATTCGAAGGTGCTTCCCTTCAAAGAATCTTTTCAAAGAATTGCTCCTCGAGCGCGTTTAATAAGATCAGCTCGTATTCCCATTTATTTCAATGTCGATCTGCTGTTAATTGCACGAGCAATTTTGTAAATCGAGATTTTTAATCTACGATCTTGCTAATTAACGATCGTTTCACTATTTACGAGGACATGTGGAAATAAGATTAATCGTAATTACTTGAACGTCCATATTGTCATGGGAAACGTATTGGTGACCAAATACCATTGCCTTATGTCGAACTTCGTGTCATGAATCAGTAAAGGACGTTCTGAAACAAGACGGAGCGAAAACTCGAAATTGTGGACAACGAGTTAAGGTTCGAAGAGGAATAATTTACGTACCGACGTATTTTTGAACGATGAAATAGTCCTTCGGTCTGCTCTTCACCTTTCGGAATATGTCCTTCAAGCTATGGGATATGCTGATACCTGTGCCGCAGCAAAGTTCGCTCGGTTTCAGGATCCAAATGTTCCGCATTCCGTTTAGGTCGTACTGCGGATCGACCTCCTTCAACTTCGATAGGGTCGAATTTGCTGCGTCGTAATACTTCTACGAAATATACCGTCCCGATGAGAGCAGTGGAACGTAAAACTTTTTTACCCAATAAATCAAGTTAACTGATTTACGAGAAAAGTAGATATTGTAAAAAGTGAAGAAAAATTAGCTCAAGTGTTTCCGAAAGGATGTAACATCGCAAGCTCGGAGTAATCAGCTAGAGGCAAGATTAATCTCAAAGATTAAGCGTATCCTCTTTAACTTTGTAACTTGCTGTTTAAAAAGATGTTATAAAAGTGGAAGAAGGAAATGCGTACCTGCAGTTGTTCGTCACTTTTCTCGGACGTATTTTCGATTCCACCCCCATTGTGGACAGCCGCGGTGTAATCCTCTAAAAACAAATTCCATTCCTCTTCGGAAAGCTCTGTGACAAAGTCTTCATCTATGTTCTGGTGGTTTGCGCAAGCAATAAATTCCTCGCAGCGTTTTATGGCGAATTCCAGGCGACTCATTGGAATCGTGCGCTGTCCGAGGTCCACCGTGTCCTGGTCATCCTGCATTCTTTGTACGAACCACTTCAACAGGCCAGCGGTAGCGGTCAGGCGAAAATCCTCGAGGAAAGCTTTCGGCTCTCTGCTGAGGTTGTAACTTCGAGGGAATAGCACGCCCGACACGTCCCTCTCGTACAACCAGTGAGCTTCTTCCAGCAAACGAGCCATTCCTAGCTACATTATTTGAAATCGCAAATATTTCACCAGCTTCTTATCCGGTAGAAAAGATAAAAGTACAAGCAGAACCGCGTAACTCTCTTCCACTACAATCGTTCCCCTATTCTATTAGGAGTACCATCTAAATCATTTTCATCCTGCAATTCCTGTTTATCACGCGGTTAACTCTCTACGCGAAGGCTTTCGTCCAGCTTAAAATTGAATTAGAGTTCATAAAACAAGGCAATCATGTTCACCTTGGATGTGTAAACGGAAGGCTTTTGGTATCTATTCAGGAGCGTGTTACTGCTTAGGCCGCGATGCCAATCCACAAAGTCGTTTCGGCAGTCCCATATAAAGTCCGGCGATTTGTGACGTAGTAAAGCGAAAATCACCGCTTTCTCGTTTAACGTCCCGTCCTGGTGGG
The DNA here is from genome assembly GCA_963971345.1 of Andrena flavipes. Classification (NCBI taxonomy): domain Eukaryota; kingdom Metazoa; phylum Arthropoda; class Insecta; order Hymenoptera; family Andrenidae; genus Andrena; species Andrena flavipes. The sequence goes on from OZ020482.1 coordinate 2,457,058, forward strand.
TCAGATCGCCTAATGACCTTGCCTCTAAGCTGGCTACGCTACCTGCAAATTAACCAGACAGATTAGCCAATAGAAGCTTTATAGTTTACGTAAAAGTTGTCGCAAGAACCGAGTATTGATCAAAGGTTCGCTGCGGGTAGGCTACTCTTTTATTTCGCCGTCTTATCGGCGTTTATGTGGTTAATCTTTAATTAGAGAGAGTGGGGAATAAAGGAGAAAAAAATTTAATTAAGGGAGCCAAGCGGACTAACCATAAGGTAGAGTTCTTGTTTTTGTGGCTTCGTATTTCTGCACCCAACCTCTTCTCTCTAGAGCTTCTTTCAATTTTGGCACCTCGCCGCGTATCAAAAATATTTTATGCCTCTGAAAAGCGGTAATACGCTCTCGTAAATATTCTTTTTAACCCTTGAGATTTTTATACGAAATATTCCTGACTCTTTCGACATTTCTCAACTACCAGAGAATCTTACACTTCTCCGCGCGATGAATTTTACGTTCTATAAAAAAATAGGTATCGCGGAGTACTCTGAAACGTGCGCGTTACCTTCACAGCTCTAGCGACTTTAGCCTTAATTCTTTGATAAGCCTCCTTCCTGATCCAGTGGGCTCTGCAGCAGTCCTCATCTTTGAGGATGACGCTGGTGTAGTTTACGGTCGCGTCTGTGTCGTGCTTGTCAAAGGTCTCTCGAGGACAGCAGGAACACGTGTCCATGTACGATTTCGGGAACGTGCCACAGTCAAGCTGCGGCAGACTGTTAACAGCGTTCAGCTCATTGTCCTCCGTGTCCGGAAGTGGCCATTTCGGGTTCATTCTCGCCCAGTCTGCGCGATTGTACGGATTCATCGGGCTCTCCTTCTTTTCCAGACTGATCAAAGGAGCCACTTTGCAGCTGGATTGGTTCGCTTTATCTTCATTCGTGGTGACCGTTGTCGTGGTATCTTTCGTGGCCTTAATGTCCCTTGACCGACGAAGGTGAAACGTTCTAATTTATTACGCGATATCTACTGAATTTCATTCCTCTTTTTAATCGGCGATCGGTTAACCATCGCCTTAATTTCGAAACCGTAATTCGTTTGAAGGAATACACGTACCTTAGGTCGAGCGGTAAATCCATAATTGTATCAAGGGGTGGGTTCTGTTGCTAATAATTCAATGATCTGTCGAATTTGTCGTATTATTTCACGTCAATATCCTGTGTAAGGCAGAAAATCGCTGTTAGTAGATGGAAATTATATTGAAATTCGGAAAAACCAGAATTATTTCCGCCGACGCGGTCGCGCTAGGGGCATCTAAGGTCAAAAGCCAGATGTTGGCAGTCGTTCGGAACAGAGATAAAAAGTAAGGTATAAACGATGAAAAAAAGTGTGATGTAGTGTGCCTTGAGAAGTTCAATATGTATATGGGACACAAGGAAATTGTAGTAGGTGGAACGCCTGGAGCGATGCAAATATTTATCGATGTTCTTACACTTTGAGCCCTTAATGGATGAAGTGGGAAAGGCTAAATCGATCAAGCAGCTTGCTTAACCTGACCACCTTATTGTCTAGCGAGCTTAATCACCCAAGTAATTAACCCTCTATACAGGGAACTTTAGAGACACCGGTTTTTATGGTTATTAAAAAGAACGCTACTAATTTCACTACAAGTTTTCCCAAGTTTTTGATTCACGAGTAAAGCACTCAACGAAAAACTGTTGCATCGTTACAGTAGGAATGTTATATAACGGTACGTATGTACCATACTTGCCATATTTAGTCTTATTTGTTGAATAGGTGACGAGCAATTTTGGGTGCACGAACTTCGCTACATCGTTCGAGGAATGGCGTCATCTGAGTTCTCCCTATCGTGGAAATGGTTGGTGGAAGTTGGCAAAAATCGTGCGGCTGTGCGCTGCTTAAGTTTTTCTGTCGAGAACGTTTTGCTAAAGTTTTATCGGTCCGCGAGGTTCGACCGGAGGTTTCCTCATTGATGTCTTTGAATCGTCATTCCTCGAGTTCGGTGAAAGCCTTTTACGAGAGTTCGGGGGCACACGGATTAAACCCACAATTTATTTCATGGTTCTTTTACTCCGAACGTTTTGGATATCTGGAATTTATGGATTTTCCCTGATGTTTCGTCGGCCGGCCATGTTCCGTTGATTCGATCGTCTGTTTTCTTCCTCCGTCTATATAAATGACTATGCATGCGCCACTAACTTCAAAGGAACGTTAGGTTGTTTATAAAGAATCTTCCAACCTCGCGTGTATTTCGCAAGCTGCATCTGAAAATATTATTCTGTATGGAAAACTGAAAAAAAATACAGGGATACCTATGAAAAACAAAAACAAAAACTGCCCCAAGAGTGAAATATGCTTGCGTGCAAATATATATGTATGTTTATTTATAGAATGCGTGGAATATACATATATAGGGAGACCATATCCGCGAATTTCAATATTGCCGATGCAGTGAAATATTTCGGACATCGCTATCGTCGATACAACAGAATTCAGTACACTCGTACTGTCAACAGTTGGACCTGTCAAGTGTTTCTATCTGCTCTTATCGTATCCACGTGTTAATAAATATGTACAGCTTGCCATTATCTTTTACGATATCATTTCTGTCGATTCAAACGTTGCTTCTCCGATAAACGACAAGGAACGAGTTCTTCTATCGAGTTAAGTTTTGCATCCATAGTTGAACGACACACGACACGCTATATTTCGGAAAATCTTTGTTCCGTTTAACTAGAAGCACGGGGTTTTCCACGGATGGTGGAAATCGTGTCAGCGAAACGCGCTTTCGATCGGACTTGCTGCAGCAGCGAATGGGTTAACTAGCTAAGTAACCGCGCCCAGTGCACTCTCTAATCACCAAAGGCACCGGGCATGCTTTTTAACTTTCCATCATCAATTACATCCTTATTCGCATAGAAGCCCCTGTTAGACCCTCCATTATTCTAATTACGAAGGAACCATTTCAAATATATCGATTAAGATCAAGGGAAATCGGATTATTCTCTTTTATCTTGGCCCGACACACTAATTTATACGAATGATATTCCTAAATAAAATGAATTTATGATTAATTCTGTAAATTACTTTATACAGTAAAGATAATAATGCAAAATTGTGCCATTGTCAGAGACAAGTTGTGCATCCAACAAAGCGATGTGGGTCCTCTCATTCAGAAACGATCGGAATCTCTAAAACAATACACCCGTCGTGTATAACACATAATGTACAAATGCATCGCGCCGTGCAACCTTTTCAAAGGAACATTTTCATCAATTTCCAATTGCTTTTAAAGCGATCAAATTTTCGAATGCAACGCCCAGCGACGGGTGGACAGGAACGGTTAGAAAACGTTATAGGTGCGGCGCGTAGAAAGCTGCAAAAATATCCCTCCTCTGATGAAAATACTTTCAAGAGACCGCCAGCGTTCCCAAACAATGCGCGTCAACTGTGAAAACTTTTTCGATCCAACAAATTTTTTTCTTTGTCACAAACTCTGCTCCGGCAAAAGCATAAAACTTTGCTCGGGGTGGCATTTATATACTTCGAAACGGTATTCAACTATGTTCGACTAGTGGACGAAATAAAAAATGAATTCCCATTGACTTACTCGCTTACCCCCGAGGGTGTACATTTCTTCTGTGAATGGGAACATTCCTATAAAAGGCAGTGTATACTTATTCCATCTACTGTAAACCTCTTATCCAATCGTGTACCCTCGAAGGAGGAATGAGTTAGGAAGTTTGCATCAAAAGTTTACTCTGTAAACTAGTTTTCCGTAGCTGGAACTTGGGGCGGACCGACTACTTACCGTGCCGTGTAAATGGTAAACAGCCGTTGATGCGACATCGTCGTGCGAATTCATCTGTCCTACCCAATTAACACTTAGCGGTGAAAAAAAAAAGAAGCAACGTCGGCATTATGCAAAATCGCGCGTGTCGCCTCGCAACCGTCCGCGAATAGACACGCAGCGGTATAAATCTCATCACCGAGGTAATCTCGTTTGAAAACGCTAGAGTACTTTCGCACTTGTGTCCTAGCCCTTGTAGAACTTGTAGGATGCGTTTTCGAGGAAGAAACAAGTTACGAAGTTTGTCGGTTAAGTTCATGGTGTTGCAAAGGGTGGCGTATCCTCGTCTCGCCGCGCCTCACCTTAAACTTCCCTCGTCTTTTCTTCTCTTCCTTCTGTGCCATGCTCTCCTCTGATCTGCCCCGCTATGTTGCACATGCTGGGAAAAAGCTTCGTTCGGAATGCCTTCAGCAAAAGATTCCGAAGCTGCCGTTGTCGCGGTACCATCTGTTGAAATATTCAATACGTATTCTTTAGAAGACACCTACTGGAAGTAAAGGATTAGTAATTAGTTTAGCACTGTTCGAAGATAGCGGGACAAGAACCGTAACGCGAGGATGTATACGGGTTGGTTTACATAGAGGTACAATTTTCACTAGCAAGAACACGATATTCGACTCAGTGTTCTCGAACGTCGGCGGTTTAAGGCGAAACTTTATAGCGTTACTATCCCGTATAATGGAATTATCGGATTACCCTATCGCCTATTTGAGAGAATGGTCGCTGTTCCGTAGGGAAGTCTACTAATTGTGGCTGGGTAGCGTTGCTTTTCGCACGTGTATCGTCGTTTAAGTGGAACTGGATGATGGCAATTTGAGACGCTGTTAACAGCAGCGCGGTATGACCGGTCCAAAATTTCTATCACTGTTACGTCTTTGACGATACCTTGGACGTCGATCGTTCTATTCGATTCATATTCTGTGCTTGAAGGGAATTCTAAAATTCATTATCGTCTCAAAGAGAAATATTACATTACATCGTCTAACGTTTCAATTTCCCTGGTCCGGCTGTTACGCGCATAATCAGTAGTACAGAACGTTACGTATTGTACCGTGGATGGCCGAATTTTATTCAGAGAGACCATCATTGTGGATATATTTTTCAAAGGGAAAGGTACTGTATTACAGATTGCACCGTCGAAGAGAACGGGTATCCGCGTAAAACGTTATATCGCGAAAGGGACCTTTGTGCAATTTAAAGCAAAGTCATGTATTACGTAGATTCTTCTTTGGGAACTATTTTTCTCCGGGAACTGCTCTACTTCGCGTTCTGTTGCTCTACTTCCGCATAACATACACGAATTCAAACGCAGGCAGTAAAGTTTCCATCTTGCACGCTGTCTGTATACTATCGCTATACGTATAGGGGAGACCGGGGCTAGTTGTTACACTTTTCAGTTTTTTATTTTTTATTTTTTTTGCATTCCATATTTAATACTATCAATGACTCTTACTTAAAGTACGTTCTTTCCTCTACCGATGACCGCTATGGAATGTAATTAAACGAAAACCATGACTTTGAAACAAGCCATTTTGAAAGTCGAGACATGTTGTAACAACGTGCCCCGAGTAGGGGCAAGTTGTTACACAATACGGGGCAAGTTGTTACACAATTAAATTTTACGAAACGAGGCTTATTATGAGTAATATAATTATATTTTCTTGGACAAAAGTAAATTTATTAATGTTAAGAATTCTTTTACAATAAATATACAATAAAAAATCTATTTTAAAAATAATAAAAACTACTGAAATCATTATCGTCAATTATCGTCGTCCGTTTCATACGGGGACTCGCAATTAATGCACACGTAAAAGTGATTCTTTGGTTTTGCACACTTCTCATGTGCCCACTTTTTGCATTCTATGCACTGAATCCACTCTGTAGAGCTACTACTATAGTGACTCGTGGTAACTAAAGCATTAAATTAATAAATTAATAAATTAATTACTAAATGCGATGTAACAACATGCCCCTTTCGCTCTGTAACAATGTGCCCCTTTTCGTAGGTAACAACATGCCCCTTGTCTTGTGTAACAACTTGCCCCTTGTCGTGTGTAACAACTTGCCCCGGTTGACACCATTGTGTATAAACAGCTATAAGTTCATACCAGTTGGGTGTATTCTTATGTTCGTGGTGCTAATCTGTAGCTAAAAGAACACTGATTCAAACCTGGTAATAGTCATTTACATACATTTATCTGTCTGTTCGGTAGAAAAGATTCAAGTAGAAAGAGAAAAGTTACTATTAGTACAGAAAACACAAAAAACTGTAATAAAGTGACAACGCGTGAACCGATTACAAACACACAACATATACAAGTGTGTATGGTTGAAACACATCAGTCACTTCATCGTCGAAGAGATAGTCCAAGCGAAAAAATTTTAAACTGCTTTGTAACAACTTGCCCCTGTAACAACTAGCCCCGGTCTCCCCTACATATTGTAGCAGGAGGACTTTTCATACTCTTCACGCGTCCAGCTGCTGTAAATTTGATGTCCCCCTTTCAAATTTCCTTGCTTTCACCCGAGAGAATTCATTTCTTCACAGATCTCCGCGATAATTTCACGCTCAACTGTCAAACGGTTTTACGAAAGAGGATTAGACATTTAAGCTTCGAGCTTTGAAAATGATTAAAATTAAAACTATTGACATTCGACTATTTACGCGACCGGAGTCTAAATGTACCTAACCGCGGGTAATCAATGTCCTAATCCGTGATCTCGTTTCCTTTTACAGCTAGGTATCGAACTGTATGAAGTTGTTGGGTACATTCCTCGGATCTGTACGATTCGGGAAAGTTTCGACGTTTGCCCGTATGTAGTGTGGTCACGTATTCGAAACGTGTGATCGGTTCATCGTTACTGTGCTAATTAAGGTTTCCACAATCAATGTTCAAACTAGTAAACCTATAAAGCTATTCTCGCGGTAACACAAGAATTCCGTCACGTTTCTTTCAGCGTGATCTTTTAAAACTCGACCAGGAGTTGAGAAAATAAGAGGTGTCTGTACGGCGAAAAGGGTAAAACGGTAAGATAATGATTTTTCCACTTGCAGAAATATCGTCCTTTTCGTGTTCCCGACAGAAGCACTTCTTCTCTTATCTAGAGCCGTTTCTTGCCCGAAGTGGCTAATTACGTGAGAAAAACATACTCCTCGCCCTCTTCCCCGCCCTTCCCTTTGTCCGCCACGAAAGTAAGCACTACTTTGTAATGATCCCATTTTAAGAACCGAGAAAACAAACGGGATGGCAATTATTCTTGTAATTCTACCTTTTGCATTTCGTTTCGGATTGCCGGTGCCACGTGCCCTGGGCACAAATAACTTTCCATCTCGCGAGATTTCCTCCGGACGTTCGCAGACAACGGGCCGAGGCAAAAAACAAGCCATCGCAGTATTCCCTGCCCTCTGCTATACGAAGAGGAATGTAATTGTTCCTCTCATTAGTGCCGTCTTAAGAGAATGTATTTAAGAAAAGTGTGCTCGAGTTTCTTAAGTAATATAAAATCCCCTGCTTCGTCTTGGATGGCTCGCCTCATTTTTAGGGCAACTTGCAACCTCTGTGAAATTTAAACGCTCTCGAGTGTATTCTTCCGCGCTTTAAATTAGGCCGCGGCACGGGATAAAATAAAAAATGCATCGAAACCATTCGTACGTAGCAAGTGAAAGAGAACGCTTGATTGATTAAACGCACACGTTTGTTAATTAAATTAAACCTAGTACTCAAAGGCTCTCTGCATTTATTTAAATGTAAAATAGTATCGATTAACAGCCGAATCGATTTCGGTCACCTGTTCCCTCTGCAGGAACAAGTAGAGAACAATTGATTCATGTAGTAATTATATTTACATTGTAATATCCCTTGAATTGTTTCCTCGTTTATTGAAAGCGCATTGCTTCTCTGTGCATATGTACGTAGAACCAATATGCATAATATAATGCACTCGCTGTAGCTACGGACCTGAGACCTGACGGAAGTCGGCCTGCGCATTCGCGATGCGCGATCCAAGTTCACATGCGATTACATACCCCGCACACGAGTCTGAATTCCCCGAATTTTCACGATAAATAAGAGGTTTCTTCTTATAGCACGTAGAGCGATAAAACCGTGTAATAATGGACTCGCGATAGTTGAACGTATTTCTGTGCGCAACTGCTAGTCATTCTCGAAAACAACAGTATCGTGTGTCGTGTGTTCCGGCGTTCCGCTGTGGCGCGAACCAGACAAGTGATCAAAGTCATTTTCCAATGAAAACGTCATCTAATACCGTTATCTGAAACGAAGTTAATCACAGGCTCTTGCGAGCTTCTCGTGCCACTGTTTGGAAGAACCACTTAACCCACGGTCGCTAGTTTCATCAGGAAGTTTGGCTGGTCAAGAGTCATCGAAGAAGCAACAAACTTCAACGCTCACAGGTACGCTAAGCGGTTCAATTATTTTGCTTCGTTTCGTTCAGAGTTATGACTGTTGCGATGCCGTAGCCCGGTGCCATTAACCCGATGTAATAGGCTTACCACTGTGTACACAGTAGCGTTAAAGAAAGACAAGGGGGATTGAATGTTCCTCTTTAAAATTGCATTCGGTCAATATTTACAAGCTAAGTAAGCTATTTGTATGGTCAACAGGTATAACTCGTTCGTAACAAGTTTATCGATTCGGTGCTGAAGAACGGCCAAGAAATATTTGCGTCTCTTCCCTTTAAACAAACTTATTTCTTCTATAAGCGTACCTCGTAAGAGGGTACAAGTATTTCCGATTATTCGCCAGTTCCACGGTCATCGAACGATGAAATCGATATCAACTACTTGATAAGAGAGGAAAGCAATACCGCCGATTCAGAAACATCGAACCGTTATTACCCGCGCTACGTGTCGTTTGGTCGATGTTTCTGAAGTTCTAATTTCGCGGATTTACAGTGGAGGGAAGCTTATTGGATTTGTAACTATCCCTGCATCCACCGTCTTACGTATTATGTACCGTATATAGCGATACAGTAGAACCGACTGTAAGAACACCGTTGCATTAGGTCAGTGAAAGTGGGTACTTGATATTTCCTGGCTTCGGAGTAATTGGATTCTTCGAGTGGTCACTATTTTCCGGAAAACGCCACGGTTTTCAACTCTCCAGGGACTGTTCGTTATTCGCACGCTAGCTATTCAGAGATAGACACTCGATTTTATCAGACTGTTTGAAACACGTGTCACTACAGCGTCGAATGAAATATGAAACAAACGTTACGGTAGAAAACTCGAATTAATTTCAGTAGCCAGCAATTGCGCGCCGCGATGAAGCGGAAAACATTCTCCTCCGCAACATACGTATTCGTTTCCATGAAAACCATCTCGGGGATAGTTGGGCTTCCTGTAAACAAGGTGAAAAATCAGTGTAGTATTTGAAACGAGCGAACAGTGACAGGCGCGCGTGTCCGTTTTCCAAGTGTGACGTACTACTTGCCTGCTGGCTATGGCGTCGGACTTGATAAATGTATTCTACACGAAAAACCAGCTGCAGTTTGCCGCATAATAACCGACGAACGGGAGAAAGAGACATTTAGTGCACTTAGATGCGTGATCTATCGACCGTGAAGTCCGTGAGCCCCCCGGTCATCGGCGATGGAATATGGATACTATATTCTATCCTTTTTTCGTCGCTCTAACCCATTTCCCTTGATCTATTAGCTTCCTTCGAATATACTTTCCACGTAATGACCCCCGTCACACAGGCCGCAGCATCGTTAAGCACTGCGTTACCACGTCAAATCGATCAGCTTATCGGTCCTCGTTATCGCGAATGCATCTTTTTTGCGATACATTATCTCCAGTGGCAGAGTAATCCTGGGAAAGCAAGAAATTAAGCCTAGGTAGGAAATGATACGGTTTCGAAGGTTACAAGAGAACTTGAGAGTAAAGAATAGTTAAAATACAGGAAGTCGTCGTATCTTTACTCGTTATACAGTGATTACGAGAATATTGCTCTCAAGAGATTCCGTGTTTACCGAACTTGAACCACGTATACGTGAAACGGAATATTTGCTTTTATCGCAAGAGCTATTTAAGGGACGCTAACGTTCGTAAGTCAAGAGCGCTGCAATGGTGTTCGGGGCATTACTTGAGAATTTCTGTAAAGTTCCGCGACAAGTTCACGGGGCACAGATAAAACTTTACTCGACTCGATGGGAACTGCGTAAATAAACAAAGGTGTGATTTACCAGTGAGGTAGCGAGATTACGGTAGGTACCTCACGTCAAGTGTAAATGTTTGCTTAATAGATTGGCCAGCCATCTTCTCTTCCCGTCTCTAGAGACATCACTAGTATACCTATTCCCTACCTTCGACGTTAAAGTATTTTTCTGCAGGTCCTAAAAACGTGTCACAGCGGGGTAAATATTGAAAGGACTTCAAAGAACCTGGCACAGCCAACCGAAAGCCCTTTGATCCTTTTATGAAACTACCTCCCCCTCTTTGTTCAAATTCTAGTTTTTACCCATTCGCCGAGTGAACTTAATTAACTCGCTTCTACCAGAGTTTCCACATTCCTGAAATTTCTTCACATTTTCTCTATATTTTGCCGTGGAGAGAGCTCCCCTGCCGCTCCGAACAACGCTCGCGCAACACTAATGAGCAAAGTTCATTAGCAACTGCCCAATTGCTTAGTTTAACCGGCTCCAGCCGAGTATTAACAAATTAAAGGATCCGAATGTAAAGTGATAGTGAGTTAAAGCGGAGCCACAATTGCGACTTTAGTAACTCGGCTGACCGAATGCAAAGCAACTTTTGATTGAATACACTACCACGAGTCTGCGATGAATCTCATCTGTGGGGAGGTTCATGCATGCGCGATGAATGCAGCAAACTAAAGGGATTGGATTTAAACGAGGTAACTTTCTTTCAATAAGCTCTTCTTAGCGACCATTAAGAAGCTCTTGAAGCATGCAAAAGCACTACGAACTTTCTCCCCCGATAGTTTTATCCAGAGATATTTCCCTCGAAACGAAGTTGCGAGAGGGTTGGTGCAACCACCTATCGATTTCAAATCCGACTAACTGTAAAATAGGAAATTGCCCTTCCTTCGTAACTAACGTGAGTTAATAATACGATCCAGCTTGGGCAAACACATGAACACATGACAGGCACCTACGCAAAAATTGTATTGGATACGAAGCAAGAAATTAAAAGAAGTCCCTAACGAATTATTTTCTTCTTTTAATAACCTATTTTAATAAAAAATGGCCATTCACTGGCAAGTGTTCCACTGGCACATCCACCCTATCATTTCGCTATCGTCGGTGGCAAATAAAAAAAAAACGCAACGATGTTCACACAGCCGCATAAACAGGCTGATAATGAAGCTCTAGGGAAAGGGCAAAACAGAATGTCGAGGGGAATATTCTATGGTTGAGGCTGGAATAACTGTTATGGGAGCTGGAGGAGGTGGTGCAAGTGAAGCACAAGATGTCCGAACACGCTTAATAAGGCTGCTAAAGTCAAAGTCAAAGCCAACGTTGGGAAGGTGAAGCATAGGTGTAAGAGAAAGGAGACGAGCGGCCACTAATGATTGGCGCGCGGGCTTCCGCACACGTTCGTTGAAAGGGGTGAGAAGTTTGAATAGGTTGCCGAGGGCGTAACAACGTCCTAGGCTTGTATGCCTCGTCTCGTCTCGTTCACCCTCACCTCCCACCGCTATATACAACTAAGTACAATATAACTCTCTCCTCTCGCTTGTCGCTACGGTTTGACATAACGGCCCTGAGCAACGGCCGAGTTTAGAACTAGCGACCTGGGCTTTATCTACGGGCCGCGGGTCAGATTAACGAAACAAAGAGCTACCTCGCTGCGGAATGTGGTATTTCGCATCTGAAGATTCGCCCCGACGCGACGCGACACGGTCCTTCATCCCCTTCCTCCGCTTTTCACGTATCCAGATAGTGACGACCGACAGCCAACATATATCTCGTCCTCCCGTTTCGTTTCTTACTCTCGCATAGCTGCGTTTCACACAAATTTTATCTCACCCTGTACTATCCTAACAATCTCCCCATAGTACTCCATTCTCGATGCTTTGTTTCGCCGGTTATACAGCTTCTCCCCCTGTAAGCGTCCTTCTCCGCTTGATTTTTGAGCTACAACTTTAATCTAGACGAAACTTTAATAACCCCGCGGCTTGCTACCATCATAAATTCCTCGAGCTCCAATTACTTCGTTCGGACGTCGTTTTCCCGCGTTTTACAAGTTTACCCGGGGAACTCGCGACCAATCGAATCTCGAGCCCACATTCCTAGCAGCCATTCATGAAGTTCGCGCGAACGGTTCGTAATAAGCACGCGTCGAAAGCCTATGAGATTTATGGAACAGGGAAGATGAAAGCATCCGCTTTGCCCCGCTCGAGTGTTTCATAAATTCAAGGTCCGCGCCAATCCCTTCCCACTCGAATAAAATCTCCAGCATCCCATTAAATGTTCTTCGTTCCGAGACCTCCGCGCCGCGCGGTCCCAGGGGACAAATTTACGAATACATTTGGCTCGCGTTCAGCCCGCCGATGAAATCACGATTTCAACGGGAAAGGAAGATCGCGAATACAGAAATATGTACGCGAGGAGTTCCGAGGTAATCAGAGGTTCGCCATCGCTGGATTCGGACATTCGACTAAACTCGACTCCTAATCTGATTTCGTCACCGACGATTTGCAGTTCGCAGTTGCCGCAGCCGGTATATTGGAGCAAACATTGCACGGTTCACGTCATTCGATGCATAGTTAGCCGGACATTGTGCCGGGGAAGTTTGCTCGCATAGTTGCGTCCAGCTACGGCGTTCCTCTGCATGCATCTTCCTTCGAGTTTGCTGCTCTAATCTTGCCGGGGACAGCTGCAGAATAATGCGCAGCTCTGCGAGATGGAAATTGCATACAACGTAGTACCAAATATTGGCAGGCGATAAGGTCTACGAATCTTGAATGATAAGCGTAACGTGGTAATTGTAAACTTCTAAAGTCAAACCTTCGCGTTCCGAATGGAAGAGAACGGAAAAGAGGGGAAGCCATCGAGGAACCTGAGGTGATACGTTTGAAGCTTGTTGCCGAGCTTTGATGACAAAGACGAACCACGGAACGGAAAGACCATTCGAGTGTTTCTGCTGTTACAGCAGGATAGAAATCCTCAATTTCATGCTTCACTTATCGTAGAGCAGCAGTTTTCCTATCGCTACTCCTTGCACTCGAAGAACTTGGTCCGAAAACTAGCGCACCTACGCTTGTCCTTCGAGAGCCACCCCCTTCTTCCAATTTTTACTCCCGTTTATCGCGTCTTACTATCGACCTGAACGGAAGTTGAATTTAAATGCTTGATCAAAACAAATCTTTAAACAATGACTCCGAGGTTTTCCCTACAAACTGCAGGGCTGTTTGAAAGTGAGCGTTCCGTTTTCCAGCATCTTCTTATTTCTTCTACACAGAATTAAAATGTAATTAGGACAGATTGCATTTCCTCGGAAGTTTTCTCAATTTCCATCATAAATTATTCCCAGGAGCCAGAATTCCTAACAAATTCGAAAGATTTGAATTTTTCTTCGGCACCTTGGCCCTTCGTTCTGCGAGTTATTAACTTTCCAACTGGACCGACGTTCGAGCGTTTCTTCTCCGAAGGAAACTACTCGGAACTCCATAAATAATCGGGGCGAAGGCAGAAGAACCTACGCAGCTACGAACTTCACAGCTTACGCCGCCGTTCGGTTCTCGCACTTTAGCAACAATGAATAAACAAACTCACCGGTCTCGCTTCCAAACTCATTCCAGTTCATCAACTACCTTTCAGTTTGTTTCTCCCTATTCCTCGAGAACCATCTGGTAACCAGATTGACCACCACGATGCCTCTTCGATGGTTTTATATCGAAGAGTATAATATTTAGGTAATATGTAATGAAATCCGCGAGAGTTGTTCTACGATAGTTGAATTTGATACGATTTCTCTCCAGCAAATAATTCTCCTTATTGTGTAGCGAGCAGACTTCGGATTACAGAATTTCAATCGACATTACTCCAAAATGATAATACCTACAAATTTTGCTCGGTGAGAGGCGGAACGATGCAGTTGGAGGTGGTGAATCTGGTACTCGTTTATACGGCTCAATTTGCTGGATTTATTCATGGTAGACCCTAAAGCTCGCTCTTGCTTCTCCATTCAACTGTTTATGCGCTCCACGTTAGGACTTGCCCCTTTCTTCGTTCACCGTGTATTTCGCGAAGACGTCCTTTCATTTGTACTTTTTGAAAAACACGTCTCGGATGCATAGAAACGTATCTCGCAAAGTGCATCTGGAATTTTTTTACAGATTTTTGCTCTTCGCTCCGGCAGCTTTTACTTCCTCGAAGCGCAGCACAATGAAACTTCCATCATATTGATTGAACGGAGAACATTTTTGCAAAATTAATCCGAACCCTTGGAGGTACGATATTATCGTTACCGTTGGCAGCGCAACATTCGGTATAAAATCTCGAGCTTGGAACGTAAAGAAACTTCTCTTAATTCAACAATCTCGAAACTCCAAAATAATCGAATCAGATCGATTCTATCTGAACGATTACATCCAAAAATAGCGATAGACTAACGACGTGGCTGTGATACCTAAATGCTGCAGCGTGAAAGGTTATTAAGTAGCATCAATGACAATTTCTGGAAACTCGATGACTAGCCGCAATTAGGTCTCTAATTACCATCGACGACGTCAAAGGGCTAATTAGTAACATGTCCGCGTAGTGTAACAAGGGTAAGAATGCGGCCGCAATTTCCACGCATCGACTGCTCCACATCGAGCATTTCCCATCGCTCTTCGATACCGATGCGATTGCAACTGTTCCTTCTAGTAAACGCTTAACCAGACCAGATATCGTCACAGGTACTACGTGTACCGAAGAATTAGGCGCGCTCAACTATCCCCAGTCGTTTTATCACCCAGAGCGTTTACAAGAGAAATCCAGCTGTACAGGGATTTATGGAGCGACTGGATGCAATTGAGTGGAATAAAATTTATCGCGTTAGCTCTGACTTGATTCGTTTCGGCAAACATACATGGTATATCGATGGTCTCGCAGCTATTATATACGCCACTCGCAGAGCGAAGCTGAAAGATGACTCAAAGGCAGCAGTGCTTGTAACCTCGAAACGAACGAAGCTCCTGAAGGAGGTAATCTTGAGATCCCGTGTGGTTCGTGTCAAGGGTGTAATTGAAGCCCGAAGGCAATCACGAGATTATCTCGGGCCATCGTTCGCTTGTCATGTCTCCCGACACCCCTTACACGCCGCGCCGTTACCTTCTGCTAGGAACAAAGGTACCCATGTGAGGCTTCATTAAGCCGTCTGCCCTGCCAACAAAGCGCCGACAGTTTAGGTTAAATGAAATACGGATCTGCTATAAATACCAATCTATCGATAGAAACTTTAACATCGATCATTTATCTAGGTTGAACCGCTCGACTTGCTCGGGCAAAGCCGAACAACGCACGCTCCGCTAGCTAACTTCCATGGTTAAAACCGCTTAGAATATTTTCACGCGCATACACACAGAGACAGTGTTGGATGGAAGTATCGATTTCAGCCGAGCAGAATATCCCTTTCGAACAGTAAATCATTTCGCTTTCGAATCCGAATCCGTGTATCGATTATAATTTAAACATGATACAGTGTTATTAGCATTTATCTCTGAAATTCTGCCTACCCCTGGCGTCGAGGTATAGCAGGTGTTGATCGTCCTTTCTAGTAACTGATCGTGAGTTACGGTAAAATCGACTATGTTACAAAAGCCGTCGAGATATCTGACAACCGTTTTTCCAGAGTCTCTTAGAGTCAGCTATCAGAGCGAGACGCGTCTAATTGTAAGAAGAGCAAAGTTAAGCCGAGTGCACGCTTATCGTGTAACTTTTAAAAGGAACTTTGCGCCCGGTGTTAACATCCAGCTGCTGAATTCTCGCCGGCAAAATTTGATTTTCCGCTCGTCGTTGCTGACAGGGAGACAATGGCCAGTATGGGCCTCGAAAGTGGTGCACTCCCTCGAGCGTTGGCAGTCTAATAGCTTCCTCGTAATAATCGGCATAAAACGCCGCCAGCTTCCCTTTTCTCTCGTTTCTCTATTAAAGTATTTCGCGCAACTCTTGGTCCTTTGAAGAATACGGGAAGAGGAGCTCGAAGGCTTCTTCGCCCGTAGAATACGTGGCACGGAGAGTCTTTTCGTTGAAAGCCACGTCGCGCGGCAGTTGTATACGAGGGAAACCGAGTGGCTTTCGGTCCAGACGATCCTCAAAGTACGCGTCTACTTTTTGTCCACTGTCTTCGAACGGAAGGAACACAGGAGACCTCGTTGCAGATGCTGTTTCGAGGGGAAGCTACGACGAACTGCTCCAAATACATTTAACTGTGGAATCGCCGCTCGTCGGCTTCCACGGTGAACAAGGAAACACGCAAAGATGCTAAGGCGTTCCGAGACTCTTTGCGCGTAGGTATGGTACAGGGAGAATGCTGTAGCATTTGTATCAAACTGTCTTCCACGTTGCCAAGAGGAATATGGCGCGATCGGTGTAACGTAACAAGAAATTCATGCACGAATGTACTGACGAGTAATGCATTTTTGCCAAAAATCAGCAAAATCAGCAGGATCGTGCGGAACAAAACAAACAAGTTACCACTTAGGTGCATCGAAATATGAATGGAACATCGATAATCATATATGCGTGAGTAGGACGAACGACACGCGGCAGCGTATTGACATTCTACATACATTTTCACGGGACGCGGAACACGTAATACCTACCTACTCAATACAGCGTAAACCACAAATGTAGCGCTCGCTACTGAACTCAAACCACCATTTTATAACTCGCTTTTACGCAACTGCGAAAACAGGATGCACATCGTAGTTCGACGTTGACTTTATCGCTGAATAAATTCGTTATTTCAGTGAGATGTCAAAGAACGTCGATATTTTTCGATAATTCTCTTCTATTTAACAATACTTCGCAAGCGAGTTCAAAGAAGATTACATACATTTGTGTTCGAAGTGTATCCAGAACGGGAAGAAGACTTATTTCGCTACTCGGTTTCCAAAAAGGTATGTCGCGGATGTTCGTGTCTACGGGGAAGAAATCGCGAAAGTGTACTTACGTTAGAAGATGGTCTAGGTTGCAAAACGATGGCGGTCAGGAGGAAACCGCATCATTTCCGATGTACCGTAGCGTCAAAGGCGTTCTGTCGTTTCCGTAGCTTGGCCAAAGGAGCAAGCCAGCTGCTCGTATTATGTCAAGGTAATTCGATGCGCACGGGTAAAGAAGGCCTGCTTTCCAACTCGACAGATCATTCGGTTGCTCAAACGAATCGATCCAGAACCTTTGCCAGAACCGCCCTTCCAAAGGAGCACAATGAATGAAGCAGAAATTGCGGTTTTCAGCTTGGTGTACCTTCTTCCCCGTTTGCCACCCCATGCCTCGGAATATGATTCCATGGCATTCTACCTTTTACCCTAGAATCTAACGGAAAAGCAAGCATCAGTTTTCAGGTGTATTCTAACGCTGGCGCTGGTGCGATGCGACAGGAATGTAAAGAATACTTTTCGAGCTAAAGAGATTTCTATCGAATTTGGATAACGTTCGCGCGTTACAGTTCCCTCTTTTAACTTCGCAGAATATTCCAGTAAATAACAGAAATAGTAGCCTCCAATATTTTCGTAGCGTAACAACGAAGGAATTCAGTAGGTATATCGTTCCGTCTGCGACTCTGCGTCTCCCCGTTCGGATCTCATGAATGCAAACATACAATTCTTTTCCTTCTATAAACGGCAGCTATAAAATACCCTATGACAATCGTGCCCTTCCCATTTATATGGACCACCATACAGATTGTTTAGTGTACGAAGCAAAGAAGTTTAAAGGGAAGGCTGGTCCGGTATCGATCGTTATAATTTCACTAGTAATTTTTTTCTTCGTTCGGTGAATAGAAAATCAACGGGAAATTTGTGATTCCCGAACCGTCAGAGCTTTCCTCCGTTCCCCGTGAAATCCCGCGAGATTCGATCCTGTGATGCGTTACATTTTAAAAAGTGCAAAAGTGCACGAGGTCGGAATCCACAACACGGATGGTCGAGCAGAAATTAGATTCCAAGATGTAAGTTCTTCGATTCCAGCCCACGCGTCACTGTCGTTGCGCGGAGGTGCTCTTTGAAAACGCTTTGATGTACCCTTCTACTATTTTCCCTACCACCTATGGGAATATAACTTTGAAATGTATGACACCATTCGGATGATATTCCTCGGAGGAAGAAGAAATACAGGACCGATGAATTTTTTATGTGAAAATTCTTTGCTATTCTTGCGAATTTACTAGCAATATCGACGGATATACAAAATATTCGCCGTCAAAGAAGGATCATGGAGTAGACAGGAAAACTTCGCCCCGAAGAAGATGAATGCTACCCTCAAGTCCTAGTTAACGCTCCCGCTTTCACGATTAAATCGCTACACCTCTTTTTTTACCTCTCAATCACCTGACAAGTGGATGCATTGGAGCGTTCGACGAGCACCCTCCTTTCTACGTTACAGTTTAATGAAACGTAGACTATACGGAGTTTGAAAATTTATTCGGATCAACTAGAAAATAGGATTAAGGTAGAGGGAAGAGCGAGCGCGAGAAATGGAAAGTTTACTATTGCGAGGAAATCGTTACGCAATGGAAATTGCAAACAACGATGGGTCAGGTGACAGAGAATGCTCGTTTCTGTTCAAACGCCGTTACCATTTCCGCGGAAGAAAAAGAAGCAGGGGAACGCAAACGCAATCGCCGTCTGCAGTGGATTGCTGGGCGTCAAGGAAACGTTGAAATGCATGGACGTCGAGCTTTTCCAGCTGCTCGATATGCTATCGATCCCAAGGGAGTTCGACTCTGCAGAATCGGGTCTGAATTCGCGATGCTGAAAGAAAAAGGATACTGGAACAGCAGAACTGGGAGTAGAATGGCCTTTAGATTTTAAAAGGATACAAGGATTTATTCGAGGATTCGAACTTTCTTCGTCGTTAACTTCAAGTGGCTTCTTGCCTGCGAGAAATCTCACTGTAATTATGAAAATTTCACGAATTTGCAGTCTTTAGTCAAAATAGTTATTTCTTTCGTCGTCTGTCTTTCATTTCTCCACTACCTACATATATAGTAGGTAGACACAAACACGTATTACAACCAAATGAAGTGTTTTAAAATTCATCGTCAATGCGTTTCCAATAAAATTTCTTAATAAACTTGATCAGCGAGGAATCGCTGCGCCGAGGGTTTTAATCCGCGTCAGACAACCGAATTTCCTCCCGATTTTCCTCACACCGCATACCTAACGACGCGGTGACCGTTTACTTCGTTAGAGAATTGAGAACGAATGATGTGGAAGGCGGGGAAGAAGGACGTACCAGCGTGAAACTGTCGTTGAGGTGTGCCGAGGGGAATGGATGGAGGGAGGCAGAGGATAGGGAAAAAAGAGATGATGTCCGGAACTTCGCGTCAACAATTTCCGTCTACGTTTCTACTTTTTAATTACAGAGTCGCGCGAGCCTCTGGCATTCGGTAGCGCAGACGACAGCCGCGCTCGACGAGGCTGCCTCCGCCTGAATCCTCCATTCACGCCATTTTTTGCGGTCTTCCCATTACCGAGATTGTGTGTCTTTCGCTTATTCTCCCTTCGTTATGTCTTCTACTCTTCGGCCCTGGCAACCTAACGATCCAGTTCCTACCCCGTCCTCGGTAGAAAAGAAAACGATACGCCACGCACGTTAACTGGTTTCGCGTTAGTTGTTTCGGTATCGGTGGATTTTTGGCCAATATTGGCCGAACCGCGAATCCATGCGAGTACAGTTACACGGAGTGCTACTACTTTTTAATCTTCTCACCCTGTCGAGTCATTCAATTTCTAGAAGAGTTTGCGTTTGAAGAAAAATTATTTGTCTAATCTGTGTTTCTTAAAATATTATCTCTGTTTGGCCCTGCAAGTAAGAAAGCTTAAAAACTTCGGTTAGAAGTTGGACGATTTGGATTTTCTTTCCACTTCTTCTAGTAGCGGGAAGATAGCGCTCAAGGTATCGGAGAAGCGTCTATTTACATCGATTTCCGCTTAATTCTCAGCTGCAATGTAGATAGGTATTTTATGGCAGAGCAATCCTTTGCAGGTGTAAAATGCGGGTGCCCCTTTAACGGCGATTGCTCTTCCCCTAAGCCTTGTCGAAAAATTAGGGGGTACTATCGCAGTAACGTTCCGCTCTTCTCGAAGCTAGGAAAAACTTTAACATTCTACTGCGGTAACGAACGAAAAACATTGCGTTAGATTCCTGAATTAAAATTTTCTGTTTTACAATTTACAACAGTTGCGAAGACAGCGCTGAGAAAGAATCTTCATTTACCCATAAAATGCGCAAAGCAAACGAAAGAAAAATATTTGAAATACAATCGTTTTTAAACCCTCGATTCTGTTGCTCCTTTCTGCTGGAGCAGTGGATATAACAGAAGTCCGAAGTGTTTTTAAATCTTTCATCAGCACTTTACGCGAAATGTTAACGAATACAGAAGGTAAGGAAGTTTCGAGTATCCCGTTCAGACGAGAGTCCGTGAAATATTTCGATTAGCAGAGATGTACGAGGCGGTGAATTTGATTACATCGCTGTTCAAAGAAAAACGAATGTCATTTAAAGGGAGTGAAGCCAATGAAAAGGGAGCTAAAGCGTGCCTGACTTATCCTATACATTATCTACTGCGCTGGCTGTAACATCGCTGTCATTTATCACTGACAAAAGTACAACCGTAAAACGGCCGTCCAGCAACCTCATTTAGCTATGTTAATGAAGCATTAAAGCCCGTGATAAGAGCTAGCCTCTAATTACGCCTTATAAAAAGAATCGCGTCGCAAAAAGGGCGTACCTACCTTTTAGGACCGCTTGGATGATCTGGGTGATCGTTTAAACACGGATTGCTTCTGTAATTTTCAACATAAACCACGCAAATTAGCAGGACAATGGGGTAGCCGCTATTATGCAAAAACAATTAGTCTGGTTATAATTTGGAATCATAAGATCTGGTTACAATTAATCCCATAAATTCGTTTTCCACGTAAATTCACGTTGATTTATATTAATATAAAACGTCAACAATAATTACAGAGTATATTGTGGCATTTTCGTGTACTGCGTGCGTTCGTATTTAATATTATAGAACAATGTGGCAAAAACAACCGGAAACAAGAGTACGTAATACATTCTGAATTACATTTCGTAGCTTTCGCGTTAGAACATTTATATAGTTCCGTAAAAAAAATTTAGCCGAGTTTTATATAAAATTTCAATCATATCGAATTTCCTTGAAATTTTATTACAGTTCCAACTGTCGTATTCCGGATCTCGATGTAAAATTTTGCTACCTCACGAACTTAAATTCTCCTCGATTAAAATATATTTTAAATTGTCACTGTCAAACCTTGAGATCCGACGGAAATCACTTCATGTCGGAGAATCAATTTTACACCGTAAAAATTCTTCTCGTTACGAAAGTAACGAAAAATGCTGTCCATTTTTCTCCTAACGCCCGCACGATTTATGGAGTTACACACAGCCTCTATCCAAAGAAAAAGTCTGTATTCCACGAAAGTTTAAAAAATATTGGTCCATTCAGTGTTATTTATAGGATTCCGTGAACGGCAGTTTTTTCTCAAACTTCTTCGAATGGATGTTGAACAACGGAGCTCGTGTCCTGAGTTCGTAATGCGTGTAACAATAGTTCGCAGTCATTAACTATCCGAAATGCAAATTTATCTACGACAAATAATTGTGGCGACTGAAGTGGATTAAAAAAATTGCCATTGTAAGACCTCAAAGAACGAAGAATACGCTTCCTTTATCTTCTTTTAGCTTTCAGAATACCTTGTAGTGTTATTTTTAACCAAATTTCGTTTTCTTTACTTCAGACTGACGAATCGCCAACCCTTTCTAAGTGTCACTTGTTAATGAAATCACAAGCTTGCCTAGGGGAACAGAATACTTGACGTCGTTCAAGGGTGGTTCCCTAGATCATCCTCAGAGAATAACTCTTGTTAGTATTTTTGCGTCGACATGCGTCTCCAATTAGGAGTTACACACAACGTGGAAATACTCGAGAAACGGGAGAAGTATACTCATAGAAGGACTGTACCGACACCTACGCACCCTTCAAGTCTCGTCTGAAAACCCCTCAGCGTGTATCTCGCTGCTTCGGCTGCTGCTGGAACTCCTCGCTAAAAAAAGTCCTACTTGTTCGTTTCAATTTTGATTTCGTTATTGCATTAAACTCGATACATTGTCGCTAAGCAGTGATTCCCCTCAAATTACCATAAAAATTAGCCAGAGATTGATAACCTAGTAGGGCTGGATAGAGGCTGCACTGGAGTCTTTGCGAATGGAACGAGATATCGGATGCGACAACAAGCGTATTCATACATCAGCTGGTACGAAAAAGCGACTGCGGGAAATTCCGAGGGGATCCGAATGCATAGCAGGAGTACGAGACTGTCATGGTCCTTAAAACCGTGACACAAGGTCCTTATGCATAATAACCGCCGGTTCCCAAGCGCCCCTGAATTACACTTTTCCCGACGCTCTGACTTCTTGTTATTTCGATATCACGGTGGAATTATACCGTGCACGCTTCCCGGTTAATAACATTTTTTCAGTTCATGGAGAAAAATATACTATCCACTTCCTACTTCCAGTGGCAATACGATTTAGGAATAGCGTTTGAATTATTATTTTTGTTAGCACAGCACGAATGTTGAATGAAAGTCTAGGGGACTGAACCTGGCAAGAGCATAAGGATGATAACGAGTTCCAAGGTGGATAGAAATGCGCGCGAATGATACGTGGATGGATTTAGGAAGTCTATCGGCGAAACGTCACGGGGAGGTCGGATCGTAATTAGCCGGGAAAAACTGGGTCGCTTGTTTTACGCCGAAACTTGTTCCTTTCTGCCAAAGTGCCAAAACTTTTGGACGTTTTTGTACAGCCTAGCCCAGAGTCGGGATTAAAACGGCGGGGCTCGCTAGTCATCGTTTAAAATCCAAGTGGTCGGGCCAAATATGTATGTATATGTATCAAAGGCCGCGCGTACACGGCTGCGCGGACGTGGCTCTCCACTTTCCTAACACCCTTGGCACGAAATAAACAGGCACGCCTCGTACCGCGACTCCCTTCAGGAACAGATTTTTTTGTCTGCAAGAAAGTTTTTTCATTAGCCACGAGCAGTCTGAGATACACGGGATGCGGATACGGATACGGATGCATCTAAATACGTGGGCTGCATGGCAAATGGATGCATCCGGAGTCTCCGTCGAAGCGTAACCACTTTATTCCATCGTACTCTCGTGGATAGAGACTGGGTGCAGGAGTGCATGTGTTACGGTGCTGTTTCGCGAAACAAACGGAAACTCACGCAGGGACGTGGCAAGAAAGTGGAATAATCAATTTCGGGTGCACGTGCCGTCCGTTAGAGGCGTGTTTAACATTAACGTTATGGTACGAGATGGAAAATTGCATGGTCGGTTAATTAAAGGAACGGGAGAGGTGGCTAAACACCGAAAATATTCACTATTGACCGTTCTTGTGGCCGGAAGTGGGCTAGGGTTCTAACTTTTCTGATTACCCGTATAATTCGATTTCAGCGGCGGCTAAAGGTAAAGTTCCGTGTTCGATCGGTTCTTTAGTTACATTCTCCGAGGTTCCCACATTACGGAATCGCGGGCACGTACCGAATGCGGCCGGCCGTAATTCACGATCGAAATTGAAAGAGTTTTTCCAGCTGCGAGCAAATGAGATCAGGGAAGTGAATCGACTGACAATAGGTCCCCGAGTTCTTACACCGCTCCCGGATACCTGTCATCGTTCATGCACCGTGAAAACTTTTGATTAGGTCGGCTATTTTATGCGACCAGCGTACCCATGTATTCACGCGGCACGTATACACACGGCGCTCAACCGTGCACGTATGTATATCCTGCAAGCTTGTGAGAACTTCCCTAACAAGAGTCCAAGGAACTTTTAAGGGCGCAGAGACGGTACTCGTTTAAAATATCTGGGTAACTGCACTCGTCGATAACAATGCCGCGAGCAGAAACGGATATTCCACGTAACTCGTTAAATTCTACCTGTGGAATATTTCAAACTTTAATGCGGCCCCGCTGAATGCTGGATAAATGTTGAAGTCGTCTCACCCAAGGAGGCAATCTACACCAAGATGTTCCGATCACTTCGATTACTTGTACGATACTTAACCCTTTCATCCGCCTCGGGACCGCTAATAGTTGTAATAGCTTTCTACAATTCGAGTTACTGGGATGCAGGAAATGTTCCTTGCGTTACGATGCCTATAGGATATCCTAGTCAGAAATATGTCCCTTCGAGTCAGTTGGGTTTGAAAAGTAATTAAAGTTTCCAGCAGGCAGAAGACCTTCCTCGAACTTCCGAATGGAGTAATAAGTTGCTTGTTATCGAGACCCTTTTTCACGTGGAACGATAAAATATTCGTGTAATATATAGAAATATACAAACAAGGGATTGTTGGAGGGATTTGCCCATCACGCGAAACACCATTATCGATGCCTACAAACGTGCCAATTATCAGTGTATGGCGAAACTCCGTTGAACCTCAAACGAGGATGTTTCAAACTAGACGGAGTGTAATTGCAACCATACAAACTACATTATAAACAGACGGTCGGTATCACGCGTTTGTCACCCGTTTATAGTTACCTATGATCGACAAATATACGCGTAGAACAGCTAACGCTGTTCCATCGCGTTCTGTGCGCTAAGGATAAGCCTGCGCAAATAGTGACATTAATTGCCTACGCGTCGTCCTATTTGCATCCCATTATTCAGAATAATTGATGACTATTGGTAGCCTACGCGTTGAAACTCATTACCATATTTAACGTACCGATTCCGCTGTCTCATGCATACCTTCCACTGAAAAATTCCTCGTCGATAGACAAAAATTGCGTTTTAATAGATCCCACCATCCAGCGAGGATTTTCCCTCCGATATTGTCCCTCTCTTCTTCGTGGACTTCCGTATCATAGAATTATAATAAAAAAAAAATGAAAACCATAAAGCACACCTAGGTTCGGTATAAAGAATTTCACGTTCAGAATTTGTTAAAAAAAAAAAACAGTAATGCGTCACGATTAATGCTAAGTATCTGATGGTAATTTCGTAAAATATCGGGGAGATGATGATTAAATGGTTTATGAATACAAAATTTGAAAAACTTTAATCTTCGCTAATGATTCTGTCCATACTCATTAAAGGGGAATAACATTTTGAACGTGCTCATTATGCCAAATTATAGTTGATATATGTCCCTTGTGAAAAATATTACTTGCTATCGATAATGATGTCTGATCTTCTCAATCTAGAGACGCGGTAGCGTCTCGACGCCAAGTACATGTTTCGACGCCCTGTATATGTCGACTGTCGCTACCGCTATCATTTACTCGTCGCCCGGCTAATCCAACCTTACCTGAAACTTATTTCATTCATCACACCTGCAATATTTTATAAATTTAAAGGCATTTTTCTTATGCAAACCTCATATAAACTTTCGAATAAGACTAATCTCAATAACATCGGTCCACGCAAATACTCAAATACTTGGCGTGGCCACGCAATTCTCGTATTCTCGATTCATCGATACCCATACCTTCCCTCTCGCAGGCTTTCAGATACTTTGCCAATTTAAAACTCTGTCAATATGAATACACTTTCATTATTTTGCGTTTTTAAATAATTCTTATTCATCGACACCTTGACTTTGCTTGGCCACGCCAAGTATTTGATTTTCAGGTCGCGGACATCTAGAAAATGTCTAGATGTTACATTTTATCTTCGCATTATTAAAATGTTCGCGATATGAGTAAATGGAATATATGAACACAGCACTTTAGCTGCGTATAATATGTAGTTCTGTTATCTTAAGCGCACTTGGGAAGCACCTTTATGTTCTTGTAGCTCATTTTGATTTCACATATTTTTTGTGATTTACTCTTTTCTAATTTTTTTACCTTTTTAAATTTTTTTATGGGGTATCATTATTCGCGTCCTTCCACAGATACGTGCTATCAAAATAATCCCGTCAATGTAAATAATTCCCATCATATCCACCGCGCACTGGTCTCCTCCATGTGACCATTATTTCTTTCAGCGTAATACCAATACCAGTACGTAGGTATACATATTAATAGGACTTAAAACAATGTTTGTTATCGAGACGTACATTATCCGGTGAAATTGGTTGCATTCGTTAGAGTGAGATATCCGTGTAATTATTCCCCAATTAAACTTCTACCTCGTAGAAATCAAACTGTCGAGCATCTCCCCGTTACAACATCCGTTACCGATCGACATTAATTTCTCGCGGTTTTGCGGTCTCTTGGCCCTTCCTTGGCAGCCAAACTCCCTCATTTACTTAAATTTTCCTCATGAAACTAAAAAGTGTGCATTAACGTAATTTATATCCCAATAAATCAGCCGCCCCGCGGCGAGAATAATTTCACGGGAAAAAAGCAGAGGATGGTTCTTTTCTTCGCGTAGAATTAGAATTTTTTTACGCTCTCGTGGTGGCATGGCGCACTCGCATTCCCGCGCGGCACAAAGCTTCGTTCGGTTCGTCGAATGGACAACACGTCCAACGCGTTCTACATATATATATATTTATGACAGTAATTGCACGTCAAACGTACAACGCTTTTAAAACGTTCGAAACATTAACTGGAACGGAATCGAAGGCTCGAGATGCCAAAGGGATACCATCGCCACCTCTGCCGTTGGATATTCAACCTGATTCTCCGAATCAATGGAAATATCCGTGAAAGCTACTCGGAGAATCTCGTCAATTCTACTCCCACCCTGTATTATTCGCTGACACTCTGTGCTCGGCGAATAAGAATTGTCTTTGAACTCGAGAAATGCCGATTTGTATTGTCTATTTTATCACTTCCGGTGAATTTGTTAATCAGCTGATCGACGTGTTAGTGAAAATTCAGGACCACGTGAACTTTACACGCTTATCGATTAATCTGTGACATATTTGTGAGAAGATGCGGACTGACATTGATTTTTAAATCCTGTTACGTTGACTTACTTGTAAGGGGACGTGGTTCCTAACAGAAGCGTGCGGGAACTGAATGTGAAAGACAAATGATCGAAATATAGGTTGAACGGAGGGTGAACAATGGTGATTTGGGCGCCCCAAGTGGGGCATCGTATGACCTAATTTTGATGAAATTGCGATCAGGTGACCGTAAAAGCTGCGCAGAGAGAATGCCAAAGAGAATTGCTTGGGATTCGAACGGCTGTTCAAGCTGGTATCGTATTTACGATATTGCCGTGCCGTCCAGTAACTGCTTTGTTCTACGATGTCGTTTGCCGCGATCACAGGAAATCACTGTACAAGGTGGCCCGGTCGAAAACTTGCCGTTGCCTCGCCGAATAAAACTTCGCTTCTATCTCTTGCTGCTCCTTTTTCTGTTTCCCCGGCTTCAACAATTTACGCACTCGTGATGGATTCTCGCGAAGCACCGCTCGACGGGGAGCAGGATGGGGCTGAAAAGCGCAAGGAGTTGTTTGAAAACTATCGCCAGCAAGGTAACGGGCAGGGAACCAAAAATTCTCCAATGATCGAAGTTTCGCGCAACAATGCGAAAGTGTCAATCGGAAATCCCATTGGCGAACAGCGAAGAGCAGGGAAACGTTTCGGTGTTCTGTCCGACCGTTCGACCGTTCGACGACGGTGCCTATTTTCTGGCGGGTTTGTGCATTCCATGCAGTTTGCGTTGCGGGGATCACGTAGGTCGGAGTAAATAGAGAAAGAGAGTAGCAGCGCGGGGGAGGAGAAAGGCCGACAATGAAAGCACGGTGCACAAACCATCAGGACTCGGTCAATTGCCTTCGCCATCTCATTTGACGACCATTGTTTCGCGTGTGATAGATTTCGCCAGTCGCTTTTTTCCTCTATTTAACGGCACGATACGGATGTAAGTTCGATTACAGAAATAAAAGCGATTGCTCCGACCGCGGTATTCGAGCATATAGGAAAGCGCAGAGGCAAATGGAGTATGTAATTGCGTGGAATTTTAAGCATTAGCAGAGGCGGTGGAGTTGACGCAACGCTGTGAAAAAAGTGGTTGGATGATTATCGACGAGATACTTAATGAAACGTGAATTTCGGGGGAAAGCAATCGCGCCTCTGCAGTCGACCGCCTCTGATAACAAAAGCCTATATATCACCCCGCCCTATAATAAAGCTGGTCCTCCACGACTCGGAAGATCAGGCAACTCTTTCGTCTAAAAAGGAAGAAAATTTATGAAGTACCTACGCTCGGCTGGTGAGTAGGTCGGACACCACTACAAGCTAGCTACGCGGTTGTTGCGAGGTGAGCTTCGGCCACTTTTCTTTTTCCGGGATAAAGGGAGGAATAACGTTTCTAGAGTATCCCTCCTCCAGCGCCCACCCTTTTTTCCTCCTTTTCAATTGTTGACGTCACGCAGAAATCCGTATCGAAAATGGAGGGAATCTTTCAAAGCTAGTTTTTTACAATGGAAAACCACGTAGACAGGTACGAAACGAAATCGATACGCGCCCGTGTCAATAAATGAAATTGTTTTCCAGAGATCGATCAAGTTCCAGTAACGTAGAAATAAAAAATACCAAGCCACAGATCATTTTCAATGGAATTGAGTTTGCATTTATATTCCGCGAGAATGCTTTTCGGAACTTTTGTTTACGATGTTACTTTTGTAAATGAAATCTCGCTTTATCCTAGTAGAAGTCGATTCGAGAATGCATACGGAATATTTACTTTAAAAGTCAATACTGCAGATACCGTGCATCGGATTAATATAGGTATGATATAGAGCTGGAAAAATGGAACGGCACTCTGTTTTATTGTAAAATCGGATTCATCAAAATAAATGCGCGACTGTGTAAATTCGCGGAGGGAATAATTTGCCCCTGCGCGATATACGTCTGCTACACAGCAGCTATTTTTGTACGTGCTTCCTTTGGTGGCCGAAAATTTTTGGTCAGCCTAGCGACAACCGCCTATTTCCATTTCATGAAATCGCGCGAAAACAAACGCGGACGCTGGTGAGTTGCCGTGTTATTTTTCCTTTGAACTCGCTGAAAGCGTTTCAATCGTTTTGCCAACCTCGGCAGCCAGCCGCGTAAAAAGAATTCCCATCGAAATATAAAAGACAGCGGGATTGTAATTGAAGTCAATTCGGGATGCATTCGCCGGGCTGCGCGGCAAGAAGCGCGGCGAGCGGTTCAGCCACGCAAAACAGAGGTCGAATTCTCGTTCCTGTCCCGACACGGATTCCGCCGACGCTTCGAGGAGACGTTTTTGTTAACGGCAGCTAAGAACAGGCTGAAAAGTCGAGCGCACGACGCGTTAACGAGCATTACACGTTGCGATACCGGCACACCGAGCATTCCGGAACACCTAGTTGAGCGCAACCTAGAGTTCCTAGACACCAGCTCGACAGCTCTCAACCGTTTATTAAGACTCCTCGTTAATTACGCCCGACATCCCTTAAAGTAATTCATTTCACACTCGGAACCGAGCAAAATCGAGTAGATAACTTGCACGAACGTTCTTGGCGTTCATCCTAGATTCGTTATGTAATTTCGTTAGCTATTCGATTCGGAGACTAATCGTTACAACCCGCGTACACGCTCTTTCGCTTCTCGTTTCGTTTCGTTCCGTTCTAACCACGGAACCACGTGAGAAGCGACGTGTTTTATCATTCGTCGACGAACGTACACAGCGTCGAACGGCACGCACTCGCGACATATAAATTTCGCTCCATCCAGAAGCGCAGGGACCCTTTTTTCGGCAGTCAAATGTTAAACCTTCTCGCCTACCTAGATGAATATTTCACGGGCAGAGACCGCAGTGGTACGCCAGCGGTGACATAAATCTTCCCTGTCGGTGCTTCGTCGCTCCTGTAACTAGTCTGGAGATTGTAAAAAACCGTCAGATGGTCCATCCAATGTCGCTGAGAACTACCTCGTTGCACTACGGAAAAACGTACCGAGCGAACAACTTTGGAAATGGAAGCTATTCCAGAAAGTTGATGCCCCGTTGACCCCGCTTTAAACCAGAAGCGTTCGCACACACCAACGATTTCGCTGCTAATAAACAGCTGCTTTATAAAACTCCATCGCCTTTTTGCAAAAGTTCAACCATCGAATATTTCCGTGCCAATGAAATTTCTAGTTTCTTTCGATATTCTGGGACCACGATGGAAATGTTCGAACGTGGGCTTGCGACTTTAGGAAATCTCACTGATATCGTTCGCGGACAAATCAAATTGAAAAATGGTGGTATTCCACGATTGCAATTTCGATGAACAAATTTCGCGGAAGCGCATCCACGGATTCTTAAACCATGAAATACGGGCGAGCAAACAGAAGTCCTGTTGGTCGAGCCCCATTTTTCGCAGGAAAACGTAAAAAGTACAATTGAGGCTATCTATAGTTCCATAAGATTTACGTCCAACTGTTTTTAAGACTCTCCAGACTGCAGAAGATTCACCGGGGAAAAAGTGTCCAAGGTGGGGAAGAATGGAATACGTCTGTTCGCCAAACGGCGAAAACTGGCGAAGAATTTTCGAAAGAAATGTTGATCGACGTGTTCGATGGGCAGATTCTTTCTCCTGATTCTTCTTAATTCCATCGTTACTGGTGATCGCTTTGAATTCAAGGCTCTTCCCAGCTTCCTCGTTGAATTATCGTTAAAATACCCTCTTCGAGTTTGCATCAAATCTAAAGACAGGGGAAAGATATATTTTCACTTTGGTTTTGTAGGTGGATTTAAGCGTGTCACGTACATTCGGCTTCCGGGCATATTTATTGCCGGCAGAAGCTGCGATAAGAAAGATTATTATTAGCGGGAGCCGGGAAGGATTCATATAAATATCCGTTACAGAATTCCGGAATGGGGCTGTCGAGCAATTCATTTTTCTCATAAATTTTTATGAATCGGTCCACTCCGGATCCACCGAAACTCACTCTCGTGCCCTTAGAAGGCGGAAGACGTGCTCAGCGTACAAGCAGACTACGGCCAGTTCGGTGACGAGATTTTTTCTTGCCTGCTCGGCCTACCTACTATCTTCCAACACCATCCTTGTGCTCAGGGGCTTGTTTCAAGAATCATCCACCGATCCATTCTTTAGTCCCACGATCCCACCGAATCCTCGCTTGAACAGGTCCCCAAATTTCTCATACTCTTCACGATTTCGGTTTAATGAAAATTGAAGCGTCCCACATTTCCATGAGCATCATTCGAACGGAGCGGACAGGGCAAAGAATCACGCGAGGATGCAGCTATCCCAGGAGCTGCAGTTTCCGAGGAAATAGAAACGTCCGACACGAATGACCGAAGACGAATGTCCCGATGTGCGAAATGGCGATAGCGAACATCTACACGAACGAACGCCTTCCACCATTCGACACCACTGATTCCCCGCTAGTCCAACTCGATTCTTTTTCCCTTCAGACACCTCTACTACCTGCGACGATTTCAATTCCCAGATCGCGATCCTACCTCTACGTCAACGCGGGGATAGCTAACGCTGGTGTAGAATCAATTTCCTACCGAACAACCCATGTTATTCGCAGTACATTTACAAAGGAAAATATGGAAATCTCTTCTCCTCGGCCGTTCTTTGATGGAATGCTTTTTAACACCTTGGCCGGCTGTGGAATAGAACGAAATGCTAGCGAAACTTTGTAGAACGGTATTCGAATGGAAGCGAAAAATGCGTCCAAGCATGGCGAAGTGCGTGCAGGTGAGATTGGATAGGGAAATGGACGTTTAACGAGGAATTTCTGAATGCTTCTATCGCGGCAAATATATTGCGCTTGTTTGACGGAAAAATTCAACTTTATTCGACTAAACTAAATTATCGGACGGAAACGAAAGTTCAATTCCGATGGAGAATTTACTGCGCACCGCAGCGGTGAGCGTAACGGTCCGAACTCCGAGCACGCGGAGCCGAATGTCGTCGTAATCAATGGCCACGTTTCGTCTTTCATCGGGACAGTAGGAATATCCATGCCAGACTGGATCGTGGTGGCCTCGATTTAAATTTATCCGACGAAAATTCGTTTCCGCGAGTTTCCGTTTTTGGTCCAACAGGGGCGGAGGGAGAAGAAAGGGGAAGCAGAAATAACCTGTCTCCGGAAGAACAGTTACCTGTACTTGAGTAACGAGTGCTTGCATTAAAATGAATGGTTCGAGTCCAGTTCAGGGAAATCGTACGATATAGGTAACACCGAATCGACTTCCTAGAATTTTCCAACGCTTTCCGCTACTTCGTTCGTCTCCTGGCGCAACTCAAAGTAAGTAAATTGCCCTTGCTTCCATCGGGGAGAGAAAAGAAGCTGCAAGGATACACGTACATTGCAGTCGTCCTCGACAAGCTTCCGAATACTATGCAACCGGCACACTTTAAGTTTCTGGTAGCTACTTTCAACGTCAAGTGTTCGTTTCTTTACCGAATGTAATTCATTTATTTTTCGAAACCCGAGCGTCAAAGCGTGCGCATTATATTCTGTTGCAATTGGAAACGACACAAATGGCTGAAGTATCAATATTCTTGGGATAAAATTAAACACCAAATCATACAAGCTAATTCCTATTACTTTACTATGAAAACATTAGATCTGTTAGAATCCAAGTTGAAACGCCGTTGAATTTTTCGTTCGTTCTTTCGATCCTGATGGTCGTAAAGTTTCGTTACTAAACCGCACGACCACTTCGCATGGCAACAAGGGTGCGGTGGCTCGCTTCTGCGCGATATTTGTTATACGCGCTAATCCCATTCTTACCAATTATCTGTCATCCCTGCAACTGTTTCGAAAATTACACAGCTAAGTTCGTAATAAAAACATTTATCGCACGGTTGCTTTCTCTGCCTCAGCTAATTCTCTTGAAAAAGTTTGCATTATTTGCAGGGGATCGAATTAAAGCGTGTAAAATCTGAGGGAACCAGAATTTCAACACTAACTTTCGCGCGTTTATTTGTAAACCGATTATTGTAGATCTACTACCTAGGGCATCATCCAGGAGTACACTCCCGCGCATTTCTACGGCACGCTTTACCTCTTTTTCAACGAAATCCGCAGGCATGGATTATAAACCGGATTCGCGGAAGCCAAAATGTACCTCGAAACAGTATCCCATAATTTGCATGTGCGGCATACATTTATGCGCGTGCATTTCTCTGTTGCGTGCAGAAACATGCGGTCACGTTTCAACGGTAGCTACACAAAACCATTCGTTTTTTGAATTAATATTGCGTTTCATCATACATCGTAATGACTACGTCGAAAAATTTCGTGAATAATAAAATTACTCGAAACGGCGAACGGCAAACAAGAATTAAATGTGTGATATAAAATATTTCAATTACCTATTGATATTTTCTCCGTTCCTTTGCCGCGTGTATTTATACGATTATTGCCTGTCCTCGTTAATTTTTATGGCTGTTTCCATTTTCATTGAGGACATTATGACAAACGTTACAACGAATATTATTGCAGTAACACTTTTTATCACCGTCACCCGTATAGGTAGGTACTTGTCGGCGTCGTTTGTTTAAACCGTTGGCTGTCTAAGTTATTTCTTGGATTGTGTTGTACTAAAACAGAATTCCGGCGGCAATCAATTTTCGGTAACAACTACCCAGTGTCAAAGCACAAATTTATTCTTGACGTTGGATTTCTCATCTCCATTTAAATATCGTTAACTGCGAATACGTGACACGTGTCTGCCTGTTTTTACATTTTAAAATACGTATGACTTGGAACGAGGGCTTGAAACTAGTACTATAAAGATTTTTTGGGATTTGGATTTGAATTTGGTTATACACAGTAGTCTATAGTTGTAATATGTTGTAATTTCATTTTCTATTTAATTCTGTACAATCGTTACAAGAATTGGTTCTATAACCGCTTAGTATAGAACCTAAAATATAAAAGTTATAAAGCTATATTGGAACCGTAACTTACACTTATATAGTCTGACATTTAGGTTTATTATAACATTTATTCAGAATAAAGGTTCTTCATAACTGTTTCAGTCAGAACCTTTACATAACAATTTGAAACAGTTATTTTCGGAACCTATTCAAGCCCTGCTTAGAATGGATTTAGGTCTGTTACGTCAATGTACGATTACCTGCGCGATTATCGTTCGTGCAATTTCGACGAGATCTTCTCGAATTAGTTCCCTCGCAAAATATGGTGGAAAAAAAGGTGTGGTACGCGCGGAAGGTGTGCCGAATAGATTCCTCGAAGATATGTGAAAAGTTGAGGGAATGCGATGCGATATCCCGCGCATATTGGCCAAGAAAATAAAGAAACTCCTTGGACGCGATAGCCCTCGTGGAGAAATTGTTCCGAGGTATCATCGGACCGACTATTACCAGCGAAACGGGCAAACTTGGAATCCCTCGATACCGATTGTTACAAGCTTATAAACTGTCCGGTGGAGGATCGAACGTAGGAAACGGGCAAAGCTGGTCGGGTTTCTTCGGGTTTCGTGCACAACATAGAAACGACACGACGCGACGCCACCGAACTGCTGCAACCTGGCTCCCGTTAACGTTACCCTACCCTTACGACCGGCCATTTGTTTTCCACCTGCTGAGGAAAGCTTTGCCCATTCTACGAAAGCACACTCCGCTATCTGGCATCCCCATCCTTCCTCCTCTCGATTCAACCCTATCCTCGCTCCTGTTCACCCTAACAGCTGTAAATAAAGCTGACCGATGCCGATAATAACGACCTTGCACTTTCGGTTTCCTTATCGCACTTTTTACAGCGCCACGTACTCTAAGTAGTTCACTGACAAATTAGTAAACGAGCACACGTGCTTCGAGTTCTGACGTAATCGCCACGGAACGATTACTACGTTTCGGCTCCAGCAGTTGTGCATTTTTTTCCAAGCTTGATTGACAGTTCTGAAAACCCGTTCACCTTTTCTTTAAACTATACATAAGTACAAACACGCTCTTCGTTTACTTTTTACCCGAGAGAAATGTACGAGAATGGAAAGAACGTTGATTGTCCCCTAAGCTATGCAAAAGAGACCATCTATCGGTTCCCAACGCGTGCCCACGGCATTTGTACGGTGAAATAGGAAAAGCTGTGAAAGCAAACACATTTACGACGCTAACGAAAGTAACTTGGGAATACGCGGACTTGCAATTTTCCAGAAACTCCAAGTGACTTTCTCAGACTTTGCAGAAGCGACTATGGTTCGTAGCGCGATCTTATTACAACCTCGCGCTGTACATAGGGGAAAGGTGGGATAGTTGATCATCGGGGATACATGATTACATCAGTTTTTTAATTAATATATTGTGCCTGCTGCCACGTTATCGTGGTAATGTTTGCATTACCGCAACACTTCGGTTTTCAATTCTCAAATTTGTACAAGTATATTGAGAATACTCTCAGAATCCCAACTTAACTAATTAAATAGAAACAAACCATTATTATTATTTTAGTAAAATAGCAAAACTGTGATTAACTATCCCACCTTTCCCCAATACCTTTAATCCCCGTTTGCTTATACAATGAATTTCAACGAAACGCAAACGATGACAACTTAACGTATCAATTTGCACGACTATACTACGATATACGTATGCTATAAGTGCTCTAATCAATTACGAAGTAGCTTATGTAGGAAAAGTAGGTATACCGTTCACAACTTTGGTGTTTGAATGCCTTCCGCGTTACTTCTCCGCGACCGCAGAGTCAAGAGAAGGAGGTCGAGGACTCGCGAGCTTGATTCACGGCAATACTCGTTCATAGAAAAGTCATAGTACCGAGAAACATGGAAGTTCGATCGATTCGGGGGGATCCGACTGACAAACGCGCAGCGATCAATCAAGCGTCATTCAACGACCATAATGAAATAACATGCGACGAACGGGAGTTTTTTTCTACCGGCAAAGGGACGAGTTACATACGTCAACGATTTGCCTCGCTGAATGGCCATTCAATGATTTTTAACGAACAACGGATTGGAGAGGAAAACGCAAATTCCACCAAAGCAGCGCGTCTCCCTCTACTTGGTTTGTCTATTCACGTCATGTCGTACGGAGACAAATCAATGGTGTAATTAGAGCACGGGTGTCCTCGGTCGCTTTCATTGTAAATTTAGTTACGTTTAGTTATCACTGATAGTTCCACCATGTAACAGCTTTCACCTATACGTACGTAATAACATCGAAGGCTTCGCTTTACTCAGAATCTGTTGCGGCAAAAGTAAGCAAAAGTCATCGATGATGGATGCGTGCACGGCGCATCGACTATTGGGAAAAACGTAAAGAGAAAGAACTGAGACCGAGAAGAAGAGAAAGGAACATTTATCAGTGAATAGAAACGTCGCCGAATTCGAGCGGGTTAAAGCAAGTGTGCGCGGTGCAACGGCAGGGTAATGTGTGGGATTTTCGCGGCAGGGATGCGGATAAAAAAGGCAACAGAGGAATGGAAATAATGTTCCAAGGCAGAGTAGACTATTCTACCTATGCGCGGCACGGCTGCTGGTGCTTCTTCATTTTTTTCGCGAAACAGGGACCGGAACTGTGCGTGTATACGCCGGAAGTAAATTCTTGTTGGCACGAAAGGAGTTGAGAAATGTGAAAAAAAGTGCTCAATTTAGCTGCAACTTTCACGGCCCCCGAATTCGTATGAAAATTATTTCTCGTTAGAGCTACCGGCCGTTAAAAATAAACAGTAAGGTATTGCCTGGGTAAGAAGCCGCGCAATTAAATTATACCGCGCTTCCAGGCGGTTATTGATGAGTCTTTAGTCTTTATGATCCGAACTGAGCTAACCAACAGAGTTTCAGTGTTCCAGTGGAAAAGTGTACCGCGCGAGAACACTTGGCCAACGATTATTTAGTTAACCGCGCGATGTTTCGAGCTGAAAGCTTTACATTTATGGAGCGCGTTATTTTACACTACTTTGAATTACAACGGTCGGGACGGAGAATGCTTCGTTACAAGTCTACGGCGAACTTTCCAAACGGTGGATAGTTTTCGACGCGAGAGCTTTGAAAAACAATTGAACCAGAAACAGTTCAGGAATGCGTTGATAAATTTCGTGAAACATTAATGTAAATATCCTACGGTGCAGCGGCGCACTTATTAGCATGTGTCTCATACATATATGTATACATAATGCTTTGCTTGAACGCGAGGCTGCATCTTCCGATTCAGCGCCCGGCCGTTTCCAAGAGAAGTCGTTATGCAAATTTTCGGCCAGTATCAACAGCGATCGTAAATCGCGGTTAGACGCGTTTTAACTTTGGATAGAAATAGGGCAACCTTCTCTTAACCGCGTAAACACGAATCTTGTATTGTAACGAGTGGATAAATTGACAAACTGAAGTCGTCGAAATCAGAGTCGAATGCACCTATCCTCTATCGCAACGGATAGAGAAAAGCAGGAAGGGTGAAGGAAAAACAAGTAACAGGATGGAAGATGAATATGCATTTCCAATAAATATTTCTCACAAATCCTCAAATACGTGTCCCCGGCTCTCCCTGCTTTGTGCATCATTCTATACCACAGAGATTAAAGTCGTGCAGAGTATGTTTCATTACGAGTACGGCAACTTCGATTTCGATAAATTATGCAAAGAGCCTGGCCGTCGAGAGTGTTCATGCTTGCCCTGCGAGACGGCAACAAAGCGATATCGCAGCCGACTCTATAATCACGGAACATTATTCTTATTATCTTCGTTTCCCGTGGCGAACGCAAATTAAGCTGTAAAACTTTGAAAGAAAGTATAAGTCTCCCGTTAAATATGTTCGCTCTACGCGCTCCTATTATGTTTATTAATTACTCCCATTTGCACGTTGAACTTCGCGTAACTAGTTCTTTTAAAAATTCGCGAATAGAGCCACGCTACCTCGAAAACGATACACTTTAGAAGATTGTTGTAGACAGCTTTCCAGTACACGTCCCGCTTTCCAATACGCAGGAGCACGTACACATACGAGTAAGACTATGCTGGAACGCGTTTCCTACCGAGAAACACTATAAATACAAAATGTATGCAAACCGTAGCGGAAACATGGCAAAGTCGGATGACAGGGCGGAGTAAAACTTTGCATTTTAAGAGACGAGTAGCGTATTGAAATTCCTAAAATACTGCACCCACCTTATCACGCTGAACTCGGTTCGACGTACATACATATGTATACATAGTTGAGGATGCGTGCAAGGCCGCGTGGTTGCAACCGTTTCCTCGCCATCTCATCAATTTTATCCATTTTTCCCTCTGTTAGCATCTCCGTTTCAGCGGTGATCACCGCCCGAGATGAATAACCGTCGGAAATGCTAGCTAGGATGTTCCCTAATCTGAAGGGAAAATCGGATTATTCTTGGTAGCGTGCTCTGG
This sequence comes from Andrena flavipes, assembly GCA_963971345.1. NCBI lineage: Eukaryota > Metazoa > Arthropoda > Insecta > Hymenoptera > Andrenidae > Andrena > Andrena flavipes. The sequence goes on from OZ020482.1 coordinate 2,495,416, forward strand.
AGGCAGTTGACTGTGCAGTAGGTTACGGAGAAATTACGAAGATCAGTGGAGGATGGGAGGAGGTCAGAAGTTAAGATGGAAACAATCAGAGGGAGCCCAAAGGATTTCCCGTTTTCGCGCGAGCCTGCAAGGAAGTTTGAAGAGGGTGAATGTCGCGCTCCCTTCGACAATTTGCTCTCTATACAGTTCGGATTTCGATGTAATCCAGAGGGTTGGTGAACGTTTGACCACGCGCCCATCTAACCACTAGCCATTACCTCGAGTGGGCTCGCGACAAACTTCGATCGTTACCGGTGGTTTGTTTTCGCTCGCAACTCGCCCGGGCATTCCTTATTATCAGAGTTTCGAGATTTCAGCTCGCTCTCATTACGGATTCAGCGCGAATCGCTACGCCACTTACGCCCAATACCTTCCCTCGGTACGCTCCAGCTTCCAAAGGTAATCCAATTATCTCGCGATAATTACTCCCGGACTGGCTGCGACGCGACGATGCATCCTCCTTGTCTCCATCCGACGTCGCGTTACTTCTTCTATCTAACCTTTTCATCGGTCAGATGCTCCTCGCCATTCTCGTGCATTCAAAGAAAATGCTAGAACCAAGCAGCATATATTTTTACGTTTAAAAAACATGAATGCAGTTGCGCACGCGATACGCCGTCGAAATTCTAGTTATGACGCTGTGTCCTACGCGCAAGTACGTTGCCGGAACATGAACCGTTCGAACCAGGATAACACGAGTCGTATTTACAACACTAGATATGTTCTGGTACCGAATGATGGCCAATTAGTATAATTAGGCTAATAGGGAAATGATCAGCAACCAGAATATATATACGGTTGTATTAGTCACTACTGTTACCGAGAAAACTGCGCTTGTAATTGGAACCATTTATACACTGTTTAAGATTTTCTACACTACGTTCCGCACATTTACCTTGACACACATTGATCTACGACAGCGTCGCCGAAATGTAACAAGCGTTATTAACGATGCTATTAGACGATTAGATAACTTCCAATGGATAAATGTTTTTCCCTATTTCTTTTGAAGCAATGAACCCCTTCTATGCGTCATCTTGCACCGCGATGAACGAAATGTCAACGATAATGGTAGAAAAAAGATAACGCCGGTTGTATAAAAGCACCGTAAATTTTTGTAGTCGGAACTACTAGTTTCGAACTCGCAACGACAGTGCCTAAGTGAAATTAAACAAAAATGAACCAACGAAGCCTCGCACTCGCTGTTCTATTCTGCGCAGTTTTCTGCTTCGCGACGGTAAGAATCCTGCAATCACGGTATTAAATTGGATATCTAACACTTGGACATATAAGAAAAGTCGTTTTCATCCTCTATCGTAATTTTCTCTTTATTTCACTTGTCGTCTGTGGCGGTAACTACAATCTGACAATGCAATGGAACAGTTGGTGAACGTCGAAGCAAGCTCGATAAATATTAAAACACCCAACAGCGAGCTGTCAGCATCGGCCAGTATTCAGTCTGACAATGTAAGTGTAAGTTTTTATTAATCGATACAATAGGGTAAAGGACCCAATTACTGCCACCTACCCAATTACTGTCACCCTAAGCTGTTTTAATTAAAGTAACGAATAGAATACAGCTCAAACTGTTATTTACACGATACAAAAAACAAGAGCAACATATACTTTTAGTCTATAATTACAGAAGTATAAGATAATGTCAGCATCAACGCTTAATGTGTCAGTAATTGGGTTCTTTACTCTACCACATCGAGATGTTTTGAAAGGAGTAGGATTCGAGGATAATTGTTAACTAAATTTCCTATATTTGTAGTTCCTCCAGAAAGTAATACCGCTTATGTTGCGTGTTTTCAATGGACCCGTAACTGCGCGACTAATTCTGACGACTCTGATAGATGTCGGCCAAGCACTTCTGGCCTGTGGAATTATTCAGTAAATAACTGCAACTGTATCATACGCTGGCTTTTTAAAATTAAGTAAAATACAAATGTGTGGTGCATAGCAGAACTTGGCTTTTCCTCGCGAAACGTGCGTTAATTTTTACTTAATTCCTACTAACGGCGCGGCAACTCCAATTTTCTCTATATAATCGTACCTACACGCGCGAAATTAAAATCACTCCTGGGACCAACCGCGAGAAAAGCTCTCGATTTCCCGATGTCTCGACGACTTCCACCTCGGGCTTTAGCTCTCACCACCGGTGGAACTAGATTCTACAATTAGTAACGAGAAAGTTTCTTAGCGGAACGTACCTACATATGTATGCTGTCGACTCGGGGAAAACTTTGAAACTCCGAGTAAAAGCTCTTTAAATATAACCGACTTTAAACGCGACACCGCTCAGCGAGGATGAATGGAAACACAAATGACGCAGCGACGTGGAATCGTCTAAAATATACATATAAAGTTGAAAGTACGAAGAGGAGGGGCAATAAATAAAATATTTGGCACAACCACTTTTCTCAACGACGGCGCTGCACATTGTCGAGTTTACTGCATTCCAGGATAACATTAGGTATATGCAGAAGTGCGAGATTCCTACAGCAGCTGATCGATCGATCGCAGAATGTTAGAATCGCATATGGGTAGGTATTTCTTGCACGACGCATTCAACGTTTCCGCCGAAATTCCGGACACGGCGACAATTTCGAACGTAGCGCGTTCGACGACATTTCGCAACTATACAAGTCGCAAATATATGTTTCCAACTATTACAGACAGAATAGAAATAGGGAAAAAGAACGTTTCGCCGTTCAACGAGCGAATTGTTCTGGAAAAGTGGAGACTAAATCGATGGACGTGGGAAAAATACAATCTCGTCTTATAACAAATCGTAAACGCGAACTGTACAACTGTAAAAAGAATATGGGAAAGTTGCGTAGCGAAAGATTCGTTCAATCGGATCACACGAGGAATCAACCTGGTTACCTAATATTACGAGTACCTAAGTAACAGTTTCGTAACTAACAAAGGTCCCTGCATAATTCTGCGCAAGTAATTACGTCCCTTTTCGATCGCACCCATAACGTCACGATTAGCAAAGGTAACGGCGTCGGTTTTATTGATTTCTCTGGAAAGTGAAATAAAAATCTCTACGATGTAATACCTAACTGCATCGAAGGAAGCGGGTATAATGTACACATAGAAAGCGAAGGGCGGAACGCTCGCATATGGACGGATGTGGAAGGTATACATATAGTTGAGCATGCTATCTGCCCTATTCGTTGGCTGCTCTTTTGTATTCAGTAGTCGGTATTCAGTGGCGAGTCGATGGCTGCTGTGTTTGGCCAGGATTTTGACGTTGATGACGAGGGATGATAGATGCGTCCTGCATCCATTACGAAAAGTTGGACCAGAGAGATCGAGAGGCAGAACGTTGCGCGATTGCTGATGCCGTCTCGCGGAACCTCCACAACCAACGGGACATGTACGTACATACGTTCCTCCGCTCTTTCTCCGCCTTCAACTTTATACAATAGACGTCGCTAAAAATTCCATGTTATATTCCCCTTGGTCCCTTTTCTGCCAGTAACGCCGCGCCGTCGAGCGTGATACACTTGTTTACCCCCTGCGCAAAACTACCCTATTTTTCCCCCAATATAACGCTGACATAGATGTACGGTGGGGTTAGGGAAAAATAAATAATCCTCATTTCACGGACCAAGTATTCCTTGCTACTTAATTGCCCTACCTATCGAATAGTTACCATACACGCATCTCTAGCGCGTACGTTTTCGTTGGTCCATCGAAACGAAAGATAGTATAACGGGAGAAAGGTGTACCGCAATGGAATCGTACAAAAACCGTACCTACCTTTAATTCGCTAAATAAACAACAGAGAGGAAACGCGAGTGATTATTTTGTCGAGATGCAGAAGAAATAAGAGCATAACGCGTGATGGGAATCCGACGAAACAAATTGAATTTCACCTCCTCTCATCTAAATTGCTCAAAAGTGCTGCCCTAGCGCAATTCGGAATAATTGTCTCTACAGAAACAAACAGCTTCTGTTTTCATATTTTCGTATCAGTGCGATTCCTTCGTTTTCCTGTTCCGTACCCACAACTTGTTTGTCATTTTAGCATTTCGTTTTTATGATTGGAGCTCTCGGAATCAATGGTCGTCGCGTATAGACCTCTTTCAACTGAAAAGCCATTTCCAAGTGGTGGATTTTAAGCCCCCCTTTCGAAGGTGGAGGCAAGTAACAAAGCTGCTTTGCGATGCATCGATATTTGTAAAGTTTCCAACCAACAAGTTTAATGGAGTCTAGATCGCGAGAGCTCGTGCGTGTTAAGGCTAAACGAAAGGGACAAGTTAGAGGCATGGAACGGTTCCGAAGAGAGTTCCTGTGTAAACGCAAAGGACTCTGAGAAAGAGCGACTCGAACTGTCTAAGGAGCTTTAACGTTTCCAGCGGAGATGAAATAAAGTGAAGTAAACGCATTAGTAGCGCGTCGCTTATCGATTTCGCGTGTAAGGTGTAAGATGTAAGGTATTTACCTACCTAATTTAAACGAAAAACCTTTTCGACGTTAATCTTATTATTTCTTAGACCCAATCATCGTCCTCGCAGCTTTGAAAACTGCATCTTCCTCTTCGTGTAATTCGGTGCAAGTTACAAAGACCGAGTGGAAGTTGAACTGTGAGATTTTTAGCGTCAAATCGCGTGCACGCCATTTCTTAAACATCCTGTAGAATGTAGACCGTAGGCAGTAACTTGGGCCACGTTCCGCGTAATTGATGCAATTCATATTCATAAGCCGGAATCAGAAATGGCGAAGTAGGGTGGCTGGCGATGATGAATCCGAATATATCGGAAGCAGTGAAATAACGCAGTCTTACGTTGAATGCGCGAAACGAACAGGAAGGAACGATAATTTCTGGGCGGAAGGGAGGGAAAAAAGGACAGTACGTTATTACGTGTCTACAGTATCTAGTCACTGGTAAATATGAATGGCTTTAATATTCCGTAAGCACGAAGGCGCCACTTTTTAAAGTTCATGCATACCTCGGACGTGACCGGAAAATATTACAAAGCCCTGCGGAAGCCCACCGAAAGGAAGTAGACCTCTATGCCAGATAAGAAGCTGCCCGTTTCTCTCAACTCTTTACTCCGCGATCTTTGGCATTTCCATCCCATCCTTCTTCGTCGTCACCGTTCTAATTCACCACTTTTATAATCACACGATCATCTCGCAACCACCTCGCGCGTCGTTTCTCAAAACATCTGACAAATTGAAATTCGTAAACGTGCACGCTGTAACATCGCTATTAATACCGCTTCCGAATAAAAATTCCGTATGATATCGTATTGCGAATAACAGAGCTCTAAACTAACGTGAACACAGACTGCTGCTACCTGAAACTTGTAGGTAGTTCTATTTAAATGGTGCAATACAAAATCTTGTGATTGCTTATCGCTTGTCTGTTGAATTTTTCAAGTATTTTCCTCGAGTTACGTAAACGTGGATAGGTATATAAAGCATTGCATTTGTGCTTTCCTTTTCGAAGGGAAGTTTACTTACTCTTTACTAATAAGGATTACTAATCTATCAACGTAGGTGCGGGGCTAAATTATTCCGAAAAACGATAGGTGGGAATTGCGTAGATTAAGACTGATCGTGTCTAAATATTATGTAAGTATGACAATTACGAAATTGCAGGTATACAGCTCCGTTCGTGCAACTATGCAAATCCGTTTGAATAGAGCCTCGACCGAGATGACCAGCACACGCGGCAACAACGAGATTTTTCAGCGTCCCGAACAAATTGCGCGGGATAACGATCTCAAAATTAAATTCTCCATCGGGCTAGAGGTTACGCGGATAATGAGTTCCGCAGTATGCCGAACTTTACTTAATAAAAGAACTGTTCTTACCAGCACCAGGGAAAAGTGCAAAGAATATCGCATACTATCCACCTGCTAGCATTCTTTTTCTTTTTTATATATATATATATATATATATATACAACTCGAGCACGCGATTACATGGTGCACTTTCGACAAACTCGGTGACCCAAGGTTCACTTTATATTAGCTCGCCAACCCAAGGCTTTGGCTTTAGCTAGCGTCTGTCTTGCTTTTCACTGAAGCGAATCCTCTTAATAAACGGACAGTACTGCTTATTGGCTTTCGCGCGACAACGCGATCCGAATCTTCGACGACGTACGTATAATCGAACAACGAACTCGAGGATCGCGGATACTTTCGTTGCGGATGACCGTCATCCGTGTAATACGATGCTCTGTAAATGGGTGCAATGAACGTTCCCCCGATACGGTCTCGTTATACGAATGGTTCGATTGTCGAAAGCGCACCGGTTACCGTTCAACTTTGTATCAACAGATGTGCAATAAATCAACGGCTGTCATTTGCGAAATTGATGAACAACGTAATATACTTTCAGTTATTAAGCTTATCTTCGTCGTATCCATTCAGTTGTTCCTCTTTTATTCGTGTTAAACGAGATATAAACGAACAAATAAATAAATTCGTAGCCGGTAACGTTCAATTAGACTAATTAGAGAAAGCGTCGCGACGAATGAACCGACGCGAAACACACGAATCACTCACACTTGAGACCGTCCGCGCGTATTTATATATTTAATAGGAACCTGACCGGCGGGGCTCGGCTCGGCGCGGCGGCCCCCGCCTTAATTCAAAGCAATTTACATTTCACATGGTCGCAGGAGCGGGGCTGGCTTAGCGCCGTCATTTGTCTTGGTTGAATTTAATTTCAGCTTGGCCAAGTAAAGTGGCACTTATTCTTACAAACACCAGCGGACATTCGAGCACCATTCCAACATAGTCGAGAGTAGTCATTGTGCTCGGTCGTTGTCTACCCCCTGGTATTTTATTTATCCCGGTATTTACGCTTCGTCGGGCAGCTTCGGTAGATATATTCTGTGATCGACACACAGCCAAGGTACGAAAAAGGTTAACGAGCAACGCTAGATTTTCCCATGCATAAGTAATACGGTCTTTTCGTGGATCGAGCAATAAAACAATACGTAGAACGACCACGAGTCGCGGAATTTGCTTACTTCATTATTCGGTTCGAGTTGAAAAGAACGGAAGTAATGCGAAATAGCTTGCTATGGCTGAGGAAGCTACGGCTCAAAACTTTTGCTGAGGAAGCTACAGGAAGTTACGAGGATGTCACAAGACATACGCCATATAGATATTTCAGGAGGTAAATTAAAAAGTACTCGGGAGGCTTACAAATATGGGCGATGTATCGGCAATTAACTTCTCGCAGTAGATAAGTGTTTACGCTTGTAAACTGTAAGAAGAGCAGTTGCTTGATAAACGATACATACCTATATATGTGTAATTATTGCTGGAAAATTCACGAAACGCGAAGGGTCTGAATGAACCGACAAGTTTAGCATTCTGTCCCGAAAGATTGCGCCAGCGGCTAGACCGCAAGTGGCAGCTTTCTCTTTTCAAAGGGTTGAAGCGTAACAATCTCTTGTCGTCTGTTTTTAGAAGGAACGGGCGTCATACGTTAAAATTAATGGAGCAAGATGAAAAGGCGAAGGAACATTTGAATGCAAACGGCAAGTCGCGTCAGACACTCGACGTTTCAGAGGAACACCAAGACAACGTTTGATTAGCATTTTCATCGCATCCCAAAAGTTTCGAATTCTTAGAAAACTCGAGATTACAAATTTTCATTAAAAACTTTCGACACCGATTTGCATAAGTATTCGCTGTTGTCTCGCACGCCGTGCCGCAGACTATGAGGCACTAAACTTCCCCACATCCCTTCGATCTCTCCTTCTTATCACTTATCTACACCCTACATAGTCGAATTAATACCAAGCTAACAAACTTCGAAACTTCATACTTGGATGAAATGATTATTATTCCATGGGGAAGAAAATTCGCTTGATTTTACCTCGTATTTACCCTCGATTTTCCTATCATTGGCAAACACCTCACGGATTTCATATTAATCCAGTGTAACCGACATAGCGAAAGCTTTAGAGATCCCAACGGTTCGTGCAAGTAAATCAGATCAACAATTTCTGACCACGTGATCGTACCATTAATTACTTGGAAGAATATAGTCAGAAGTACGTTAACCTGACAGAAGTGAATTAAAAATATGTCGTCGGTCACTTCAAACGACGCCTCGCACGCGCATAGACGACGTAAACGCGGTGCACGCCAATCATTCTCTGCGCAGTTGGAAAATAACAAAGCGTGAAGTTCGCAATGGCATGTCAGCCAAGTCAAAGCAAACAAAAAGTTGGATATTTTACGTTTCCAACATCACCAACTTCGCGATGCAGACACGTCCAAGTTCCTTTGCGATGCATACAGTCGTGCAATCTTTACACATGACAAATCTAATGGAATGTCAACACGATCCATTCGCACTGCCAGCTGTGTTTTTGATCATTATCGAACAACAGGTATTGTCGCCCCGATGCGAATGAAAATTTCTGCACAACGAATCGCACCACTGCTTTCTGTCTGCTTGTGCGTCACAAGAACTTCGAAGGACATCCAACGCGTCCTGATAACGTTATGCAGGGAAAATTAATCATTCCTTAATAGTAGCAATTTGACGAATTCGAATAACAATACCATTTCCTGGAAAGGCATTTGCCTGCATTAGCATGAAACGTTACATCGGGCGTGTGTATAAACATAGATACTTCGAAAGTCTACACATATAAAACGGAAATGAGATTCACAACTATTGGTATCACTACCGTCCTCGCGATTAGTCTCTTTCCTGCTGATAACCAATTCGAAAACTGCCCTCGTTATTTGATTTATAAAACTGATTTCCCGTTGCGAGCGCATATGGAAATAAATTGACGACCCTCGAGGAGCATTCTGCAGGTTCTTCATCGCGCAACTGAACCGCGTAATAACGTGGCAGCGCGCGGCAAATGTAGAAACTCGGATGAGTTAGTCTGGACTGGAGAGAGGAGGTCTCCTCTTGCGGCTGGTTTACGGTCACAACTTCTATAGGGAATGAATATTTTTTTTATCTCAGAGAATAATGTTATCGCCGGTTTACGTGCACAGAGTCGAGGGGGGGACTGGTTTCCTGGAGCAAGTTGCTTGGCTAGTGCGCTCTCAGAAGTTGGGCCCTTTTCACGGATCATATCCCTTGATTCAAGCCTACCTCGTAACGCGCGTGTCTCGTGCCGCGCCGCCTATCACAGGGTGACTCTTTGATTTATTAAAGCCCACGGTTTCTCCTCGTTCGTATCGTATCCACTTATCGAGCTGTCCCTGTCCCTGTCCCCGAACGATCTGTTTAACGTGCGCATAAAAGCGTCCTCGTACTTTCTCTGCCCCAGGGGCAAGTAATTTCGCAAGGGATTTCGCCGTCTGTTCGCACCACTGCTTCCGAGAGGGAACGTATCACCCTGCCGAACTGTCCTCGCGATCTTGCTGCCCGATTTATCTGTGATCCACCTATAGAATCCCCGTCCCCGCACCACGTTCTCCACGATTACGGATCGTTAAATGCGCTGCGTAATTCCTCGCGAGACAAAGGTCCTTCTTTTCGTACCTTTCAATATAGGCCACTCTATGTATGCTTTTTTCCGTTGAATTCAAAACACATTTTAATTTCACTTCTTTGAAATTCGTTAACGAAAAAGTAAGTGCATTTTACTGTTACCACTCCCGTTATTATCTCTAACAGCAAGTTTCCTTTCCTATGTAGCATACGTAACAATGTATGTACATAATTTTTCTGCGGAAAACTAGTATTTGACACGTGGCCGACCAGGTTTTGACAGTTCTCTGATAATTTACAAACATACATCTTCTCTGGGAGATCGTAGCGTATGATAAAATATTAAGCTGATTGTAACTCAGCGTATTTATCTTATTGTTAGTGGCAGTCTTTATCTAGTGCCTACCTAATATATAATTTTTTGTCACGTGTCCGGTTTACTCGAAAATTTCGTTTGAATCTCGATAAATCTGTCGGTGGCTTTGGCGAAAAATGAATGCCACTATTGAAATAAATCGAACCGTTAATTACAGTTGTCCAACTGGCGTGGGCATCTTTCGTTCCATTTGCTACCCTATGCCGAACATGTTTCTTTCAAATGTTATATTTTTTACCGCGTACTGTTGATCCAAGTGGACCGTCTAAGTTCATTTCAGTGGATAATTTTTGCTGCGCATCAGCAGTACGACATCTTTATTTTTACTTATATGTCAAGTTTATTAATCCTTTTATACCAAATATTTTTGTGCTCCGGTGTTTGAACAGTTGCGTTTGAATTGTACTAAAAAATACGGCTGAACCTTATTCATTCCCGTTGAATACCATGTCTGAAAAGAATCTGTACAGGAAAATTTCACCCTGTAACTATACCAAGCCTAAAAATTGTATTACTTATAAATATTATATAAAATTGATAAATATTTAACAGAATATAACCCGTCAAGGTTTCGATGAAAAAAATATATGTCTTGTCTACCGCATTGTTATTTTTTCGAACAAAGGGACCCGAGCAGCGCATTGTTCGCGCAAAGGTGCGATTTCACGTAAATCGTTAAAATTGCTTTGAAAACAAAACTCCGATGCGTTCCCTTTTTACCCACCGTTTAACGCGCTGACTTTCATGAAAAACCGAAACAATTAACTTCGTCAAAACCGATACAATGCTGGCATGCGAGCAGAGATTCTATAGAAACCTCGATCTTTTGTAACTTACCCCAATCAACAGACTTCCGTAAATTCCATTTAGTTCGAACTTTCAACGCGAAAGTGCATCTTGTGCTTCTGTAAAATTAGCAGACTGCTTTGGTCAATTACTTAAGCAAGCATCTTAAAAGAAAACAAGTATGCAACGCGAATAAATTGGGCAGTTTTTTTCACGGTTCGGTCAGACTTACATTCTTTACGACCTGCTTTTAATATTATAGGTACTCCACCTGTCCTAGTAATTTAAACTTATCTAATATTTGCGCGACAAATCATATCATGTTTGACATTACTCTTGTCAGCAAAATCTCCCTAAAATGTCAAAAGTATTTCCATAACATTAATGCGAGAAATAGTGGATGAATTATCGCAACGCTCGCTTTAGTTTAGGCATCGAGTTTTCCTATTTAAAGCAGCGAGCCACGCGTTATATGCCAGGTTTGTCTAGTTTTTGCAATGAGAGGAACTCCCTCAGGTAGTGGGCATAAAAAGTCACATATCATAGGGTCCTATCACTTATAATGAATTATTACTCCGTATTGGTTGTTTGTAATTCCTTGCGTCATAGTATCTACAGAGCATCGTGCATGTTTAAGTCACGTACAAACTATTTACGTACCTATTAAATGATTGCAAATCGCCTGTTTGGTAGAGCTTAGTTGTACATTTGCCATCCTATACCACACGATATCGGCATATATGTACTAATTATTTTACGATCGCTTAATCTTGTTTCAGTTCCTACCAACAATCGAAGCATGTGGAAGGCACTCCTGGTGATATCCTTCTTTGTTGCCACAGGTAAAAATAAAGTTATATAATAATTTGCAAACTTAAGATTCCCTGGCTAGAAGGCGTTTCCATATGGTTATCTGCAAAAGTGTAAATCCAATGTCAACCCTGATTGTAACAGCTGTTACGAAACTTGTCTAGTCAGCCGCTATTTTTCCCCAGACTATTAGATGTATTTCAGGTGTCGTTGTCCTTTGTAGCCTTCTTACGTGTTCCGATGTTGAATTATTAACACGTTATCATTAAATCGCAGGTAACGCGAAAGAGTGCGTGCCTCGTAGTTTCGGTCTCCACGAAATCGTATGCGTTTGCAATGCAACCTATTGCGACGATACACCAGACTTCAACCCGAAGGTCCCTGACCAGGGAACCTTCCACTGGTATAAATCGACCAAAGATGGCCTCAGAATGCACATGTCCAAGTCCTCCTTCGGGTCCTGTGGACTGTTTCTCGGTGAGACCTTAACAATAGACAGCTCGAAACAGTATCAAACGATTCTCGGTTACGGAGGTGCCTTTACCGATTCTGCTGGCATAAATATCAAGAAGCTTAGCCGCGGCGCTCAGGACCAACTGATTCGGTAATAGAAGAATTTCTTTAATTGCTTCAAGCGTGGTGAGAATGTTGAATTCTCGTGATCCCGCTTATACATGATCTGTAAGGCAATTGCGCTACCCTAAACGACAGGATTTCATTATCTGTAGGGCGTACTATGATCCCAAGCACGGAAGTAGATACTCGTTAGGTCGCGTTCCAGTTGGCGGTACCGATTTTTCGACAAGACCTTATACCTACGATGACGTCTCAGACGATAACTCATTGGAACACTTCGCACTTGCTAAAGAAGACTACGATTATAAGATACCGTTCATACAGAAAGCTATGGAATTGAATCCTGACTTGAAGTTAGTCAGTGCTGCGTGGTCACCACCAGTATGGATGAAAACTAACGGCAAAATCAAGGGACTTGGTAAAGCAATGTGACACATATTCTTTCACTAACAACAAGTGCTTTTGGAGACTAAAATCTCGAACCTTTAATGATTCGATAGGTTTATTAAAGAAAGAATACTACCAGCAATATGCCAATTACATAGTGAAGTTTATGGATGACTATAAGAAGAAGGGCCTTGATATATGGGCGATCACACCTGGTAACGAGCCTATAAACAGCGTTGTACCCTTGGATAAACTTAACACTATGGGATGGACACCTCAAAGCGTGGCCGAATGGGTTGGTGAATTCTTGGGCCCAACTCTGGCTGCGTCACAACACAATAACACCCTCATTCTAGCGCTCGACGATCAAAGAATCGAGTTGCCCCTATTCGTCCAGCTAATGTTGGCTAATGAAAAGGCAAAAAAATACACTGCGGGCACAGCTGTACATTGGTACACCGATGCCTTTACATCCCCGGATGTATTGGACCTCACTCATGATTCATTTCCGGATAAATTCATCCTCATGACCGAAGCATGCACAGGTAGGTTTTTCAAATATGTACTATTCTTACAAAATACGTCTACCTATATAAACAATTGAGAATTGAAAAGATATTTTATTCGGCTGAACTTATATCCTAAATAGAAAGTGTAATTAGATCATCAAAATAACGCTGTTCTATGTTTGGCAGGAAGCTTAGAACATCCAAATGTTCGTTTAGGATCATGGGAACGAGGGGAGAGGTATTTGTTAAGCATACTTGAGGTAACAATCTTCTAATATCAGCAATTGTAGTAAGTAAGAAATATTTGTCGGTACTAACATATGGCTAAATATTCTCCCTTTAAGTATATGAACCATTGGGCGGTTGGATGGGTGGACTGGAACCTGGCTCTAGACAGAGAAGGTGGACCAAACTATATTCAAAATTTCGTCGATTCCCCCATTATCGTGATTCCAGAATCAGACGAATTTTACAAACAACCTATGTACTATGCGCTCAACCATGTTAGTAGATTCGTTGAAAGGGGTTCTGTCAGAATTTCCATCTCGGACAGCCTCATCGTCAAATCCGCAGCCTTCTTAACACCTTCGAAAGAGACCGTTGTGGTACTCTACAACAGGTAATTTAAAATCCAATACACTTAATATCTACGTTCAGGTAATTGTACACCAATCCCTTCTCCGGTGCTAATTCAAATCTCACTTTGTATTACAGAGGTATAACAACGACGACTGTGTCTCTAAACGATTTGGACAAGGGTTCCATTTGCGTCGACTTACCTCCAGGTTCTATGAATACTATAATTTACAAACGATAGAAATTCTGACTCGCTTATGAAAATACCGCGAACATTATAATACCAACTGCAATAAATTCTGTAATGCTGTTATACGTGTAAAATGCATATTTATTTACTGTGTCTAATTATACCTGCAAATAAAGAAATCCTCTTTCTTACATACTATCGTAGTGTCCTAAACTTGCTTATAGGGATGGCCCAAGGTTCGGTACCACCAAAGAGCAAACAGTGACACTACTCGGTTCTATTTACGATATTTACGATATTTAGTTTTAAGAAGAGTGAAAGTGTGTGCTTGAAAAATGTAGGGTGCAGGCAGTGTAGCGAAACTCTGACCTGCGAGGTACGGCGATGGACAGTGGAACGACGTAAGGACAATAACTGGATATCGCAATTACTTCCAAACGCTTTGGACTTTCATTGTAGAAATTCGAATATTTTTAATTCATGTTAAGTTGAATAACTGAGATGTGAAAATAAATTTCAATCCTTCTGGGCTTTCTACAAATAACGAGGGAACATCCCGAACCCGGAATTTCAAAAAATTCTGAAACTTTGTGAATATGTAGGGTATTTCCTCCTGATTACAACGCAAATTTTGTTTGCTACCCAAATTCACTCTAAGTGCGTGTAATTCACCCCTGAAAATGCGGTTTTTTTTCGATTTTGTGTAATAACTCGTGAACTGTAAAACATTTTTTTTAACAAGTGATAGATCTAATTAAAAGAAGTAACTTTTGCCTGGAATGGAATGGATGACCAGATAAATAAAGCATTCTCGTCCCACTGTGCGATGGTCAGAAGAAAATCTCTTGCGAGAAAATACATTTATTTTAGTTACTGTTTTCCGAGACACCGAGTTCTGGCCTTTATTTAATGATCCCACATTATACTTGTTCTTTCTACATTTCCATTTCATATTCTTGGTACAAGGAAAATGTTCGACCGACACATTAATCTGCATCAATTTACATTTACATTAAGTGAGTAATTATGTATATCGGTGCCCACTTTTACTACTTTTCCTGAAATAGGAGTAGCATCATTTGTATCGGACTAAACGGTTCTCCGTTCTTGTTCATTAATATTTAGTACACATCCCGCCATATGTACAAAATATTCGACTTATGTACTGCATTACTTGCTTAAGTAGTATGCTTCATATCCATGTTAAATAAACAAAGATATACTCCCTGGTTCTTCTGTTTTTCATTTGAGCAGCTGCTTCGTCGAGGTTCGTCTGGACAACCTTTACATACATATGCATGTATCTTTTGAATGTCACCTTCGTATAGATACTATTTCTAAACCCTGGACATATACTTTCCGATCAATTATCGCTTCAGATTTAGGATCATGTACAGCTAGAGAATGAAAGGTCAATGCTCGCTGATTAGCGTGATCGCGATGACAAAGCTTCCGTGAAAGCACGGTTCATTCACCGCACGTATCTACAGACACTTAAAAGATCTGAAAATAGAGTTTGTCTATAGGATTATAAGATATCTACTCGACCACGGCATGTCGATATGGTTATGTATGGAAAGTGTGAAAATAATTAAGCCTTATGATTACTTTTAAAACGTTACCAAACATTAACCTATACTTTACTAGTGACACATGAATTACATGTTAAACGCTTGCGATTAAGGTGGCAAGAAAAGCAACAACCAATACGTATGCTCTCACCCCTACCACGTTCCAGCATGGAGAGAACCACTACTATATAAGAAGTTATTTTCCATTTAAAGCCAGCTTACTTATTCTTTCTTTCATTATAAGATTTGCCATAGGCCGGTTGAAAATGAGAAAAGTGTTTCTCGTTGTTGCTTTCTTTCTCGCCACAGGTAAAATTAAGCATGGGCCTTAAGACGGATGCGTTGCGAATTCATTAGATATGGCGTCGTAACATCCATAAATCATTAATACTACCCCAAGTAATATAGATGTATCGTTAATTGCAGGCAACGCGAACGACTGCGTACCTCGAAGTTTCGGTCCCGATCGAATCGTATGCGTTTGCAACGCAACCTACTGCGATGGTCTACCGGACAACGCGCTGGAAGTTCCACTGGACGGCAGTGCAAATTGGTATGTGACGAACAAGGAAGGTCTCCGGCTGAGCAAGTCACGTGTGGAGTTTAGAAGATGCAGGAACTCGTTGTTCAATGCACAGCTGACTGTAGACTCCACAAAGAAATACCAAACGATTCTCGGGTTCGGGGGTGCGTTTACCGATTCTGCTGGCATCAACATAAAGAAACTTAGCACGGCTACTCAAGACCAACTGATACGGTAATTATCATCAGCTATCGACACAATGATAATTACCTGTTTATTCTATTCACCAAACATAATCATTACTTGAGAAATATATCTTTCACGAATAAGTCAAAATATCTGTCACAACCGCGAACTGTTTTTCCGTAAACGCACTTCACATATACATATTCTAACTATATTAAGGCGAAACAACTATAGCTCGTGACGTAGGTACATGCATACCTATATTTATATCTGTATTCTCCGTACATATATTATAAATGATAATGCAAACATTTTCAAAGGCAATTTTGCCACATTTACAACCATTTCCCAGAATCGAAGGTCGCTGTTTTTCCAACAGCGTTTTTATATACAAGATAAAGATTGTTTAAAAATTCAAATACATGGCTAATGTTAGACGTCATTACTGTATTATCACTTCCACACAGAAACTTACATCGACATATACTTATATTCCATTATGGAATATAAGTATATGTATAAGTATATTGCTTCAGGGTAAATGTACACAATGCAATTAACCGAATCATATTGTACACAGGACGTATTACGATCCGAAAACAGGAAGCAGATACGCCCTAGGTCGCATTCCAATCGGTGGTACCGATTTCTCAACAAGACCTTACACGTACGACGATGCCAACAACGACACTACACTGAAACAGTTCGCGCTCCAACCGGAAGATTATTCGTACAAGATACCATTCGCGAAGCAGGCCCTTGGGTTGAATCCCAATGTAAAGTTCTTTAGTGAAGCATGGTCCGCTCCAGCGTGGATGAAGACAAACGATAAAATCAATGGATTTGGTAAGTTTAAAATTACAGTAGGACTAAAACAGCTGGGATAGTTGTTATAGCTAACAAATTACATGCTGGATATAAGCTTTATTGAACGCTACCAATCTTCTGACCACCGTGCTAGGTTTCTTGAAAACGGAATACTATCAACTCTATGCCGAATACATACTGAAATTTTTGGAAGACTACAAGAAGAACGGGCTCGATATATGGGCGGTTACAACGGGTAACGAGCCGTTCGATGCCTACATACCTTTCGATCGTCTTAACACAATGGGATGGACTCCCCCAACAATGGCTAAGTGGGTCGCTGATAATATGGGTCCAACCCTAGCCGCGTCGAAATTCAACGAGACATTGATTCTGGCCTTAGATGATCAAAGATTTAACTTGCCTTGGTACATGGAACAGGTATTTTCTAATAAGAAAGCGGAAGAGTACATCGCTGGAACAGCTGTACATTGGTACGGGGATATGATTGCTCCTCCATCGGTGTTGGACAAGACGCACGACGGATATCCAAATAAATTTATTCTCATGACTGAGGCATGCGAAGGTGAGTTTATTACCGAACGAAAAATCCTCATTCGTCTATTTAAAAATCAATTCATTTCATTTTAACGAAATGAATTTGCAATCTAAATGTTGCGTAAACGTTACATCAACTCTCAACTTATATTTGCGCAGGAACCGAGCTCCTGGAACCCAAAGTTATATTGGGATCGTGGGAACGAGCAGAAAAATATGTCTTAAGCATAATAGAGGTAAAATAAACTACTTAGCCAACATATTTATGTATATATGCAATGGCCTTGCTCGAGAAGCATTCGCCGTAATAATGATTTTGTTTGTAGTACATGAATCACTGGGCAGTCGGCTGGATGGACTGGAACATTGCCCTAGACAAGACGGGTGGCCCAAACTGGATTCAGAATTATGTCGATTCACCTATTATTGTGAATCCAGAGACGGACGAATTTTATAAACAACCCATGTACTATTCTCTCACACATTTCAGTAGATTCGTTCCCACGGGTTCGATCAGGATTTCTGTCACCGATAGCTACTTCGTCAAAGCTGCAGCCTTCCTAACACCTTCCAACGAAATTGTCACTGTACTATACAACAGGTATTCCTAAATTAGTTTTAGCGTTGTATTTGAAGCATCGTCACGATCATATTTACGCGAACCTCGGTTTCGAGGGATATCGAGGGATCAAAGGCTGCTGTACCTACTCCTAAATTATAACTAACGATAAGACATCATTTTCGTGTTACAGCAACATTCTCTCGCAATCCGTGACTCTACTGGATCCGCAAAGGGGTACTATTTGCTTGGAATTATCTCCATATTCTATAAACACCGTGAAATACAAGGTTTGAAAGCTGTGTTTCATTCTATATTGAATTTACCATCGCATTGTATCTTTATCTGTTATAATAAACGATATTTTCAATATATGTTTTGTTGGCTGTCAATGTAAAAATGATTGAATACCTAGATTAACCCACCATTCTCGACCTACCTTATTCTACATCTACGTGTGCGATATGTAGAGCTACGAACAGAGTAACATCTGATATCTAATGCATCGAGTCATATAACACTATTAAAGTCTGTTCGTTTCACGAAAGGCCTTCGTAAGAATCTTCATATTACAAAACAATGTATTGCAACCTGTTTAACTTCAAGCCCTGAAAAAACATGGCTTGCTATTAGATATTCCTTCTGTCTTACGTCTAAAAGCATTTGATTTACACGTTGCTTAGAACTTTATCATGCATATTGCCACAGGTGGAATATGTAGGTACTGGAAACATTATAAAGTTACCTACGTATATCATGTTTCATTTGGTATATATTTGTATAATATTAATACCCTATTCGTAATATGTATTACGAGTATTATACATTGATATAATAAACAGAAATCAGTGCCCAGTGGCTATCTTCTTAAATAATCTGGAAACATCAGACATTACCGATAGTTTTTCGGATGACGCAAGAATTATATATTAAACATTTATGAGTAAGGCAACAGATAAACGAATAATATGCGTGAATTTTGCTTTTTTTACTACATTCCAAAGTTCGAAACACCATGACTATATAATAATCCATCCATTGTACAATGAGAGCTAGTTCAGTTTTAAATCTAATCTCACCCATGAACGTTCGGACTATGCGGGCAGCACTTCTGGTTATTGCTGTTCTCGTCGTTAACGGTAAGAGCGAAACTTATTGAGACGTTTGTAGAGGAGTTTATAGCATAAATACAAAAATTCGAACAGCAGAGAAAATATTAAGATCGACGCAAGAGTGGCGCATAAAACTGTAACAGCGTTAGATTTTAGTTGGCAGTTTATGTGCAGTTTTCGTGAAATACATACGTCAATCTATGAAGCGTGTTAGTCTACCAAAAAGAAATTATGTAAAGAAATCTGCGATAGTTATTTATGTTTTTCCTCTGCTTGATGAAAGAATAACTTGCAGGCAATGCGAACGACTGCGTACCTCAAAATTTCGGTACCGATCGAATCGTATGCGTTTGCAACGCAACATACTGCGATGGTCTGCCAGACAACGAGCTAAATGATCTAGAAAATGGAAGTGCGTATTGGTGTGTGTCGAACAAGGCAGGTCTCAGGTTGAGCATGTCGGAGGTGAAGTTTGAAAGCTATGCCAACGACCCCTCCATTATAACTCTTAATATAGATAGCACGAAAGGGTACCAAAAGATTCTGGGTTTCGGAGGTGCCTTTACTGATTCTGCAGGCATAAATATAAATATGCTCAGCCAGGATACTCAAAACCAATTGATTCGGTAATTTTCCAACATTTACTTGATTTAGAAGTGAAGTGATTAAACGATTTGGTACGAGCCTCATAAATATCCAAATAAACTTCAGTTCAAAAAGTATAACTTCTTACGTGCATATCGAGTAGCAATTGAAAAATAAATTCCAGCACCAATTTTAACATTTATGTGTACTAAATAATGCTCTTTGCCTAAAAAAACACTAACAAGGAGAGGTTCCCAGGTGTCCGCTTCCGATTGCTTTGAATTTTTGATATTTTAGAGAACCGAAAAATAAAATATACGTGTTTTTTATAGCGGCCCGTTTGCATGTTTAGGGGTAAAACCACCCCAAAGATAAGAATAGTTGGTTCCCGGCTCCGATTGCTTTGGTTTTTGGATATGTTTTAGAGGACCGAAAAATAACAAATACGTGTTTTTTTATAGCGGTCCGTTTTCATATTTAGGGGGTGAAACCACTCCCCAAAGTTCATACGGCGTAGAAAATTGTGTCGAGTAAAACTCTATATAAATTTAATTTGCGTCATAACTCGCTGTGTGGACGATGTTCTTGTCGTCAGTTACCGTTATTAGGGGGTACCTATGAGGGGTGGTTTTACCCTTTGAACATGCAAATAGGCAAAAATAGGAAGACATGCATTTCCTATTTTTCGGCCCTCTGAAACATATCCAAAAACTAAAGTAATCGGGGACGAACACCTGAACAATCTTATAACTTGGGGGGTGGTTTTACCCCATAAATATGAAAACGGGTCGCTGTAAAAAAAAACACGTATATCTTATTTTTCGGTACTCTAAAACATATCCAAAATTCAAAGCAATCGGAGGCGGACACCTGGGAACCTCTCCTTGTGAGAAAATTTTCAGATCTCTAACCCCTTTCGTTAGGGTCATATGGGGATAAAAACATTATAATTAATGTTAAAGTTGAAAATATTTTTAGCTTATTATTAAAATATGAAAGAAAGAAATTAACATTTTATAATGAAACAAATCTTGTGACATTGTGTCATTTTATTACCACTGAGATAAGTTACTAATAACATTTTCTTAACTGATTGTACCTACATATATGAACAGAACGTACTACGACCCGAAATCAGGAAGCAGGTACACCCTAGGTCGCATTCCAATCGGTGGTACCGATTTCTCAACAAGACCTTACACGTACGACGATGTCGACAACGATACTACACTGGAATACTTTGCGCTCGCAAAGGAAGATTACATGTACAAGATTCCATACGCAAAGAAGGCAGTCGAATTAAATCCCGATGTAAAGTTCTTTAGTTCCTCATGGACCGCTCCAGCATGGATGAAGACAAACAATGAAATCAATGGATATGGTAAGTCATATGGTAAAAGCGACTATGGAAAACGCGTCTACGAAAACTAAATAGTCGAACGCTACCAACATTCTAATCACCGTTTAGGTTTCTTAAAAACGGAATACTATCAGGACTATGCCAATTACCTGGTGAAATTTCTGGACGAATACAAGAAAAACGGACTGGATATATGGGCGATTACAACGGGTAACGAGCCGTTCAATGCCAACATACCTTTCGATCGTCTTAACACAATGGGATGGACTCCTGACACGGTGGCTACGTGGGTGGCTAATAATTTGGGTCCAACTCTGGCCGCATCGAGACACAACGATACATTGATTATGGCCCTAGACGATCAGAGATTTAACTTGCCTTGGTACATAGAAGAGATGTTTAACAATGAACAAGCAAAAGAATACATCGCAGGAACAGCTGTACATTGGTACGGAGATTTAGTTGTTCCTCCTTTAGTGCTGGATCAGACACAAGGCTTATATCCGGATAAATTTATCCTCATGACCGAAGCATCTATAGGTACGTTTTTTAACCAGAATTTTTACAAAAAAAAAAATGTATAACAATATGGGTTTATATTCCTACAGTAAGCGTTATGCCGTGTGATCCAAAAGTTTTATTAGGATCATGGGATCGAGCAGAAGTGTATGTTTTAAGTATAATAGAGGTAAATATAATTGTCATATATGGAGGTGCCGTATATAAAAAATTGTTAACCGAATAACGGTGTAAACTCTTTGTTTGAAGTATATGAATCATTGGGCAGTCGGTTGGGTTGATTGGAACATTGCGTTGGACGACAAGGGCGGACCAAATTGGATTAAAAATTTCGTCGATTCGCCTATTATTGTGAATCCAGACGCGGACGAATTTTATAAACAACCTATGTATTATGCTCTCACACATTTCAGTAGATTCGTTGATAAAGATTCTATCAGGATTAATATCACTGACAATGAACATGTCAAATCTGCAGCCTTCTTAACACCTTCGAACGAAATTGTTGCTGTACTATACAACAGGTAAGACCAAATTACGTATAAAGCTTTTTGCGAAACTTAGACTCTGCAAGGCGAGAGGTTGAAATTTTGTAGTTTCACATTATTGAGGCTTCCTTTCGTGTTACAGGCAGAATACCTCGCAACGCGTGACTCTGGAGGATCGGCAGAAGGGTGCTATACACCTAGAATTGTCTGCATATTCTATAAACACCTTGAAATACAATCGATAGTAGATATTTGCGATACCACGAGTACGCTGCTTAACACTATTAAATTGTAACTTGGACAGCAATGACGAATCACAAACACTTAATGTACTTAAGAAATAAACTTCAAATATATTTCTGTCAAAATTCGATTAATGATGAGGTTAATGATGAGAAATACCTACGAGAACCGAGAGATTTGAAGGCTAAACATGATTCATCGAACGTATTTATACTCGCGAACTCGTGTTTTATCCAGCTATTGTAAATATTAATAAATGAATAATCAATCATTATATTAAACATCGCAATCAGTCAACTGCCAACATGTTCACCTGGAGAAATATTTGCATAAGTGTGCACATACGTATGCACAACGTACTCGAAGAAGTATTTGAAAAATTGTATGTAATTCCTATATAAATCTAACGATACGGAACGCTGCGAGTTGACACGGGTCTTATCTTATTCATAAATATGTAGATCATGTTGATAATTTTGAAAGTACATATGTACATATTTTATTTCCCCTCCCATTGCCTAAAAGTACACAGAAGCATTGCTATATAATGATCCGAAACATCGGTTAACATTAACACAACCACGCCCGATTTCTACGTGAGACAACCAACACCCGCAAAATGTGGAAGGCAATACTAGTAATTGCCATCTTTCTCGCCGAAGGTAAAGCCGTCATCCTCCTCCTCCTATGAAAGAACTGCTTTTAGAAGAGCTTGGTGTAACACATACGAATCACGAGGAAATTTGTTAATTACAGGTGACGCGAGCGGCTGCGTGCCTTACACAGTCGATAACGAGGTCCTCGCATGCGTTTGCAATGCAACGTACTGCGATAGTCCTGCGAATTATGATCCACAAGCCCTGGAGGACGGGGCTTCTTACTGGTACGTAACAAACAAGCAAGGACTCAGGATGACGATGTCTGAGACGAAGTACGGAAATTGCAAATGTTCTGGCGACGGTGTAACAATTACTGTAGATACTAGCAAAACGTATCAAAAGATCCTCGGCTTCGGGGGAGCCTTCACCGACTCTGCTGGCATGAATCTAGCCAAGCTCAGCCCAGCTACTCAAGAACAACTGCTTCGGTAATCACCAACATCCATCAGTTAAATGCAATCAAGTTGAATCGTTACCTTTAACCCTTTTGAATTTTAAACGAACATTTAATTAAGAAACTGTGGTTTCCCATATTTGATACGTGTACGTAACCGAATTCTGCTATTCCTAGGTCCTATTACGATAAAAAGGAAGGCAGCAGGTACAACCTGGGTCGGATACCAATTGGTGGTACCGATTTCTCGGTAAGACCTTACACCTACGACGACTTCAAAGATGATGTTAAATTGGAACACTTTTCGCTCCAAAATGAAGATTACAAGTACAAGATACCATACGCGAAGAGGGCCCTTGAGTTAAATCCTGATACAAAGTTCTTTAGCGCGGCATGGTCGGCTCCTGGATGGATGAAAACTAACGGGCAATTCTGGGGATTCGGTAAATTTAACAGTACACCGTGCATTGTGCAACAAACCGAAGAATCGCCTTTTCTTTATTCTAATATAAATTTATGAAACCTTTTCACTATTCACTATTATCATAAATGCTTCTTACAATTGTTTAGGTTACTTGAAGAAGGAGTACTACCAGGTCTATGCCAATTATTTAATCAAGTTTCTGGAAGGATATAGAGAGAATGGTCTTGAGATATGGGCCATTACAACCGGCAACGAACCAACAATTTATTTCGAAATCCATGAAAGAGTTATCTCGATGGGATGGACACCGATAGATATGGCCCATTGGATTGGCTCTTTCATGGGTCCAACTTTGGAGAAATCAGGGCACAACGACACACTAATCTTAGCTCTCGACGACGACAAATTTTTATTGCCTCACTACGTCATTCCGACGTATGCTAATGAAAAATCGAATAAGTACACTGCAGGGACTGCTGTGCATGGCTACTTTGAGAATTACGCACCAGCAATTGTACTGACGGAGACCCATGATATCTTCCCAGATAAATTCATTTTGATGACAGAATACTCCATAAGTGAGCTTCCTTCTTTAGAAAAATACCTCTACTGTAAAGAACATAGTAAATTCTCTGTATTTGTGTAGTGCCATCGACATGGGGACAAAAAGGTCAAGTGACAAAATCCTGGAACTATGGAGAATCATATATGTTAAGCATAATGGAGGTAAAAGAACAATTCTCTGAATTAAAAGAAACTTATACCGATCGAGATACAGTAATTCCTCGTAATAAACCCGACGAACGGGGCTGTTGGCGGGCGAACGACGCGATGAGGACGCTATTCCGTTATAGTAGTTATTAGTACTACGACAGGTAGTGGCCACAGGGTGGAGGAACTGCTCACGGCGTCGCTCTTCGCTTAGCAATCGAGAGCGTTCTTTCCCGCCACAACCTAGCTGTGCGTAAGTAGTATATGCTCTAAGACTATTCCGTGCGGTCAATGCCGCAAGTAAGAAAACCCAAGAGCCGAACGAGAGGGAACGAAACAGTTGACACGAAGTTGCCGACGACCCTTTCGTTCTCTCACTTTCGACCGAAGGATTCCAAGAAATAGTGGGGATAGTCACCGGGCGTACTACGCATGGTAAAAACGGGTCTATAACGAGGATTTACTGTATTAGCAGACTAATCGACAAGGGAAAATATTTTCTTTCAAGTATCTGAATAACTGGGCGGTCGGTTGGGTGGACTGGAATTTGGCACTTGACGAGGCCGGTGGACCAACCTGGATCAACAATACCCTCAACTGCCCCATTATCGTGCATCCAAGCGGTGATGAATTTTACAAGCTACCTATGTATTATGCTATCCAGCATTTCAGTAGATTCATTGAAAGGGGGTCTGTCAGAGTTTCTGTCACCAATGACGACACCGTCAAAACCGCAGCCTTTCTAACACCGGCGAACGACGTTGTGGTCGTACTATACAACAAGTAATACAGACTATATATTTATAGTCTATTATAGATACTTTGCGTGTAGTTGAAAATCGCGTAATTGTAACTTACAATTTATTTTCTTGTTGCAGTGCCACTGTTGCGCAACAGATAACTCTAAAGGATTCTCAGAAGGAGGATCTTTGCTTGGAGCTGTCTCCAAATTCTATGAATACTGTGATTTACAAAAACTAACGATTATGGTTAATCTCTAAATTATACCAATAAGCTTATTCTGTTGCTTTATAATGCTGCTAACGTGTAACATTGTCGATAATAATAAAGATTGATTGCACAATATACCCAGCTGTTTATTCATTAAATGTAATTATAGTCAACATAAGGTTTGCTGTTGGCCAGCGAGATATAATATACACATATCTAATTGTGAGGATATCTTTTGCTACACATTGTTCTTCAGTTATCATAATGAATAGTACAAAGTAAGGATAAAGCCTTACACGTGGCTTTCGTTTCGAGTTACGAGAAAAATTATGAGACTTCTTTCCACAAAGGGAGGTAGCACGAGTGAGCCTACACTTATACATTCTCGATTTTACTACAAGTAAAAATATGCATGTGTAATAAGATCTGTCACAAGTGATAAACACTGGACGTAAAACTGTGAATAACACCGCTGGGAACATCAAATTCTTTTCAGGTGATAAACTACAAACTATATATTAGATATATGTGACAGCTTACACGTGGGGGCACATTAAAAATTCTGTTTCCCCTACTACCCAGCGACACGCATAATAACGCGGCTATATAACAATTCATTTTGCAACTAACGCATTTACTTCTAATTTAACTTCAGTCAGTGAACATTAGGAGGATGTGGAAGGCATTTCTACCCCTCATCCTCCTTCTCGCCACAGGTAGACCTAACAGTTGTTCATAAGAATTGTATTACACAGCCCTCTTACATCACCTAAATTCTAACATTAATTAATTAAAGGCGACGCGAACGACTGTGCACCTTACAAATTCGACAACGCGATCGTCGCATGCGTTTGCAATGCAACATATTGCGACGCACCCCCTGAATATAATGGACAACTTCTCGAGAAAGGACTCTCTTACTGGTACGTGACGAACAAGCAGGGACTCAGGATGAGTATGTCACAGAAGAAGTTTGGAACCAATCAGTACTCTACCACCGATTTAATCCTCAACGTAGATGCTACGAAAAGATATCAAACAATTTTCGGTTTCGGGGGTTCCTTTACCGATGCTGTCGGTATAAACTTAAAGAACCTCAGCCAGGGTACTCGAGACCAACTGATACGGTAAACACAAGCTTCCGTCAATAAAATACTTCGTTTGGGCGAAATATGTATAGTTTAGACGTGTCACCGAGCTTACGCTATTTCCAGAACATATTTCGATCGAAAAACAGGAAGCAGGTACAACCTAGGCCGCATACCGATTGGTGGTTCCGATTTTTCGACAAGACCTTATACCTACGACGACGTGGAAAATGACACTAAACTAGAACACTTTGCACTCACGCGCGAAGATTACGATTATAAAATACCATTCGCGAAGAGAGCCCTCGAGTTAAATCCCGAAACGAAATTCTTTTCTGCCGCGTGGTCTCCTCCAAAGTGGATGAAGACAAACGACAAACTGAATGGTTTTGGTAAATATATTTATTAGTTGTTTAGTTGTTTGTAATATTATTTAATCGTATATTTCCAATCATATATCAAACAGCATGATTCACCTAATGATTGCTTAGGTTTCTTAAGGGACGATTGCCGGCAGATATACGCTAATTACCTAGTAAAATTTCTGGACGAATATGAAAAGAATGGACTGAAAATGTGGGCGGTTACAACGGGTAACGAGCCAGTAAATGCTTTCAGACCTAATTTCCCCCTTACTAACATGGGATGGACTCCGGGAGGAATGGCTGACTGGGTCGGTGATTACCTCGGTCCAACTCTGGCGTCATCGAAACATAACGACACCCTAATCTTAGCCCTCGATGATAATAGAATTGTATTACCTTGGTTCGTTAAACCAATGTTTACTAATGAAAAATCGTCAAAGTACTGTGCTGGAACAGCTGTGCATTGGTATTATGATGCCGATCAACCAGCCGTGGTCTTGGATTTAACTCACGACGCATATCCAGATAAAATCATTTTAATGACCGAAGCATCTATAGGTACGCGAGCTTTCTTTATTCTTAGTAAATATCTTCGATACAATTCCCTAATAACGCTAGAAATTATCGGACAAGAAAGAATTTATATACTTCAATTTAACGACTATCATCATTTTCTTCTATATTTATGTAGGACCTCGCATATGGGGAACTCCGAGTGTCGTGAATGAATCGTGGATTCGTGGAGAAAATTACATGTTAAGCATAATTGAGGTAAAACAAATCACATTCCCAACAAAAGAGATGTACCTATGTATTTTTAACTAGAAAAATCACTTTCCTTCAAGTATATGAATCATTGGGGGGTCGGATGGGTGGACTGGAATTTAGCCATTAACAAAGAGGGTGGACCAAACTGGATATTCCAAGAAGATGACGGAACCATTATCGTGAATCCAAGCACGGATGAATTTTATAAACTACCCATGTTTTATGCTATCCAGCATTTTAGTAGATTCGTTGAAAGAGGTTCTACCAGAATTTCTATTACCGACTCCGACACGATCAAAAGTGCAGCCTTTTTAACACCGTCCAACGAAATTGTAGCCGTACTATACAATAAGTAATGCATACCTGCGTTTAGTATTGCAAGCCGACATTACTGACTTTGCCTGCCGTAGTTTTATATTTCTATTTTATTCCATGTTTCAGGGACAATTCGACGAAACGCGTAATTCTAAAGGATTCAAAGAAGGAAGGTCTTTCCTTGGATCTATCTCCAAATTCTATGAATACCATAATATACAAACACTAAATTGCAAATATATTGTTCGAAGGGATATTTTAATAAAATGAAGCAAACTAAACTGTATTAAACTGTTTTATATTTACAATGTCCGAGCACTTCACGCATCTGGATAATATGTCTTCGCCCATCGTCCTACTTTCCTCTTCCTTGGATTTTCTCTAAGACATCTTGGTATATAAATTGGTAAATGATCGTCTATTCTTCGCTTCATCGGTCTGTAACCAAACTGCCATGGATCGCGTTTCTTATCCATCAATCGAGTTTTGTGATCAATTAGGTAAAACTTCTGCCAAAGACTTGTTTCGGGTATTTTGCTATAAAATAGAAAAAACAAATTGTGATGTTTCTAGTTTTCTTATGAATTTCACGCGTAAGAATTATTAACGATAAACAACTGCAGAGTTACGTACTAATGTCTTGGTCTATTAGACATGAGATTTTTGAAGTGTCCTTCTAACCACGTTCTTCGCTCTGCATCTGGAATATCTGCAATACGTTTCACGGATTTCCCTAGATACGGCTTCATATTCACGTTCATTCTTTCTTCGGGCATATTGATGTAAAATTTCATCAAACTTTTTAATACATCTTCGTTAAAGCCATGAATCTTCTCATTCTCCACTGTGTCAAATAATTTCATTGGTTCCGTTATCCAACACATATTGCGTACAGGATTTTCATCTGCATATTCCGAATGTAATAACGTGGTATTCAGTTGATAGACACAGAATGTCCACCATTGGCCGTTTGTTATAACGGTTTGCGATACTAATGGATACGTTATATCATTAACAGTGGAAAAACCTGAAATAACAAATAAATAGAAGTAGCTTCTTCCTTTTCAAGCAGTGAATGAATAATGTATTTAAAAAACAGGAAATCTTGGGGCCAATACCTTGATAACAAGCCTGTGACAATAACCAACTGTAAGATGCAAAAATTGCTTGCACCGTAAGTGCTTGCAATTCATCCTTATAGTTCTTTGGCCTTTGTAATAAATGATTCGCATTATGGTAAGACAGTAGACCAAATTCGGAAGGGTCGCCAGGCCAGAAACCAGGTATACTTGTAGCGTGTTTGTATGAAAATTTATATCCCAATACTCTAGGATCGAATTTGTATACGGGAATACTGAGTTCTGGATTTTCAGATTCATGTTTAGATATAATTTCTTTCAAAGGAACACGATGTCTTAATTGCAGAATAGGAGAACCAGAATATTGAACTGGCAAATCGACCGGATCGTTTGCATATTCCTTCATGAATTTTTGACCCTCTTTCGACTGTTTCATTATATGCGGAGGATCTATACCACCGGCAAACCAAAATGCTTCTACTCTAGGTTCAAAATCTATCTCAGCTTCCATTAAATGAGGTGCTGTTGAAGAAAGACTAGTTAACAATATTCTGTTGATTTGATAAGTAACTGCGTTTGTAATTTCATTTCGCAGTGCTTCGTTGTTCTCTGTTTCCTCTGTTAGTCCTTGTTCTCTCCTACAAATTATATTTGTTATGTTAATTACTAAAATTACTCGACAGTAATGTTCTTTGTAACACGTATAATAATATTTGTTTGGTCAATTAAGATGCACTATACGCTACGAGTACGATACGCGATACGAGACAATACTTATACTCACATTCTACTACAATACTCAAAAATAATAGCATCCTCTATTTGCTTCTTAACATTTTGTATCTTGATATCCAACTCTTCGGGTATAATTAAATTGTTATAAAAGTCGGGTAATTTATGCTCGTTTACAACATGGGTCCGTGTAATGTATTGAGCTTGAGGCAACGAGTTATATGGTATATCTCCTTCTGTTAAATCTAAACTTTTCCAGCCATAGTAACGTGGCATGTTAATGCCATATAATTTTTCCTCCACAGTTTCTAGCTTCTTAATCTTATCGTGCCATTTCTCTTTTTCTCTCCTCATTACAGCTCTTTGGGATAAGTCTAATATCGGTGGAAACATTGCATCTTCTGTCGTGTCCAACTTTGTAACAGCGGGGAGGGTATACTTTCGTGTGACATTTTTTCTCACTGTCGTAGAATGATTTAATAAGCACTTCCGTACTTGAACGAACATGTTGACCATTGATAAAAGTCAAATAAATTTCTATATATTGCCAATATTAAGGTTAAACGTGGAGACGTGACTAACACGCTGTTGTTGCACTGTTAGCCATATTTCCTCACAGAGATTGTATTTAATTTAAAGCGGAATTGTCATCATTTATATTAAAAACTACAGATTATGAAAAAGTTTAAATAAATATATATGCATGTATGCACCGACTTGTTTCCCTTGTTGCCAGACAATTTCCAATTTCTACTGTCGACCATGCCGACCAATGGGCAATGACGATAGTTCGTCCACCATTTATGAGTCGGTAACATAGTTTGGGTGGTGACACCACAGATCCGATGTAGGATAGACCCATCATGCAATGTAATTTTGTGTCACACACTAGGGGAGCTCTCGAGCCCCCTTACCTTTTTCATGTTACACCCAACGTTATCGATTCAGTCTAAAATAAGATTGTAACGCTACGCGTGGTAGGAATTAGAATTTAACACGGGTAAAACATAGCTCATTTGAAACCCGCGATTTACAAATGATTCTGTTAGAGTAACAATTTAAACATCGATTTATAAACCTATTCCGTGCAACGACACAGAAAGAAGGTTCACAACAAAACAAGAACACATTTGCCCTTTAACCTTGCTTTTTAATACAGTTTAATTAACGCAAAATAAATTTATTGAACATAAAAATTTATACAAACATTATTTGTCGAAGACACGCTTTTATGATGTAACATGGAATACCTCTCTAAGGAATTGTAACTTGGTATATTTCAATAAGGTGCTGAAGCAGAGAGGACTTTAAAAATTGTCGAAAACCCATCAGTTCCAGTATCTCGCTAAAAGTTTCCAACTTGCACATCCTTCTATCTTAACACTATACGCGTGCTTTTGGGTGGGGTAGGAACAATCAAATAACATTTCAAGTTACATATTTTATTCTCACATTTCACCAATGTATTGCAACTCAAAGTAATTCTTATACAATTGCAGCGATCAGCTCGGTTCTCACCGATTAGAACGGCGACCTCCTCATCAGAGATGAGGAGCCAACGAAAGAGCGACAAAGCTAATAAAATTCTGTAACTACTTGGCAATTTTACAAAGGGCCTTAAATACTTCATGCTATAATAAATTAACCTAGGCTTCCTTAGATG
The DNA here is from genome assembly GCA_963971345.1 of Andrena flavipes. Lineage (NCBI taxonomy): Eukaryota > Metazoa > Arthropoda > Insecta > Hymenoptera > Andrenidae > Andrena > Andrena flavipes. The sequence goes on from OZ020482.1 coordinate 2,526,772, forward strand.
TCTTCTTTTACTAGCACTGTTCACTATCACTTTTCACTATTTTCTTTTCACTATCACTTTTCAGTATCACTTTTCTTTTTAATCAATATTATTTTATTAAGTCTCTTCACCGCGAAGGACTGAACCTGAAAAGCTGAAACAATCAACTACGTTATGTTAGTAGCAGTGGGACCAGAATGGAAGGAAATTAAATAAACATAATAAAATGCAGGACATAAAATCGAATAAATCAAGCAAAACCATAGACGAAATACATGAAATAGAACAAATTAAGCGAAACCATCGACGAAATACCTATCTGAAAAAGAATAAAATTCTGATTAGCTGCCGAGACCGAACAAAGCTCACTGAAGGTAAGTTTCGCTCGATCTGGGCCCTTAACCTAGGTCGTAGGCTTTCGCTTGATTCCGTTTCGCAAGTCGCGATACTTGGGAAACGTTACCAATTGCCCGAGCACACCGTCATGGAGGTACCTACGAAAGTGACCCTTTTCTACGAAATATTTCTGGTCCATGCTCGACCAATGCATTTTGTGCATTTTGAAAAATTTGGAAAAAGTCTTAAAACTAAAGAAATCCTTATATCTAATTAGAATATTTGACAATCACAGCTATCGGCTCGGTTCTCACCGATTACCAGGTCTCACCGCGAGGAGGTTGCTGCGCTTGGAGACCCGTAGAGAGATAGATGGAATCATAGTTCCGTCGATCTCCCTGTACATGAAACCCTTAGCCTACTGAACCAAAGAGATGGATGGAAACAAAGTTCCATCGATCCCTTCGATTTAGATATCGAATCTACGGAACTGCCAAGCAATCATTCGATGGAAATAAATTCAACAAAGAAGGAAAGACTACGGGTGAGCATGAAACGAGTATTGAATGGCGCAGTTCCTCCCACCCTTCTGAACGAGTCGAAAGGGAAAAGCGCACGGCATCTCTCAGGCGATCCCCGTTGCTCCGACTCATGCGACCCGCCAGGAGCAACACCAGGTGCGACCTGACTCAAGCCGGCTTACGCGGAGATTAGGTAATCGGCCCGAGTGACCTACGCAGGCAGCGTACCAAAAGGTACACCCCCTACGCCCGAAACTTTTCCCTTTCGACAAGAACACCAGGGGATGAAACTGATCCACCCATACAGATTCCATGCTCAGTTGCTGAGCATGAAACGAGTATTGAATGGCGCAGTTCCTACCACCCTGCCGAGCGAGTCGAAAGGGAAAAGCGCGCGGCATCTCTCAGGCGATTCCTGTTTCTCCGACTCATGCGACCCGCCAGGAGCAACACCAGGCGCGACCTGACTCAAGCCGGCTTACGCGGAGATTAGGTAATCGACCCGGGTGACCTACGCAGGCAGCCTACCAGAAGGTGAACCCCCTACGCCCGAAACTTTTGGCTTTCGACAAGAACACCAGGGGATGAAACTGATCCACCCATACAGATTCCATGCTCAGTCGCTTGCTTCCGGTAACGGAAGCAGCGGCGACCTCCCCATCAGAGATGAGGAGCCAACGAAAGAGCGACAAAGCTAATAAAATTCTGTAACTACTTGGCAATTTTACAAGGGGCCTTAAATACTTCATGCTATAATAAATTAACCTAGGCTTCCTTAGATGTCTTCTTTTACTAGCACTGTTCACTATCATTTTTCACTATTTTCTTTTCACTATCACTTTTCACTATCACTTTTCACTATCACTTTTCACTATCACTTTTCACTATCATTTTTCACTATTTTCTTTTCACTATCACTTTTCACTATCACTTTTCTTTTTAATCAATATTATTTTATTAAGTCTCTTTACCGCGAAGGACTGAACCTGAAAAGCTGAAACAATCAACTACGTTATGTTAGTAGCAGTGGGACCAGAATGGAAGGAAATTGAATAAACATAATAAAATGCAGGACATGAAATAGAACAAATCACGCAAAACCATAAACGAAATACATGAAATAGAACAAATTACGTGAAACCATCGACGAAATACATAAAATCGAATAAATCAAGCAAAACCATAGACGAAATACATGAAATAGAACAAATTACGTGAAACCATCGACGAAATACATAAAATCAAATAAATTACACAAAACCATAGACGAAATACATGAAATAGAACAAATTACGTGAAACCATCGATGAAATACATAAAATCGAACAAATCAAGCAAAACCATAGACGAAATACATGAAATAGAACAAATTAGGCAAAACCATCGACGAAATACCTATCTGAAAAAGAATAAAATTCTGATTAGCGGCCGAGACCGAACGAAACTTACTGAAGGTAAGTTTCGCTCGATCTGGGCCCTTAACCTAGGTCGTAGGCTTTAGCTTGATTCCGTTTCGCAAGTCGCGATACTTGGGAAACGTAACCAAGGAGCCGAGCACACCACTTGGAGGTACCTACGAAAGTGACCCATTTCTACGAAATATTTCTGGTCCATGTTGGACCAATGCTTTGTGCATTTTGAAAAATTTGGAAAAAGTCTTAAAACTAAAGAAATCCTTATATCTAATTAGAATATTTGACAATCACAGCTATTGGCTCGGTTCTCACCGATTACCAGGTCTCACCGCGAGGAGGTTGCTGCGCTTGGAGACCCGTAGAGAGATAGATGGAATCATAGTTCCGTCGATCTCCCTGTACATGAAACCCTTAGCCTACTAAACCAAAGAGATGGATGGAAACAAAGTTCTATCGATCCCTTCGGTTCAGATATCGAATCGGAGATGAGGAACCAACTAAAGGTTCATTCCGAAAAAAAAATCTAATCCCATCCACCCTCCATTATAATCAACTCATCGCGTCCCGCATTGCAAGCAATGAGGGAAGCGGCAATCTCACTCTACTATTTAAAAAAAAATCCGCGGACGCGAAAGAGATTTTACAATTTCATAGTCTTAACAGACTATGCTTCGGTATATTAACCCTTCGGACTATGATTGCAATATACGGTAAAAGGCTACTAAAATTCTTTCAAAAGACTTTACTTTAAGGGTTAACATACACGCGTGAGAGAAATAGACGAGAGAGGTTCTCGTCGATCTCTTTGCTTTGCTCGATGCTTTCGAGTGACAAACAGATTCTAAATATCTGATTGCAGAGATAGAAAAGAATTGATAAACGCACTTGCGTAACTTTCGAGGGATATGCGAAAGCTAAGAATCTCCCGATTGAGATTGCAAATGAGACTAAACGCGACATTCACTCTCGATGCACGGGATTTTCGTTTCTACATGTCGTGTGTGGCCGAGAACGAGCCATCTGAGACTACAGAGCGCATCGACTTGGAAGCCCGGTATAGAAGCCCGGTATTCGACAGGATATAGAACTCAGAATGGTCATGAACTGGCGCACATCATCGACTTTCAAGGGTCTTCTGTCTAAAGCCGACAGGCGCGACATTCACTCTCGATGCACGGAATTTTCATTTCTACATGTCGTGCGTGGCCGGAACGAGCCATCTGAGACTACAGAGCGCATCGACTTGGAAGCCCGGTATAGAAGCCCGGTATTCGACAGGATATAGAACTCAGAATGGTCATGAACCGGCGCACATCATCGACTTACAAGGGTCTTCTGTCTAAAGCCGACAGGCGCGACATTCACTCTCGATGCACCGAATTTTCGATTCTCCATGTTACGCGTGGCCGAGAACGAGCCATCTGAGACTACAGAGCGCATCGACTTGGAAGCCCGGTATAGAAGCCCGGTATTCGACAGGATATAGAACTCAGAATGGTCATGAACTGGCGGGCATCATCGACTAACAATGGTCTTGACTAACAATGGTCAGACGGGACGCGACGCGACGCGACGCGACGCGACATTCACCCTCGATGCACCGAAATTTCGTTTCTACATGGAGACTCAGGTAAGTACTACGACTTTAGACACTCGTAAAAAGCCGTGATACCAGCACAGTCTGTCGCGCTCTACAGTCGAGCAACACCTTGCTCGAAATCGAAATCAGTGATCGAAGGCGAATTGTATTTCTAGAAAAGTGCATTTGGCACTCTTATATGTAAAAAGAACGAGACGGAACAGAAGCTTATCGCTCGAGTTACGCAAGTGCATTTTTTAATAGATGTCGCGGACGCGAAAGAGATATACACTTTCCATTCCCGTCTATGTCTCTGTACGTATTGGTTGCAATATTTAGAGAGAAAAGGCTACTATGTTCTTTCAAAAGATTTTAATTTAAAGTCCAAAGGGTTAATAAGTGTATACACGCCGCGGGGTATATAGGGGTGGCTCTAATTCGAAAAAGGAGTAGCAACTTTTGGCCCTCTTGTATTTTAAACGCGCCATTTCAATTATTTCAGATTCCTTGCTCCCGGAATGGACTCGTTGGGCAAAGTCTTTTTGTTTGCATTTTGTAGGATGCATATCCTACCAAAATGCACTGCGTGCAATTAAGTAGGATGCTTACCCTTCCAAAATGCACGCACAAAGATTACTACCCAGGAATACAAGGTACTCGTGTCTACAATCGCATGCAAGTAGGCCCTCTTTAGGGCCTATGCTGCAGGCCCTCTCTAAGGCCCACGTTTTAGGCCCTCTCTAGGGCCTATGGCAGGCCCTCTCTAGGGTCCCCATTTGGACCCTCTCTAGGGCCTACGCGCTAGGCCCTCTCTAGGGTCCATTTGTTGGGCCTTCTCCAGGGCCCACAGCTAGGCCCTCTCTAGGGCCTAGAATCTCCTTGGCAAGTCTAAGCTGAAAATTGAAGCTAAGCGAAAATTTGACTCTACATCCGCGATAAAAAAGCAATTAGAGCACCGGTGCTCTTGACGAACTTTATATACGCAGAAAATTGGCTCTACTTTCGCGAAGAAAATTCAACTGGAGCTTCGGTGCTCTGAACAAGTCTTAGATACGCAAAAATTTGACTCTAAATTCGCGGTAATACTACTCTAAGTAAGAGCCACGATGCTCTGCAATACATGGACGCGAAAAAAGCGGGGACTCTATGATCTGGTTCCACTTGGAACCTTTTCAAATTTTTCGCGGTGACTCTACTCGACCCGATCGATTCGGTTATTTTATGAATTATTAATCGGAATTGTCAAAATCGCGAGCAACTGATTTAATTTTCTGATTTTAAAGCAGACACATGCATGTCACTATCTACGAGTACCTTGTATGGTCAGCTCATTTGATTCTGCTCTTTTCAACACATATGCGCGGCGGTTAGTGGCCTATTTCATATAACTGGCATTCGTTTTAGGAATATTTCTGCAATATTTCGTGAATATGGTTTAGAAAAGAGCCACGTCACGAGGCTATTGCCTAGACGCCCTAAGCCATACTCGCGAAATATTGCGTAAGTGTTCCCAAAACGAATGTCGACCATGTGAAATGGGTCCCTGCATGTCGCGCATTTGTGTTAGAACGGCCAGAATCGAAAGAGCTGGCTACGCTACGTTTTCTACAGAACCCATTTTATTCTTTTGCATGCACCCACATTCAAAGAATTATAAAGTGACTTATCGTTCGCTGTCATCAAGAGTACTGCATCTCTGCAAACTCGAACCCCTGACCAGCACCCCTGGGACCAGCAACTCTGTGACCAGCACCCCTCGAACCGGCATCCATCGGACCAGCACCCATCGGACCAGCACCCATCGGACCAGCACCCATCGGACCAGCACCCATCGGACCAGCACCCATCGAACCAGCACCCATCGGACCAGCTCCCCTCAGCCCAGCAGCTCCAGTTGGACTCGTGCATGACTCTACTTTCGCGGTCAAAAAACTATTAGAGCACCGAAGCTCTCAACTAGTTTTACTTGCGCAAAAACACTGACTCTACGATTGCATTACGGGCAATCACAAACACTATTACTGAAACAGACAACTGTATTTAAGCAAGTTCCAAAAAATTTTCTTTAAATTTCAGGCAGCCACATGGAGCGCCACGCAATTCAGACATTTAGAAAAATTTCGAGCAGCCACATTGGGCGCTTAATGATTCTTAACATTCATAGGAAAAAGGAGTGGCCCCTTTGGGCGCCTAATACTTTTCAATTTTAATAAGAAAAGAAACGGCAGCGTCTATGCGCGCTTAACGATGTCTAATCACAAAACGGAAGAACAGCAGCCTCCTTGGGCGCATAATAATTCCGAATTGTAACGTGAAAAAAGCAGCCTCGTCAGGCGCTAATGGCATGGAATGCCAGAAAAATGTTCTAATTCTACTCTACAATGTTAGTAATCCCGAGCCCGCCAACGAAATTCTGAGTGAATCTGTTAAAGAATTCACCAGAAAACTCTTCGGTGAATCCCTCGGCGAATCCCTCGGCGAATCCCTCGGCGAATCCCCCGGCGAATTCTTCGATGGAACGCTTAAAACTAGTGTTGCCTGCCCAAGTTTTCTAAGTTACATGCGGTTACAATTTCTTTCGCATATTTTAGAGGTACGCTTGCAATGCTTTCGAGTGACAAACAGATTCTAAATATCTCATTGCAGAGATAGAAAAGAATTGACAAACGGACACGGATTCGCCGTCTCCGTCTTCGGAATCATATTTCCGGAAAGAAAGAAAAGACAATCGAAAGTAGGGAATATAAAAGTCACTATGACAAGTGTTTAAAAGTATGCTAAATGAGAAACGGCATGGTGCACGGTCAAGCTAATTGTAAGAGAAAGCAAAAGCAAAAGGTGTCACTCTCGACAAGCAAGCCTACCTCTACCCTTAAATTTAGCCTATCGCACTCTTTACAATGAGCCCTAGTGGCATAATCTAACGCAAATATCCACTTGCGTAATGATTGCAATGTACGGTAAAAGGCTACTAAAATTCTTTCAAAAGACTTTACTTTAAAGTCTAAAGGGTTAACATACACGCGTGAGAGAAATAGACGAGAGGTTCTCGTCGATCAACAAAGAAGGAAAGACTACGGGTGAGCATGCAACGAGTATTGAATGGCGCAATTCCTACCACCCTGCTGAACGAGTCGAAAGGGAAAAGCGCACGGCATCTCTCAGGCGATCCTACTTGCTCCGACGCGTGCGACCCGCCAGGTGTAACCGGTGGGAAACACCCCGGCCGAACTTACTGTGCGTAGTTAGCAATCACGGCCCGAGTGACCTACGCAGGCAGCTTCCAAACGGTACACCCCCTACGCCCGAAACCTTTCCCTTTCGACAAGAACAAGGGATGAAACTGATCCACTCATACACATTCCATGCCTAGCTAGAGCATGAAACGAGTAATGAATGGCGCAATTCCTACCACCCTGAAGGAGTCGAAATGGAAAAGCGCACGGCATCTCTCAGGCGATCACTGTTGCTCCGACCACATGCGAACCTGCGAGCTCCCCCAGCCGCGTGTACCCTGGCTCAAGCCTACTTACGCGGAGATTGGGCAATCGGCCCGAGTGACCTACGCAGGCAGCGTACCAAAAGGTACACCCCCCACGCCCGAAACTTTTCCCTTTCGACAAGAACACCAGGGGATGAAACTGATCCACCCATACAGATTCCAAGCTCAGTCGCTTGCTTCCAGAAACGGAAACAGCGGCGACCTCCTCATAAGAGATGAGGAGCCAACGAAACAGCGACAAAGCTAATAAAATTCTGTAACTACTTGGCAACTGTACATGAAACGCGAAAGAGAGGTACTCTTTACAATTTTATAGTCTTAACAGACTATGCTTCGGTATATTAACCCTTCGGACTGTGATTGCAATATACGGTAAAAGGCTACTAAAATTCTTTCAAAAGACTTTACTTTAATGTCTAGAAGATTAACATACACGCGTGAGAGAAATAGACGAGAGTTTCTCGTCGATCTCTTTGCTTTGCTCGATGCTTTCGAGTGACAAACAGATTCTAAGTATCTCATTGCAGAGATAGAAAAGAATTGACAAACGCACTTGCGTAACTTACGAGGGATATGCGAAAGCTAAGAATCTCCCGATTGAGATTGCAAATGAGACTAAACGCGACATTCACTCTCGATGCACGGGATTTTCGTTTCTACATGTCGTGTGTGGCCAAGAACGAGCCATCTGAGACTACAGAGCGCATCGACTTGGAAGCCCGGTATAGAAGCCCGGTATTCGACAGGATATAGAACTCAGAATGGTCATGAACTGGCGCACATCATCGACTTACAAGGGTCTTCTGTCTAAAGCCGACAGACGCGACATTCACTCTCGATGCACGGGATTTTCGTTTCTACATGTCGTGTGTGGCCAAGAACGAGCCATCTGAGACTACAGAGCGCATCGACTTGGAAGCCCGGTATAGAAGCCCGGTATTCGACAGGATATAGAACTCAGAATGGTCATGAACTGGCGCACATCATCGACTTACAAGGGTCTTCTGTCTAAAGCCGACAGACGCGACATTCACTCTCGATGCACCGAATTTTCGTTTCTACATGTTACGCGTGGCCGAGAACGAGCCATCTGAGACTACAGAGCGCATCGACTTGGAAGCCCGGTATAGAAGCCCGGTATTCGACAGGATATAGAACTCAGAATGGTCATGAACTGGCGGGCATCATCGACTAACAATGGTCTTGACTAACAATGGTCAGACGGGACGCGACGCGACGCGACGCGACATTCACCCTCGACGCACCGAAATTTCGTTTCTACATGGAGACTCAGGTAAGTACTACGACTTTAGACACTCGTAAAAAGCCGTGATACCAGCACAGTCTGTCGCGCTCTACAGTCGAGCAACACCTTGCTCGAAATCGAAATCAGTCGTCGAAGGCGAATTGTATTTCTAGAAAAGTGCATTTGGCACTCTTATATGTAAAAAGAACGAGACGGAACAAAAGCTTATCGCTCGAATTACGCAAGTGCATTTTTTAATAGATGTCGCGGACGCGAAAGAGATATACACTTTCCATTCTCGTCTATGTCTCTGTACGTACGTAGGTCTTTACAATTCTCTTACTTAAATCAAAACGCACGATTTCCTGAAAATCTTGCGAAAATATATTAACCCTTTGAACTTTGGTTGCAATATTTAGAGAGAAAAGGCTACTATGTTCTTTCAAAAGATTTTAATTTAAAGTCCAAAGGGTTAATAAGTGTATACACGCCGCGGGGTATATAGGGGTGACTCTAATTCGAAAAAGGAATAGCAACTTTTACGCAAGTGCATTTTTGAATAGATGTCCAGACCGAACCAAGCTCACCGAATGTGAGTTTGGCTTGATCTGGACCCTTAAACTAGATCGTAGGCTTTAGCTTGATTCCGTTTCGAAAGTCTCAATGCTTTGGGAAACGTTACCAAGGAGCCGAGCACACCACTTGGAGGTACCTACGAAAGTGACCCATTTCTACGAAATATTTCTGGTCTATGTTCGACCAATGCTTTGCGCATTTTTGAAAATTTGGAAAAAGTCTTATGGCTAAAGTTCATAAACTATGACTTATTGCCAGACTAGTTTAAATATTGTAAAGAGAGAGAATAGTAGAAGTAGCGAGCACAGTGACCAAGTAGTATCAATATCAACTGTCATTCTCAATTATTAATATTTGTATGAGAAAGAGCTGCAAGTAATATAGTTGAAAATCCATAAGAAATTAATGCTTTCCATTCTCGTTTTATTGAGATAATCTAATGACTCGAATATAATTAAACTTGAGAAGTGTAACTCGTATTCAAAGCATCAAGCTTTGATTATAAAATTCAAGAAAAATAATTTCTAATATTTAAAACACGATATTAGCACTCTGACCTCGAATTTGAAATTTATTGTTACTGTTTATGAGAACTAAGTATGTATTCGTGGTCACTGTGCTCGCTACAGCAATCATTTGTTCAATAACATGCAGAAAAATTGAAAAAATGAAAATGTACCACTCACCGATCGTTGAACACAGTCTCACTGCTATCCATGCAGACAGGAAGCTTGATTTCACTGAGATCCGATCACTATCGCAAGTAAAGTTCAACTGGCAGATCACGAATTCGGTAGAGGTTGTTGACGTTCTGTCTCGCTCCAACGACTCCCAGCACTTCGAGAAAAGTATTGCTCGAGAAGTCTTCTAGATACTGGTTGAATTGTAGTGGAATCTTGTTAAGCGACCTCCCACATGGTCCAGTAATCGATGCAATTAATCCAGGAATCGAGATATCACGAAATAATATGCTCACGCGTTGACTGACATCCGATCACTGTCGCAGGTAAAGTTCAACTGGCAGATCACGAATTTGGTAAAGGTTGTTGACGTTCTGTCTCGCTCCAACGACTCCCAGCTCTTCGAGAAAAGTATTGCTCGAGAAGTCTTCTAGATACTGGTTGAATTGTAGTGGAATCTTGTTAAGCGACCTCCCACATGGTCCAGTAATCGATGCAATTAATCCAGGAATCGAGATATCACGAAATAATATGCTCACGCGTTGACTGACATCCGATCACTGTCGCAGGTAAAGTTCAACTGGCAGATCACGAATTTGGTAAAGGTTGTTGACGTTCTGTCTCGCTCCAACGACTCCCAGCTCTTCGAGAAAAGTATTGCTCGAGAAGTCTTCTAGATACTGGTTGAATTGTAGTGGAATCTTGTTAAGCGACCTCCCACATGGTCCAGTAATCGATGCAATTAATCCAGGAATCGAGATATCACGAAATAATATGCTCACGCGTTGACTGACATCCGATCACTATCGCAAGTAAAGTTCAACTGGCAGATCACGAATTCGGTAGAGGTTGTTGACGTTTTGTCTCGCTCCAACGACTCCCAGCTCTTCGAGAAAAGTATTGCTCGAGAAGTCTTCTAGATATTGGTTGAATTGTAGTGGAATCTTGTTAAGCGACCTCCCACATGGTCCAGTAATCGATGCAATTAATCCAGGAATCGAGATATCACGAAATAATATGCTCACGCGTTCACAGACATCCGATCACTATCGCAGGTAAAGTTCAACTGGCAGATCACGAATTTGGTAAAGGTTGTTGACGTTCTGTCTCGCTCCAACGACTCCCAACTAACTTGAAATTCGTTCAGACCAGAAATAACTTGATACAGCAATGTTCATTGCAAAATATGTACTTTTCGCAGCTGCAGCCATGCACCCTGCATTTTCTTGTATATGTCTTTTACTACTGGGGAGATCCCAAATCTGGGGAGGTATCAAATAAAATAAATCATGTAAACCTATCGAAGAAATGCATCAAATAAAATAAAACATGCAATTCCATCGAAGAAATACACGAAATAGAACGACTCATGCAAAAATCCACGAAGGAATGTATGAAATAGGACAGATGATGGAAAACAATCGAAGAAATCAGTTAAAAAGAAAGAGAAATCGGTTTTGGCCTTGGCAAAATATTAACATTTTGAATGGCTTTTAACGAACCCGAAAATTTCATCGGCACCAAACGAATAAGCTAACCTAGGCTAGGGGCCGAGGGGGGGGGGGGGCAGGAATGACCAGGGCTGAAACCCTGACCAGGTCCCCAGGAGGTCCAGCAGGTCCAGCAGGTCCAGCAGCTCCAGCAGCTCCAGCAGCTCCAGCAGCTCCAGCAGCTCCACGTGGCTCGGCAGCTCCAGGGTCTCCGGATGTCCAGGAGGTCCACCAGCTCCACGTGGCTCGGCAGCTCCAGGGTCCCCGGAGGTCCTCCCGGCCCGTAGGACCGACGACGACTGAGTACATGGAGCTCCGTGAGCTTAGTATATACACTTCGAGAAACTATGTCCTCCAATCAAAACAAAGTCGACGGTTCATTACAACTGCGAAATCCAAAGAATTCTTCGGCAAAAATGGATTTTCTGCTAAAATATCCATTCCAGTGGCTATTACTATGACAAATAATGTTAAGAACATTTGCACTGACCGGCCAGTATAAATTATTATTAACTAAGATCGATATAACTCGAGATATCAAGCAATTAGTAAGTTTTGGCTTTGGATTTGCAAATGATTTTCTATGGCAATTGAATTCTATTTTATTCTTAATGTTTAATCGTTCAATAAATGAATGTTAATACTTATACATATTACATACTATTATTTATAGTGTAAAAATATATTTTAGTTGAACTGAGTGTACTAAATGAATAGCGCTTCGAATCTACATATATGACGAAAACTTCGAAGCACTTCGCACATGATTCGAAGCTTAAAACTCTTAAATTCTTTATAGGTCTTGAAAATGAACATCTGGTTGTCAAAAATTAGCCAGGTTGATCGACCATTTTGAGAATTCTTTGTCGAGAATTTCTCGAGAAATATTATAAATGCTTATTTCTTATTTCTCGAGAAATACTGTTTTTCTCGAGAAATTTTAGTCTAGCAAATCGCGAACGTATAAACACATCTACAATTTATAAGAAATCTTATTAGTAACATTAGAATCTATATGAATTACAATAGAAAATCTCAATAGAGAAGATTCTACATTATTGACTTCAAAATTCTTAACTGCAGAACTCTTAAATTCTTATTTAACAATTTCGAAAAATTGTATACCTACTGAATTAAGTAATGAGTTTATTGTGGCTACAAATTGTGGCTGCAATTCCAAAAATTTAGTTTCAACCTAGAAAAAGATAAATTCCCGACTTTAACTAAGAAATTTCATATTTTTCAGTCCACTGGAAGGACACCCAATTTACCATAACTTTTGAATGTGCTACATACGATCAAGTTAACGTCCAATCAAAACGAAAGAAAATTTTTTGCAGCTACAGATTTTATCCCCCCACCCAAAAAAGAAGGAAAGAAATAGATTAAAAGCTATTTTACAACAAAAAAGTAATGTTTTACTTTGGACAAATTTTGCATTAAATAAATAATCAATTATATTTAATATCTGTTTTTTCATTTATACAAGTTTTGTGCAAAGTGAACAGTAATGAACAAAACTTATACAAGCACGCACACACCTTTCAGCATTTCAAGCCATTTCAGAGTAGTTGCTGAGTTGGACGCTGTTCATGAACAGATGCCACTACATTCAGTCCTCAAATTATGGGTCGGTAACACAGTTTGGGTGGCGACACGAACATCCATAGGATGATAGGTCTATCCTATACCTCGTGGTGATACGAAGTCCGTAAGGTGATAGGTCTATTCTACTTATACCTCGTCTGTGGGTACATGTATGTATGCGCATACTTGATTACATACATATTTATATTAAAAACCAGCAACTCTGTTACAACTGGCAGTAACCGGTTAGTGATTACAACTCTGTAGCGAAGATAAATGTAAAAATGCCACAAGGGACAAGGAAAAAACCATTTAGTGGTAAAGCAAAGAAACAGCAATTACAGGCTAAAAAACAACGACAAAATCCAACTTTAATAAGTACGTTTATATAAGAATAATTAACAACTTTCATTCAACGAATTGAAATAAATAATTTAATATTATACTCCATAGGTGGAAGTCAGAGTAGAGGCAACGGAGAGGGCTCGAACGATGCGGATGACTATGGAAAAACTACTGTACAAAAGATCAACAAGCAACCAAAAAATAGTAATTCCTCTAAAAACAAATATACTTTACAATTCTTCCAAGAAAGTAAAGAAGAGATAACGAAACGAAAGGAACAAGCTAGAAGCACTTTGGAAACTTTATCTCTTAAAGAGCAAGAAGTTTCCGATGATTATTTCCCTCCTGAAATTGATATACCCAAAAGACCGCCATGGGATTTCAATATGTCGAAAGAACAGTTAGAATTAAGAGAGCAAAAGTACTTTACCGTAAGCTATTTGCATTTTCATTTATATTTATTTTCGTATAGCTTTAGGGTCGGCTAATAACTTGTCACCCTTTAGGAGTATCTGAAGGATATGGGAAAATTAAGTGCTATTAGTTACTTTGAATTGAATTTAGAAACTTGGAGACAATTATGGAGAGTCCTAGAAATGTCTGATATCTTATTAATTATTGTCGACATCAGATATCCCGTCCTAATGTTTCCTCCGTATTTATATCATCATGTAACGAACGAGCTAAAAAAAGATATGATTTTAGTACTAAATAAAGTCGATTTAGCTCCTCCAGCCTTAGTAGTGGCATGGAAAGAGTACTTTCATACCAAATATCCAAAATTACACATCTTAATGTTTACGTCGTACCCTACTTACAATTTACGCGGCAATACAAGCGAAACAGAAGGTTTGAAAGTGAGACGTAGAAAGGGAAAATTGAAAATGGCTGCGGAAGGAGCCAAAAAATTACTGGATACATGCAAAGAAATTGTCGGAGATCAAGTGGATTTAACTTCTTGGCACGATAAAATTGAGGATGAAATGCACATGGAGTTTGATCTAGACGATGTCGATCATAAAGACAACATTACCATAGAGAAAGGAGATACAAATTACTTTGAGCACGAACGATATAAAAATAATGTGTTAACTATTGGTTGTATCGGAACTCCAAATGTCGGAAAGTCATCTTTAATGAATGCATTAATGGGTGAATATTAAGTTAGCTAGTTAGATTTAGCATATTTAAGGTTTAATGCTTAACGTGACAGCAATGTAGAAATATTTAAATATTTATATTACAGGGAAGAAAGTTGTAAGCGTATCCCGCACACCAGGGCACACTAAACATTTTCAGACTATATTCCTTACAAAAAATGTGTGTCTCTGCGATTGTCCAGGACTGGTATTTCCATCAACAGTCCCGAAACAACTACAGATATTGATGGGGTCGTTTCCAATAGCTCAAGTTCGAGAACCGTATACTACGGTTAAATTTCTAGCTGAAAGAATAGACTTGCTGAAATTGCTGAAATTACAGCATCCAGATAACGACGATACATGGTCCGCTATTGACATCTGCGACGCCTGGGCTTCTAAACGAAATTTCATGACTGCACGAACCGCTAGATTAGATTCGTACAGAGCAGCTAATTCGTTACTAAGAATGGCGCTCGAGGGAAAAATTTGCATATACATTTATCCCCCAGACTGGGTTGTTAACAAAGGTAATACTGGTTATATAACGACAAATGATATAATTTACTACTGAAAACGTTATTTATTTATATTGCATAATAAATGTACGCTTACAGAGAAGTGGGAGGATCATCCAGATGTTGAAGTAGTCAGATGGATTCAAGCCAGGAACAGAGGGGAAGATTGTGACGATCATGCGGGTAAAGTATACGTTTCGTCCGAGGATGAAGAAGATACAGAAGATCAGTCGGAAACTCAGGAACACGCGGAAGATCAAGATACTTCAACCGATGAGTCGGAGATACCTCGTGTGATTAACAAGTTTGAAGCATTAGCCACAGATTTATAAATTGTTCGATTAACCGTTGATTCATTACTCTGTCATATGTTTTATTAATCCGAAATTACATTCTATTTATGTTGAGCTATCTATTTACAACGAAGTTACAATATTTATAACGAAATGCTCCATAAAAACATTATTATATGTATGTATATTACACGCATTATTGTATTTGTTGTACTACAATTTATGTATATACACTTCTATTTCTGCTATTATTTCGTTGGTCCACTATACAGCGATAATTTAGGAAAGATTATTGTTTCGCAGCGAAGCGGAGACACTTTACTCCTCTACTCCAATCTCCAAGTAGCTTAGAAAAGGAAAGAGATTTAAGCCATCTAATATACCATAGACGATACTACAGAGATAATTTATAATATTTATATTTTAAGGCCTACGGAATTTGTCCGCGCTATTCAAAAAATAATTTATTTTTATCGGTATGTGTAATACATATATTATACACACGCGGCGTACCTGTTGTTACGAATGTAATACTGAGCAAGAAAATTTGTTGAAATATTTCGAATTACATGCAGAAGATTAAACGGTAGCGCAATTCTTCCTTATCAAAATATCGTCTTTCACATTTCAAATCATTAAACTCGTACCAGCGAAACGTAAAACTCGTTCCTCTAAGCACCTAATAACTTTTTAACAGAGTAACCGGGTATTGCGTAAAAGAATAATAACAGTAGTATTATTATTGCGATAGTTATAAAAGCTTTTAAGATTGCCCACTTGTAGTTGTGCCATACGATATATTTGATGGACTTCAACGGATTCAAAAACCACATGAAAGACGCATCAGGACGACTGAAACAAACAGCAAGTTATTTTAGGAGCGCCTACTTGCAACCCCAGTATATATCGTGATCTTTTAATTTCGATTTCTACTTAATTGTTACGATATTTTTATAAAGATACGCGTAGAACGTAACGAAATAATAACAAAATAAGCTGTTATTTATGTTAATCGTTAAATTCATTATTACAGGCCATATTACACTCACTTTGGTTTGTCGAGGGGATCTGGTTCGTTTCTACCAAAACCCGCGGGATTTTTCTCGGCTTCCTCTTTGGTCACCAAATGAATCTCGGCTTCCACTTTGCCCTGGTGAAATTCACAGCGCAGAAAATTTTCAAATTTCTGTGGGAAGAGCATGAAAGAGGGTTGAAAATTACCGTTAATTCCATATCTTCGTTCTCCTTCTTCACGTAGAACGGCCACCAGCCTTTTACACGTTTTTGTTTGAAGATGTTGACGGTCGGCACACTGCCATCAGTCTTCAGCATGCTTAGCGTGCAAAGTTTACTGCTCTTTGCGCCACGAGGGAAGCGATTCAAGTCAAGAGTGATAGCACCGAGGAAATCATCGGCGGAGAAGTGATCCGCGTCCCATACCTGCGTGACAGATGCTGCGAAAATATAGGGAATCCAAAGGGAATCATAAAGATTGACAGATTCTCTTAATAATTATGCTACTTGTAATTCTAAACGAGCCGGGATTTTGCATTCCGTCTCGTCCCAGCTGAAAAGGCTCTCCTTTCGATTGATAACGATCTTCTCCTCCGCCACGAGATAATCGAATGGAAATATGAAGCGCCAATTGAAATTCCCTTCTCCGGTTAGAGACCGATAGTGGATATCCGTGGATTGACAGTCTTCTTGCCCCTTTAGCCATCTATCAGGTCACGTAAAATGTCCTTTAATTAGGCGTACGATCATCAACGCAGGCTTGTACTCAGATTTTAATCGATACCCTTTTACGTAAATGTCGCTCATCTTCTCGCCAGTGAAGAAAGCATCGTCTTCCAATACAACGTCATCCGTGTTCCAAATAACAATCCTGAGTTCGTAACTTTTCGGCTTTCTCGGGGAAATGTCGATGGATGGGCCGGGCGAAGGCATGTCCATAGGGAACATGTCGACCCACAATTCCAGCTTCCCTTGTTCGATGCCTGGCTTCTCGGGATTGTAAAGAGGACGAGTTTCCACGTGCTCAGGAACCAAGGCGCAACCAATTCTTGGGAAAGCGTGCCACTGATGAAGAACCGCTAACGCGAGATGTTCCTCTATGCCTGAAAGCGAAAGCGTGCTTTTCCCTTAATAATTCTGAATTGCCAATTGCGAATTACACTTGCCTTTCGAGTGAACGTAATTTTCCATTTCTTCGTTCGACAGGGAAAAGGTCTTCCTGCCGATTGTAACGCGCCCGTGAGAATACACAGGTCCATCCATCTTCCCCTCTTTGCAATGTTTCAAGAGAATTTGAGTAGGCTTCGTCGCGTCTCGCCATTTGTTATAACCAGATCTGAAATACTTAAATTTCAATAACCATGTCACTACTTTGCCTATTTAAACGTTTCACGGCTGGTAATTGGAAACTCACTCGTCGTATCTCTTAGCCAGGCCGCAAGTCGCCCGATGTCTGCTGTAGAATCGGTTTTCCAGATCGATCTTTGTTTCGCCGATCATGTCGTCGGCGCCGACCAAGTCCCAGTCCAACACCTGAATGGTCAGCATCGAGTCCTGCGGGAAGGTTGCCTCTATTTCGAAACACCTTGCAAGTAAAACGCATGAAATTGCCGTACGGATTGTTCAGGGAACTAGGCTGGCGATTCCATCGATACGTACTTGCCGAAAACTGGATTCAGTTGCTTAGACACGTAATTCTCCTTGTCGCTGATCCGTTTGCCACCTAAGTGGAGAACAACGTAAGGATCTGCCTTGCCGTTCAGATCGCTGGGATGGAGATCGTTTCCTTTCACGATGTAAACTCGCACTAGCACGTGTATAGGTTCGTTCGAGGGTACACCTTGGAAGAAACCGTATTGCGGGTCGAAACCCATGATCGTGTGATCGATCAGGTCTTTAGGCAGGGGCCATTTGTAGACCTTCAGTGCGCCTTTGAAGCTTCCTACTATCCTAGATTCGTCCTCGGGTTCGTCGCCGGTCTTCTTGCCTCGGTACAGTTCGAACGTGTGAAGCCATTCTTTAAACTGCTCGAATTCCGGCTGAGCCTCCAACTCGTTGGGATAAATTTTCAACAGCGCCGTCTTAGGTAATCTTCGATACGGCTGCTTCGGGCTGGCCTTGGAGACGAATCTTGCCGCGTTCGCGGTAGACCTTAGGCCGAAAAGCTTTTTCGCGGTAACACCGGGGCTCTTCTCGCCGGAGGCGTTCGCATGGTTCTGATTGTACATTTCATCCAAAGACGTCGGAACGGTGCCGTTCGACTGTGCTTGGAAAATTGATTTCTCCTTGCGGAGTTCCTTGTTCTCTTCTATCATCGCTTCGATGGAGGCGAAGTATTTGGTCCACCAATCCTGGCAGCCATCTCCATCCTCGAGTGTCCCAAATTCCCCTAAGAGCGTCCTCGTAGGTTCTTAACTGTCCTTTTATACGTATCAAGTATGCGCGTGAAATTAGAAAACTCACCTGAGCTTCCATCGTTCACCAAGCTGTGTTTCTTTCGCATGTTTTGTTCAGTTTTGTCTTTCTTGGTCGGCCAAGTGAACTCCAAGCCTAAGCTGATGATCGTGTCTCCGCAATTCAATTCGAGATCGGCTAAAGACTCTGGTAAAGATGACTGTGGATATTTGGTCTTCAAGGTATCGTAACCTGCGCGACGTCGGAGAAGAGGAACGTATTTATAGTATTCTAATATCTATGTAACAATTAGCTGGTGGTTGCAAAAAAAGAATTATTTTACCCGCATACTGTTGCAACTGATACAGATTCTTCTTTCTATCCTCGGCCTCCCTCGCTCTCTTGGTTTGCGGACAGTACATATACTTGTGTATCGAATTTATCGTGTGCGTGCCAACGAGAGTGTATCGGCCAAAGCTTCTGCAATCCACTGCTCTGATCGTCAAGGGTGGTCGATAAAGCTCCTGCTCCGGTAGCTCCAGCTCCATAAACTTAATCGGCGTGTTGAAATTTGGATTCTTCTTTGCGTTCGCTATAACCGAGGAACACAGAATATGACCAGCACATTCGACGTCCACGCGAGGTTTATCCACAGTCAACAGATGCACTCTTTTCAGGTCTCTCAGGCCCCAAAACAAAACTTCGATTCTGTGACAAGAAAAACGGCGTGTAAAGATTAATTACGACTCTATCGGAGGAAGCGCAGATCTTACCGATATTTAGACAATGTTGGTCGAATGCCAATTGGTACCGGAAGAATTGGCCCCTGGTCCTGAGCAACCGTAGGCGTTTGGACCACTGTTTCTTTCGGGTCTGGTAGCGTTGGGAAGCCATAATCTTTCGTCGAAGGATATTCGAGTAATTCAAAAACTGCAAGGAGTTCACCCGCTCTTGCGGCTCCTCTGGTTACGTCGTACCATTCCAAGGACGGAGGAAATTCTGGCGGTGTGTAAGATTCCGAGGCAAGCTTCACGTGCGGTCGTGCCACCGCTCTTCCAATATACTCCGATTTCCCCTGTAACGTCACAGCGTTCGCCTCAACTAATCTCCATCGATAAATTCTTTACGATATATCCGACTAATTCTATGTCGACATATCTAATTTGTCATTTTTATTTAATTCTTACATGGTCTTTCTAAGCGATGAAAGAAACGCCGAGAGAATTCTATCATCAATACATTAATGCGCCTTGAAAACGTTTTACATACGTGTACAAACATACATCGGGATCAAATGACGCAAATGTCGCCAATGACGCAAATGACGTGTGATCGACAAGTGAAATGTGGAATGGTGTTTTTGTGCGTACATAGCTCTAGCACCTACGAGGATCGAGTGTCGTGGCATGTGATAAATCGTGTTATTCGGTACTTGTATGAATTTTGTATGTAGTATACAAACTGTTAATGTGGACCCCTCATGCAGTGTTATGTCCATAGTTACAAAATGACTCTGTAAAAAGAGAACCACGAGAACATAAGAAACTTGATAACATCGAATCGTTCGAGTTCTTTTTCCTCATTTACGTTTAATCGACGATTCATTGTATCGCAAGGAAAAAGCGGCAGAATTTGTAGGAGAGGTGCTTGTATCGTGACGTACCACTTTATCTTGATCGAAGATGTCGATGACGATCGACGGTGGATCCTTCTTGATTTCTTCGCCGGTACCGTGGATCAAGATCTCGTCGAATAGAAGAAGTTCGTCCCATGTCGGACTGAGGGTTTCGTCGATTACTTGCGTGCACTTGCAAAACTCCCCGCAAATTACTCTTGCGAATGGATCCGAAAGGCCTGACGCGTCGCTGCCGATCAATGATCGGGCTTGATACATGTGGGCTCTCAACTGGAATTTCTACGTAATGATTATTTCGAAATTTTAGTAAATCAATTGCACAAGTTTTCCGCCCAAGCAGATTCTATTTTTTTGTCATGCAAAAAGAAGTTCAATTAAAACATAGGCTCGACGACAAGTGATATAAATCCTTTACATTATTGCATATGAAATGTGTTTTTCATTTAACGAATTGGAATAAGTTATATGATCGTCTTTTGTCTATTCCAATCACCTTTCGCTATGAAATGCAAAGCTATGAGATTCCGTCGCTTTTTCTTAGACTCGAAGAGATATTTAAAAAACGACATTTCATCTGCGTCAACTAATATGCCTTCAAATATGTTTACGCGTCAAACAACACCCACATGTTTTTCAACGTAATGTATAATAGTCGGTGGCAGAGCGCGTGGCCTGTCAACGTTTCTCAGTTCGTGACTAAGCTCGTATCCCTTTGGTAAGCCTTGGATGAAGTACTTCTTGTGCTTCAAGATCCCCAGCCACATATAAATCTGTAATTTCGTCTGTATTGTCCAGCCGGAAGGTCCGAACCTTTTCTTTCCTGGAAGCTATCGAGATAATGTGTTTAATGCGGAAGTAGGACTAATAATGATAGTTACGTTAATGTACGATAATAGGTATTTAATATTAGGTAATTTTCTTGATTCTCTGTCAACTACATATCAATCACTGCATGTCATTAGCCGAAATTTGTACCGTAAGTAGTATCACACCGTAACTACTTAGGCCGACGGACTTGTCTGACTAGCTATTAGTGCTCGGGACTATTCTCCTTCCATTTCAATAGCGCGAAATAACTTATTCGCAACGAGCAAATGCTTTTTGTGTCTTCTCTATTTAAATCGATTAACAAGCTACTTTCGCCTTGGAACGTACTTTTAAAAACATTGTTTGTACTTTCCCACAGTATCTGCCACATTCCTCGTCGACTATCGAATAAATCAAGTCCCTTCCAGATATTCTTTGGTAAGCCACTCGTCGTCCGGAACTAATTACCCAAATAAATACGTCCGGTACAGAGTCTTGAGGCTGAAAGTACAATAGATGAAGAGATTCGTGGTTTTTCTTAAGTTTGCTCGCGCTACTCACATCCTCGACGAGAAACCTGAGCTTCTGCAGATAACCCTGAGCCGTCTTCAATCGCTCCTTGAAGCTACTTTTGGTAACCACTGCTTTCAGGTTTCTCGACATGGCGCCTATACTTTCCAATTCCCTTTGACACACCTTTGTTCTCTCTTTGTCGAGCTTTGTTTTCCCAACCCCCGGCCCGGTGAGGCTGGACTTGCTGATACTCACGTACCGATTGCAGTTGCTGCTCAATTCCTCGAGCGTCGACTTCAAAAGCTTCTCGCTCGAGGAATCCTCGATGCGCACTTGCGTCTCTGACAAGCCTTCTTCCTAAACAGCATTGAAAAGCACGGTGATCGCGAGTTACGGTATTCTTGCAACGAGAATCCGTGAACTTACCAGTTTATCCGCGATTTTGCTAATTATATTGCTATTGTACATTCTACGCCTGTAATCCGGCCAGATGCTTCGTACGTGGAGGCAAGGCTTGTCGTCCCAATAAGGTAGAAAATAATAAATCTTGTCGTGCGTCATCGGTTTGCACGCTGAAGTGGTGCTCTGCCAGGAACCACACAGCACTTCCTGCAGTTCCTCTTGTTCGCCACTCGTACCGCTTTTCGAGCCCATCTCGCACATCTGACAACAATCCATCATCCATACAATGGAATATAACTAATATTATATTAAAACTATAAATTTAGAAACGTCGCGTTCTAGAGTTCACCTTCCAAAGTGAAAATCGTTACCCGTTCGCGTAATCAGACCTTTAAGCTGAAGCTTTTTTGTCGACGATAACTGTGTCATATCGAAAAATTATTAGGTCGCCGTGCGGTGCTTACTTTAGAGGTTTCGTTGTGACCGTCCAAAGCGTTGCCCGCGTTTCCTATCGATATTTCGAAATACATCGGCTTGTCTCCGAGCTTCTTGTCGATCATCGTGGCATCCATGATCGTGGCAAATAGAAAGAATTCTTCGTTCCTGGCGTAAGCGGACTCGTTGATTGGCATGGCCGGCTCGACTTCCACCTCCGACGGAGTCATCTCGACGTTATCGCTTATTTCCGTCCTGATTGCTATCAATAGCCTAGGATATGGGAAATGAATTTACGATCCAGGATACGACGGTCGAACAGTCAACGAAAGCGTATCGATAGAAAGGGACACCTTGCTCTATAAGAGATTCCTTCTCCCAGTCCAGCGTTCAGCGTGGAGTGCTGGTCGATGAGGCTGTAATCCCTTATGCTACCGTAGAAGTGAATGAACGCGGGGCCGAAGGTGGGTAGAAAGCCCTTCTCGCCGTCGTTGCTGATCTTTTTTAAATCGACAAAGTGAGTGCCGATCACGGTGGCGTGAACCGGGTCGTTGTCGCATAGCTGAATTTTAATCCTTTGACAGAGGGGTGGAAACATTTCCGTGAAAACGATCTGTTCGTTCCAAACCGGCGCGTAACTGTGCCTCTTAACGCTCGTCTTACCCTGAATTCCGTAAGAGATAAGAAACGTTTTCTTTTTTTAGAAATTCGATAATGGTGGCGAGTACAAGGACGAGAAACCTTTCCGCGGATAGAATTTGATTTTCTTGTACATTTCATTGATCTTACGGTTAATCCAGCGAAGGACACTTGAACGTAAGGATCCACGAGGTCCTTCACCTCGCCCGTGAACGCCTTCTTCACGTTCGCCATGATGCTGCTGTTCATCTTCGGCAAACCGTCGGCTCTGTACACCTTTACTACGAACTTGGCCCTTTGTCTCTCGATAGGCACCCCGTCCGGAAGCAATAGATTTCCCTCGATGTCGTCCTCGTCTTTCTCGCTCTTAGGAGGAATTTTCACGGTGTCGCCTTTTCCGATCACGCTTATGTCGCACTTTAAATAGCCCTTCGGACCTCCAGCCACATCGTCCGGATCCGTCAGCAGTGCCCATTTGTGATAAAATTGGTGATCTATAGAATGGACGCGTGTTACGTTGGCCAGTCACAGAGTGTCTTTCCGTTATAAAAGTAGATACTTGAATAAAAACATTAAGAGACAAGAAAAAACATTTCACGAATGATCACGTATGATCTGTGGCGGTGCACGTATAAAGAAAGATGCAACTCATTGTCAGCTGTCATCCGCTTCCGATGCACCTTTGTCTCATTCAAACTTCGATACTTTTGTCGACAGTACATACAAATGGGCAATCGAATATATGCCTGTGTCTTATGTAGAGCAGTGAACTGTTTCAACGATCCGAATAATCCGTATAAACACATAGCGCGATTATTTCTATCCTTTATCCATCCAAAGGACGAATCCGATCCATCTGCATTTTAAAATTTCTATCATGACATGCGTATTGCATACTCTAATGTTACTTGTTTGCCTTCTACGACAAACTGGATCCTGCACAAGTAAAGGTTATATCTACTTAGTGCATATCTTGCTACACTTTTTTTGCAAGAAATATCATTCTATGCGACAGAAGCGGCATGACTCGGCAAGTGTAAGCGATTGCGTTGGGAAATGAAAAGGATTGAAAACTGCATGCGCTGAGATGGTACGAGGTAAGAATGAAAAGCGAAACGTGAGAATAATTGGAATCGTTTTATCGCCGCGCGGATTTTCTTCAACAGAAGAGAGATTCACATCTCTCCTCTTATTCTTCCCCTGACCACTTAAAAATCTTTACGATTCTACAATTTTCCCTCTTTTCGTATTCTCGTGTACAATAATAATTGTGCTACGCGTTTCGTAGGAACACAATTTATTCCTTCGAACATCGCACTGTATCAAGTTTCGTAATTAAGGGAACAGGATTAATCTGCGATATTATAAACAACAGGGAGGCAAAAGTGACTGACAAATATAAAAAGCATGCACGGTGATAAAAGCCAGGTCGGTTTCAATTAATTCCTTCCTCGATGCATTTAATTTTCACCGCGGTAACTATTTTACGGTAAAAGTGAATGTAACCTTTGGAAATATATCTATATTTATAACGTGTGGTTAACGTAATAAATGTAACGCGCATTCAATGGCTTTAAGTAATTACATTTCAAAGCGTTCGTTTATGTTACGCATTTCTCGGCGGGGGCTCGATAGAGAATGAAAGACAGTTATTAATGATCAAGAGTAGGAAGACTTTATAGTCGTTTTCGGACGATTGAAAATTTGTACCTGGTTGTGCCCATACAGTCGCGATGTCTAATTTAAAGCTGCCCAGCGTTAGATTAGCGCGTAAGAGATTCCGCGATTGCTGCACCTGCGTACCAGTAGAAGGTGTGTTCACTTCAAGTTACCTTTAGTCACTTTTTCGTGATAGCAATAACTATCGAGCACGTTAACGCTGCTTCTCTCGTGCTTGCGAGACATCTCTTGATAAATAATACTAAATATTGCTCATGGAGGAATATTTTATGCTCCATCGTTCGTACCTCTCGCTTTCTGTTTACCTACACGCCAAAAACTGCTCTGTTTCGCGCTTTCAAATTAAATTCGCAAACCACGATGCGTGAACATTTGGAATCTTCCCTTCGCGAAAAGCAATCATCATGATTGATAGAACCACAGTCTAAATTCTACATAAATACGTCCTTAAAAACAAGCGCGATCCAGAGAATCGACTGCTGTTGCGTCAACAACGATTAAGTAATGAAGTTTTTGCTCAAATCGTGGCAAAACAGTTATTATTACCGATGTAATTGAACCTGAAAAGAAACTGTAATTCCTTCCAACGGAATAATATTGAAAACAATAATTAGCTCTTCGATGAAGCGCCATTAGAATCATTAGTTTCTTGCCGGTCGTCTAACTGCTAACTGAAATTATTCATTTTACTGAAGTCCAGCGCCGATGATATTCAAAGCTTCAACACTCTAAAGCTGTCGATTCCAATTATCTGATGGAGATAACTCGATTAAATTCCCACTACCGAGAACGTTCAATACCTAAGAGTGATGAAGCGCGTTTAGCAATTTATTGGCGGCTCGTTACGGTATTCATCAAAAACTGCCTACGAAGGCTGATTCGCTAAATGTCTAGCGAAGCGCTCGGCTTCCAAACTTCTATAGGCGGCGGTCTCGTGAAATTAATGAGATTTTAGAAACCACTTACCGAGAGCATGATTATTTTGTCGAACAGCATTACGGGCGGCATGTGAAAATCGAAGACGAAGTACTGGAAATAAAACAGTACGGCGAAGGTTACCTTATCGAAACAATTCGTGCATTAACTGTTTCGCTTGTCGTAAAAAGACGGATTTATCGAAGCGAAAGAAATCCACTCTAAAACGTGAAATAAAAAGTGTATCTAATATTAAGGGAGTTTCAGCGAAACAGGGAAACATATATAGGTATCGTAAAGGGCGATAAAAATAGAAATACATTTATTCGTGCTTTAGGTGGAAATAACGAGAGAGGCATTTGTCGACAGAATATTTTACGCCGGAAGAACAAAGTAATAAATTTGTAACTAATAAAAAAAGTAGGTCATGGATAGGAGGAAATAAAGGGGCACTGAATTAAATGGCTAATAAGCCGTTGGAATAAAATAACAATTGTAAAAACGAAATCGCAAAACAATCGTGTCATTCGATTTGAAGCGAATGGATGTTCGGAAGATAACGCTTACTTCGTTGTAATACGGACAGTTCGTAGATTCTTTGACACTGGTGTATTTCCGTTGGTCCCCAACTTGCACACAGACAACCGGGTCCATGTTCAAACCTGCCAACTGCCTCGCCTCGATAATGGTCACGCAAACTTGATAATCTTGCGCTTTTAGTGCTGCCTGTCCCGTGTCGGTGGTCTGCGAAAAGTAAATTCGAAGCACCCTAATCGTGAGAACCGAGAGATGTCTATCCCCGCGGTATCTATCGCTTCTGCGTTGAAAAGGAAGAATCGCGCGAAGTGAATTTCACCTAGCGCAGAGACGAACGAGCGAATTCTTATGCAAAACCCGTTGCACAATTCCTCGTGCAATTTACTTTACTTATTTCCTCTCCATTGCCGGTGGGACCGGATGCACAGAGCTCTTCATTTTATTTCTAATTTTACCACTCAACGGCATCCGAACGGAATACATTAACGACGTTTTCACGCGAATATCGAATACTCGCCGGCGTTCGTTAACGACCAGAGGTAAAATAAAAAGCTACAATTTCGTGACACCAACTGGTTTTCGATCTGCGACTGGGCGAAATAAAAATTTCCAATCTACCGTAACATCGATAGGCATTGTATTTCGTCCCCGGAATTCGTACGTTTAATATCGTATCCCCTCGATACGCGGAACGAACGATACGGCTGGGACGAATCGCACTTCCTGCCGAGAGTAGCGCAAGAGAAAGTTAAATAGTGCAACAAGGTTTATCTCTACGTAACCTAGTTGTTTTTCTAAGTGTAACGGTACAACTAACGCTACGATTGTACCGTCCCTTTATGAAAGTTGATACTATTTTCACGTTATGTAAAAAAAACACAAGGTGGAATAGCGGGGAACTGTTTGAAATGGAATTGCGAGCACTGCTATAGAGCAGCAGATACAATTGGACCCAGTTTGGGATTCACCCCGTGTTTTACTTGAATTATCTGTAATGAAGGGACAACCTTTGGTTTCGGTTTCTTCGTTGGCTTGGCGATCGCGTCCTGTGATTCCGCCGCATTCGCGCTGACCTGGCTATCGTGATCAGAGCCGTTCGTTTCTAAAGAAGTCATCGAGTTGGTCCTCGAAGGTTCGTTAGAAGTTACGCAGCTCGAATCCCTTCTATCGAGTAATTCCTTCGTCTCCGAGCCACTGTCGCAGGACCGAGTTCTGGGTGGCCTTTGCTTCCCCAGCTTTATCAAGGATCTCATACTTTTCAGCGTGGAACTCCTGCTGCATACGAAACATTCCTTTGTACGCTCACGCGACACAATGCTGCTGCACGTTCCGTTGTTCGAAAGTAAAGTTAATTCCCTTTTACTTCGTTCGGCAACTAATACTACGAATTACATTCGGATTCGCTTTTAAATTACATTCGAATAGGATTGGGGCTGGTGTTTAAGGATTCACGGCTCGTGAAACTTGGTTTCGTTAAAACTTTTTGCGAATCTTCTTTCTCGTTTCCTTACTCTCTGTTTCTATACTGTGGATCTAATAATAGCAATTCCACGGAAAGAAAATCAACTTACTTACGATCTAAAAAGTTAAACGGTAATGCGAAGTCGTAACGTGGATATTTTCCAATTTGTGCGATTTATTCCGACCGCGTTACCTACTATTGATGGCGTGTCGAGACTTTCTATTATCCACGAATGTACCTACCACGTAAACAATACTTATCATCGGTGTAATCTTTCCAATTTATAGCTTCCTGTTCGATTTGAGAAAACGGAGAGACGTAGGAGAATAAATTGAATGTCGCGAAAGATAAGGAAGGGAACGAAATCTAAGAAAAGATATCGACGCGCGGAAAATGCCCCACCTCTTACGCTCGGGCGACTTCTCAGCTGTAGACATTGAACTGCCTCTTTGCAGGAAACCCCTCTTGGAAGATTTCTCAGGACTCTGCCAGGAGCCTCTCCTTTTGCCAGTGGCAGAGCTAGTATTCGCCTGCCCGAGGCTCCTCTCGAGGTTCG
Organism: Andrena flavipes; assembly: GCA_963971345.1. Classification (NCBI taxonomy): domain Eukaryota; kingdom Metazoa; phylum Arthropoda; class Insecta; order Hymenoptera; family Andrenidae; genus Andrena; species Andrena flavipes. The sequence goes on from OZ020482.1 coordinate 2,554,968, forward strand.
CGATATTCTGCTCGATGTCGATCAGCATCTGTTGCTCGTCCTCCATTATTTCCGACGCCACGTACGAGCTACAGCTTCCATCGGGAGTATTGTATCGAATTTCGAAGCAAATCACAGCCTACGCATACCAAATGCAGTTATTGGATTCCCCCCGTATCGGGAACAGTCGCTAACTAAAAAGTATTCGCTGGCTAAACTCGTGCTCGGTTAAAGTGAGACATACGTATGAACGAAACGTGTTTGTACGCATTAACCGATTAAACTCGTTCGTAGGTACATTTTCTTGCAATTTCCCCTCGCGAACAAATGAATGCAAAGTTTCCATTTTCTCTAAACGTGCCACGTTTATTAAGCTGGGCAACGCAATGACGGTAATTCGTTTGCTTGAATTTGACTAAGTAAGTAGTAAAAAGCGCTTATTCAAGCATAGCACTGGATAAACGGCATGAAACGCGGAAGCTCTTATCGCGAGCGTAGGTAGAACAGGGCCGCCTTTACCAATGAGCTAAATGTGCTGTAGCCCAGGGGCGCTCGTGTTCCAAGGGCGCTTAAGAATCAAATATGTTGAAATGCTTTTTTCTCTTCAATTTTGGAGACAAAAGTTTCGCTCGCGAGCATTATTTTTGCTCGCGTTTGTCTTGGTGGATACTCGGGGTTGCGATGTACTGCCTTGAACCGATTGCGAAGAAATTGCATCCTTAGAGGCTAGGGCTAAAAATTTTTTAACCCGGTGCGCTTAAATTTGTTAAGATGGCCCTGAAGTAGGATACATTGGTCCAACGTACCGGAAGCGGTCTGTTGTTGAGATCTACCAAGGCATCAGTGACTACGATTCGGCCTTCTCGCACCACCGTCTGTAGAACCAAGCCATATTTCGCGATCACCTTCTCGCTCCTCAAAACTCCACGCGACACCACTGCCAATTGCAACACTTCCGCCTCGTCCACTGGTCTGCCCAAATTCCAAGTGAAACTCTTAAATGAAAATAAAATGTCACCATGAAATGTTTGGGAAATGTAGGCTGATGGTGATTAGAATTGACAACCGTAGAAGTAGGAGTCTGGGAACAGGATTCACCTACGCGCAGTAAATCACAATTAATCTTAGCGGCAAGCAGATTAGCTTCGCGCCACATAACTCACTCTATCGGCGTTTATGGTACAAATAATCGGAAAATTGAACGGATTAACGACAAATAGTTGTACGACCTAACTTACTTCGTCCACAGGTAACGTAATGGATTGCTGCTTTTACACCAGATTACTCGAACGTGTGAAATAGCTTTCAAAGTGGATTGACAGCGAACACCCGATCATTCGTACGATCAAGATACGTTTCAACCTGCCTAAACTTTCGTCGTACTAATTCCAGTAGCCAGCTAGAATTCCAATACCTTTTCCCATCAGCACTCGTTCGTTTTAATCAATTATTTAAGTAGTAAGTTTGAAACGCGGCTGCGTTTCGTTCCCAACAATCATAAAAGTACGAATGTTTCTGTTAAATTAGTTTTGAAATGGCTCAGGGAATACGTTGTTTCTTCTCTCGGATGAACACTGGCATTTATAGAACGTCGTCTTCAAAGAAAATGTCCCCAGAAGAGATGGCAAAGAAATTAAACGTTGAACGTTAGACATTTCACAGGTTACGGAGCGTATAACGTATTGTGCGGTGTGTACACACGCGAACAGGTGTATTACATTGGAATACTTCCATATGCACCTCGTGGCGACATGTTTGTGAATCGATACCCATCATCACGCACTTTTCACTCGGCCATGACACAAAATCCGAATGAAACTGCACGACCGCGACGATCCGATTGCCCGCGAAACATGCTCCATAACGTGTATTATCAGTATCGGTTAAGAAAATCTGGTGACCGTCTGAGTAGGCAGTTGCATGACCCGTTGCCATCCCAAGGATCGTGTCACTTACACTTTTATAGCAACCCTACCAGCCGTTTCGACAAACTTCCGCCGATAACACAGTCCCTTCAACATAAAATACTGATTCTTATAACTGATGAGGTAGACTCGATTAACCGATGTACGTCACATGATTCAGTTTATCTCTAACATCGATCATAACGTGCATCTTTTCAATGCGCATATTTAACGCAGTTTAACTTTGAAATATAAATAGCTCGCAATCCAGACGGAAGAGAACATAAAAGAGGGGAAGCCGCCTTTACAGAAACGAGCCACGATCACGGAAAATAGAAAATTAATGCGACGAGTGTACTCGCTATGCATAAAGAGCATTAACTCGCGAGAACGTTTTCGTAAACTTTGCTTTAATCGAGGAAAATAAACTAGGTCACAGTGAGTGCTTGATATCCAAGGGATAACGACTGTACAGTGTGTACGTATAGAATTTAGTCAGCTCGTTAACCCAATGCGAAGCTAATTTCGCCACCTGAACTTGTACAGCGTAGGTGCGAACTTGTGATTGCAGACACGAAAGCTTAGACGTCCAAGTTTATTCACGATTCGTTGTAACTGTGGGACGAGCGTGGTCAATAGAACGTCGGCTCTGTCTAGCAGCTTTGTCTCGTAAATTTATCTCCGGCACTGTTTAACACGAGTTAACTACACGTATGTAGGTACCTACTTGATTCATTCTGGTAACAAACATTTGCGCTGTAATTAAATGTATATACGCGACAGACTGTTAAGTAAAGTCGCAGAGCAACTATGCGGTATTTAGGTTGCACATTTTCGAAGAATGTTTGCCTTTTCTCGATGAATCTTACCTCATCTACTGGAATATGATCTCCGCTTTCTCCGAGGCATTTAGAGTAGTGGGAGACTCCTGGAACAAACATGTTATTAATCTATTAAAGCTACCGAACGCGTTAAGGCTTACAATTTATCGAACGAGTAAGTACCATCAACTAGGTACCTCGACAGATTCGTTATCCGAGTGGCAGAAAATTTTTTAAGTCGTCACCGAATCACATAAACGTACGTGTACATAATTCTGACAGAAATAAAATTTACGTGACAACTATATGGAGAAGGAGCTACAGTTACTAAAGGAAAACTCTTAAAAGCGTTACAAGTTCCTAGCAGACACTTATAAAAAAGCTTTTATACTTTATTTTCAGACGCAAGTGCAAGGTAAGGCAAGGTTTCGTCGTGCAACGAATGTTTTATGGATACTAGTTGGATACAAGCAAGATAAACGCTTTCAAAGAGATATTTTATAACTAACCATGTAGATTGCAATCATATGTAGGTATATTCCCTAAACTTATACGCGCGCCATCATCTATATGCATTAAACACTGCGAGACCTGAATTTATGTGTATGGAAATCCTTGCAAATTCAACTCGGAACTAGTCGGTGTCGATTAATCCCGTTAAAGAATGGTTATGATATTGCGAAACTCACGAATCAATGAAAACCACATCGTGTACCAACGATTCTTTGCTCGCTTATAACTGCATGCGCATACTGTTACGGTTATATGTACACGCTATCGAATAAAAAAGATTTTGTTTACGAGAAAACTTTATATCTTACTTTACCCTTAAGTTTAATAATCTCAGCTAAAGATTTCTGCGCACTCAGATTTGAAAACGCAAAACGTCTGTCACCCCTATAGGAAGCCCCTTTTAAGGGGGGGATTCTGGTTTGACAGACCCAAAAGTAACTGATATTTAAGATTTTTTTAAAAAAGGTGTATTGGATTAAACTGATTTGTTATATAAGGAGGCATCTCAACGATTTGAACCTTATTAGTTAACCAGCCCCGACCAATCATTTTGACTTCAATAATCTATATAACCTTCAATTATTTATGTATAAATAAAAATACTTTAAAATAGTCTCTTAACATTTATTGTAACTATATAGAGTGCGAAAAAATAAAATCTTTAAGAAAAAATATTTACTTACGTAGTCAATTTTTAGACAAACGGTGATAACTGTTAAAAAACGTGCGATCGCGGGGCCGAACATAAATATATGGTACAGTAGAAGTGAGTTCTTTTTACAGATAATGTTTCCGCAGTAGAGCATATGTCGGTGCAAAGTTATTAACAATTAGTCAAGCTATCCCTTGGGACAACTAGCCCCGGTCTCCCCTACCAATTAATTATCGTGGAATCTTGTCCACCTCTTCGAAAATGTTATTCCTGATGGCTGGATTTCAAAAAAAAAAAAAAGTTTCTTAAAGTTAGATAGTTTACGCTGGGATTGATTCACTTTAAAGAAATAAAAATATAAGTGTTTTCCTTAGACAAATTTTTCATATAATTCCTTATATGGATGAAAAAATATTATAAATAAAAATTAAAATTAAAATATTAGCCCGATCTCAGCGTCAATTATTTATTTAAGTTTAAGAAAATTGTCTTCTTTTTGCAATCAGATGACTGACAAGTGATACACCTGACGCGAACCTCGTCGAAGAGATTAACACGATTCCACAGTAATTAATAATTAATAAGTAGGATCGACATAAAAAATCTACAAGTTTAAAGATATCTCCTTATATCCCAAAAGAAGTGAATGGAATATTAACGATAGATTTTTAGAAAAAAATCATAAACTTCAGGGGTTGTTAGGTACACGAGAATCCCCCCTTAAAGCCTTGTTTCCACCAATCTTTTCTTTCCCTTTTCTCCCGTTGTTTCAGCCGGGTTTCATTACGGACGAAACGTTCCGTTCCATAAACTTTGACAGTTTTCTTCGTGGATAAAAAGCGGATGTCTAAGACATCCATGCAAGCTCGGACCTTAAGCCTGGCACGACGTTAATTTATGTCGGATGTTATTTACGTTGAAGTCGGTGTTCGTGCTACTTGTACAGCTTCGTGCCCCACAAACTTTACGTAGTACAGAATACTTCGTAAACAAGAAAATTGCGTCTTTACCCTCGTTGCCTAGGAAAAAAATTGATGAAATATTTAAGATAAAAGGCAATGTAACAGTGCCCATATGAAACTCCGCGTACACTGGAAAAAGTTACACGCGCGACTGCGAAGGAGCACATACCTAAACTCTGTCATACAATGGTTCTTCAAAAGCGCGCATAAAGTTTAATTCTCTATAAAGTGAGATGTAAAAGGACTGAATTACTGTTTAAGAGATAAGAGACTTGTAACAGGCACCGTAACGACGTATGTAGTCACGCGCAGGGCTACGTTCAGTCGACACGTCAGTGGTGATTAAAGAAAATATAGCTAGTCTAATGATACAGATCGTTTATATTCGTATATGTTAATTAAGTAAATCTGAAAAGTATCGCAACATTTAAAGGGGTCGAGCAGAAAAGCTCGGATGTAAGTTTATGTCACGCGAGCCCTCGGTCTCCATGAACTAGGGCAGTCATGATTAAATGAAAGTTTAGCCTCTAGGACCCGGGCCTCGGACTAACGGTTCCTCATTAAACTGTCCCACCTTCTAATTTCTCTTTGATATCGTATTATAGACTATCCCGCGAGACGGCCATCTAGTTACTGGCTCATTTAACTCATCGATAACCACGTGTTCACGCTTCGTTAAATATTTCAAATTCGCCTTCGCTCGATAGCTTATTAACATTTCTGCGCTGTCCACAAACCGATTAACAATTCTTCCCCTTATTTGAAATATGTCGCTGTTTGTTTAATTGCTATGAGTTAGTGGGTTGAAGATAACTGGGAAGAATAATTGCAGCTCGGCACGGAAACATACCGAAGCGCAAACGCGATTCTTAATGTCCGACGCGACGGTAGCTAAATTAGTCAATTTCCCGGTTACCTACATACGAAAATGAAACAATTTAACCATTTACAACACGTCAATCAATCGCATATGCGTTTACAGGCATCCCTGTGAGAGGCAGTTGAGCGCGAAACACCAATGCGCGAAACGGCTACTCAAGTGTAAATCAATCTCCGAAGCAATTATGTCTGTATTGTTTCCAGTGCACACAGCGATACGATACGTGGCGTTTGATAAAAGCTAGCGGAAAACAGAAGCCTATTGCGCTACGTATTTACGCAACAAAAAATAGTACTTGATTTCACCGAGTTTCTAATTTCCCTTGAATTTCAGAAACTCTGCACCGTCGATGTGGAAATTTAAAAGCACCCCCTTCCGCAGTATTTCCTCGAAACTTGCTCGCAAATTGCATTCCAAATGTTCGCTACACGTTAAAGGGCACAGGAGAATGTAATGGACAATCGTTACATTACCCGCAATAACGTGAATCGACATTGCGATACCTGCTTAAGTATATTTACATCTGACTGTTTGTTTAAGCGTTACAGAACAATTGTATTTTCTGTTCATTTGTAGCTAGTAATTGTGGCCGACTTCTTTTTAAAAGTCTCAAGTATTCGTACTTCCTATTTTTAGGTATAATTGCTGGTTCGCAGAGGTATATAATTGTTTGAAATGCAAATGGAGATAATATCTGAATGCAGGCGAGTATTAAAATAGTCGAAGCTTGTAATTAATTCATATTGCACTACTATTTTAACAGCACTCACGGCTGGATGACGTAGCTCTGAATTAAATTAATTTTCTAGTACAGCAAACTCCTCGTTCTGGGATGTACACAATGGGACCATATTGCGAGCAAATTGTTGTGTGCAGTTGACAGAGTAAGACAATGTACAGGAAGACTACTTTAATGGTAAAAACTCAGGCTGAGAAAACCTACGTCTCTAATTGTTAATTCAGTCTGGCGTACATATCTAAAAAAATGTATTTGCATGAAAGCACGATAAGCAAAGAAAAGTGTCGGACAAATACATACTTATACAAAATATCGTATTTTCCGCATGGTAAACTTTTAATTATAACCTCACGCAGCGGTGACGTCTGAAAAGGTTAAATATCGAAAACCGCGTGCTGATTTATCGAGGCAAAGCTGAAGCGATTACGGTTCTAAATACATAGATTATAGATTACCATTTATTTATGGACATGTTAATTTGAATCGAAAATTCTGATTCAACTTCGGTGCGGTGCAAATATCATATATGTCGAACTAATGATTTGAAAAAGTGAAACACCAAATGCTGAAAAATGATATTATATAAATGAAATTAGCGGGAAAGAGTTGCTCGTTAATTCGTTATTCTACACGCAACTGTGCGATAAGTGTCGCGTTCTTTGCGCGTATCGATCTCATAATTGATTCAAACTTTCAACAGTCGGTTTAATCAACGTTACTTTGAGAAGCAGTTCGCTCTTATAACTCCTAGGTCATTTATTTTCCTTCCATACGAAATTCCCTTACGAAATTTCGTTCTTCGCTTCTTTGAGTGGCCAATTCAAAAGATTGCGCGGCGGCATTACTGTGCATACACGCTCCAGCTCCGTGGAGTAGATGAATTTTGAATGGAGTCCGTTTGATTCGCGAACTGTGCGTAAAACTGTGTATCAAAGCGAACATCCTTTATGACGCGCGCCTGGAAACTATTGTATAAAGCAGGGGAAGTTACATCGAGGGGAGTAACGTAACGAAATTCTCGATAGGTTATTAATGGCTCGTGATTAATCGACATCCGCATTCTCCACATGAGCGGGCTTTCAAAGTTCAATTAACTTCTCAACGGTAAAAGCCTATCCAACGTAATCGTCTGCTATACGTGACGCTGCTTGGTTGTGTTAGAGATTACAGGTAGATCAAGGTGCGACGATTATTAACGTTACGCTCGCGAGATAATCGAAGGATACGGTTCGAGACTTACCCCGGAAGTCGACCTTGACAACCTTCTCCCCCTTGCCTTTCAGTCCTTGAAAGTTCTTCACGATAACAACGAGCGCCATTCTCTCTTCCTCTTCTTTCTTCGCGGATTCGGTCCCCAAGAAGCTCAGAGTCTCAGAAACTTACCCCTCGTTAACACCGCGGAACACCGCGTGCTCCAGGACCACCGAACGAGCACACCACCGGAACGCGTGCGTCGCCTTGTCGCACAATCATCTTTACCCGCGCGAAAACGATGGAAGAGGGGGTCCACGTCTAGGGGGAAGCAAGAAAACCTTTGGCCAGCGACTTATCGAACGCACAAACACAGCGGGATGCAAGCTTGTAGGTGGACCTGCGATAGGAAGATAATGTCTGTTCCGAGGGTGTTTTGGGATTGAGATTTTGGATCAGTCAGAGGAGAAGCATGCACGCGTTACACACAGACCGAGCGATAGTCAGCCTCGGACTGGCTCGTGTACGCGCCGCCAACAACCCCCCTGAGTCCTGACCGTCCTGACCGTTCTACCCATTCCTACCCATTTCTACCCGTACCTACCAATACCTACCCCTTCCTAGCCGTTCCTCTTCCATCCTGGAGAAACCGCGCACGCGCCACTTGCTCCTTTGCTTGCACACGTATCACGCGTCATCGGCACAGCTATCCACAGTTTCACCCTCGCTTCACCCTAGTGTATGTACTTCTGCCCCTCTCCGCTCCACACCGTATTCTCGTACGCCTACGGTGTAAACGGTGACGTATGCACCGCCCCTTCCTTCCACGGATCTCCTCTCGATACTAGCAAATTAGTGGAATTAGGGAATTATCCGCGTGGTATGTGAAGAGGAACGGTGTCATCGTTAGCCTCGTATACGAGATTCCATGGCTTGCCTTCCCTTTTCGTAGTACACGTAGGTACCCTGTATAAATTCCTGCCAGTATAAGCCACTTTCAAAGCTATAGTTGGAGCTAAGTACATTTCTATATTTGTACGCTTATAGGAAGTGGAATCGTTTAATAAACACAGTTTCGGTAACTAATTGTTATATTTCTAAAACACCAGGCATAGGTATATTACACTTACAGTTACTGTTCGATATAAATACAGGAAACGCATAACCGGCTATCGTAGCACATCCTTCATTCTCGTTCAACGCATTTCCCCTCTTCGTTACACGGTCTATTAAATGTTTCGCGAGCGTGTAAAGTTTACAGGAAATTGAAGGATGGAAATGTTGAAATATTCTTCACTTTTCATTCGCGGGAATTTTATTAATAGCAGCACATTAATGAATTTGTCTCTTTGGAATCGCTGACAATTTTTCCAGTTACGTGCGCAATTAACGTATTTCGTCTGAGTGCAGAGCTTCTATATACCTACCCACGTAACGCGAACTAAATAACAAGTGCTTATCAATTTCTCGATAAAGACAGCGTTGTCCAAGCGTTAAACGTATAGGTTCGTCGAACGCCAGCAACACATGCTATTATTAAATATTGTCAAGATGCTTTCTCGCTATACTACACAACACGCCGACTAATTAGGAACTTACGCAATTCAACTACGTAACGGAACGAACCAAATGACCTGCATTATAGTTATATGCTTTCGCACAGCTATACATCATTCCGCCATAAGTTTCACTACAAAACACGCCGTAACTCGTATATTCTTCACTCGCGGATAAAATTGTTCCAACCCCGACAGTCTCAAGGTTTACGTATTTTACTTAATTGTCCACGAGCTGCTTTACTACCTAATGGAAGTTTCTTCGATTAACTTGTCGGAGGAGAGAAATTAATAGATGCCGAGATTATAGTTCCCATTAACGGAATGTCAATCAGAAATATCTCGAGACCCGATTTAATACCTCCTCGAATCATTCTCATTCGTCGAGAATGTTGGCATTTTTTTTAAAGAAAAAAAATCAAGACGAACCGAAAGCGAAACGGGGAAATTAATGTAAGAATCTGATATTAAGGGCCAACTTCGTAACTTCTTTGTAATGTTCTTTGAAGGGAGGGTTCTTGGGATGTTGCGGGTAGATCAATAATGAAATAGAAGTTAGGTCTGAAATTTCTCAGCGCCATCCTATCACACAATTTGGAACTAACTGTTGCTCTCTTCTTTGGTATTTCTCTCTTCGAATCCACCCACGAGAGTCGAGGAACAAGTTTAACTCAATTTTCGAGAGTAAGTAGGTATGCCGCGATATATTCGAGACGCGCCAGGATTCACGTTTTCTGCAGACCCACGCTAAGGCGCGTCTTCGAGAGAAAGTAGAAACTGTATTCATTTTCGCTCTTCGTCATTTTATATAATGATACCTTAAAATTTAAATGAAATTTTTGCCGCTTTACTTTATTTTAGCATGTAAACACGTAATTCCGCGATTTAATTTCTTGTCACACTTTTACGTCCGCATATAAAATTTCCCATTTCCTGTCCTATCGATTGAAGGCAGCTCCAACGACTTTCCTTTACAGGTTCGTATCCGTTTTCATTAAATCGTTATACGACACAACGGACCAGGAACTCCAGGAAGTTGAGACTCCTTGCTCGCGCGATACCTTTCGTTTTATCGCGTGCGTTCCCGAGATTAGCATATTTATGTAACACTACGTGTTAAAATAGGGTTTTAATGTCACAGAAATACCGAATCAGCGTGAAAGTAACAGAAATTTACATTTTTCTTTTATATGCATATTTTAACCACTGTGTATCTTGCAAACTTTGTTCAGGAATAGTTAGATCAACAGCGATTCATAATGTTGACAACGCTCTATATCCGCTGAAAGATGTGCGAGTTTTTATTGGGAAAAGATGTATGGTGTCTGATATGTATCACACCATAAGAGCCCGGAGCCAATATATAATATATTGTTCGTTTTACAGCTATGCTCCATGCGAGGTACGATGCTTTAAGAAAATACCTCGACGGACTTTGCGTCACCGTATTATATCGAATATCGATTGAAATTTATACAGAAACGAAATTTCTTGCCACGACTCGCAAGAGTCGATCCAATTTCTTGGGCAGAATTCTTCCCCCACTTCGAATGGTTTCTTTCTCCGACCATTTCTCGATGAAAATACAACAATGAAAGCCTTATATCAGTTTATTCTAAGATTAACCCGCGGTAAAAAAATGCACAATAATAAGTCTGCGAAAGTTTTAACCTGTAAAAGTGTGCTTTTATTTCGATACACGTGCTTATAAACATATTACAATTAATTAATATCAAACAAATGTACAAAACCTGAGTTAAACTATACCACTGACAGTACATAAAAACGATGAACGTACAATTACACTTTAGAGAAACAAACCCTCCTGTACAGGTACCTACACCCACGATTACCTATACCTATTATCAATGATTAAACATATTAAAGCTTATCGTAGATGATTCGTTTTTAGGAACTTTTGCTTGGCTTTTAGCGTTCACAAATTCCTAAAAATATTACGTCGCCGTCCAATTTACGATAGGTGTGTAGGTACTTATCTTTGCTTCACCCGCAAAGTTATCGTTTTAAATTTCTTTTCCCATCAAAGTCGCATTAATGGTACGGAGCTCTTCTCGGGCTTACGTTTGCGCAAGAGAACGTTCGACGACCAGAATTATTATTACTACCAAATTATTCGCAAATGCATGGAAGCTAAATAAACGCAAAATGAGATATAGCGTTACTTACATTGGCCTTTTAATCAAAGTTCAAATTGATTGAAAAAGAGGGGCTCGGTTCGTTCGAGTTTAAAGTAATCGCGTTGTTTTACGAACGAAAATTAAGTGCCCTTGGGAAAAGAAGTTGTTCTTGGCTTGGCGAGAACTCGCCTTCACCTACATACTTAGGTATGTGGCGCAATCACATTTCATCTTTAACAAGGACATCAGGGTGATAATCGATTAAGATGAAAATATCCTCACCTACTTCATCCTTAATGGTGGATCTTTTGGATGACTCCACCCAAAACTGGCAACGACTTCATGTGTCCTGTAATGTAATCCAGAGAGCATCTCGCCATCTCGGAGTTATTGTAAACCAAACGCAACACACCGAAGTAGAATAAATATACCGCGATTATGTGAATAACGTACATCCTGTAAATACAAATGTAAAAGAAACTATATTGATAAATATGGGTTCACCTTCCGTGGCAAGCAATTAGGAAATAGATACGTATGTATAATAAAATAAAGACACGTATTACGTACATTGCTTGATGTCTACGCGCTTTCGGCAAAGTAGACAGATTTTCTTTCATGCAGTACTGCCGTGCGCCTAGAATACAATTTTTCATGTACTTGAGAACATCGATTACGAGAAAGTCAAGCGGAAAAATCTCTTTATCTTTTGGACTCATTTCACCCCACATTATTAACAAATTCGTGTTATGGAAAACCCATTCCCTTGTTGTAAAGTACTGTAACACTTCGAGCCCGTCGGAGATGCGCCTTTGAATGCGAACCATACTAAAGAGAAATGATTATTACAGAAACGAGGAATCCAGTGACACGTGTGATGTAGCTAAGTAATGTCGTAGACACGAAAGACTCACAATCGTTTCTGCCGGAATATCAACATAAGGAAGTCGATGAGATAAGCCGGAATAATGTGGAAGAAAAAGACGAACAGATTGTGTATAAATTTGCTGCTGCGTATGTCACCGTCCGGGTACCAAATTTGTCCCTCGAACGGGTATTGATAAGCAATCTTTTTACCCTTCTCCAACACTTCTCCCCAAGTAATGGGCAGCACACCACTCTGAGTAATATTGTACACCGGTATACTTTTCGACCTGAGAAACAACATAATACCATGTAGGTAATAAGTACAGAATTATGAAACGAGAGAAGTTTATCGGGGCGTAAAGTATCCTGGAGACCTGTTAAGCTATAAGAAGTGATGCGTTGAGAATTCGAAACATAAAAGAGAAATCACTTACTTGTCCGCGATACTTGCTCTATACGAAATTGCAATTAAGGCGTTAATTGCTATATCCACTGGGATCACTTCAGCGTGATATTTGGCATTGCAGTGCATCGATCTTATTACACCTTTCCCTGCACCTACTATCAGTCCTACAGGTCCGTTCAGGTTGTCCACCCATCCCTCGCATGGCTCTGCCAAAGCTGGTGTTACTACACACACGACGATGAATCATGATTCATGGGCTGTTTATAATCGATGTTTTCTACTCGACTACCACTCGAACAGATTTCTTCTTTTGAATAAAATATGTTTACCGATCGACGGCCTGGCAATGCTGCAAGGTAATTTCGGGAATTCCGCGGACACCAGTTTCTCGGCCAATCTCTTCGAATACGTGTAGCTGTTCGGGTGAAGGTCTAACAATCTGTATTCGAAAGAATTATTTAGTATTCAGACTTTTAGTACATGGGAGCATTCAGAAGCAACAAGTTTCTATAGGAAAGTTTCCGTTACTTTCACAAAATATTGAAATATTAATTACTTTGGCGTGATAAGGTCGATCGCACCCTCGTCTAGCCATTGTACCAATCTTATAACGTCGCGAGGATCGTCGGGTGCATCGTACACCCTTTCACCGAGTTCTTCTTGCTCTGGATGGCAAAAAGCCGTGCTCAAGTAGACGAACGATTTCAGGTGCTTCATCTCCTTGCTCAGCTCTATCACCCTTTCTGTACCAACCTTGAACAACAGTTGTCATTCCGGTCGTCTTCGAGTAATTACGATAAATATAGGTGTGTAAATATAAATAGATTTTTCATGGAAAGAAGTTATCGATAGTACCTATCCGAAAATACCTATTGGACTACCTGTTTTACAAGTATCTTTATGGAATAGAAAGAATTCTCATGTTTGTGCTTAAGGAAATACCTACCCATATAAATATGTAAATATATTTGTGTGCATAAGACCTTGAGATGCAAATTTTTACCTTACCGTATTCAATTCGATAGCGTCCTTCAACTTGGCCTCTAATCTAAGCGTTGCCGCACAATGAAATACTATATCAGTTTCGTCTATCAACAACTGTCGTTGTTCTTGGGTCAGTCCCAATTTCTCCATAGCAATATCCCCGATCAGGGGTGTCACCTTCTTTATCACGTGCGGCTTCTGTTTCCTTATTCTTTGAAACATCTGGACGAGTGGACATCGTACAAAGATTAATCGTTTCGCCTTTCATCAAACAGCTTATAGATACCGTATCTCGTAAAAAATTCGAAAGTAACAGGTCCGAATAATTGTTTCTTTACAAACTGAACGGTGAAAAAAAAATTACTTGCTCGTTCATAGGAAATTGAAAAGAAGTACCTATGGAAAGCATTTAAATACCTCTGTCCTAATCGATTTGACCTAATTTCATAAGCAACGCTATTGGGCAGTGGTTAATTTTTATACGTACCGGGAGTTTAAACATATCGTCGATACGTAAATCGGGAGATCGACCTCTCTTTGACCTTATCAAAATATAGATCCGGTTTAAATCGCTACAGCTGTAAAGTAACTTCTCAACGAGAACTTTTCCCATGAAACCGGTTGCACCCGTTATAAAAACATTTTTCCCCTTATAAAAGGACTGTAATTCAGTTAGCTCGCTCATCTTTGAATATCTGAAAGAAACAGTCACGAAATGTCGTTTAAGATTCTCCTGAAAGTCTCGATCATTTGTTTACAATCTACTGTAGGAAAATTAATCGGCCACGGCGAGGATCACGGTATTATTACGTATTAAAACCGGTTTACCCTTCTGACCGTTACATCTTACCGTGTATGAATAAATGAATCGCTAAATGAATAAATATTTCTCTCACTTATCTAGGTTACTGTGGTTTTGGATAGCCAGAGGCGCGGAATATAATTGATCAATGGCCAAGTGATACAATAGATACTTTCGTTTTCTATAATTTCCATATCATACATATGTATTTAAGGAGTTCGTTGTACTTAAGTCGCGTGAATCCTTGAGTAAACGAAATCTCTACCTTTGCTGATACGACTAGAAAAAAAATACGTAAACTCGTCACGCAAACATACGAATTTTATCAGTGCCTCGTATCATCTCCATCTCGTAACCCTGGGAGTCTGCTTTTTGCCCTTCGCTCTTTCAAGAGAAAATTCCACTACCCGTTCTCGACATTGTCAATTTGGTACACGGCTCGATAACTATCGCCCGATCAGAAAGGCCGATGAAACGCGATTGAGAATTAAAACGCACACACGGTTAAAACTGGTTGATAAATTAATAGATAGCAAGGATGGCACGTGTTGATTGATGATTATGTGCGTAACATTTTATTAACTGCAACGTCTTAAATTAAATTTTTAATCTGCCGATCACCAAATGATAGAAAAGCCAAGAGACTGCAGTAGGCAAGATGAAAAGAACCGTTGTAAATAACGGTATGTAAGATCGATGAAAACTTCCTGTTTCGCAACGAATAGTACCTATGTGACAGCAAGGAAGCACCGCGCGCCGCCCCCTAAAGAAAACGAAATATGCAAGATTACCGTGTAACAAGAATTTCTATTTCCAAGGGCCAAGACGAATCCTCGAAGGAACTCCTTTCACTCTATGATGTGGGTACGACGTATATGTACTCGACAACTTCTATGGTTTTATCATTTACTTCATCTCTCTCTGTATCAAGTCTGACCCGCTATCGTGCCTACATTTTTTGTAAATTACAAATGAACGTTGATTTTCAATAGTCGGAAGTATATGATTTTACTAAGCTTCGGTAGATACACACTCTCCAAGTATTCTCAGCTCCTTTCTACCGTAGATCTTTCATAATCACGTGCTCGCTCAACTGTTTAAATATCGACTAACTTGTCCACTCGCGATTGTACGAGCAAAGTTCAAGGAGGGTCCAAAACTCGATTAGTTTCCAACGAACAGACGGTCGTTTAGTCGAATATCATCGATGCACCGTTATCGTATTACCTATAATCTATATTATGTACAAGAGTAAACTCTCGAAGGTGGTTGCAATCGGGGATGCATGGCGCGAGAGTCATACGCGCAATACGTATGTATATACGTTAGAAAGAAGGAAGTTCAGTAGACCGAGTTTTTCAATTTTCAACAGCGTCAAACTTGTTTCTTGTTTTCAATTAAATATTCAGACATTCGCGCCGCGGAACATCGTTTACCAACTTTAACGCGCTTCGAAAGTTAACGTCGGCCCGCGAACTTTGTCTCTCGAAGTAGCCCAAAATTCCCTCGACAGTCTAGTACTCGTAATTCGCAACAGCCAACCCGGCCGCCTTTCTTATTCATTAGAACGGCGTTGAAGTGAATTTCATGGACGGTTACCGACCAACGAAATCGTTTCATCGCCTCTCGTATCAGCTATTCGATTAACTTTCTCGACACGGAATTAAGAACGGAGCTACCATGGTGAAATGTAGAAATAATATCTGCACTAGTACTGCGCAAATGACGGAAAATGAAATATAATTCGTCACTTGACAAACGTTGACTGATTGTGAGTAAAAAAAGGTGGGTATCTTTTTAAAAAATAATTTCCAATAACTTGTGTGCAGGAGCCAATAGGAAGAATGCAGAAGTTTCGCTAAAAACCCGTCTTGCAACAACCAACAAGTTTTTCCCTACCTCTGGTAGATCAACAATGATAGTAAAAAATTATTGTTACATTAGAGTTATAAATATACTTGCGATCGCGTTTAATAATATTATTTTTCCTACCAGAAGCCCGTCATCCGTCAGCTGTCGCTTATACTAAGTGTGTTATTAAAGCATATCTATATAGTAGTCTATTAAAGAAATGTGACGAGGATATCTGAAGCTTGAGTTTTTTTTATAACACTGTACGTCCTAAAAAAAAACACTTGCTGGAGAAATGTTCAATTGCAGCCTACGTAGCTATTGCTACGTCACTAATTATAATTTGTTTATTATGTGGCTACCTCGACCCTCGTTAATGTCACGAGCCACCTACTTATAACGTTAATCCATAATCCATAATCCTTAGCGGTATCTACTTGTATTAAACAGACTTAATAGCCTATTAAATGGTTCGTGAGAAAAAGCGAAATTGCCGATTTAATGAGAAATAAGAAGCTCTTAAAACAATTCTAAAAATGTCTCTGGGATATTCTCTTAAAAAGACATTCGCCAAAGTTTCTCTTGACCAGCAATTTCATTTTTCACTTCGATGCGCCAAGCTCAGTTACAACTTATGGTTGGTTTTAACTTTATAGAGCGCGAGCCGGTGAAAGGGTTGGAATGGCAACAAACCAGTTGGCTGATGATTCGATAGCTTCCGGTGTCGCTAACCAAGACCCGTTCTAGTAAAGAAATACCTACATATGAAATGCCTAAAACCTTTATCAAGAAATGTTAGTCGCGGAGAGTGATGAATTCTTGTGTACCTAATATATCGTTAGAGTAAAATGTTTCGCATAACCTCTGATACATAATTAAGCAATACTGAAATTCCGAAACCTGATAGGTACCCGATACTACTAAAGTTCAGAGATCAGATTTCGCCAAAGATGAATAGAAACAATTAAAAGTGGAGCTACCTCTACATCAGTGAATATTCTGTGGTATTGCGTGGTCGAAGGGAGTGGAAATAAGGAGAAATGTGCTTACCTGGTGGTATTCGTCCGGCAATGCGAAAGAAAATCCTGTAAGCTGTCAGCAGACACAGACGTAGAGCCGGCGATATGTTGCAAGTGCAGCGCGAATCTGCTTGACTAGGCGAATAGGAGAAACAGTCATGAACCGCGCGTTCGAACTCACTGAGCTCCGACGTGTTCGTGCAGCGAGTTGTAGCTGGTAGCTGGGGTTACCTTGCCTTCCCACCTGCCCCTCCAATCACACCACTTACACTTTTTCTCCTCTTTCGAGCCGTTTTTCTTTCGAATCCTATAACATCTGCTGCATCGAACGAAACAACGATAGGTAGGTATACCTGCTCCGCGTCTTCTTTTTCATTTCATCATCGTCAAAAGTTTCCGCGATTACCGAACCGCTACAAGAAAATTCTTCCCCGTCATAAATGTATTCATGAATTCATTCCTGCGCCCTTTCACCATTATTCTTCAGGAAATTTAGTCTCCTGCTGCGATTGATGCTCGCACGTGTAGGCAACCGAATCTCGTCGACGACAAGTTTCCGTAATCCGTAGCTCTTTGTCGCATCGGATGAAATTACCTAACGCACGGTATATCGGATTATACAGAAAGTGGAAATGCAGATCATACACTGTACATTTCCAGTTCCCGTTCTTACTTTTTTGGTGCGTTTCGTAATATGCTTGGAACGTTAGAAGACTGAAACCGGTTCCTATCGGTTTTCCACTAGAATATCTAGTGGTTTTCCGTATGTACAAAATCTTTACACGTTTAAGCATCAACTGTAAAGAAAGGCTACTTCGTCTTTATTCATAAAACATCGTTACATGTGCGTTATATGTATATATACAGGGAAGAATAGTCAACGAAAGAAAACAGTGTTTTTTAAATCTCGACCAATAACTGAAACACGCGCCTCTACAGCAATTTACCTGTTTCAAAGTACCTACATATCTACATATGTATTTAAAGAATTAATTGGCTTTTCAACAACTTCTTTTGTCTGTGAACTACAAATCACGTTCTTTAATTACGCGTTAGGATACTTTTATGTTACTCTTTCTAGGAGATGACCAATGATAAAAGCGTCTTATAGTTTCTTTCCTAGCTCCGTACCCTTACCCGGATAATAGAAATTATTTGTTGACAAGTGGCATCACAAGGTGCACCTAAGTACTCCCTGAGGCGAGTGTGTAGAGTGCATCTTTCTTTAGCTCATGTTTCTTCCGTACATGAAAAATTCCATCCTAAGTAGATATCCATTTAACATTTTACTTTTGATTATAAGAAGACAGTAAACACGTAGGTTAAACGAATCAATATAATTGATTCGTAAAGTTACAAAAACAAACGATAATTATAAATAAATCCGTTTATCGTACAGCGCAGCTCAATGGTAAACTTGAAAATTTAGAGTAAACGGTATTATCAAATAAATCACAAAAAAGAAGATAATAATAATTACGATATAAAAAAAAATATGTGAAATCAAAATAAGCTGCAAGTACATAAAGGTGCTTTCCAGAGCATGCAAAGGCGACACTGTGTAACACTGTAAGATTCAGTCAAATACTTTTTTACATTTTTTTAAGTTTTTTATGAGGATTTCACTTCTTTTTACAGAAATGTAAAAAAAAATCAAATTTCGGCAACTTACCCTGTGTTTGAGACTGCATTTTGGTTGCAATTCAATGGTAGAACGATACATATTTGTAAAAACACGTGGCATCTCGAATTTTGACAACTTATCTATAATTGACACTTGTCAGGTTATAACTTGGTCGAATTTGGTCGAATTTGCGGTTTAAATAAGAAAAATGCCTTTAAATTTAGAAAATATTGCAGGCGTGATGAGATATTAATGAAATAAGTTTCAGGTAAGTTTGTAATAGCCCTGTTTCGAGTAAAGATACACGGCAGCGACAGTCGACATATGTATATGTACAGGGTGTCGAAACATGTACTTGGCGCCAAGACGCTACCGAGTCTCTAGATTCATTGAGATTAAAGGTATCACTTCGACGAATGTAAGTTCGCAAACTTACCTTATTTTTTATGTTTTCAGTGAATATGAAAGTTTCGCTCTAAATATATAAACATGGAATTTTTCGACGACACATGTCTTTAAATCGGCATGTATCCGATCCTCACTTCCTCTACACTCTATAACCTGATTACTTGTTGTCATCTTAACTTACGTACACTATAGTTACCCTTGAATTACATAATAGGATGAATAGGTATCTCGTTAGACAAAATGACATAAGTTAATTTCGCGCTAATGGGATCAATCATTTCATTTGCATATACATGTGTTACCTATGTACTACTTAAGGCATTAACCTTCAAGCAAAATACTTGAAAGTATGTAATTTGAAAATCTTCATTTATTAGTTAAAATTTAAACTGTACCGTTACAAAATATATTACGGTAAATGTTTCTTCAAATGAAATACGTTTTTCGATACCAATCTCTTATTTTATTTACTAAAACAGAAGTACCCATACTTTCGTATCCACATGTATGTACTAAAATTTTATGTCTAAACAGCCACGAAAATACTGACCTAGACTCGCTCGATACTTAATGCTAAACTACTTTCTCTCTAGTATCTAATCAGCGAGGTTCAATCGTGCTAATGTCGGGTAATTAAATTCCCGCAAACTTTTCACAACGATATAATCATTCTCAATAGCTCACCTACGTTTCATAAATTCTACTTATTTTCCGCTTTACAGCTGTAGTTACGGCTAAAAATGGAATATCTATGTGAACAAATAATTGATCCTGATACATAGGTACATATCCACGTGTGTATTCAATACAGATACACCGGATAGAATGAAAAACAATTACCGAAGCATAACATGCAGTGAGACTTGTCTTCCACTTGAAATGAAAGGTAATCAAAAGTGCGTAACGAAGTAAGCAAGCTAATTGTTCTTCCTCTAGCGTTTATTAATAAACTTTTTACATTGTATTACATCGTTCGTACATGTACACCTGTATAACCTACATACGTACCTATATTCGACAACATAAAATTAGAGAAACGAACGGAAAGCGGCTTAACTACTTGGATATGTACATGCATATACCTATTTCGCTTATTTTTCCGATATTTGCAATCAATAGGGTGCTCGTGTTACCATTCTCTACTTTTACTTTCTGATTGTTCAGAGTTCTGAAAATTAAACGGACTCGCGCGAGAAGGCGATGCCCCCTATCATGCATAAGGAAGCTTCTAATCACTGTTTCGCCAAATGCACATAGGTATGTAATTATGTACTTACGTATGTAGTAGATATGTACATTTGCCGGAACTTTCGTTATGTTCCCAAGTGCATACCGTGATTCCGAAACGATCATTAACACTGAACGTGTACTTTATCATATTGCCATCGTGTAATTTTCAGTCAACTCAGACTTAAGATTTCGAAAGGTGATCCAACGTCTTTTCATAAAACCAGCTTTCCCTCTGAACGAAGATTCGCGTAAGGACATTAGTGCACCTCATTCCACTCTTTTGTTACAGGTACACATATTTTGTCTGTAGGTATGTACATTGAATACTTATACGGAAGGAACACTTAAGGGGTTAGTCCTCCTGGGACGAAGCAAAGTTATAGGCATTTTCGGCAATTTTTTTTAGGGAGATAATGTCAACGCCACAGGAACGATTTTGCTGCAGCGCACATTTTGACGAAAAGTATACCGGAAAGTGGAAACGGATATATGAATTTGATTAAAAAAAAATTTATTACCCTTCAATATGTACATATTAACTATACTAAGCAATACATTGATTTACTTGCGTTGTTTGGTTGAAAAAAAAATCCCAAAACACCCTTTTTCAGACCATTACAAAGGTCTCCCCCTTAAGTTTTTAGCTGCTTGATGTTTTTAGCTGCCAAATCTACAATTTTGCGAATTTTACTATAAACCAAGCGACATTTTATTCAGAAAAGATAGTACTTTCGGAAAATGCAATAAAAATCAATTTTTCAACTGCCTAGTCCCCTTAAGAGGGGCGTAGATGATCTCTCCTTCTTACCACTGGCCCGCCGGTACCTACTGTGTCGCCACGGAACTGATAAGTGTGCCCAGACCTTTAAGTTGCAGTTACTCCTTTCACTGAACGTGTACCTATACCCACTTGTAGTTCCCTAACGATCGTCGACGTTCCTACGAGTAGGTAGGTATCTCATGAGGTTCTATTACGCAAAGTTGTTACGTAAAGTCGATGCACATTATAGGTCAACAACCTATTCTAATAAATTCTGCAGATTCTTTTCAAGAATTTCTCCCATCTGCTCTTTAGATTGTATCCATTATTTTTATTTAATTAGATTTTTAGCATCTTAACGATCTAATTTCGTATGGAGTAGATTCGTCATAGTACCTAATACAAAAATCAATAGATTCCAAAATACAGGGGGAAGGTGTAAGTGTGGACTACTTAAGGGGGTAGAACACTGTAAAAAATCGGAAAAATCGATTTGTTTCACATTTTCTGAAAGACATATCGTTTCGAGAATGATGTCTCCAAATTTTATAAAGAAATTCGTAAAATTGACGGAGATATAGTATTTTCCGTGAAGCGGTGTCAAGCGCGTGACTGAATCGCGTGGAACATTGGACGCGTTTTTCTCAGAATGACATTTTTCAACTGCGTTCACAGTCTACAGAGTAAATTATACGTCTGATTGACATGAGTAAGGAAATTTATTGTACGAAAAACCCGTCTTCATTACTTGACGATCAGTTTTTTTTTTAATTAACGGGCTCCTTCTATTTTTATTATTATAAACTTTATTTTTAGTAGGATTTGAATACGGACCAAGTACTTTTTTCTTTGGTAATTGCTGCGCCTTGTCGGCCACTGACCAACAGGCGGAACTGGTGTGATTGGCATGTTTGCTTTAGCTAAAAAGTGAGAGTGTCGGTTTCTGTTCGTCTAAAAAATTTTAAATTTTTTTTCGTACTAATTGAGAAATATAATATGTTATAATTAGCCATAAAGTTGAACTTTTAAATGCTTAATTTAGATGTATTTGAAAATATCACTCTTACGCCGAGATTTTTACGTTGATCTGAAAAAAGGCAGGAGCTCTTCATATTTCTGAGAAACTTTTATTATATATAAAATTTGCATTAAATTTCATTAATTAACCACAAATTTATCGAGAAAAGTTTCTCTTGAATTTTTTCTGATGTCATATATTTAATGTTTGGGTGCTACAAATATGAAAAAAACTTGTTTTAATGTTCAAGTATAAAATCTGTAAAAAACCAACTAACGTGTTTTTTACCTTTTCAACTCTGGCCCATATTACCACCCCCATTTCGAAAACCATGTTTCATGTAATTTTTACATTTTTAGTGGTCGATATTTACACCGTCTCTACCTAATGACGCTAAACCGTATAAACACCAAATATGAATGTATATACATATATACATACAATGTAGATACATGTTCACAAAATCTGTTGAAATCATTGCGTATAGCAGCGATTACGAAACACACATCTTAACGGCTGCAGTCTATTACGTGGATTATTCAAGAATCAAGGTGTTTCGGCAAAACGGTGGGGCGCAGAAATCATCACACAAAAAGGACATGTGTCTTTCGATAAAGTAGCACATTCTCTTAACGCAAGCCGTGCTTTTATATTTATATTTTGTTTAAATTATGTTTTATTAAGAAACGCAATACGAGAAAGAGTAAGAAAATAGATGAAACGAAGAGAGCAAAGTATAATCTGTAATCTACAACGTAAAGAGTACTATTATCAGGGCCGTCTTAACAAATTTCAGCTCCCTGGGCTAAAAAGTTTCGGTGCCCTAGCCCGCAAGGGTGCAATTTCTTCGCAATCGGTGCAAGGCAGTGCATCACAAACCCAGATCTCCACCAAGCCAAACACGAACAGAAACATTTCAACATATTTGATTCTTAAGCCCCATTTGATCACAGGCGGCTCTGGGTTATAGCCCCTGACTATTATTATGCATATGGATTTATATATGCAATACACTATATTGCAGTGGAATTTGTTAAAATTAAGTTAATAAAGATAGTTTTGAGCTGAGCATTAATTCGATAAAAAGACGTGCAATATTAAAATTTTGTAAAAAATTTGACAAGGATGTAGTATCAAATTGCAATGTACAATCGATGCAATCGATGTAAAAGAAAATGGTGTCCTGGACATTTAAATGTGTCACTTTATATAGAAGTAAACGATGTAGATTACCTATTTTCAGCTGAATAAATCATCGTAAACAAATAGAAATGACTTCGCATACCACTGCATTAGCCGAAGATTTGGCTAAAGACTATGCAAACTATGCCAAATTGGACTTAACCCATCAAGCAAGTATTATATTTTACATAACCTCTAATAAAACGATCAAATAACTAATACTCAATTGTATTTCAGATGAAGAACTTCCACGACACAATTGAAGATGTTATGATACGCTTGGAAGAATTCCAGTCAATTATTGAAATGGTTAGACACAATAATTGATCGCGATTATAAGTTCCTATTCACTATACGATTTATTTACGTACTGATTTATTTTAAAAGGTTCGATCCGAAAGTATACAAAGTACCGATCAACATATTCCAAAATTACAAGATATGCAACAAGCGGTTTCACATCTTTGCAGACGAATAGATGCTTTAGAACATGTTATAGCAATGGCTAATGTAAATCTGACCACGTTAGAAGCTGCTGTGGATAATGCAGAAGCTGAATTAGGAATTTCTGATAGATTATTTGGAATGTTAAATCCATTATCCTTCTTTGTAAGTTGCAACGCTTTTGCTATGTTAATCTTACGATCAATTTTCAAATTTATAGATTTAATCAAGAAAACTGCTTCATATTTCAGAAAAAAAGTCAAGAGCCCGTGGTACCTAGAAACCAGTTACCGACGTACGAACTGGCGACAATTTATAGAACAACTGACTATTTTAAAAGTGAATAGACAATACATTGTATTCCCAGAGAATGCGATACATGCTTATTAATTAATCCGATATATGAAAACACGTTAGAGATTTTTAATGTTCCAGGACGTGCGATGTAAGGTAAAATTAGTTTATTATTCTTTTGAACGTAAGGTAAAAGGATTTTAATATCTTCAGGTGGAATTACTTTCAGGATTTATATGCTAAATGGGAATGATTGTACTTTCCGATAAGTCAAGTAACATTGTTGTTTACAACAATACCAATTGCAAAATTTATATACAACAAGAACAATCTAAGTAGTTATCCCTATGTAACGTGTACAAATGTTGTTTATTTTTATTAGTATAATGCCAGAAAACATATTCAGGAAAGAGTTAGCACGCTGCAAGTGTACAGGACTTGAGTTGCGCTTTCTTTTCACCCACAGAACAATTCCCACCTATGCAGTGTCTCCATCTTGCTAACTTTCCTATGCCACACGTAACGCTACAACTGGACCAGTTTCCCCAATGATCCCATATTTTCGGTCCTTGTCGACTCGTCCTACCTGCCACCACAAAATATTCATCTAGCGAATAACTGTCTTCAAATATATAACATTACTAAATATATATATTTACGTATATATAAATACAGCTTCCTAAACAAATTTTATATGTTATACAATATTATTTACCGTATTTATTAGATACGTTATAAACAAATAACAATTATTCCAATGAAACTGTTATTGTTATAATTTTAATATTTACTATCGTCTGAAATGAAATACTAAACTACTTAGGTACTTAATGGTTTTGTACTTTTTCTGTCTTCCTTCATGATGCCCCCGTTTCTTCCGCTTCCTCCATTTTTATCTTCTTCGTTGGTGTTCTCTACAAAATTTTCTTTTTGTACGTTGCCGATTTTCGGCGGAGAAAATATTTCTTGACGAGAAAGTGAAGATGCAGTGCTACTTAAACAGTTGACGTGCTTCAGAATAGACAAACATTCCGTGATAACGAACAAAATCGTTAATGAATCAACAAACGTTATCTTTAATTCAGATAAAATTCGCATTACTGATTTCACGTTTCACGATCGGAATTTCATGTAAGTAAGGCTTGTAACTAATTGAAGTTATTCGATAGTCCGTATCTAAATACATATTGCCACGATTGAAATGCGATAAAATTTACGAGCACGTTACGTAAAAACTTATCTGAAAAGGAAAACGCAAAATCCAAAGAACAAATCTTAATTCTACTATACATTTATTCAAGACTTTATTTTAATTCTGTATAAATATATATATATTATTAGGGTTTAATTCCAAGCCAGTGAAGAATATTCTTAGATTCACAATCTTTTAATCGACAAGTTTTCATTTGTACTTTCTTTAGTCCTTTCGTGCAGCTTTCCGCTAAGCAGTGTCGCCATCGAACTTGTCGACCACTTCCACAAGTTACACTACATGTACTCCAATTACCCCACTTGTCCCACAACTCGCTATCTATTATAATTTTAAAATCATTTAAAACATTAAAATAAAACGCGCATCGTAGATCTTATTGAACGATAGAAGACTGTAAACTGAGTACTGACGATCTTCGGTAGTTCCCTCGTTTTCCGCCAAAGCTCCTTCGCCCTTTTTATGCGACTGAGCGGGCTGAGCGTTATCCCCACGAAATCGTCCACTCGTCGGACGATCTTTGCGAACATCTTTTTCCGAGTAGTAACTAAGCAACTTTCGATGAGAATATTTAGAATTTCCAGAGGAACGCAGACCTTTCTGTGACACCAGAATCAATGGTCGTCCTTTATCGTACCGTTGCGGTACTAATCCGTGCAACTTTATTCGATAAATTCAATTAATATCGTTATTTTCACTTACACTGAAATTACGCATGTAACCGCTCGAGTTAACTAACTTGTGCATAACCATATTCCTTTGAATTGAATACTAAAGAATGTGGATACAAGCGAATTGGTCCGTTTTGTTCAAGGCCGTAATACTTATACTTGATTTTCTTTCTTTTATGTGCTCGATATTTTCGCATACACTTTAAATTGGCGTAAGAGTAGCTCCATTCTCGATCACCGGCGGCACTACGTTAACAAACTCAACGTTACAACGATTAAATAATTAAAATATAACACACTACTTTATATAACGTAAATTCTGTAAGCCTGTACATTATTTCGCTGATAAATATATATATATATATATATATAAGGATATTCTAAAACTATACCACTCTGATACATATACCGTTTGTCGACTGAATTAGCTGCCAAAGTGTTCGAATTACGTTTTAACAAATTTCTCATCGATCTAAAAGGATGCATTCTTTGAAATTCGACTTCGTCATCGGAATCCTCCGGGAAGATACAACCGATACAATGTATTAGTACCAGCGCAGATAATAATCGCATATCATGTTAATTTCTACGGGTGTTTTAGCTTTAGATAGGTAAAATATACACAAGCGGAAATGTTTGGTTGAAATCAATGCGGAAAATAACATCGTTAAGTAAATAACAATTTGACAGTTTTAATTACATACCATATGTTCGTTTTCCGACACTATATTCAAGTTATTCAGAGATAAAAGTTTTCGTATACTAATCATATTGTTTTGGTAAATAATGAAAGAATTTTGATAAATTGCTACCTAATTCCGTGGTAAATTTAACGTATCCAAGTTTGATGAGCAAAGTTATTTTTCTATGTATCAGTTTAGACTTTTGGTTCCGATTAATAAGGACATTTGAAATTCCGTATTATTTTTATTTAAATATTTATATAGATTACATGCATTTTCTCCATTTAATTTCATACTCATTTTATAATATATAATATTATAGGAATTACTTTACTTTATATTTACAATTTGATCTTTTCCATGATTTGAATTGACATACAATGAAACAATGAAATGGGAAGTAAAGATTTACATATATGAGAAACTATAAAATTGTTTCAACATATAATTACGATATAAATAGGACTATTTCGAATATATGTGTGCGATAAACGTCTAAAAAAAATTACACCTTTGTACATCTGCTCTGTTTCCTATATAAAAATATCGCTTTTCGCAATTAATATACTTCGAAATCAGCGAAGACTCTTCTACGATTTGAATCACAATTTTAAATGACTATGGAACATTCACAACCTGAAAAATGCTTTATGAGCACGACCATTTGGAATCTGCCCTTGTAGTCTCAATCTTCTAACTGCTTCTCTCAAGTGTTTCGGTTGTAGAGGCCCTGTTTCTTGATGAGCTTCCATCACATCCAGAGCTATGCGCAAAAAATCATGCTTGACCAAAGAAAACTTTTATTAAGTTTAAGAAGTTATTATTACTTAAACCGATACTTAAGCCATACCTTCTTCCACAATTTCTCCAACAAACACTTTTGCGATACCAGACATCGCGATGACCACGTTCTGTGACACAGAGCAACCCGTTATAGTTTGCATAATCTGAAACAGAGAATACAAAAGATGAAATTTATTTGACAAAACAAAACAGTTTGAAAGAAAATGATACATTACCCTCTTTATAGCTGCTTTTGGAAACGCCGCTCTTCTGTACATTTCGTACCTATCCAACTGATCCTCTGTGAAATTCGAGACTAATACCCTGTTAAGAATTAAACATTTAAATACTTTACTGTATACGTTTATAACTGATATATAAATACTTACTGCATTTTTTCTCGCTCCTCTTCCTCCACTTCTTTCTTGCTCTTTTCTTTACTTTCTCGTCTTTCTTTAACATTTGTCGGATTCACGTGCGGCAGTAGTATATCGTTTCCAAAGATATCCTCGGTACTCTGATCATCTTCTCTATTCTCAATTTCATGCTTGACAATTTCTAATTGATCATCGACGGTGTTACACAATGAATTGGAACCTGCTTCCTCCACGTCCGATTGAGACTGAGAACTCATTGCATCCGATTCTATCTGATATCGTGTATAATTGTTTGAATACCAAACAGGAGAAATGAAACGAGAATAGAGCCTTAAAAAGCTTTTACGTTATACCTTCATTTGCATGTTGTCCAAATCCATCGATTCCATATCTTTGGAACCAGAAATTCCAGAAGGGCTATCTTTTTCATCTTTATCATCCATGTCTACGTGCTCACTTTCATTGCCAGAATCTTCTTTCCCAAATATGTTATCCATCGCGACGATAAAATATATTCTCCAAAAAGTACAAAGAATAAAATAGATGTTTCTAAAAGAGTTTAAAAGTAACAAATAGTCTTTTGCCCATTTAGAGTTAATAAAACCTATTTATATCGGGAAAAAGAGCCTACTAAATGGAGTAATTTAATGACATATCGTTTTAGGTTAGAACAATCCTGCGTATACTAACGGAGAAAAATTTACGCTGAAAATTTATTTAGTAGGATCGAGTTATTCGAACAAACGGGATATTCTCTACAGGTATGAGCGAAATAATAACAACTTCATTCGGTTCTTTGAAATGAATTTAACTGCGACAAATAGTGTTATCTTCAATTTATTTCTTAAACGATCCCGCCATATTTTTTTACTCCTGCAGAATCTATGAAAAACGACGTTCCATAGTTCCATGCAATACTGCGAATTACGAAGCAAAAAGGAAAAGCAGAAAATTCGGGGAATTAATTCCTATTAATGTATCTAATTTCTCTTGTCTTTATAGGATATTAATCTTACATATTTTTTGTCGATATACGCATTAAGACTTATACTTGACCGGTACTAAGTTTCAAATTGTCGATTCGTACAGACTTTATTTACAGTTTACGCAATAGAAATAATTAAATGGTAAAGTGCGTTGCACTTGCCATTTCATAAACTATAATAATTGATTTATGTTTCTACTACAAGTGCATAATAACTCTCGTGAAAATGAAATAGAAAAATATATTGCGAGTTTTCGTGTGGATATTATTAAATAATTGTATCGCACTATTGGTAGTTTCTTGCCGTTTGGTCACGTTTGTTGTTTATGCGAGAAGGGGTCTGTGAAGGGGGTTTAATTTTGGAAAAGGCTCGGATGGTGAAAAAGATTGAGAAACCTTGTTCGGACGAGTTAAAGGACGACGCGACGGGCGGACGAGTCGCAGCGTGGCGCCATCTGATGGTCCAGTGAAATGTAGTCGACGGTGTCGCGACGTATTTGTCAATATCTCATCGTTTTCACGATTTTCACGGCCCGTGTATACGGCGTTCGTTGAGAATTAGGCCGCGATCATCTCGGACGGAAGGCTGTTAAGGGACTGGAGGAGAAAGGAATTGGTTAGTCGGCGCGGATCAGCGAGGAATCGAGTGCGTGAGGAATCGAAAGGTGAAGCGAGAGAGTTGTCGGCGCGAAAAACGGACATCGTGAACTGGCCGGGACTCGGTACGGTAGCTCGCGACTCGCGAGTGTATGTATCGCCTTGTATCGCCTATCTTGTTCTCGTGGGTCGGGCCGACGGGAGCGCGGTAGTGAGTGAGTGGAGAATACATACAGTCAACAGTGGAATACCAAAAGATCGGGAGTAGGTTCGGCCGGAGAGCTGACGCGAATCTGTATCGTGCTGATCGTGCAAGCATCGAACATATCGAGCATATCGAGCATACTACGGGCCTACGAATGCAGCTTCAAGACGGAGTCGCGTATTAAGATGTGAGTACGGTCAACGGTGTGCCTTCGAACGTAGATGGTGTGCGCTCGTTGCGAGCCGGATTTCACGGGCAAATTATGGCGAAAGGAGAAGAAAGGGTTTGCTTGCCAGCAACGGCACCTCATCGAGCGTAAGACAGCGTGGCAAACATTCTCTTCCTAGACGGTACGAAAAAATGCCGATATATACGTATAACGAGCAGAAACTATTGTTGTAAACACGACTCATTTCCATCCAACTCTTGCACGCACGATCCCTTTACGTACGTTTGCGGTGACGCGCGCACGCCTCTTTCTACTCATACAACTCTACGCACTTTATCACGATGTCGCGTTCTATATACACCTTTGCGCGCACACCTACGAAATATCATGACAGGAACGCGCGTGAAACCGGTCTTGCTCTTTTCAATCGCTTCCCAATTCGCTCTTCCTTCCTTCCTTCCTTCGCCTCCTCTTTCCACGAATTCGTCAAACTTTTGTTTGCCTACAAAATCTCTTCCTTTCCCATTAGCTTTATCTAAAATATAACCGCACACATTTAAAACGCACTGCGTCACGTTCGACACAATAGCAATCGCGAACGCGAACGCCCACTCTCCTACTTATTATTGCATTTTACTTCCTTCTTTCCGCAACCTTGATATTAGCCTTTAAAATACAGTACACGTACCCATCGCGAAATACGTAGTACAAATCGGAAAGGGATGACTCCTCTTGAAAATAATAAATCTTGACTTCGTAATGCACTTACTGCGTTACAGATTAAAATTCTACAAAAGAGCATTATCTCAATGTTTAAAACTTTCCACTTTGCACATTCGGGCTGCGCGATTATTTCAAACGCTTCAACTTTGTTCTGGCTGTGCGAATTTCATTGTTCTAAAACATTCCTGCAATCGTGTTGAAGTTGAAACGGTTAACGAACCAGCATTCGAGGAACCGGAAAGCGGAAAGGCTTCCTTAATCGTTATCATCGCTACAAAATATTTATCTCCTATGTAACACCGGAAGCAGTCGACTCTGAAAGTATTACATCGATATACCATTTTATCGTAGGTATAGAACTGAATCTTGCGATAGCCCAAGAGAACTTTGCCAATAAGATTCTCCCATTGTCTTCTACCATGTGGTCAAGCGCCCTAGATTTCATGCACTTATGTCGCTCTCTAAATATTCCCAGAACATGACCTAGA
The DNA here is from genome assembly GCA_963971345.1 of Andrena flavipes. Taxonomy (NCBI): domain Eukaryota; kingdom Metazoa; phylum Arthropoda; class Insecta; order Hymenoptera; family Andrenidae; genus Andrena; species Andrena flavipes. The sequence goes on from OZ020482.1 coordinate 2,586,083, forward strand.
TTTTTAGATATTCAATACGTTCGTTTCGTTTCGTTTCCCAGAATTTATGTCGAAGTCTTTTGCTGGGAAGAGGATGGAGGAAGGGATATAGGCGCGAAGGGTGTAGAGTCGTTTTGTCGGAGTCTCGTGTTAGGAAATTGTAGAAACTAAAGCTGGAAACTCGCTCGCTTAGAGCGGAATTTTGTTTCCCCGGCTGAAGTCGATTAGAATCCGCTGCACGTTTCGATGCTAGTACTCGTTCGAGAAGACGTACGATTCGGAGGTACGGTTTAGCCGGTAAGCGTGGCATTTATCTAAAGGGAGCGGCGTCGGCGACGTCTCTCGGACTCACGGGCTCGTGGATTTACGGACATAGGAACTCACGAACGCACGAAAGCAAAGGTAGAGAGTAGAGAGACAGACGGACGGACCGGACGGTCGTTGGCCGAAGGAGAAACGACCCGAGTCTCCTCGCTCGAGTCGACGGAGCCTGTTTTACTACGGTGCTACGCTCTGTCAAGTCTGCTCAGCCTGCGAACTAACCAACGAACAAGCGAATCCGAAAGGAGCCACGTCACGCCGCGCCGTGAATAAACGATAACCTTACGTTCCTTCAAATGGTTTACCTGGATTTCAATTCTGGACCTTGCCCTCTATCCGTGTACAAGCTGCTCTTCTCTGCATCCTACGTGTCTCGATATCTTTATCTTCCTTCTGCCACGCGTATCGATACCCCGCCGTTTATTCCTCTTTCACTGCAATTCAATTACTATCGACGCGTAGTAACGTACTCTACGATCGATGCTTTCCACCTTCGCTGAGGAAACAGCTGTACTCCCGGTTTCATTTTGTCGCAATCGTCGTGGTAAAATCGACAGAGTCGTCGTTTCAAACAACGCGGGGGCTTTGCGCCGCAATTTTGTGGTTCTACGATTAGGTATGCAATAGCTAATTTCTACTGTTCGATCTACAAGTCCTAAGCGAATTCTGATAGGAACTATTATCGCGGATAGATCATATTAGTCAGGCAGACAAGGAACACCGTTCAATCGCAAACTATCGGAGAACAGTTGTAGGAAGAAAACTGTCGCGACGCGATAGCTGAATTGCGGCAAGTGCACAAGTAGTCGCGTGCGAGATATGGAATACGTGTTTACGGCAATCGGCATCGGAGGTCAATATACCGTTACAGACACCGCGATATCCTCTTCTCTATTTCGCCAAGCGCATCGCGCGCCAATTTACAGCTCGCAAACACCGCGCTTCGTACCTACTTTCTAAATAACAGATTGCCGTCTATGAGACCTGTGTAGCTTCTTTCGAGGCTTCGTCTCTTAACAGATCTTCATTTTCATAGACTTCGTAAGTTAATCTCTTAGAACTTTGACGTAGGAATTTTCGTTCGATCGAGGAAGAAGGATGCTTGGCGTCCCTCCGCGTCTAATACATGTAGACTTACTCGCTATGTGTGAACGCGTTACTCGAACAATACAATTGTGCAGGATGCATCTAGATAGCACTGACCGAGCTGAATAAGTTTACTTCGCAACAGATACTCGGTTGCACCCAGATCTACGTGCCGTTTCCCTCGCGATTCAATTACGTCTGCGGTAGGCATTCACGATACGAGCAAGGTCGCGTGTCCCAAACTTGCCAATTATTCATCGAAGGTATCATAATACGTATCGAAATCTCAGTACTGAAATTTACACCTCCGTTTAGCGATTAATTAATTTCTTAAAATTCGTTCGAGATTAAGTGCGTTGCAAGATATTCCGTTTGGTGGTTTTAACGTTTAATTCGAACGAGACGCCCGCACCTTGAACAGGTGCAGGCGCGCACGTATCTCGCGTAGCTATCAATGAGCTACGCTTTTGCGCGACACCGTGAACTACAGTTTATGCGGATGCTCGCTCCCCCGTTCGCTCGTTCCTTCCTTTTTCGTTCTAGCCGCATCGGGTCCTTGACTCTGCCACTGCCAGTAACCAAAGAGAAGCTTTACGTAAGCACTTTCTATCTGCAAAGGTATGAAAACGATCGGTGAAAAAAATGCTGTTCGCGCCGAAGCTCAAACGCTTAGGAATATGGTAGCTATCTGCGTATCAAAGGGCTCTCTCTATCCCTCGCTCTCGTTCTCCGTTCGCGAGCACAGATCAGACAGCAGAAATTGCAGACACCAGATCTCGTTGAATTCGATCGGCAGACATCGTTGATGACGTTACAGAAATATCAGACGGGATAGAAATATTTGTCCATACTTGGAACGTGGACGTTCGGCGGCGTCGCGACGGTGTCGACGAGAAGAAAGTTGAAGTGTTTATACGTATACATTATACATGTAGGTTTCTTTTTACGCAGGTGCGAAGAGGCTACAGAAGTGGAGACGCATCATCAGCAAACAGCGGCAACAACGATGGGCGTCGCCGAGGACGAGACCCCGTCCTCTTTGACTTCTCATCCTAATCCTAACGTTAACAACCCTAATCAAGAAGGTACGTGCCCAAACTCACGATCAACCAACTCGATAAATCGTGCGAAGTCCGAACGGTCGCAGAGTTTTCGCCAACTTACAATGAAACTGAATGCCACCAGAATTCACTCGCGTAAACATTTCAATCGCCTCGATTGTTTTTCCGCGAGAACTTATTTAGGAATTACACCAGAGTAATGACAGTGTAAGCGCGTAGAAGGACAGGCGCGCTTACGTTCCGAATAGTTTCCTTCCGGAGTCGCGATTCGCGTTAACCTTGCGCATTCCCGTGTTTTAACTCGCAACGGAGTTGAAAAGCAAACCGCGCGCTCGTTAATCGGTTTAATTATGCCGACACGGAAGCACCGCAAAAAGTCCCCATGCGACAGGATCGCGCAGTGCTACTTCTCACTCGTGTCAGTGATCACCGCCGCCAACTTAACGATCCCAATCTTTTCTTTGCCCTCCGTGCTACGCTACGAGGAAAAAACTCGTGGAACCATTACCGCTCCACTTCTTCAACTTTTCCTTATCATTCAACGGCACATAACAATAGATAATTTCGCGTCCTACTAGTTGCCAACACTCGACGGTAAGCGCGAAGAACGAGGTAACGCGGTAATTTGTCCTCGTCGAAGCAACAATCGCTGTCGGATGTTCACTCGAACTCAACATCCCCCAACCGTAACAATAGGCAAAAGTCAAAGCGTGTACTTGCTTAAATGCTTTGCAGCCGCCGAAGGTCGACGGGTCTCGAATAAGTGAAATATCTATTGTGCCTCGTGGTGTCTTGTTCGCGCGTCTACGTAGAATAGGCATTAGCGGTTTCGCTCGCAATTTGCGATTCGCGATTCTTACACAGGAATGTAAGTAGAGGCGCGTGTCGTCGCGCTCGGTGACTCACCGATAGATCTATTTTTACATTGCAAACCTAAACGATTTCTACATCGTTTTTAAGTATTCTTGTCTCTTGCACTTGCAAAATTAATCGTTAACGGATCGAATTATCAATATCTATTGGTAATTCGGTAAGGAAAGTATTTTGCGGCAGAGAGTATGATCCATGCCGGATCGGGAGTTCGTCTTGATCGACATGCACAGTCGAGCACGATGGTATTGCAAATAGGATGGTACATCGTGGTCAAAGATAACTCGTCGTAAACTACTACGAAGAGGCGGCGTCGTAGCCTAATTGTGGAACGAAACTGATGCTAGGCTAAAACTATCTTACGCTCCTATTAGGTATCCTAGTACCTAATTTATCGCCTTGTGGCGAAACTTAGGTACATCGAGAAGTAACGCGTGAAGAAACGTTACGTTCACTTTACGGTGCCAATAACAGTTAAAGCAATTGTGAATCGGTGATTACTTATTAGTATTTTATCTAACAACGCGGCAATGAAACTTGCAATGAAATTTGCAATAAAGTAAGAGAGCAAGAAAGTTTAGTGTCGTTTTTTTTTTACACGGCCATTGCCAGGGGTGCAATAACACGTTAGGCGAGTGGTTATACGTACGAGCATAACTGGTGGAAAACAGAGTTGCTGCTTCATTCTGATCAGTCTTTTCTCAGTAGAGAAGATAAACAAGCGAATTAATCTTATCGTTGCTTGCCCAGACGTACAACCGTGACTAACAGACAGATCGTTGCCAGACCGCTGGATTTTTTCGACCAGCGAGTTGAAAATTACTCGGTACATACATGTATATCGCGTGACCATTCTCGTGAACGTTCATCGATCGGTACGCTCGATGCCCCGCTCGTGCAGCCGTTCCTAAATTAACGTCAAGAGATGTGTAAAATTTTTGCAACAAGAAACGCTTATTTCTCGTTATACCATCGATTCAGGGTTCTCGAATCTACTTAGTTTCGTTTATTTCTTCGAACAAGATACATTCCCTTCCATTCGCGAATCAAAATAAACGTTCCTTCACAATCAAAGGCTCGAAACTCGAAGGAAAAGTAAGTAGGCGCATCTTCTCGAATAGGAGACGCTTCGATGGGTTAGGTGTTTATCTATTCGGATACTTCCACTCTTTCATCTTCATTCTATTCGCCAATCCTTTTCTCTGCGCCGAAGAACGGAAAAAACGTTGCTTTCGCAGTGGTGTATAAGAGCTGGCAGAATCAATAGCAGAGCATCCGTTTCGGGTATCGTCGCCTCGAGGAACAAAAGATTCGATCGTTTCGCTTGCACCGATGGGCAGAGATTAGATTAGAGAACGAAAGCGTGCAACTTCGCAGGGAAGGCTAGAGTAAGTAGGTACTCTCTATACTCTACGTCTATGCCGATAGTGATTTGTTCGTTATCTTACACGTGCCCCGCTTATTTTGGTACTCGTCCCACGCGTCGAGCGCTATTTTCTGTTTTCCACGCATGTACGCACTCAAGTTTATTACGTACGCGCAAACGGTGATGAAGGAAAGCGCGATGATTACCCTGGTCCCTCCCTATTTTGTAGATACTATTCCCGCGACGTAGAGCACCTTTCGCGTTACATCCTTCTAAGGAAAAGAAGGAAGGAAGAATCCTATCCGATGCTGCGCGACGCGCAATTTCTTGCATAAGGACCATTGTGTTCGCAACTTCTGCTAAAGAAATGGAAAGCGCACAGCTTCCTCTAAGTCTTCCTTATAATACGCGGAAGTCACTTTCGTTCTTCTGGTTCCCGTCAGTGGAAATTAATTGATCTTCCACCGAGGCTATTCTCGCGGTATTTTATTTAAAACAATACTACTGGCGTCTCGTTGCATACGACTAATTGCCCACGCGCGTTATTACTTTCTAATTCGTTTCCGGTCCTCGGAAATGTATTTCCGCTGAAGTCAGGTATCGTTAAATGTGGTTTAGTCATCTGGCAGGAAAAGCAGAAAAGAAAGTGTCGTAGCTGCGATGAATTAGAGTGAAGCGAATGTGTCTGTCGAACGCTTATGCCTAGTGATTTAAGACAAAGGAAAAGAGGAAGGTGGAGCAATTCGATCGGAAGTACCTATAAAGTATAAAGTAGGTACTGGAGACGTATCTACTATCCGTTGGTCACGTTCACTTGCTGTTACCCGTTGGTAACGTAGGTACCTTTGAAAACCAATCAACGAAGCGTACTCGCTAGGATCGTGTCGAATGCGTTTCAGGAAAATCGTTGAAAGGCGTTCGATGTAGCACGGCATTGTTAGGTCTATCGCTGTTGTTGCCACGCACGTCCCGGTTGTGTTAACGTTATTAGAGTGGAAATCCTGCTTGGATATATTTACGCGATCGCTTCGCCGCGCCGATTCTCTTCTTCCGTAAAAATCACTCGCTACTCCCACTGCTCGACGCGATTCGTCGCGTCGGCGTCGGTCGACCTATTCTTCTTCGTAACTTACTAGGCGACTACAGGTCGGAGAGATACGTTAACGGTAGCGTCGCGTAACAATCGGCTCGCGTACATATTTAGTTACAAAGATAACTGGGTAGGTATGACTTACAATTACTCAAGAATTATCAGTTTTTCAATCCCGGTAAAAATCAGAGTATCATTGCCACTGCGCACGGTGACAATTTCGTATGCCGTAGGTTATACGATATAGGTATACCTACTTATATATATTTGGTTGGTCGAAAAGCTAACCGTTCCGCAATATTTTCACCTGGTATGCGACACGTAGTGGAGCACTGCAGTATTTCAGTTAGGGTCGGACTGCGCTTTGAACCGTTGCCAGGAACGCGTTCCTCTCTGTCATCCGCCTGCTTTTTCCTCTTCGTCTCTCGAGCCTTCTGTAATCTCGTCTTCGTATTCGTTCTAGGTCAAGTGTGTATTTTAATGATCGCCGACGTTGACGAAGATTTTTTTCGAGTTGCGCGAGGACTCGGAGGGATCGAGCGAAAGCCGCGTGGGTGAGAGCGATCCTCTGACGATTTTCGCGCTACCGGCATTGTTCCTTTAACGATTTTTATACCAGTACGAGTGGCAACATTCCCTTTTTCACTTTTGCGGTAGCTACTTTGCGCGAGTATCACGGGAGTGATCAATTTCGTAGATCCGAAAGAACTTCCGTAGGAATTCCGTCGGATGAAAATATTCGCGTGAATTTCTCTCGCACGTTTCCACGGGTTTGGCTCCAAATTAAATCTTTCTAAGTAGTAGGTACCATTTCTATTGTAATTAATTACAGTGATCGGCAAGATTCGAGCGTTATCGTTTCCAGTATCTTAAGAGATTACTCTCTTTTCTACGAGAGAATAGACGATGTGCTGCAACACTCCGCGTTTCTCTTCTCATTCATGATAATTTGAAGCTTAAAACGCGTGGCAGTCGCGCGAATAGAGACGACACGCCACGAATGCTCACCGACGAATTACCTACACTGGCGTATCGTGCTTTTCGGCTGACTCGTTTAATAAGATAGTAAAGAGAGATCTCGTTCTTAATACGGTTTACTCGCATGTGCAGAAACGGAAGTTGCCGAAGAATCTGCATACGGAGGGCACTGTCCTTAATGCGTTGCATAACTCACGCTCGTTACGGAATCCGAGGATGGCGCCTCTATTTTTATACCGAGACTGCCGTGCTGGCGTCAAACCGTTTTACGATTAATTACTGGAATCGCTATGCCAGTCGTGGCTCCAACCGATGACGTCGATCAACAGCCCGCGCTAGACATCTAGATTCCATCGTCTCTTTAATGAGTTTAATGCAAAGCCGTCCAATAACGAACACTTATCGACATTCACGAGTCCTATTACTAGAAAACTACTTAGGAGAGGTGATTTCATTTAACAACTATACGATACCCAACAGCCGTAGCTTTGTTACGAGCTATTCCATCCCATCCCATTCGCTCTTCGTTCGAAAGTATCCAGTAATCAAGTATATACATACATTTTCCTCCGATAGCATTTTTCGAAGCATGAGTCGAAACTTCGGTTATCAACAGTTAGCAACTTCGTTTAAACATGCACCGAATACAATTTTATCGCGCGTTATAATCTTGAAAATAGCAGATGAAAAGTATTTTCGGTCGCGTGGCTGACAATGAACCAGTATAAGCCTCTTGATAACTCTGATCTCGATTTCTTTCCACTGTAACTTATCTTTGAATGCTCGCATTGTTTCGTAAGGAACATTGGAGAGTCACGTTTGTAAACATTTATGTTACACGATTGGTACCCGAATGTATAATCAAGACGAAACGAGTTAGATAAAATTCCAATCAAAGTCCTGCGATTAGTAAGTGTGTATACGCGTATTAAATATCATAAAATATCGAGATACGCTCCTTGGCTTCTCAATGTCTACCGCGAGTTGTGGAAACGAAATTTCTTTCTCCCTTTTCTCTTGGCAAATTATAGAGGATTAAGTTCAGCGCCCAAGTAGTTTCTTGTCAAGGGAGATTTTGCAAGTAAAAGAATATGAACGAATAAGCAGGAAGGCGCGGAAAGAGGCGTGAAGTCTCACTGAACTCGATCGGACACGCTTTCTGTTTTCAGTTCGTCTTTTGGAACGGCCGGTTACGCTCCTCGCTCGAATAATAAATACAACGACTTTCCATTTTCGATGTAAACGATGTTCCCCCGATTGCTGAAATAAATATTCGGTGGACCCTTGCGAAACCTTGACGAACAATTAGCTAATTTTCCGACCACGGAACTTTAAACTTCAGACCCAGTTTTTCAGAGAATGGCCGGTGAGAATCTGGCGCAATGTGCAATGTGCAATGTAGCGATCCCTGCCAGCTAAAAGCAAACATTCCTCATCACCTACCGCTTCATCCACGTTTCTCACTTATCCGAACTAAAAGTTCGTTAATTTAGCTTCGGATTCGGTGTGAATTATTATTTTACATATTTCTCTGTATCATTGAAAAGCAATGCCATCGAATCTCGACCTCTTCTCGTTCTAAACATTAAACTGTGGTGGCGAGGCGAGGCACGGCGCCCACACGATCACAGCGCGCAGGTAAACACGAGACACATGGCCTTTCCGTGAGGACGAGAGGGGTTGAGGGCTGAGGGTGGCCGCGAAAAGTCGAGCTACCTGGTAGTCGCACAAGAGAGCGCAGCGCCTCTGTCACACACGGTGGCGCGTCAGCTGAGGTGGATTCGCTTCGGTCGTTTGCCTCTTTTGTTTGCGTTTTCTTTTTTCTCCGTCTACCTACGTTCGTCCACTCGAGATCGCCTACGAATCTTGCCTCTTCGGTGTGCACCGTGCACACGTACGTGCACGCTGTATCCGAGGCAGCGCGCAAACGTGGAATCGCCTTCTGTCTGAACGTCGCCTCGGTGGAGTTTCCGCTTATACGTATTATGCACATAGGTATAGGATAGTTCGCACCGAGCATAAAACGCTTTGGCAATCTATTCGCTGGATCATTTCGGGGAAAGAAAGTGTCCTTCGGGCCCAGTTTTAAGTCAAAGTCGAATGTGAACGTTTTATTAAGTTCGTAATAAATTTACAAGGCTTTGGATGAAACGATGCTCGAGTAATCAAAGCGGGGCGCGATAAAGCCGAGTATCAGCTGTTTACAATTGACGATACTCTCGGTATTATATACTTGACGTACTTTCTTACGTGATATCTACCAGTTGCGAATCGCATTTTGAGCAATTATCGTGAACTAAATAGTAACGTTATTATCATGGTAATTAGTGACGTAAATACTCGAATTAATATTCACGTTCGTAGGACACTTCTTCCTCGATGTGGCCCCTTTCAGGTACATGTTTTCAAAACGTCTCTGCTCGGTATAGAGCAGGCTACGCTGTCTACAGTCCTATATTTCCTCGGATGTTTCGGAGTTTGTACATTATTCGCTAATGAAAGAGCCACACATATACAAGAGGGTCCAAGCTACGCACAGGGGCAGCAAAGGAGGAAGGAGAAAGGAGGAAGGAGAAGATAAAGAAACGGTTACGAAGTACCGAGTGCACGAGGGAGTTGACCGACCGAAGAAAAAGTACCGGTATGGTGGGGCAGCGTAGCGACACAGCGAGAGCGAGCGGTGGTGGTAGCGGCGGGTGTCAGCGACGACGAAGGTGTACGTGAGCGCGGACTAAACATCAGGACAAAGAGGGAGCACGGGGGAGGGAATAGGTGTAGAGAGGGAAGACTACCGGTAGAGTGTGGAGAGTTGGCGAGCGGTAGAGCGGTAGAGCCGTAGAGGGGAAGTAAGTTGGCAGAGACAGCGTCGAGAGAAGCGCCGAAGCGGCCGGTGGCAGTTGGAGTGTGTCGTTGGATCGAGAAACGCGCGACTGCGAGTGAATCGTTGCTGACGGTTTACGCGTTGTTTTTTCACACTCGTCTCTTGCATAGTCGTGGTCGTAACGTGTCGCGAGTCGAATTGTGCAATCGAGACGTTCCTTCCCCACGCTTCTCGCCATGGGTTAAACGGTGCTGTTTGGAACGGGTAATCCGATTTTCTCTCGCGCGTAACCTCCAGCGGGCAGATTGTGTTTGGAAGTGAATTTATCAGTGCGCGTGCCGCGAGTTTTCTCAACATTTCCAAGTATACTCGCTCGGTAGTAAGGAACTGTGGCGTGATATTCGGTAGATCGTTCCGAGGAAAAGGGAAAAGGCTACAAAGGATAATGATCGAACGTTTCCACGCTCGAAACGAATGAGCCTTGCGCGTCGACGACGACGTCGAAGACGACGAGGATTATGGTCGTTGGCGACAGCGCGACGGAAGACGGATAATGCGGCAACTACGTGACCGACCGAGCAACCATCAGCGACACGAGAACGAGAGATCAACCTCGACCTCGAAACGCGCTGCCGACGGTCTAGTCTCGAAGCGTTTGTGCAACCGAAGGATACGACACACCGGGGGAACCAGTTATTTCTCTTATTCATCGCTAACCGTGTGAATCTCGGTGGGAAACTTTTCATATTCCACGAACAGAAGATTTCCGTAGTGGCCCACCAGAAACCGTTAATCGGGATCGGACCGGACGGCCAAGTAGGACAAAGTGCAATAATCCTACTCGAGCAAGTACCTATGTTCCGTGTACCTTCTCGAGACCCATCAGGCCAACGATCCTTTGGAAATCATCGATCCCAAGCATCGCTTTCAAACGTGCTGTGAAACTTTTCAGAAACCTGGATCACCATTCCACGGTAGCATAGTATTATGTAGGAAGGCTGCAGCCAGAACCAAGTACCTTGTAACGTACCAAATAGATCGATTCTTTTTACCGATTTCACAAGCGACTTATCGCGACCTATGTACCTATCGTACAAACCGTACTATCGCGATCCAACGTGCTTCGAATCGTTTCCTCGTACCGTGCTACGCGCCGACTATAAAACGAAAGGGACGAAAAATCGTAGATTGTGTTAAATCGAAATCATGTTACGAAACACGTAGGAGCGGTCGGTTCTCGCTTGGAATCGATCGCGCGACCAACACCGCGAACCGAAATACGTCTGGAATACGAAAAGAGCGAGTGAGCGAGTAAGCCAGCGAACGCGAGTGGTCGCTCGGTCTCGCGGCTCCGCGGTGTGCGCAACAAGTTAAGGGAAGCACGTGACTGTTAGCTACTAAAGCAAACATCCGAGCCACATAGATAACGCTGGAAGCGTCGACCGCGAAACTCGAGGCAGGCGCAGAGCTTATCCCGAACCGTGCTCTTTCTCGCTGGCCTGTCGGGAAGGAAAACTCGCTGGACGAGTTGGAAGGAAGCGTCGAGGGCCGTAATCGGTGCTGGTTACGAATTACGGAAGTCAAAGAGAGAAAGGGAGGGAGACGTAGAGAAAGAGTGTTGCACGAGGTGTAATTTGGACAAGCAATTTCGTCATCGCGCGTCCGGTTCGTGGGGCGTAGCTCGCGCAACGTAGCTCGAGAAATCATCCCGTGACACGACCATGTAGCGGGAACTAGTCGAGCTCCATGTAACCACGATAATCCAATTTCACAACAGGAGGGCGCAAAACTTTGAATGACTTTTCCATTCTGTGGGTTCGTTTTCGACTCGTCCGGCGAGAGGACGAGACAAATGCCCGTCGCTTCGGAAGACTGGGTGCCGCACCCGGCAAAAATAACCAGTTCTATCACCACCGTCAAAGGTGCCACTATCCAAAGCACCACCACAGCTTGGATGTCACCCTACAGCAGAGCATCGCCGCCCGAACGTCCGTCCCCCAACAATAACAACAACCATAACCATAACCACAACCACCACAACAACAACAACAACAATGGCGTTGTCATCCTCGATGGATGCAGGCCACCCGCTGCCACTACAGCCAGACGATTTCTCAGGTGGTTCAGTAGACTTGGCCAACCACCCATGGGAAAGTCAGGTAAACTTTTTACCCCTCTCGTTATCCAACATTCGTCTATCTCCGCGTCATCGATACACGTATTACGGTTAGTAGTTAAGCGGCTTCCATTCTCTCAATAATATGCCAAAGTAAAATTCCGTCGCAACTTTCGTCCATAGGTTATATATACATATACGTACAAAAATAACTCGTACGTTGCGCAAATTTCTATTCTTATCCGAGAATGACGCGAGTAGTTCGCTAATTAGCAAAATTACCGTCCCATCTGCAATCCCAGTAAAGCTGCGTTCGTACAACAGAGATAAAAAGGATCAGGACTGTCATTTCTGCAAAATAATCAACGGGAGAACATAATCTGGTCGTGTTATAGTTAGACGCAGGGTGCTGTTAGTCATCGCAGGTGTTCCGTGCATATGGCAGTGGCCAGTGGCCATTAATGAAAAGACCGTGCTTACGTGGTGAGCACACACTAGCTGCGGTAATAGATAATTCAATACGAGCCATATGTATGCAATTAATAACAAAGTATGACCGTTAACGGAGGCTTCCTACGATTTGTACTTAACTTTTTCCGCGTTTTGCAAGTACCGCGAGCGTACCTACTCGCTCATATGTTGCGGATTGTGTTTTCCTGAATCACGTCGTCGCTTAATTTACACCTGCTTTTCACAGTTTATTTAGATCTGTCACTTGTTATGTATAGAATCGTAGAAAACTATAGCAAACTCTTGCAAAGAACGTGCGCGTCTTATTTGTCTCATTGCGAATATTTCGTTTCCTGCATTTCGAATAATTAATGCGGATCACAGTGGTCATACACGATGGGGGTTTTATTTGATCTCGTAAAATCTGAGCGACGATCAGTGTCAAGTTCCTGGTATCTAACGATGCGCCGAGTATTTGGTGCAACGTACTCGGGCTACCGTGACGAACGCAGAATCGTATTAACGGGTCTTCCATTGTACGATCCTTCAACAGGCTGTATTCCTAACTAACGTCGTTTCCTCTTCTATACGTACAAACGGAAGTGGCGTCGCGCGGACTCATTGAATTTCAAAATTGCATTCCCGCGTATTCGTAGCGGCGTCGTTTGCATACACCTATACAGTTTATAGCCGAGGACGCCCGAGGGCCTCTTCTAAGGTCGACCTTAACGTTCGATCCCGTCCATTCGAAACGATTCTAAGGTACTACGAAGCAATGAATATTTACATTACAATTAGATACATATCTAATAGGAGTAATAGGTGCTTTTAATATTCTTTAAATCGCGAGTGCAACGGTAAGGATTATTCTCGATGCCGCGTTTATCGTCGAGACGCCAGACTTTCGGTGTTAACGATCAAAAATTCGTTAGCGGTGAGTTTCAGTTCGCGAAACTATCGAAGGAATTACCGCCGCGCCGCGCCGCACAAAAGACGGATGTACTCTGTATTCATAAATTCCGTTTCAAGCGCGAGGAATTCTTCAATTAAATTTTATCGACAAACCGTAAAATTCAGAATAGCGAGGTATTCGAACGTTTGAACGAACATAGAGTCTCGAGGGTAACGCGCTTGCATTTCCTTGGAGTGTAGCGAGGTTTCGTGCGGTCGGGTCGGAATAATTGCGGCTGTTCGTCCCAATAGTCTGGTTAATTGGAGGGCGATTAATTTCATTGTCCCAGATAATTTTTTTATCAGGAATTTGCGGAGATACGATCGCTTTCGTGCAGCAACTTGCTTGCTGCGTTCTATATTAGACCGTAAAAGTTACTTTTTATTTACATTCTTAGCATTTCAACGAAAAGCGGGTCGACAGTTTACGAGAGTAAATTGCAAGAGTACGCTGTATCGTTATTCATTGCCCCCCGGTGTATTAATACGATCGGTTAGCAAGTTCGGTGCCACGAAAGAACGTTTACACCGGCCAGTCGTGACGGCAACTAGCGATAAACGAATAATTGCGTGATGCCAAGCACGTCTGATCGCCGGAGTAGCGAGGAATAATTCTAACGCAACGTTAATTACCAAAGTAATCGGAAGTTGATCTACGACGAAGCTTTTTCTTTCGTATCGTAAATAATGGGAAACACAATCGTTATAAGCGTAGCTAGAGCGTTGCGCAATACATATCAAAGTCGGTGGTTTCCGAAGCTCGCTGTTACATGAATAAACAAGTCTATTGGAAAATAGTTGGACATCCGCGACTGTAAATCTTTCCATTCAAGTATCAAGTTGACGTTCGAGATGCTCTGCTTCCGGAACGGAGTGAATCATACATGAGACGGTAGAAATTGATATGTATTTCGTTTCTAGCACTCGAGGTAAATAGGAATCTTTCTTCAAATTTATTTAAATTGCTTCAAACGCCATAGAATCATTAGGTGCATCGTATCGTCGTTTCTTTCTTTTAGCCTGCATCCTTGGTAACTCAATTCCAATTCAAATAAACTTGCACGTTCCTCGCGGCGAATGGAAATGTTTAACGTTTCACAGGTCCCATTTCTGTTGCGAAAACACGTATCTTGACGATCCTAGAGTACTCGTGCAATGTTATTCAACGTAACACTAACAACCAGTATCTATTCCGTTAACAAAAGAAGATTATTCTTGAGATTGGAACTCGCCGGCATGCGTACCGCGGCCCGCGACATGATAACTAGGCCGGAAAGAGGACGAACCGTAAACTTGATAAATAAACATTAGACTCTATGCGCAAAGTCGGTCGCGATCGCTGCTGCCTACGGCCAACGGCGTGCCACAGAATTCCTAATAACCACCTTACTCCTTTCCCTTCTGTAATCTGTCCTACGCCTCGCCCTCTCCTTTTCACGATTAGATAATGATTCAGAGTTTCCAAGTATCTACGCGTCCCTTTTACATTCGTGAACGTTCTTCGATATTTAACCGGACGAATTGTTAGCCCAGCACCTCGGGGCTGAGAGTGAACGAACTCGAAGCAGCGAGTCGCAATTCTTCTTCCTCGTTTCGTTTCCCGCGCAATTTTCCGCGGTGCCCGTTAGATTTAGATAGGTGCGCGTATTCGCTACTCGCGGGAAATGTTTGAATTGAGAGCAACGCGGTACGGCCAACTACCAACGCACGCGCCGGTGTGCACCACGACATTGTCGTTCTATTATTCCAGTTTCTAATTAGTCTAATGAGCGAAAAAAACAACTTACGTAAGGTTGCCATTTATAACCATCAATGTCTCGACCGTTTAATCCTGCTAGCTCGTTACTTATGCCCGAGTTTTATCCCCTCGTACATGTATAGGCAAGTATGTATCTATCTCGTTTCGATCACGCGATTCGTTGCGATAAAATTAATCGTGGAGGATTAGTGATGCACGCGGTAGGGTTCGCAAATTATTTACTAATCCGCGGTATTTTCGACTTTCTCCATCGATAGATTCATTTTATTTTCACCGTCTATTCGTTGATATTCATATCCACATACTTACCTAAATATGGTTGGTCTGTACGCGTTTGAAAAATTCTCTTCCGTAGCTTCGTTCTGCTCTGGATTTCTTCCACAACTCAAACATGGATTTCTACCATTTTTATTTTATAGTAGGTAGATATGTAGTATTTACAAATAGTGGATTTCCCTTACAGCAAGAAAATTCAACATTGTCGATTGAATAGGAAATGTTTTTGGCAGCCTAATAACGATGCATTGACTGGTTAATAATTTTTTCAAACTTACCGAACAAAAAGTTTGAAACGGCGAATATAGCGGAAGAGAAAGACTGCGCAATCGAAGGAAAATAACGCTGGTTTGTATCCCGGCAGAGTAGAAATCGACTGGTTGGACACGCGAGAAACTTTTCAACGTCGTCGCTTTTGCGCGCGTTGTGTAATTCTCGGCTGGTTTACGCGTGGGCGAGGTTATACAGGGTGATTCTAGGAACTGGGTCCGAGGGTAATTCTCCTCTGTGGTAAAGCGGAAAGAATTCCACGGGGTGAAGTTTTGCGCTTAACCTCTCCTCCTGATCTGCCGTTTTACTTTTTTACTTTAATTATATAGCTAAGTAGGTTTGTGGCCGATTTAACAGCAGCTGCGCGTGTACGTTAGGTATACGAATGAAAGGCACTTTTACGTAGAGAGGCTCGTTCGATACGTTTTACGGTAGTGTTTTTACAACAATGGGAAAAGTTTCCTCGACCGAACAACGTTTCTTTGTCTATTCTCCGAGAGAGTGTTGTCACGCTATCCGCTATCAGATGCGAGGTCATTGGCTCGTAATCCTCCAAGGAGGTTACACACAGGTGTTTGAACAAGAATACACGTCGAGTCTATCACCTGCTTTAAATTGTCCTTCCGAGCAAACTCAACTAACCACCAGCTACGTCGCTGTTACTCGATGCTAGACATCCAACGTCTCAACGGCAAAGAGAAACACATGCCTGCGTTGCTACCGCTTTTTTAGAAAGATAGTCACGCACCGGCGCCGGGCGTCGCTTTCTGGGACGGTGCGTTTCAAAATCGAGAAAAGCACGAGGCGTCTTTCGAATTTAGACGCGCCAAGAAAGGGAAAGTAGGATTATTGTTCTTCGAGTCACGCGCGCGTAACGGCGTTTCGAAATTCGCGGCAGGAACGCGAAGCACGAAAATTGAAATTCTCCGAACAGACTAACGAATTTAATGTCTCCGCGAGAGCGTGGGTCTTACGCTGACCGCAAAGGTTATCGTCCACGAGAAATTGAAATCACCCGCGATTCCTTGGCCTACTGGCAACTTCGCCGTATCTCCGACTGCTGTTTTATCGTTGAACCTTTTGTTGAACCGTTGAACCCTTCACTTGGCTACAGTTCGGCCGAGTGAAACTTCTGACGCGTTCGATGGTTTCTGTGTCACGCGTGTTGTACATACGTTGTTTCTCTTCTCTTTTTGGCGGGAATCGATGGGGCAGAGGAACAAAAGGCGCGGTCAAGGATTACCCGCGAACGAGACCAGTATTTACAAACCGCGGTAACTCGACTCGCCTGCATCGGCGATACACGCGCATAAATATTGGGTCGCGAACAAAGCGACCATTGTCGCGCGACGCCTGCACGCGCCAGATTACCCTGTACACCAACTTCTCTCATCTTTATTTTTCAGGTGTATACGTTTCGCGTATCTTTCCGCGACCGAAAACCGGATAACATCGTCCACTCCCCTTCGCTCCTCTAGCAGTCACTTTCCTCGGTCGACTTTCTTCCTTCTCGGATAAGCGCGCTGTCTCAGATCGCGAGATAAAAGCGTCAAGTACGAACACTTGATCGTACCTTTCCACCACGCGACGTCTATGAGAAATAGAGACAGAAGCGGCAGAATTTAGCGAATAAGACGCATGCTTGGAACTTGGTACGCGCTTTGTAACGGTACACGATATGTACCGCGTAACCGAGCGACCGGGCAAACGGCCCCATATCCTCGCGCGATTCCCCCGTAAATCACGTACGAACGTGACGTACCATCGAGAATCAGAGCTATGGAAACGTAAATTACAGACTCGCAACGTTCCGAGAACCTCCTTTCGTAAAATTATATCGTAACTCGCATGTGTAGTCGTTAGGTAGAAAGTTTGAATTAACAAGCAGTGCCGGATTTTTCGAAATAGCGCATTCGAATCGCATGCTCCTTTCCAAAGCTACAGTAGCTTCTTGATCAACGATAGGAGCGTTGGGATTTCTCGGCTAACCAGGAATACCTCGCGGTACAGCCGGCAGGACGAAAAACCGTGCATTCGTTCGGATGAAGAGAAAATTAAGGCGACTCCGATTGGTGTACCTATTTGCGCGTTGCATAACGATGGTGCAAGCCGCCGTTGCTTCCTGGAATTACGTAACGAGGCTACTCGTTTCCAACGAAAATTACCGAAATACTGTACGCGGCCCGAGCTTTCAAGCTCTCAAGGTATTCAGCGTTTGATGCGTCTTTCCTCTTGAATTACCGAGGATGCATCTATCGCGATTAGACGTTTGGACGAACGGGGAAAACGCGATGAAACGCCCGCGCCGTGTGTCGCTCCAGCAATTTCGCAACGTTGTTCGTTACACCGAGTATTGTGCGTTCTTTGTCCACCCACGCGGAGGAAAATAAAAGCAAGCCCCTTCGGATCGATCTCGCGCTCGTGCTCGCTTGGCAATTTCGTCCTATTAAACTGTAGCGCCGCTACGGCAGAAAACGAGCCGTAAGAAATTCACAGCTCAAAGCAGACAGCATTTTTCGTTTTATCACTCTCGTGTCACGTAAATGTGTTTTAATCGCCGGTTATTTCAAGTATTACGGTAGAGCGGTAGAGCTCGTTTCACAAAATCCTACTAATCATCCGGTGAAAGTTAAACTCATGGCAAATAGTAGAAATTATATAGGTACGTATAATAGTGTAAACGTGTTTTACTTTGAATGGGAATTTCGTTATCGCGAATATACCTAAGTAGTAGTTTAAACCGTACAGATTATCCGGGAATGTGAAATATTGTGGGCATTGGTTGGCTGGCTAGCTAGCTCTGGCTGCCACGCTTCGACGATTAATCGCCCCTATTACCATATAGTGAAAGCTACTTGCTTCCATTGTTATCTACTCGCTGCGCGACAAATAAGCGTAGATGAGACGAGGACTGTTTACAATATTTTGTAAAATCTAAGAATCAGCAAAAAAAATAAGATAAGAAGCGAGGGATGGAGCCATCGAGGGAATTTGTGACGCTTCTAGCTTTCTCTTTCTTCTTTCTGTTCAGTCTCAACTCTCAACTAACGACGCGGAAACTTCAAGGCTACTCATGTTATACGTACACACATTTCGCAACAACTTTTAAACTCTCTTGCTGGTTATAACATATGCAATCGCCTCGGTCGACTGTTGCCGCTTATCTTTGCTCCTTTCGCCTCTGCGATACTCTCCATCCCTCGAGGTCTGTTCACTGTTCACTGTTCACAATTTCTCTTCGCGCCTCGCTCTTTACATCGGCCGATCTTACCGGAAAGAATAGCTATCCCGTTTGTTAGGGAGCTTTAAAGCAATTTTCTTTCACAAGCATATCGCGTGCTACTGAAAATTTCATTGCCTCTCTTACGAAATGCTTTTTAAAACGACTTTAGAAATCAGTGACTCACGGTTTTGTCTTGAACTCGATTCTTCCAACTACCTGCATACCTAATCGTAACGCAGCGAAGGTTTCGAGGTGGTGTTGCATCCATGGACGAAAGGCAAATGGACACGGTTCGTTGATTGCCTCTGTTAGATTTAGTGTACACCTTCGTGGATCCAGAAATATGACATTCCAAAAAGTGACTCACATTCTGACCTACTTTATACGTGGAGCTTATCTCAGGAACAAGGTACACGAAATAAGTAACGATCGCCCCGGGTATTACCAAAGCTTAATTCGTTAATTGCCAAGTACAAACGAAAATCAAAGTTCGCTCCTTATATAATATATGCAACGAGATGAACTCGATTCTCGACGCAGGCTACGTATTCTGTTAGCCTTTATCGCTTCCCGCGAGGATAATATCTGCATTTTACAACAGCCAGTTCCGATGAGTAAGTCTAATATCTTTCGATGTCTCGCAATTCCGATAAATAATTTATCGCCGTCCGTTGCATTTTCTTGCGCAACCGCGAAATAGAAGCAACGAGTAGGTACTTACTTATAGAAAAAGTCGTGGAATCATGTAAAGAATAAAAAAAAAGTGATACCAGAAGCTCATTTGTTAAGATTGTGCAGTAGATACCAACATTGTTCGCACGAGGGTCGTTGCCTGTGTTTTCTCATGTTTAATGCAAGCGTCCAGATCTACTTGGATACTTACTTACGTTGCACGATACGAGCGTAAATGTATTGGATAAAGTTATCTGTTTTCACTAGGGTAAATTTTCTACGCGACGCCAGGGGAAGATGAGCGGCGACGTACAATTGTCCTTCGATTGAAACGACGTGCCATTTATGAATCGCTATTTCATAAGAAGATCGCGTCCTTGACACGCGCGTACGTCAACTAAAATTAATTCAGAGAATTCGGAACTGGGGCCAAAGATCGATGCTGGCGCTGCTACAAATTTGGCAGTAGTTCAGTTGGTTAGAGCTGCGGGCTGTAGCTTCTGTAATTCCCTTCGTTACTTTGCAAATAAAGTTGTATCATCGAAAAAGAAGCCTCGTGCGCGTAATTGCGCGCTCGCGCTCCACCTTCGAACCAATCTGTTTTCAGGTCAGCGTTGCGCTCAATTTCATTCGCGACTAATCGACCGGTTAGTTCTATAGACGATGATGAACGGAGCAGGCATACATAATACATATGCGAGAAACGACATATCGCGAAGTCAACTAATATTTTCAACGTGTTGTTAGGAAGAATCATTGTTTAATAGTTTGACGGGAATTTCCATGGCCCATTCAATCTAGCGTCGATCCGCTTTCGTGTTATTCTTCGATCTCTCCTACACATTCCGTCGCAAATCCGAACGATCGAATTTTATGTGGAATTTTTCTCGATATCGCTTACCGTTGAAAGATACAACGCGCAGAGATATAGTCGCGCGATCGTATCGCCGTGTTTAAAAAAAATTTAACGCACTTAGAGCAGGATGGATTATTTGATAAATACGCCGTATATAAGAGATTATTTCGGATTATTTATTACTACCAGCTTGCACGCGTAACGAGGATCGTTTACCTAATTTCGTATCGCTTCGCAGAAACGAGAGGTGGTTTATTTTTCTTGAATTTATATTCGCACGTTCGCGACCGCTCCCCAGGACCGCTCGTAGTTTCTGCGCCGATCTACAGACGTTTAGTCTTCGTACAGTGCTTTGTTTGCGATTCGATGCTGTTTTTAATAACTACCAACCAGCGCGTGTCGTTTCTTTTTTCAAGTTCGAGGTCGGCGCGACGTTATTGACTTTGGTCTCCCGATTCGTCGATGAACGTGGCACATGTTTCGCGTTACAGCTGCAACAATCGCGGGTGATAAGATTGGCGTTAGCGCTTAATCAACGGAACGTTAGGAAAGGAAGGAAGATTCCGTGGGTGCACGGGTCCCGGTTCTGGCCTCGCGGATCGCTCGCCATCGGCGGCTCCGGCAGCGGCCAGCACAAACATATCGTGCATTTTCTTGAAACGTCAGCGTTCCAATTGTTTTCTTGGTTTGCACATCGAAGGATATTCGGACGCTTCGGAGAATACGCGTCAGTGCTCTTTGCGTCATCCAATTGGTTGTTGCTTTCATCTTTAAATGTACATCTCTGCGGGCAGCTTTGTTCAGTTATTGTTTCTCTCTTCCCGAGACACTTAATTCAGGCCAACCACCGTGTAATCCCACGTATCTATTTTCCTTCTCTATTTCTTTTTCATCTTTTTCATTTGCCGCGTAGGAAGACGCGAGAGCAGGGAATTCGTACGCTATGGATGGAAACGGAAACTAGTTATGTTAAATTCACGAGAAAAGCCAATAACTCCTAGAAATTGGTTGCTAGCACACGATATGGTTGAGACGGAGTCGTGGAGTTGATAAAAAAGTAGGATTCGCACGTTAAGTGTACCTACCGATAACCAAGGTGCGCAGTGTCGCGTGATTCGGTCGCTTTGCGAAACAGAACTTGAACTTTGTTCGATCGACTGTTCTCGAACCAACATCTTTCGCGAAGTACGCTCCGGTGTAACGCGACAAGCATAAATGCGCTTTGAATAGAAACGACAAATGTAATTCACTTCTATACATTTATTACTGGAAAATGATACTGTTTCACTGCAAAAGTATCAACAATTTGATATGCGCTTAAAAAATTAAAAAAAAATTGGATAATTTATTTATTTATGGGAGGTCGGTAACTGGATCATCATTCCCTTTCAATCTTCAATAGTCGACCGCAGCGGTCGACTTCTGAAGCTAACTGCATTCACAATGAACGCTAAAAGTCGACCACGGAGGAAAGATTGAAAAAACAAGAAGAAAAGTCCAAGAAAATAGCAATAAAAAAGGAAAAGTAGAAGATTGTAAAAAGAAGAACCAAGAAAAATGTAAAAAATTGAAACGGAGAGTTATAAAACAAGAAAAGATTTAATCATGTTTAAGATAATTAAATTTTATATTCGTTTCTTATGGATTAATGTTCTACAAAGAACTTTTCATTCGAGTTTAGCTTTAAGTGGTCGATTACTAGTGCTTTCACCCTATAAAATCGACTTCGCGAGCTGTTAAATAATGATTTAAATGTTTAAGGGTCCAGGGGCACCTTTTCCCGTTATCCGATCGAGCTGAAACTTTATACAGAATTTTTTTTTAATTATTTGAAATTATTCTAGAGGGTGCTCCGAAGAAAATCTTGAAAAAAAATTTCGCCAAGTGTAAATAAGCGCCACCCTAGTGTGTATGTACGGCGTCTCGTGGTCGTTCGGTTGACGGTGGTTCCGCATACGCGCGTGTTCGCGTTTGCGCTCGAGGAAGAGGTAGGCAGTAGATGGCTGAGTATGCCGCTCATGCTTCGATCCGAGGTACAGTTACTCGAACAGCGCGTGCAACTTTAGATCGATGGCGTCACTGGAACCATCGCTGTCGCTAGCGACGATCGGGGACACGCCGCGCCGAGCCGCGCCGAATAACTCGACGAGTCAGCTCATTGTCTTCCTTCGCGGCTCGCGCGAACCTAAATGACTTTAGTTGAGCCGCGCCTTCGAACGGTCCAATAGAAGCATGCTCGCGTGCTTCGGGTTCTGCCGCTTACGGATTGGCCTGCCGTTTACCGTCCATTCGCAATCGATACATTCTATTCGGCTTAATTGGTCCCCGTAGAATTATCCATAGCCTCCGGTATGTTCGCAGTGTTGTAGCGCTTAATGGAGCAACTCCCACAAAGAAACGGACAAATCGGCACATATTCCATTTGGCCGAACGTTAAACGAATAACCGAGCAATTGAACTGGCGACGCACGTTCTTCGATTGATCGACCGCGACGGTACACGCGAGAAACGTGCGCTCGCATACACGTTGACGCGTGGGCAGTGGGCACATATCTGGTCTCCCCCTATTTTCATACCGCGTGTCATCTACTCGGGGCCCGCTCACGTTCGATCGCGTTCGTCCGACCAACGAACGGTTAGTCGATCGTCCAGTCACTCGGTTAGACGGTCACCGAGTTATATACCCACGTTAGTGCACGAGTTACGACGCGTGTGCACGCGCGCGCGCGAACACCCGACGCCCTGTATCCTGTCCGTTTCTGCCCGATCCGCGTTCGATACTTGTTGCATCGCGCGATCGAATCTCAGCTGGAACACTATACCCGACTCCGTTCTACCTTGGCGGAACACCTTGGCACTCGACTTCGCTCGTCGCTCGGGTGCTCGCGTTATTCGCCTATGTGGGCCTTCGCCTTCGCCTTCGATTTCGCACTGCTACTCGAGTAGCGTCGCGTATCGCACTCGTTGCAAGGGAACCAGCACGGTTTTGTACTGTAAACTGTAATGGAAGGTAAATATGGAGCGCGTTTAATAGTACACGAGTGCCCGACGATATTCGTGTAAACATAAGAAAAAAAGTTTACTTGGCTCGACGTTTGCACCGGATCACACCTACACCTACGCTATACATTGAAAATGTCGCGACATTTAAATGTCTCGCCACGAAAACGAAAAGGCAAGCAGCACTCGGAATCGTAAAATCGAGCGACCGATTATTTTTCAAGACGAATTACTTAAGCAGTCAACTAGCTAGGAGGTAACCGGTAATGTAAGAAGGCAACGAATCCAATGAACGCCGTCGTTAATGTACAGGTTGAAGGTTAAACGAAGACTAGTGGGTTCGGTTGGATAGCTCGATCGTTCTTATTCCGTACTCATTTTCATAGCGTCTAGGAGGGAACAAAATGTAGACCACGGGCGGCCGCAAGGAGGGGGGAAGGAAATGGGCAGTTGCGCCCCCTGGCTTTTGAGAAAAAATCACTTATTTTTCAAAACTGATCTTTACTAAGTTTATACTAAAAAAGGAAATATTTTTTTTAAATTTTTAATTAAATTGACACTATAAAATGGGTTAAAAAAAACAAGGGGGGTATATTTTTTACAATGGTGATTGCACGCTACGCGCTATACGTATTCCGCCCGGTGTACGCGGTTATATGCTTTCGGTGACGTAATCTGTCGCGGTTGCAAGGGTCACACCGATGTGCTGTAGCAGGATTTAATAAAGAGTCAAGGATAATAATTAGATATTTATACGCATCAGCGCTGGCTAAAACGGTGTCTAGAGGTTCTTTGAAGGGAATTTGTGGCGTCGAACTTACTTTCATTCTTACTTTACCTATGCGTTGCGCGTTAACGCGATCAACGATCTACGATTTGTCGACTATAGAAATTTACTAATCGATGTAATTCTAGGAGTTATTCATTTTGACAGAGTGCGAAAACGTAGGTTTAGTCAAAAAGTGAGGCTTGCAACTTCCTCGTCTGCACGAATAACATTATAACTTTTTAAAAACTTCTCCGAGTAGAAAGAAGCTGTTACGTGTGATTGAAACGAAGCCAGAATTTTCAGAAAGAACTCATAATTCCGTCCGCGTAGCTACCACGCGATGACGCAAAACCTACCTACGTGAAAATGTGGAAATGAAGGAAAGACGTCAAGCACACCTTTTGTAGACGTTCAAGGAACAATAAGATAAAACAATCCGTTGTTTCTCCGGCATACGTGACGAGCAGAAGCAAGCGAGTCACTTGTATTACCAAAACCGAGAGTCACTTCCAACCTTTACGAGATGAATTTTTCGAATCTCCTTCTCTGACCACTTTCTACTTGATCTAGCGAGAGCATTCATTGGATCGTTTACGTAGGTGTTTTAGGAAAGCTCGTAAATTAAACGCGAAATCTAATTATCGCGAGGGAAACTGTTGCGTCGCGTCGGCGTCGGCGTCGGCGTCGATGCGAATGGTAACGGGGCTTATAAAAAGTTGTTCTTACCAAGCAGGTCCGAGACGTAACGGACCTTGACGCTTTAATTCGAGGACACGAGGAAACGAGGAAACACTCGTAGGTGTGACTTGGCGTCATCGGGGGTCGCTCCTGATAAATACGTCGAGCCTCGTGCTTCTTTTCTTAACATTACGAACACTTGTCGTAACATTAAACGATAACAAAGAAAATACAAGTTTTAGTGTTTGACGGTAGATTGCACTTATCGACCTAACCCTACTCGATTGCCCAGCCGTGTTGTCGAAATATTACAGAAATTTGAGCGCCCAAGTGTCCGACCGACGTGGATGCTATATTGCTATTCAGGTATAGCCGCGCGATAACGCGATAACATTGCGTAGAGCCGCCAATCGGGTAGAAATCTGAGTGCACGGTCGCGGTCGTGTGCTAGCTGCACGAGCGATCTACCTAGTACATTATGCTGTGATAAGGAAGTAGATAGACCTGGAAGGAGACGCGCGACGGTTTCGATACCTAATCGATGCGTGAGTGCACGTGTGCGCGAGTGGGTGACGATTCGAGGAGAGCGACGGAAGCTGAGGGGATTGAGAAGGAAGCAACAACTTGTCGGCAGTTACCCATGTACGATTCGGAACTGTTGAAGACCGCGTGGACGAAGATAGGGCAGATGTGCAGCTACATTACCTGTGCCAAGTCTTATCTTTCAGGTCAGTTCGACGAATGATTCACTCTGCCATCCAGCGCGTAACGGGTACGATCGTTCGGCTGTACGTGGCATTCGCAAGCCCGATGTAAACGATCACCTATCTATGTACTATCTAACAGCTAATAAATACCTTTTCTTCTTCCTACGATATTACGATTTAATGGTGCAATTAAACCGTGAACTTGCCGCGATAATTATACAATCCGATTTCTGCTTCTCGTTTAGTCGAAAGAAGTGTCTGATAGTGGAAGAAAATAAAACCAGTACCTAAGTAACGTGGGATATAAAGTGTGGGAGTAAAATGAAACGTTTGATTTAATTGATGGACGGTTCGTATGATCGCGCGTTATGAGAAAAACCGCACGGTCCGATAAACCGGCCAGGATAAGCAGCGCTCGCAACGGAATACACGTAGCTACGTGGAAACGAAACGCTGCTCGCTAGACGGATGTACTTTCACTTTCCGACGCCGAAGCCACCCGTTGCGTGCTAATCTATTCAAATGTACATCGTTGTCGCGCACGCGCGTTTTTCATACACCGTGCACACGCAACCATTGTAAATTGTTCGTCGTAGGTAATTTTCGCATCGACGCCGCGCCGTTGCGTCTGTATAGGTAGATATTGTGTTTTCGGCACTTCCGCTGCCTATTATTTTCTCGGGTATCGTCGCCAGTTCCGCTCTTTTTACTTTTACTTGGTTACAACACGCGCGAGGTGTTGCCGCAATCTGCACCGGTGCAAACGATCAGTTCGTAAACTTTCATTGTGCGGTAGAAAGAAGATGCACGACTCTACGCTATACGATACTATTATAATATCGTACACGCGTACTTACCTACGATTCGATTTTTCCGTTACGCGATACGTAACCGAATCTATTAGATAAGTAATTCGAGCTGCCTACGAAGTTGTCCCGTTTTCTTCCTGTCTGGCAACGTGCCTTACCTCAACGAAAGGAGGAGGTTCGCTGGATTTTCCAACGGCCCCGGGGCCCGGACGAACGAAATTCAGGACGAGGTCAGGTCGCCTACAATATTCTCGTAATTTTACCGGAACATTACCTAAATCCAATTATAATAGGTATACCTACACTTAACGCCAATCGATTTTCCGTATCTCATTACTGGGCTATGATTCACAAAACGATTTATCGAATTTCACAGTAATCGAAATATTTTCGGAATCTTTGGCACAAATCGCGTGGTTCAGATAATCTGCTCTATAAAGTTTTCAAGATCAATTAGATGGAAAGCGTCGGTTGCGTTTCCATCGAGAGAAGGCTGGTCGAGTGGTGGCCAGTTTCGATGAATCGGATGTTAGGTTACCTAACTCGCAAAGTTACGCGTATCCCGAATCCCGATGCATCGCGATTCACGTCGCTCGCAAGTCTGTGGTAGCGGAAATCTGAAACAAAGATACACGATCGAACAACAATGGCTTTCGTTCCCTCTTCTTTCTCTTCTCTTTCCCTCTGCTGGTGTGTGCACGTGCAGGCGGTGTGTCCGTCTCTTTGTCTCCCCCGTGAGGCTGCATCTGCCAGCCTCTCGAATCTAGGCTGTTACCCTGGCAACACAGGTACCAAATGCTTGAGGACTATCACGTTGCAGATATAGACTGCGATGGCGCGGCACAGTGGATAAGGGCAATTTGCTTCCTTTTCGAAATCCGATTGGTTAGGAGACGACGGATTGTTTATGGACTATTCATTATCGTTGTTGTCTGTTTATCGTTTCAGCAACTTTTTCAGGGATCGAAAAAATTCTAGAACTCTTATTTTTAATAAAATATTTCAATAGTGTTATTACTCTAATGTTTACACCCGCCCATGTCGCAGAATCTAAACGTACAGATCCCCTTTAAAAATAAGAGATGTAGCTGGCAAGAAACTCTGCTTGATTTTTGTTCGAACCCTCTGCCAAAAATAGGGCAAGGTGGTGGTTTCTCCCTTCCCATCTCATCCCTCGTCTCGTTTGGCCACCCTGTGCTCTTGGTCTTCTTTTTTGCTCCCGTTGTCGATCAGATGTTGGAAAAATCAATAAGACTCCCTTCGCTCTCGACGTGTTCTACTCCTCTTTCCTTGGCATCCTCCCTCTGGTAATCTCTCCCTTTTCTCGTCCGCTCTCCCTGTTTGGGAGATAATCGTTGAAATTTGCTCCCGAGCCTGTCGATGCCCAAGTTGCCCACGCGAGCGCAGTTCGTGTTCGGGTAAGCGAACGAACAGCTATGCTTATTGTTAAGCGGTCGTAAAGCACGTCGAGCTGCAGGAAAATTACGGCGCGAAGGTAAACGTTACGCGGAGAAGTGAGACATACCTACATACCTTAAAAGTCAGGTTTTTATCTCTCAGCGTCCGCTACGCGTTACGGCTCTTTGATTTGATATCTGGCAATGAGTGCGAGGTACTCGTTGTGCGGTTATTCCTTATCTAAAATCTTCTACGTGGGAAAGTTAAGCGAATGTCGGCTACTCGGTTTACCTTTTAACGCTTACGCTTTATTTTCAACGATTACAGTACCTACCCTACCTGTTTATGGTATAGTTGCGCAAGAGGCGGAATTTAATTTTAATTAACGGGGGAACCAGTTATCCTGTACCGCGTTACGTTGATCGCGTGTGTCGCGTCTCTGCTGCACAAAACAACGCCTCGTTACATTCTTCCGAAGCGATTGTTCCTGAATTCCGTGTAGCGAATACTTTTAGCCGCACAGACAGTGGGGAAAATGTTAAGAGTGTGCCGATTAGAACTTACAAGAGAGGAGCCGTGTCGTTTCAATGCCGAGGTCCTTCATTTTCAGAATTAGATTATCGTATAAGATGTTGGTATTAAATTCGGTGCTGTGTAACCGAATTATCATTACATAAATATCGTTTCTGTCTGTTTCAGGTGAGTATCGTTGTTCTATGGAAAGAATGGAGGTTCTCCCATCGACGCGTTCGATAAGTCTCAGAGTCGAGAGAATCTTTTAGTATCCAAGTCTCGTTCTGCGATTAAACGGTAAGAGAAAGCATCGAACAGTCGCGTGTGTACCAAGCAACTGCAATGGAGGGTACTCGACGTTACTGAATACTCCGGAGCACGACTCCCGCTTTTCTAACCAACTTGTAAAGCGGCGGCTAAACATCCACGGTAAATTGAATCCACTCGGAAGACAGGAATCGAGCAATATCCTCGGCGTACTTATATAATAACGTTACATAAATGCTTCCTTACTAAACGATTCCATCGCGTTTCCATCTTGGTTCACTGATTCGTAGTTCGATCTTCTCTCTTTTTCTGCAAAAAATCAATTTTTCCCAAGCCACGAATCACTGACTGATCGAATATGTAATTATGTACCACATCAAATCATCGTTAGTAGATTGCTATTCCTTGACGAAGGCTGATAATCGATTCGTGGATAGAAACACGCTCGTTAAGGAGACGATAATTAGACGAAGTTTCCAAGCAGAGGTGTAGGGTAAAATAGACGGAAGAATATATAGGTTAAACCACAAGGTGGTAGGACAAGCGAAGAAGGAACGGACGTTGGACGGTGGACGGACGAGCGAGCGGAGTTGGGCGAGCAGCTGACGAGGTGAAATCAATATTCCCACGTGTAGAGGTAGTCTATCCACGGTGGAAGGATAGAGGGCAACGCGAGCGCCGTGCTATCGCGTTTGTGCCCGCAAACGGGACGCAGGTATTTCACGTCTCTCGTCGGTAGAAAAACCACGCAACGTGTACCGCACCAGCCAATAAACAACCCCCTTTTTTCTTTAATCTGCTGGCACAAAGGTACCGCGTTTCGTTGATTTACCAGCGATGATGTGCCTGCTCCTTGGAAAACCCAAAACGTCAACGTTAATTCTGCCTCGAGAAGACTTCACGCGATACTACACATATATCTCACCGCGGCGAAGCTTGCCGAGTGGTCAAGCAAAATTGGATTATCGAGATCCGGCTGGTAATGCGATCAACCGCTTCGCGCACAACGTCCGTGACGCCAAGTCGGACGAATGGTTTGCTCGTTGGTCCGCGACCGTCGCGCCGCGGCCGTGTCGAACTTTGTTTCCCGGTGATTCATAGTTTGGAAACGTTGAATTCAATCGCAGTAGTACAAACTCTTGTGCGCCTAAGAACAATACCTTTTCGCGACGAGACGGAGACTTGCTACCAACGAAATATCAGCTGCACGCTACATAGCGTATAGACGCGACAGCGAAAGTGTAAGGATGTCTCCCTCTGGATTTCGGACTCCTTCGGCTGTCATTCTGTGCGCGAACTTGCAGAAGAGTACGGAGTTAAGGGACAACCTACTCGTGGCGTGCACCAACCTATCGCTATCCCGTTTCAGAACTCCGTATATCCTTCGCTAGGAATAATAGGAAACTGAATGTAAATCCCGACACTCCTTACAACTCCTTACGAACCCTAAGCGAGCCGCGATATCTTTGCACATGTTTCTTTTCAAGCTCCTTCTTTCGACGCTCGATGCGTGTTTACTTTAACGCCTGGATGATTCGACCAACTTCCCTATTCCTCTTCCACTCGGTCTACATGTCTGGTCAGCGAAATAGAGAAGTCGGTCAGCTCGGCCAAGCGTTAAAGTAAACACGTTTCGAGCGCTGAGACAATCGACTTGAAAAAAGAACGTGGGAAAATAAGGACTCGAGTCCCGCTTAGGGTCGTATGGAGCGTACCCCCACTCTCATTCTGTTCTCATTTCTCCCATTGAGGAATCCATGGAATCTTAAACTGGAATCTTCCTGCTTCGATTTCACTGACGAATTCACCACTCGCAATGTTTTTGTCCACCTAACTAACTTTGCGACTGCACTAAGTTTCTACCGCTAGGGTACGCGCACTCGGCCACTGATCCTCGCCGTCGCGGTGTCGCGAGAACCACGGAATTCGGAGTGTTCGACATTTGGTACTCTGTAACAGTGTAACTGGTATATGTATCAGGGAAGACCTTAGACCGCAGAGGGTGCCACGTGACCGAGAAAACGTGGAGCTTCCAGAGGACGCCCTCCTCAGGAATGGTGGTGGTGGTGGTGGTGGCGGCAGTGGAGGGTAGAGAGGGCTGTGTAGTCGGTAAAAGCACTGGAGGGGTGAAGAAAGAGCGAGGAGAATGCCAATGACGTAGCTATACAGTTAAATAGCAAAGGAACGCGGAGCAAATCGAGGGGTGAAACGGGGAGGACAAAAGCGCGCAGGCGGACGACCGCGATCAGGTGACGACGAGTCGTCGGCCGTCGCACACTTTCGGCCTCCTCCCCTCCGCTGGTCTGTCTGTCTCTCTGCCTCTCGTCGAGTCGCCCCTTGGTCTCTCGGAGCTCGCCGCGCCGCGCAGCGAGCGCGCATAGAGAAGAGACGAGGGAAACAGTCCAACCGGGAGTGAGTCGCCGGCTGGCACTCGTGCTTCGCGTTTCGTTTCGTTTCGTTCCCTTTCCTTCTGTTGCTGATCGTTTCGTTCGTTTCGCTCGTTTCCCCCGTTTCGCTCGGTTCGCTCGCGCGTTTAGAAAGAATCAGGCGAATGACAAGCATGTCCCGCGGAATAAATATATCCCAGTGGCGGGCAATCGTGTGACTTATCGTCGAATCGAACCTTGAGAGAAATCATCGCGAGGAAACCGGGAAAAGTGCTCTCTCCGGGTCGATGCATTCTGCTGGCGAGCCTCGCTCGCGTTCCAACGTGTGGATGGTGGTCGGCCGCGGCCGCGGCGGTCCTCTTGAGACCCGCTAAAATTGGATACCTCGACCACGCGATATTCGCAGCTGACCGAGTCCAAAGACCACCCGAACGATGCGCAGTCGCGTAAAACTGCCTGGTACACGATAACCAATAAGGTATATACTAATTTTATTGAAATTCCTTTAATTTTCGAGATAGTTTCCCTCGGATTGGAGCGAGCCCCCTTCACCTCTTTCAAACACCTTCGCACTCCGTCACTCGAGATTTTTCTCGCCCTCCAACCTACAGCCGCTATTTCCAACATCAAATTTTCCTTTACGTAACGGTTGCTTCGCTTCTTACGCGAGCCATTGGGGTGATGAGCGTGTCAAGCAGGGTGACTGACGTTTAGGCTGCAGTTATTCCAGGTCTTCAAACGTGACCCGTGTTCTTCTTTTTTTTTTCCAAAAAATAATAACCTCTAACACCAGCGGTACTCAGACTCGGACTGCTCTCATTGAGGGGGGTACGCGAATCTACCGACTAATCATTCAAAACGAAATACAAAACTTGTTACATCTTCCCCAATTCAAAACGTTTAACTTCCGGTTCTTGTACGTGGCTTATTCTTAGTTGGAACCCGGCACGGTGATTCAAGGGAAATATTCACATCATACTTTCTTTGATCGTGCACATGCGGATCAGAAATTCAGGCGAAGACGCGACGTGCTGTTAGTATCGTATCGTATCGTACACTTAAACAGGATTTTTGTATTTTGTACGTGAAATAGTTACGCCGAAGCAAAGTTTCGTTGATCAGCTGTTGTGTATTTAATATCCTGGCTATTTTCTGGGGCGATTATTATCTCGGTCCTGGATATGTCAAATCTGGAACGTTTGGTCGCTTTAGCCCTCTCGCAAACGCGTTTAAAATTAGACAACGTTCGACCAACACCGATACCAACGGAATGGAAACTCTATAGCTTTTTCCGCGTAGAAAGGACGTTGACGATAAGTGGTGCGTTCGGTAAGACTGCCGAAGAACCGTAAAGCAACCCAACCGTTAGTAGGTGAAAGAGCACGAGACCGGGGCAGACGACCGAACGCCCAGGCTCGGCTAGCGAGCGAGCGAGCGAGCAAGCAAACGCGCTGCGAGTGACTCACTCGAACCTCGCTTGGAGTATCCGCGTGACACAGATACCCGCTACTAACCATTGCTGTTGCTCTTTTCCTTTGACCATTTTCACGGTTTGCAGACCACAAAATTGTCGGTGTACCTTATTTGTATTCCGTTAGGTTTTGGAACCTACAGACTATTTCAAAAGGTCTGATCAAAACTTTGGCCAACAGGTCTAAATGTCTACTGAAACACGAGGAAATGTTTATACAAGCACGCGAATAAGTGTGCCTGGCAGTGACTGACAGTTCAAGGCTTTACTGTAAACTCACTCCGTTGCTCGCTATTACTTGAAAGGAGAATGTGCCTGGTTGGTGCGCTACAACAGCTAGGCACCAGTAGCAGAATAAACTTTCCACGATTCTTAACCAACGAGACGAGTGCGATTCACTATGTATAAGTCGAACGAGTCGTAAGGTAATTGGACGAAGTACGTTTATTTGTGGGGCGAGGTAGACTATTTTTCACCGGTTCAAGTGGCGTGCCTGCCCACTTCGCGTGGACTCGTGTCCTTACTGGGGAGACAACATCGCTGAAACGCTCTCACGACACTCGAGGGAAAATCCTTTCCCCGAAGCAAGACTTTGACCACTGTTTTGACCTGAATATTGCAACCGAGTCTCGATCCACGATGCTCTGCTACTTACTTAGCTTTCTCATCGACGTGTATCCTAACATGTAACCACCTCTGATCGGTACTCAAAACGGCCGAGTAGTCGCACCAGGAAAACAATTAATTGTCCGTTATACAGGCACAGAAACATCGACGCGACGGGAATTCGAGAAGCAAAACTCGTTGGGCTAATAACCTCGTCTAAAACCGCTCGGCCATAAAGTAACAGCTCTTTCGTCACAAAAAAATGCGGTAGCCTAAATGCGCGATACGAACTTGTCCTACTTCCCGAAGTAGGTAATCTTCCTCCTTTTTCAACGCGCCCACCATTGTCCTAGCTATTTTCGAAAACACTGGATGAATTCCTGCCGAGGTCGCCTAATCTTGCGAATGAAAGGTTTAAGTGTAATTAATTTGATGCACTGAAATTCTCAATTTACTTAAAACAGATATTATTCTTTAATCTGTTGCACGCTGTTCGGTTATTTAGGGCCGTTATGAGTCACTTAGCGCTGTCTCGCGTACTTTCCATTCACCGTAGTCTCCGCGAGATTCTTTATTCTAGAATCGCAAGTAGGGCATACGTATGTGTAACGCGTCCCTGAAATTGCATTTATCGGGGATCACGTCCCGCGGAGTGATCCCGAGGAAAGCAGAAACTGTTGTGGACGAGGTCGGTTCATCTAAAGCCATCATACATCGACCCCTCGATTCCAATCGAGCAGGCATATCGATCGTGCGAAGAAAATAGATGAAAGTAATTCTTTCCCCGGTAGGTAGGTATATTTGTTTCGATAAAACGAGGATGAACGTTTCTCCTACTCCGCAAGCTTGAAACGAAACGGAATCAAAGAGAGGTTCGAAAAATGCCTTTTCTCAGGAAATCGTATGGTCGTTTGGCTTTGTAGGTGAATGTACCGTTTGTCTTATTCCGCTGTGCGACTTATACGATGGATTCCCGTTCACCGCTACCAGGAGAAAATCAATACGTGGGCCATTAAAATTTATCGCGGTGGTTAGTCGCGAGGCACGTATCAGCTAGTTATTAATTAGTCGAAAGTGATTGTTCGCTGTCGTTCTGACCTTCATCGATAAACTACATACGTCGATCGCGATTCATGTTAATTTCAACGGAACTATTTTCTATTTTTAAAGCTTCTGAATTCTTCTAGCACATCGAAAGAAACACATTGGAGTAGACGAGAATTAATCGTGATCGTATCGTTCGCACTTTCTTCGAGATTGTATACTTTCTCCGCGACATATTGTCCAAGTAACCACTCTGACAACTACCTACTTACTTAGGTACCGTCGCTTTTGTCTGGAAAGATTTTCTTTTCTTCAACTTTCGGAAGGAACCCATCGAAATTGTATGCCTTAGCGGTACATTTGAGAGTCGAAGGATCGGAGACAGCAGTTCACCCAGGCTAGACCCGATACGATACAGTTGCTCGTTTAAGAAAGCGTCCATTCCATATCGATTCACGGCGGAAAGCCGTACTTGACCGTGAGAGAGTATTCGAACGAAAGTTTTCAATGGAAATGCACTTTTCCTGGACGTGTTTGCTTGTCCTAATGGCTCGTTCAGGATGGAAGTCACATTGCGCGATGGTAAATAGTTGTCTTTGCTCGTGCGCGGCTACGTTAACGCGATTCGGTCGACGAATACAGAAAATCGATGAGGAATTAACCGTAACGGCGCGACGCGACGAGACAAATCCAACGCGGTTTATTCCAGTCTGGCTTCTATTTCGATGGAGTTGAAGAGAGATCTATCGGCTGTCCCGTTTCCGTGGTGCGCGGTGCGCGGAACGTCGAAGAAGCTTCAGTTAGATTTTCTACACATCGCCAACGCGTATCGATCGCCGTTGCATTCGGTCTCGCGTATCTCCGGGGATAAATTTAGGCGGTCCTTTTCGGATTCACGGTAACTCTGGCCTCTCCCGTCTAAATTTCTTAGCGTTCCTCCTCCGAAGTTATTCCACGGCAGCGGTATATTAGTCTTCGCCGTCGTTAAATTGGAAGAAATTTTATAAACTTTGGTTTCTGCTCAAAAAGTCGACGAAACAGTAATCAACGCCTGGCGATTTGTTCCGTTTCGTCGTGGCTGTCGGCGTAGGTATGCCTCGCCGTTGTCGATTCAAAGTCCCTCGAAGAACGTCGACACGGAATTCTTGCAGCGATCATTGCCGTTCGCTTACCGTGCACGAAACGTGACACGTATGAAAATATGTAGCGTCGTAGCCTTTTAACCTCCGGTCACGTAGGAGAGCATCGGTTTCGTGCAATTACTTAGCGGCGGTCGCTCGTAGAATTACAGATCTTCCACGAGCCCGATCCTCCTTCTCTATCCGCTATCGCGTCGTACTTACGCCCGATGGCCACGGAATAGTTGGCCGTTCATTATTTACACGATCGTTAGACGTAAATAATTTCTAAAAGCGTCCACACCGATAAGCCTGCTACCATCGACGCCTACGTCTACGAGCGTAGGTGACTCACGCTCTTTCGATAGGTGGTGTGCTCTTGTAAGTTGCAACAAGCGGTACGTGTCCACGGTAGACGTATACGATCCCTTCACCGCGATAGGCTACCGAATTCCTCTTTTTTTTCTTTCCATCGGAAACTGCTGCGAAAGACTAAGAGGGCGCGTCATCCTAGAAGGGTACAAACTACAAATACCTATATACTAATGGGAAGATGAACGAAGAACAACGGATTCTTCGACTCGTAATTACTCACGCTTCTTTCTCTCGTACCTACTCTCCGGACTCTGCGTTGGATCGCACTGTAGGCAGGTTAGAGGATCCAGGGGATGCTTGCGACTATGTATTTCTACCTGTAAGAAGGAAGTTTATTAATTCAATTTCTAACGCGACAAGTCTTATTAGAGAGGTTACACTTTAGGTAGCAAGTATTACAACTGGAACGATAAATTAATTTAGAAGCCGGCGCGGAGGCAGACTCTGAAATTTTTATCCGATACGCTTTGGCAAATATCTCGCACGAAAAGAAGGCTCTTGATCCACTTATGGTAATGCGGCAGACAGCTCGTAGCGCTACTTGAGCAGAGTGAAGCATGTCGGGTTCTCCCGCACGATACCTACCGCGCTTCTACGTGATTACAAGGATATTTTGGTTGGTCGCGTTTAATTTCTGTCCGCGATAGACGAGAGGTGGGTACGACGAAGGAAAGGAAATTCTTGAATACGCGACCTTCTATAAGGATTTTTATAAGGATACAATAATGAATGATATCAATTAGAGAAAAGTCGATACAAAATTGATTCTATAACCGTTTCGGAACCGAGAAAATAACGGTTATGCGAACCGATATGAGGAGGGAAATAGAAACCGTAATCGAAGCAGATAATAGTTGGAAATTTCGGTCTTCGTAACAGTTATTTGAAATAAAGGTTCTCCACAACCGTTTTAATCGGAACCTTTATATAACAGTTCGAAACAGTTATATTCGGAACCGTTTCAAGCCTTGAGCAGGGGTAGCGCGTATCGAACGATGGCTTGGGAATCACGAGTGCGTGCCGCGTAGGTGTGGCTGACGCGTCATTTTTCCGCGGTGTCACTCAGGCAATATTTGTAGCTTGGTCGCGAGCTGCTGCCTGCGCCTTTACGCCTCCCACCCGAACGTAGGTATGTCACGTGTGTCGCGCGTTTCCTCGATCAGCAATCGATCGTCTAACGAGGGAGCAAAAAAGCAAAGATTGCTCGCTGTGTAGCACAGTAGATGCATAAATTTTAACTGTTGTTTCATGATTCATGATTCGTGCACACCTTGGATATAACTGCGCGACAACATTTCCAATGATCAATCGTTTGGCGAACGTTGCCTACACCGACGCATAGGCAAAAGAGAAGGAAACGAGGAAGAATAAATAAATTTAGCATCTATCAGCTGTTTCCCGTATTATCTCGATATTCTCGACTTTTCTGTTCGCTGGCTTGTATCAGGGGTGAACGCGGCACGGTGCAATCAGCGTTTTCACTTTCACACGATTTCTAATTGAAGTTCAACGACGTTGCGCGGCATCGTAACCGTAACGTATCCGTAGTCTTATTCCACGCTCGTACACGATCTCTGTGCGATGTGTGTGCCGCTTCTTGCCCTGCTCTCGTATCTCTAAGTAGTCGTTTTACTTGATTTGGTATAACGGATGCTTCCACGGCGGATGCATCCCTGCTGACCGATTTAGTCGATTACGAGAGACAATTTAATTAATATAGGTAGTTCGCGATATCAGGTGCTGTCGACAGTGCTCGACTAGTTTTGTCGTTATCCGATCGCCCTCAAACATTACATAGATTTATTTTAATTATTTGAAACTATAGGAGGGTGCCCCGAAGAAAATTCAAAACTCGAAAATAAGAGCCACCCTAGTCTCTATCCATGGGGCTCATAATTCAATGCCGCGGATCGTTTATCTCCACGTCGCGCCGTCAACGTTTTTAATCGCGCCAGCTACGCTTATCCACGACAATACCGCCAATTCCCCGCACTAAACTGTACTTTGTACTTACCGCAAATAGTTTGAAAGAGAAATCACGAGCTGCGAGTCTCAACTAAAACCTCCTTCAGGATTTTAAACGCCGCGCCG
The DNA here is from genome assembly GCA_963971345.1 of Andrena flavipes. Taxonomy (NCBI): domain Eukaryota; kingdom Metazoa; phylum Arthropoda; class Insecta; order Hymenoptera; family Andrenidae; genus Andrena; species Andrena flavipes. The sequence goes on from OZ020482.1 coordinate 2,623,461, forward strand.
CGTAAAAGCGAAAACAAAAGCTGCAACTATGTCATTAGCGGAAGTAAACGTTGATTTTGTTGTTGATACGTTCTCACCTCGTGATGCGAACATAGTAGTTTACGTAATCGGTGTCGAAGGGAAGCCGTACGAGCTAGACCAACGCTAGAATGAATATTGGTATGTCATACACCGTATTTATGTACGTACATATCTATGATCCGACTAATAGTTTCGAGGATCGTCTCGCTACCTCGTAAATCGTTATAAATTTATGGAAGAAGAGAAACTTAACAGTGCTGGTTAATTAGAAAGGAAGAATGAGGTAATGGTCGGATGTTTATCGTGATGTAACATTTATGAATTCGCTTGAATGGATTAAATATAATGAGTAAATGTATGAAAGGGACCGGTTGCAAGTAACAAGGGCAAGCTCGTCGTATCTTGCGTAAGCGATTAACGTCTAATATGACACGAATCCAAATGTATCCCGCCATTCGAATACTCCGGTTACTCATTGTACATTCCTCGTGTCTTATGTTACCCTTTATTTGCAGACTGAACGCAAGAGAGACTCGCAAAGTACGGCTTCTAGAATAGTTTAATGCGGCCTTGTAATCCGTAATGTAATCAGCGCGTGACGTCATGGTACCTACTCCCTAGTTCCGCGAGGATCGGATCGCAAAATATACCTTGAGGACGAGCGGACCGGAGGAGACATACGCGAACCGTGAACCGTGAACCTCGCAAACTCGACCGTTACGACTCACTTTCGACGAAACTTGATTCCAGTGTACCGTGATTCCTTTCCAACCGTTCTCACCCAGCCTCCAAATTTCCACTGAGAATCGGGCAAGATGACGTTTAGTGTCGCGGGAAAGCTCGCGGCTACCAGTTTGCGTTGAGCGTGGCTATAAGCGTGGGCGAAGAAGGCTTCAGCTCCTCGGAGACGCGTTCGAAGCGTTGAGAAGACGAAGAAACACGTCGAAACGGCATCCCCTAGCAAACTCGAAAGCACCTCACGTTCCTCCCGCAGTAAGTAGCCCCGCGTTTCGCGAACAGTCGTAACACTTGGAGTTGATCTCGATTATGGATCGCGACTGGCAGGTATACTCGTATACTAGACGGAATCGTTAGTAGGTGTACCGCGCGGTTCAAGCTTCCCATCCAAGGGGGAACGTATTTAGGTCGTCGCAGACAAAGGCCAAGTCGGAATCAGAACGTAAACAGTAATGTACGTACATGTATATCGGTATATGTTAGGCAGACACTCGGTTTCGATGGAGAGAGACGCACGATTCAGCGTGTCCTGCGCGCGAAATCCCTGCCACGAGCCAACTCGACACGACCATTCACCGCAGCCATTATTTAATAACTTCCAAGGCTAGCTGACCTCTGCTCCGCGCCACAGAGAATACCCGTACCATTTTCGAGATCAGACCAGACGAGACGCGATTCACGACTGGACGAACTTGTCCTACCTACCTCTGGCTCGTCTGTTTCTTTCCGCGCTTACTCGAGCTCTCCTTCGCCCCGTGATTCCATCTGTCAACTGTCGCTCTTTAGCATCAAAACTTGGAGGGCATTCAAAATTGTTACAGCCAACTACATAGCTCAATTTAGCTATGCCTAGCGATTTAGGAAGCGCGTTAAAAGCACGCGTGACCGTTGACGAAGACTGTTAGAAACGATGAAGAAATGGAACTCGTACCTTTGCAAATATTCCTCGAAATGAACACGGCGGAGGCCGCGTTACGATTCGCGTTACACGTAATAATCGTAAAGATTAGGTTACTGTGATGTTGCCCGTTGTTGACGTGCCGGTCGTCCGAGTGGCGGCTAGGTTTTAATTAGATCGGGGGAAGGAATCCAGCGCGTAAGGATCTGTGTCAGTGTCATGGCACTGATGGCACGAGACCTCGGTTCTGGAGACTGGTGTGCGACACTCGGTGACCTCGTTTTGCCTGTGTTACAGGGGTGCTGGAGATGGCGGCCACAGAGAGCACGATCCGATTCAGCGGCCATACGTTGGACAAGGCTACAAAGGCCAAGGTGAGCCAAGATTTTCCCGCAGCTTCCTTACTATTTCCTTACTTGCTTCCCTCGTTCTCTTAACCGCTTCATTTCCACAGCCCGTTCGTTCCCACTCCCCCCCGTCTTTGTCTCTTACGGGAGAAATTGGTATCTCCTAATGATATTGATGCCTTCGGGACAATCGACGACTCTATTCTCCCGTGTTCAGGTGACGTTGGAGAATTACTACAGCAATCTGATAGCTCAGCACATCGAGCGAAAGCAGAGGCTCGCGAAATTGGAGGAATCGTTGAAAGACGAAGGGCTGTCGGAGCAACAGAAACAGGAGAAACGGTTGCAGCATGCCCAGAAAGAGACCGAGTTCCTTCGGCTGAAGCGCTCCCGGCTCGGCGTCGAGGACTTCGAACCCCTGAAAGTTATAGGCAGGGGCGCTTTCGGAGAGGTAAGCATTTCCAGCCAAAGCGTACCATCGGGGAACAATGTAGGGGATATTTTATTTAATTGAGATACCGTATCCGACAGGTAAGACTCGTGCAGAAAAAGGACACCGGCCACGTGTACGCGATGAAGATCCTCCGGAAAGCCGACATGCTGGAAAAGGAGCAAGTCGCGCACGTCAGGGCCGAAAGAGACGTATTGGTGGAAGCGGATCATCAATGGGTCGTAAAAATGTACTACAGCTTTCAAGATCCTATCAACCTCTATTTAATTATGGAGTTTCTTCCAGGCGGTAAGCTTTATTTTATTCGCGCAAAAATAGACCGCTCGCAATTATTACCTACTAATAAATCGTTGCTCTCGATTCGCTGGTAATTGCAGGTGACATGATGACGCTTTTGATGAAGAAGGACACGCTTTCCGAGGAGTGCACGCAATTTTATATTTCCGAGACGGCGCTAGCGATCGACTCGATTCATAAACTAGGTTTCATTCATAGGTAAATCGATCGAGTCCAACGATGCGAATCGCGTATCTTATCTACTCGGAGATAAGCTAGCCTTCCCGTCCTTTACACCTCGCCAATTTTTTTACAGAGATATTAAACCGGACAACCTGCTGCTGGACGCACGGGGTCATATAAAGCTCTCTGATTTTGGGCTGTGCACGGGTCTGAAGAAATCTCATAGAACCGATTTCTACAGAGATCTCAGTCAAGCGAAACCTTCGGACTTTAGTAAGTTCCTTTTTACCGTTTGTCTTCTTCGATAGAGTTTTTAAAGTATATGTTAAAGTAACCCTTGACCGTCCGTCTCACGGTCCGTTTACGCAGTGACGTCCTGTGGAAGCGGAAGCGGAGGAGCGATGGATAGCAAAAGGAGAGCCGAGAGCTGGAAACGAAACAGAAGGGCGTTAGCTTACAGTACAGTGGGAACACCCGATTACATAGCTCCGGAAGTATTTTTGCAAACCGGTTACGGGCCTGCTTGCGACTGTTGGTCATTGGGTGTCATCATGTACGAGATGCTTATAGGTACGTTACTCCACTCCTCTCACCTGTTGCTCCCTTCTATCCCTGCTGAATTACAGCTTTCTCGTGAGATGTTGTCGACGGTTCCGTCTCTATTCCTTTCAGGATATCCTCCGTTCTGTAGCGAAAACCCACAAGAAACTTATAGGAAAGTTATGAATTGGAGAGAGACTTTAATATTCCCCCCGGAGGTTCCCATTAGCGAGGAGGCTAAGGACACCATAATCAGATTCTGTTGCGAAGCTGACAGAAGATTAGGTTCGTGTGTACATCTGGAGTGTTTTGAATGTTGCGCATCCCGCCGGCTATCATAAGTGAAATATTTAGGTAATTGTACGAAACTTTAGGTGCGCAAAGAGGTATCGAAGAGCTTAAACTGGCACCTTTCTTCCGCGGCGTGGATTGGGAGCACATCCGGGAGAGACCAGCCGCGATTCCAGTGGAGGTCCGCTCTATAGACGATACCTCGAACTTCGACGAATTTCCAGACGTGAAACTGGAAATACGTGAGTATACCTTAGTAGCTAAATAAAAGGCGGAAACAGAATTGTCGGCTGGCGGAATTGTTGTGTAACACTTCTGGATGATTGCAGCATCCGCGCCGATGCCACAGGACGGTGAGGTAATATACAAGGACTGGGTATTCATTAATTACACGTTCAAGCGATTCGAGGGTTTGACGCAGCGAGGCACGCCGACCAAGAAATAGCAACACCCTATTTCTTGTTCGATTGCAACCGGCAGTCAGCAGTCTGACGCAACTGGAATTCCGGCCTTGGTACATCACCCGCACCCTCCGTTGTCATCGACCGTGTCACGGATGGATGGCTGATCCGTTCCATTTTCTAAATACGATCCAGTCAATCATGTGGTGTGTGTATATACGTGACGCGCCGAGCACCCGGAGCACGACGCGCCCACGTAGTACGTACACATATCGGACGGACGGTAGACAAAGAAACAGTAAAAGAAGTAGATGAGGGGGGAATAAGACTCGCGTGACAAAAACGATCTGCGGTTAACCGTACGGTCGCGTCGTGTCGTTGTTTGTAACGAACGAAGAACGAAGAGCGAAGAACGAAGTGATGAAGCGATGAAGATTCCAGAAACGAGCGAGTGCGAAAATTGATGATGCACGTGTGATAAGAAAGAAATATCTATTGTACCCCGCGTAATCCTGGGCGGTTTTCAGCTATGACAAAAAAAAAAGCGTTTTCTTTCCGTTCTGCTGTCGATATTGTTTCCATCTGATCTTCGAAACGTAGCATAATAAGCTCTCTGTAGAGAAAATACCGTACCGATGAACAGGAATGAAGATGGAGCCTCGGTCCCGTGATTCTCGCGATGCATACAATCTCTCCGTTTAATTTCGTTCTGTGGCGCGTTCCTTCGTCCTTCCAACGGAATACATACTAGCTCAGCTCTCCTATTCAGCTCTCTTTTCGACGTTGTATTTATATAGCTAGTGCTGTGATATGAAATTGTTTGAAAGTTTTGTATACACATTGCTGTTTTGTCTGTTAACAAATACTAAACTTTACGAACGTTGTATTCTATTCGATTGCCCCTATGTTTCTCCTGAAAATTTACACATTTGTTGGCTTAAGAAGAAAAAGATGTTTTATAGTATATATTTTTTGAGAGCTTTTGCCCCGATATGTTTGTTATACCGCGCGAAATTACATCAGGCATAATCGACAACAAAATCTCCAAGGTCGAACGTGCATTCGGTCCTTTGAATACTTGTCGGTTTTTACCTTGTGTGCGAAAATCTCCAAATTTATATCCACGCGTAACCAACGTTTTTTAATTGTTCATGTACGCGAAATATGCGAAATACTGTTTTCGCTACGAACCACTATAATTCGGAATCGTCTAATCACGGTACAGGCTTCGTGGCACGAGCTTTTGCGTAAATTTTCCGCTTTATGGTCGTTTGTATCAACAACGTATTATGTATTGTAAAATAAAAGATATCGCAGTTAATTAATCCTTTAAAGAGAATGCTCGAAGAGAAAAGATCGAGGCGCGTAAAAAGTAAGAGGCATAGGAGGAGAATCATACAGGTACCGGGTCTCTTTCTTGGAGAAATGTGGGTAAACGTTTTTCTTTCTACCCAAGTATGTATTATGAAAATTGCGTATGGCACTAAAAAGCCATCCGAAAGAAGAGCGTGAAAATAGAAAATAATACGCTAGTAGGATTCAGGGCTCGTTTGTTGCCTTATCAAGGTTCCTAACGCGTTACACGCGCGCAGCCCAACCCGCGACTAACAAAGTAAAGAGGCAAGAAGAAAATTTGCAACGCTGGGTAAGACGCGTTTAGATAAAAAAAAAAGATAAACGATCATCGAGAAATTGTCGAGTCGATCGAACTTTGCTCGCTTTTCGTACATAACGTTTACATTAATTTAGATTAAAGGACATATGAAATCGAAATTGATCGCTATCTCCCCGATACCGATAGATTGTCAAAAATTTCTTAGGCTTTCTCGTGTTTCGTTCTGCTACTCTTCGGCGGTATAATATAGCTAGTGTATTCGGTTCGGGAGTTTAGTCGTTCGAACAATTCATTTGAGCCAGTGCCCAGCAGCAATTGGATCAGGCAAAATTTCCTATGCACGAACGGGAAGTAGTGCACCGAATAATGTTTTCAGTCTGTCGAGCGGTATAATTTTATTTCGATTACAGCACCATGAACGATATAGCGTTTACATTCTGTAGTTTACTGAGAGCCAGGGCACCATGATAGTAATAGTACTAATCATAAAGAAGCTAGATAACATATAAGGTGAAACGTACAGAGGTACCTACATATGTATGTATATGCGCGCGTTGAAGGCGTATCGCGTTCCGGCTGATAGTACTTGTATAAAAAGTTCCGCTCCTTCCTCATACGATCCGACGCGTCTCCGTGAACGTTAACGATTACATCGTCTAACGAACTTGCTATGTATTTAACGTGAAATTAGTTTCGTACCACTTTCAGCGCACGAGTCTGGAGTATTAAGTTTAACGTTTTCATTCCAACGGCCTCGATCGATCTATTAAACGTTCGCGGTGCGAAATGGCCATACTCGCGAATGCAAAGTATTTTTATAAGTACAGAATGTGAAAGAAAGAAATAAAACAGTTATGCGTACGGCAGACCCTTGGTCTATCGTTGATTTCGAGTATCGTATCGTAACTCTTGGTAGGATCTCGCAACTGGAAGTCGAACCGCGTAACATTAGTACTCCATAACTCCCGTGCTCGAAAGCTCGGATATCTTCTCCGCCATACAAAGTAAACGGATGTCGATACTATAACTTAACGTTACAGAATGCTTAAGGTTTACATAGTACGATTTAAGTCGGTAATTTTTAAATGACAGAAAAAGTTAAACGATAAAACTATTTTCTGCACCGGTAGAAATGAAGGAGGAACGAAGGGAGTAAGAAAGTGTGTGTGTGTTTGTGTGTTTGAGGGGAAAGAGAGAGAGAGAGAGAGAAAGAGGGAGGTGTAGGCGACAGAAAAGGAGAGATGGAATAGAGGTGGATATAAGTGTGAAAGAGAATGGATACTGAGCGCAACCGAAGAAATATACATATACCTACGTGTACTGAGGCGGGGGGAAGATCGAGAGAGTGTGAGAGAGTCAATAAGATTAGTAATCTTGCCGCTGTCGAGTACAGATGCTCTGACGTCCAATGCTACCGAGTAAAAAATATGAAGCGATCGTGATTTATTTATTTAAAAAAGAAGATAAATTAAAATAAACTAAAGTAAAAATAAAATGAAACAATAGCCACGAGATGCCTTGGATGCAACAAGTTTTTTGGTGCCCTGGACGTAACAGTGCGTATACAGTGGAGAATACTGTACCGCAACGTCAATAGCGAGGAAAATTGTAATCCCGTGAAAGTTAGAGTTAGCTGGAAACTATCGAAACGCATCGGCTCGAAGCAAGTCTGCTGAACGAAAGTTGACCGAAGGTGACGATGTATGCGTACATGTGTACAAGCTAATACCAATTTGTGTAAATGTCGTATTCCGAAATGAAACTCCAATAGATTATAGAGTAATCGTCGTTGGTGTGCATTGTAAATATCACGAGGCACCTAAATTGTAGCGCTGGATGAAACCGAGTGTACCGGACGAAAGCCGAGCAATATGGTATTTTAACCCACGCAACGCTTTCCACTACGCCCTACGCCCTACGTCCTACGCCCTACGGTTTCACCGCGTTGCGTTCCACACGACTTTAAAGAATAATTATTTCTGCTAACAATCGAATGAAGTATTTGAAATAATAACGGGAATTTGATCGATTATTTGCCTGCCTCTCCACGTATCGCGTCGTTCGCCGAACGAATCGAACAAATCGGACGTTCGCTTATCCTTCGAATGAATCCTCGGTTTAATTATTTCAAATATTTACGATAAAAAGTGCTTGAAAAACACTTTTACGTTCGACCGTTTAATTGGACACCGATTGCACCATCCTCGTCCTTATCATTGTTACCATTCTAGAAGCCACCCTTTGCGCTCGAGCAGTCTACGAAACTCGCCACAGGAGAAACACAGAGAAGCAAATAAAATAAAGGCGACAGAAGAAAGGAAAATGTAATGACTTTTCTGATTGCACGCAGCATCCTCCGATTTAGGATTCTCGACAAACGATACTAAATCATCTTGCATCGGTCAGCAAAAGAATTCGAGCACGAGGGCCGCGATGCGACGCCGTTGGCTCAATTTCACGCGCACGTTAATCAACGAACACTGATCGCAGTCCTATATTATCGTATTACCGTCGATAAGTGGTCAACTTAGTGTTCCAAGAAACATCGCGATAGCGTTCTTCCTGAAACCATACAAGTGAATCGTTGGATCAAACTGGGTATGTTCACGGGCTTCTTTTTTCTCCAATTTCCTTCAGTTCTGTATTTAAAGTAATAAAACGCGTTTTACAGTAACAGTAATTTCAGTCAGCTGTAGAATAGTAGCGACGTGATGAATTCGGCAGTTGGATTGCAGCAGCAACACTCCTTGACAGCACACACTTATGCAGTCTACAGCCTTCTTTTTTAAGAATAAAGCTGAGGATAGACACTTGGTACGATCCTAAGCGAGACTCAGCTTCTATTTTTCTCACGTTATTTTCCCTTTGACTTTCACGCCGAGCTGGTTTGCTGTCTCAGCTATTCCTCGTCCACTAACCACACGTATACATACGTAGGTATAGATACGTAAAGAAATGGGTCAACTGATCCAGGCATTAAAGCATGCCTCGGGCGTTGGAACATCGACCTTGAAAAAAAAGTTATGCAGGTAAGGAGCAGAGACTCGTTGGGATCGTACGGAGTATCGCGACTTTTATTCCTTTCATTTCTCCTTATTCCCACTGAAGGATGCTCGGAATACCGCGTAAGCACAAGTTTTTTACACATTCTTGATTTTCTTTTATGAACTCTATTTTTAGATTGTTAGGGGTTTTTCTTACTTATTTATATTGATTTCCATTTCAAATTTACTAAATTCACATTTATAATTCATTATTTATGTGATACTCTTACTTAAGTCATCGACAAAGTATAGGATAGACATACCACGCAATATAATTTTGTGTCACATGCTCTGGGGGCTCGCACCATTTTCGTGTCACATCCTACGTTACCGACCAGTCTAAAATAAGATTACACTGCCACGAGAGGTAGGAATTAAAATTAAATCTTATATTGTTATGATTAATTTCAAGAAACATGTTGCACAATTCCATTCACTATACGATAGATTTTCGTATATGAAATTATGCTGTAACATTTGTCTTATTTTCTATAATAGACCAGTCAGGTTACTAAAAATATTTCGCTACAAGCCTCGACCACCAACTCATCGATGGCGCTAGTAGGCTCGATAGTATAACATTTAAGACGCGCCTTTGTAATCGTCTCGCCCAGACCCCTTTCAATTTCGGCCGCGAAACAATTACGAAGCATAACTGATCCAAGTCCCGTTGCGCCTAGAGAAATTGATTACCAGCTTTACCTAAGTAAGTACCTATCGTGCCTATCCACTCATGATTGCACGAAAATAAATTAATGTATCGCGAAAAGAAAGCTTGCGACGAGCGCAAAAGAAGAGGAAACGGAGAATAAAATTGATGCTTCGGTATCGAGTGGGGATCGATGGAGGGCTCGAGCGGAAATATATTCGTCGGAAAGGAAAGCGAAGCGGGCCTCTCAACGTGGCTCGAGAGTCGAGGTAGCCCGCGCGAAAAACCGACGAGTACAAATCGAGCGATTATGCGGGAGACGCGACGCGTCGTTCACCGTGACGCGACGCTACGCGACTGTCTGCTCTTGGGGAACGCGATTGGATTGATTTCGGTGATAAATCGTCCCTCGGCTCCGATTCACGTCCAAGCTAAACTCCACTCACGGGAATATATTTCCTAATCCAAGTGCCTACGCGGATTTCTGGCGCTAGGAATTTAACGAGATCAGGGTGAACGAAGCGCTTGGCGCTGAACGGGAGACGCGAGGCGCGGAAAGTTACGGAAAATCTCGGCATAATCGAAATGGAAAACCAGCAACGATAGGGATCCCACGACGAGGACAATAAAGAGTTTTAGGAGACGGCTGTGATAAAAAGACGATAAGTTGCCGCGAGTAGTTGAAGTAATGATAATATCGGTAATAGGAGTAGTGGTGGTAGTCGTTGGAAGGAAGGAGGTAAGGAGGCGTGTGCGCGTGGTGGCATTGTAGATATCGGCATAGCACGCATACGCGTACGGGCCGCGTCGCGACGCGACGTGCGCGCCTCCAACTCCATAGGTACATACATATATCGAGAGTCGAGAGCGGTTATCACGAGACTGCGATTGGTAGTGCCCTCTGACCCCTTCGTAGCCATGGCTCCGCCTCTCGGTTACGCGCCTCAACGTGCAACCGTTAAAAACGCGCTTCTTTCATTCGGCTCGCTCGCGGTCAACCTCGTCTCACCCCCTCGCTCGCTGTAGCTGCGACTGCAACACACAAGGATCCTTCGCGACAATTCATCCCTCGCTCCGGCTCGTCTTCGTTATTCTTGGTGGAAACGCTTCGATGCTTGACAGTTACAGAAGTTGAGGGATCATTCGGACAGCTGATCAAGGACCTCTTCCTGGTCACGGAGTGGTTTCTAATCACTCGAATCTCTAGCAGCATGTTTCAGCACCTTCGGCTGTATTAAATAAAGGCGGCCGTTCCGATTGCTTCGCGAAGAAAGGGTTTTGAGTCGAAGATGTGGCGCGACAGAGAAGCCGTGCTCGGCTGTCCGGCAGGTCTCGGCTCTCGCGCTCCAGCTTCCGGAAGCGCGTATCGTTGCCGAGGAAGCTTGGTTGTCGGTAGACGGGGGACTTTCGACGGGCGAGCCGAGTCTTTGTCGCAATTTATTGCGTGGGTCGCGAATACCAATTGAAACACAACGAACGCGCATTACTCCATCAAGAAACGGAAGACACGGAGCCCGGTTTACCGGGGCGCGTTCCCTTTGATCAGGGGACCCGGCCGATTGCTTCGTAGTTCGTCAACGACGATCAACCAGCTAATCGCTCGATCGAGTGGTCGATCGAGGAAAAAACCTCGGACGGCTCGATGTTCCAGTTCTCACTTTCACGCTTTCATTCGCGAACGGTGTTTTTAACCGTCGCCGTCGTCGTTATCGCGCGACGATTAAGAAAGACAGAAAAAAAAGACGGCTGTTTACTCGGTAGATCGTGACGCAATATTGGCCGCGATACCACGCTCGAGTATCTTCTCCGGTTGGTCCGTTTCGTGAATTTTTCAACACTCCGAAGCGTTGAGTTCGTCGACGATGGCCACCAGTAGTGCCAGTGGTAGTTGAACGGCGAGATATTTTATTTCCTTCGCGGCGACCGACAGCCCCGGAGAAAATTGGTACGGTTGTCTGTCGACAATACAGTTCTCGACTTAAGGGGAAGACCGCTGGTGAAAATCCGGGAGACGCTGTCGACCTTAAAACTAATACGGATATTATTTATTTTAATATCTTATTATCCCAAACGAAAATAAACTTAGAAGTATATTTCAAATACGATTCTGTACACCGTTGTTTGCCAAAAGAGGTTAAATGTAACTTCAATATACCTTTTATAGCCTATAAATCTAGAAAAACACAGAAGGAAGCGAACTGACGCTATTTATTCAACTGTTTATCTTCTAGAGAAGCAATTGGTCTGAACTTTAACGCGTTTTTACGTAGAGAATCCCGGCCCGCCCGCGTCTCCCTGATTTACCCTATGTCCTCGTGTACGCTTATAAGATTTAACTGGCCCGGCCGGGCCCAGCCGAGCCGCGGCGAAGGGGTTATCGGAACGGTACCCGCCAGCGTATCTCTTCCATGGAAGCGATAAACCGGAGGAATACACCGATCCTAGCTCGGCCCAACTGCATCGCGAGTATCGGACCCGCGCTGGATCCCTTCCAAAATTCATCGCCCTCGGTCCCCGGCGAGAGGCCACGACCGCAAAGTTTCCTCGCCCGGCCGGAAATACCCTATTGCACACGCTGACACGTAGGTAAGCGCTCCGATAACGTTGCCCCGCGGCCAACCACCTTTACCTTCTCTCCCGTGACGGGCGACACCACCAGCGAACGTTTTACCTTCCCTCTGGATCGTCGCTGGCCTCGATCTCGATTCGATTTCGTCCACGTTTACAGCGTCGAGAAAAGAATCGAAATTTTTGAACCGCGGCCAAACCGACTCTGCCTACCCAAAAAGGCTACTCGTCTTTGCCCGGCCTCTCCCTCCGTCTCTCTCTCTCTCTTGCTCGCCGTTACTTTCTTTCCCTCTGTCTCGCTTTGTTTCCCCTGCCAAGTTAGATTTATCGAAATTCTAAGCATCCGGCTGGCTGGAGGCTCTCCGCGCGCTACGCCACCGCTCGCGATCTTTTGCGAGCCACCCGGGCACAGTTTTTGCCTTTCCGTGCGCGCCTGCCCGGCTCGCCACGAACCCGTCTTCCCCGTGATTTATCCGCGATTTATACGCGCGCGCCTCGACAACTCGCGACACGAGCCAGGGGACACAGATCCGAAAGTTTGCGGGATCACCCCTACCAGCGATCCTTCGAAGCATCGATAACGTCCCTATCGATCCAACTGTCCCTAATTGCATACCCAATAGTCTTCTCTATTTTATTCGTCGAACATCGATGTAATCGAAACGATTTGTAACATTCCCTGGGATCTTTCTATCTCCCTACGCGAAACCAAATGGATCGCAGAGTATCGTGCACGCGTTCCTGTGCTGTTAATTACTTCGGCGACGAGGTGAAGGCAAGAATGGAAAAGGAGTAGAGGAGAGTGTAAAGGCAGGCGGACGAGCAGGAAGACGAGCCAGGAGGAAGGTTGGCAGGCAGGCAGGCAGGCAGGCAGCGAAGCGAGCAAGCAGCAGGGGAGAGGATAAAGAAGGATCGAAACGAGTCGCGTTCCTCGAGCGAGGGCACGCGGGGTCGCGCTCGCAGACGGAGGCATCGCCGTCACGTCGGCCAGAAATCACTGCCGTGCGTCGGGGAAAATTCGCTCGGCGATTGTTTATATTGAAATACGTTCGTGCTGGAATGCTCGGAAACGGTCGGGCTGGGTAGATCGCGCTCGGACGGATCAACGTAAGCAGGCTATCTTACGAGAAAGAAGTCACCACTGCCACCGAACCATTCGTAGAATTCCTCCAGCTCTCGAGCTCCCAGCTTTCGTCCTCTCCCTTAACTCTTCCTGCTCTTGGACCCCAGCTCTTATAGACTTACCCCGCCGTTGATAGACTTACAAGAGAACAATTTGGTCGGCGAGCGACACCAATTCGACACCAAGAGATCGGTTGAACAGTTGTTACGCTTACTCACCTGCGATTCTCATCGATCGAGCCCTTGGAAACATATATAAGCACTTGTATGCAAGGATAGTATATACTTTGTCTTGTATTCATACATTCGTAGCTGCGTTTATATTTATAATCATATTTATATTTGTATTTATATATATGCATATATATTAATTATGTACAGGTTTTTATACAAAAATGTTCTCGCGCCTTTATACATAACTCTGTATAGATATCTTTTTCGTTCTACGTACACATCCAACGATAACGCAATTCGTGCTCGGTATAATACAATTTTCCCGTTCCGACGAGCAACCGCGCTCAACCGGGATCTGTTCGAAGCAATTCGCGTTAACTGTTCAAAAAATCCTCGCGTTCCCGCCCGATTCGCCAATTTCATTCCCTCGATTCCACGGAATTAAAGTCCACTTCACTTTCGCTTCTTTGGATTCCGGTCGAGGCGCGTCTCTTTCTCGCTGTAGGTGTCACGTGTGATGGTTGGTGGTGGCGATAGCGTGTACTTGTGTGTGTGTGTGTGTGTGTATGTGTGTACGTGTGTGTTTGTCGCTTTTAAGAAACGATCGCTGCTTAAAAATATTAGAAATATCCCATATACCCCTAAATGGTACTCTAAGTAACTAGCTCGACATTGCCACATTTATCGTAACGTAGTATTCAAACATTTTGTTTCTCTCTTAAATGATCCGTCGTCCTCTTGCTCGCAGAATCCCATACATACAGCACACAACGCACCGTGCTCCGGTAGTATCGTACAGTATTTATAGAGTAAAAAAAAGCACCGTCTCGAAAAACCGGATTTCAAATTTCACGTATATACGTACATATGTGTATCACATTGCAATTCGCAGAGTCTCCTTCGGGTATCGTTCCCCTCCGATCCACCTACGCGCGCAATCGATTGCTCGGAGACCGAGCGACGAGCGGCCTGCGACGAGCAACGTTTTGCGAAAGAAAAAAATATATAGGTATTTGCCTGCGCATCGGTCGCGTCGTCGCGTCGTCGCACCGTCGCACCGTCGCATCGTGGCACCGTTCCCCACCGTCGCACCGTTTCCGAATGCTTTCCCACATTTATTCGCTACCTATTTCGATCAGGAAACATCGTCACGATCCAATTTCCTCTGCCACGCGAAACTAAGCATCCTGTGGAGAAACGAACGGTTTCGGGCTCGATCGGAGGATAGATTCGATTCTGCTACGCGTCGCAAAACCTCGCATGGGCGTTGGGGAGTTAATCTTCAAAGGAATCGCGTGTATTATCTAATTACATCGAACAAATACACGGTGAGATCGTCGTACGTTCGTTCGTTGCTATCGCGCCGTCGTCGCCCGTCGGCGGAGACTCGGAGAGGCTAAAGGCGAAAGGATAAACGGCCAGAGATCGCCAGGTAACGTCCGCGTTATCGCGACTCGCGCAATTTCCAGGCAAATCGTCGTTCGACGCGTAACTGCGCGCGGCTGCTTGTCGAGGAAACGGGAACGACAAAGCCTGAACGACGCCGACAGGTTCCCTCGTAATACGCATAATATCGGTTCGAGAAACTAAGCGATAGAACGAAACGATTGGGATTAAACTTTAGAATCCAGAATATCTTAGCCTCCTATGCAACGATCGTCCTCGCAGGGAAGAATATAATTTCTGTTAATAAATAAAAACACAAAAACAAGTCGTAAAATTCACTTAATTCTTACGCTCCTTATGCACACGCATACGCATACCTACGCTACGATTTATATTCTTTCGAAGAATAATAAATAATGTGCTAGCCGCTCAACTTTTGCGTTCTCTCTCGCCGTTGGCGCGTTAATCGTTTAGAAACAACTGGTCCTTCGTTTCTCGGGGATAACTACTTAGCGACGGAATTCGCGGAAGTCGCCGTGGAATTTAGTCGAGCCATTCTATGGTATTTAGCATGTTCGCCGAATTCGCGAGACGCGCGAGAAAATCGCTGTAGGTACCTACCGGGCAACGCGTTAACCGGATATCTATTTAAATAAAGGGGAATTTTTTCTCGTCGGCTTAGATCGTTCCCCCGACACAGGGTCGTTAAAATCGCGTCGCGAGCTATTAGCTATCGGCGACGCGCGACTCGTTCAAAGTAATTAGTAAATTTCTCTTCGTTTACATCGTTTACAACGAAAAGCTCGAAAGCTATTTAAATTTCAGATCAGAAACAAATAGGAAACGTCTGTACGAACAATAACGATAGCTTATGAATACGATACCTACGCTAGAACGAGGGGTCCCTTTTCCGGAGGGAGCTATTAATTATTAAGTAGTCCGGATATCGGAGAAGGAGTAAAGCTGCAGACGCCAAGCGACTGGCCGAACAAAATTTCCGCGGAAGCGAACGAACGAACGAAACGACGATACACCTAGGTACGAACGGTCGACGACGTTACCTACCGCAAAACATTCTCCTACACCTGCAACCGCCAGGGCAAAATGTACCAAAACTCGCATACCTTTCGCATCGTTTAAACACGTTTTCACTGAAACGGGAATTCACTGCTAGCTAACACGTTGGACGAACTCTACGATACGCGGATTAAGAGTGGTAAGACGGAGTTGGGTAAATCAACGGCTCCCAAACGCCTCGCCATCGAACGTAACGGAACGGAACGCAACGCAACGCAAGCTTAAACACGTAAGAGGATAATGAGACGATTCCGTGGAAAGTAAGGTTCCGCGTATGACAGACGCGTTGAGCGGTGAATCGGGATGGGCAGAGATCTCGAGGAGAGGAAGATCGCGAGATTCCAAGCCACGCGTCTTTTAAAGGCGAAGAGGGAGAGAGAGAGAGTGAGCAGGGGAGAGGAGTGAAATTCTCAGGAACGCGGGCCAGTAACGTTCTTTGGAACGAGACGTCAAAACGAATGACTAAGAGTTTCGGCATGACTCGACTAACGGCAATTACTCGACCGAGAGATCGATGCGAGATACCCACGGAAGATCTAGCAGATCCCCCGCCGTCGATTACAAATGCTAATTTATGATTTCTTCGCGCCGAGTCCCACTCTCGCTCGCTCGCTCCTCCAACCCTCTTGGTTCCAATTTCTTCTTCGTCTCTGTCAGCGACCGTTCCCGTACCGTGGCAGCGTGGCACAAGACGAGAATCGAATGGTTTCACCGATTACGTGAGCGTCGCTCGAAATAAAAGAGTCGCGGAAGAGAGGTCGGCGCGCGGGGACCGCGTCTCGCGCTCGTATTTATCTGCTACGTTCGATCGGTTCGGTGCGCGCCGCTGAAAAAGGGATTTAAACCCGGCCGCCCGTGATTCTGGCCGTCCAGCTTGAAAAGCCAGTTGGCGCCTCCGATTCTTCGCTCGAGCAACGTCTTTATCGCGGCTTTCGTTCTCTCCGCCCTTCTTTTCTCTCGAGCCTGTTCTCCCGTGACGCGCGCGCTTCGTCTCATCCGCCCACTTTTCTCTCTGCTCCTCCTGCAGCATCGTACAGCGACGTACAACACCTCGTACACCTTCGCGTTAATCATCGCTCTCGGTTCCTTTCGGCCTCCCCTCCTCCTCTGTTCGAAGTCCAACGGTCGTCGCGAAACACGGGAAATTAGTTGGTCGCGCGGACAAATTCTCCCGTCGAAGCTGGTCGGCGACAGCTCCTGGCTCCCGGCTCAGCGGCTCCTCGGCTTCCGAGTTTGGTAGCAAAGAATTATTCTAAGTAGGTTGCCCGAAACTCGAACGTCGTTCGGCTTCGTAATTGACGCTGTACGTACGTATCGGTGGCTCGACGATATGCCAGTATCGAACTACGTTGGTCGCATTGGCACGTGTAATTGTACGATTAATGCGCGTATACGTGGAATCGCGAGGAATCGTGGCTTCCCTTGAACTTGAAAGGCAGTACGAGACGGCGCAACAGCTTCCGAATATCGTTTCACCCGACGCCAACCACAGTCTATTGCTTTTCGTTCGTAGTCGCCCCGTCTTCTCGATCCCCTGCTCGATCGTTTCCACTGACTCGGCGAGTAACGCGCAAGCTTCTTCGCGTTCGCGTCCGAGGGGGAAGCGAGGCTCTCGCTGGACTCGTACGCCGAGCGTTGGTGACCGTGCTGGAGGACGTAGGGCGACCGCGACGGCCGCGGCGACCACAGCAGTTTCCCGGGCGATTCGGCCTCTCGCGAGGCATCGGTTTCCAGATCGAGCGTGCAGAGCGAGGCGCGACTCGATGGCGCACCGCTCGAATGGAGTTTGCGGGGAAGGTCCAGCGGCAGCGTGGGCGATCGAAATTCGATTGGACCACGGGACGAGACGGGAAGCGACAGTATTACGCGGAAGCTAGCTGTCGCCAGACAGAATGTCACATCGTGCTCATGTACGGCCAGTTGAAGCTGCTACCGCTCAGCAGCATGTCCCTGATGAGCGTCTCGATCGGCGTTTTCCCAACGAGCCGGACGAAAAACAGCTGCTCGATCACCTGCGACGACACCGTTCTCAGGGATGGCAGTCGGAGCAGCAGCTTGCCGAACCTCGTCGGCTGATTCGGGTACTGAGTCCTGCAGTATTCCTCCAGGGCGCACTGCGACTTCTCCTGAAGGGACTCGATGTGCGCCACGTCCGACAGTCCGCACGCATCTGAAACAGAACGCGCAGAGCAACTCGTTAGCCGATCCGATTCACAGAAGCTTTCCGGCAGTAGAGACGAGTCGTGGCCGCGCGGGCGCGGCCGCAGACGGGGCATTCGTAGGGGCGAACGGGACGGGGTTGCCGCGAAACGGGAAAGTCGCCCTCGGGCGAGCAGACACGCAGTCGAATGAGAATCGGGAGCCGTTGGAATGCGTGCCAACTAAGTAGCGAGACGCTCTGCCCGCGCAACGTGTAACGTGCAAACGTCGGACTAATCACGCGGCCTGTCCCTTGATTTCACCCTACCGCGCGAAACCTTCCGCCTTCGCAAAACTTCTCGCCATTGTTTTGCCTCCCCTACCGTCCAATATCCTCCAACCCTTCCTCCTTTCTCGCCATCGACACGCTTCAACCTCCAACTACGGCTTGCCACACGGAATTCGGAAGCCGTACCGAGCTGCGCGACAGCCCCTACGCGTTGCAGCACCGATCGACACTCGCTCCATGAAACGGTTAATCGTTTCGGCTTCCGAGTCTCTTCTACCATACATTCTCTTTGGCCCGACGGTCCCTGATCCATGGACCATGCCTCTTCCTCCTCTTCGGTCCTCGGCCACCGTGGACGTGGACGTGGAGGTCTCTTTCGGAATGCAAATCGCATTATTTCCATACGTACGCGTAATGGGCCATTACGCGCACGTGGCGACCGGGACGCAAAGCGCAAAGGAATTCGCCGATAGCTCGTATCGCGTCCGCGTCTGTCGCACGCGGCACGCGCCACTGCCATTTTTTTCCGTCTCCGGCCCTTAGCGTCCTCTCGCGCGAAGATAAGCTCCGCCACGCATCGACTCGTAGGTATCTATCGATTAGCGATAACGATTCCGGAACGCCGCCCCTGATTCTTTCCACCGATTTTTCGCGTAGGTACGCACAGTTTCACGCATCGTACTCTCGGTCTTGCTTGACTTCTGTCCGCTAGGTCAATCCTCGACGAGGAGCTAGGAGATGTACGTAGATATTAGTTTCATTTACGATCGACGAGGGTTCAATTAAAGCAAACCGCAAGGAATCCGCCAACGCGCGACCAATAAACAAACCGTCGGATTGCCTCTCGGATGTCGTCAGCGCCAATTCACCGCATCAATTCGAATAATGCCGTTGAGTGGCGTCTCTGCTTCTCCACCCCTTTCCCCCTTGGGCCACTCGATCACGATTTCTCCTACCCCGTTGCTTCTCCGCGCGTTAACCGGCTAAATGCTCTGGCGCCTCGTTGACCAGCCTCACCGTAAATTAACCGATTTTAAACTCCAACGTGCCTTTCTCATTCTCTCTCCACTCATCTCCTTCGGACTTCTCCCTTCGTTGTCATTCCGACAATTAACTGAATTAACCCGCGAGCGAACGCGCCGCGTGCATTTCTCTCCGGTTATTTATACGTGCGAGTAGATGTCTCGCCGAAATCCTTCGAATCGAACGTATTCGTGAGCGTGTGAATTCAATGGAACTGCACTACTCTACGTGACACGTAAGAATCGTGACAAGAAAATGTAGCGATGTCGACGAACTTTTATAAAAGAGAGCAAATTCGGTTATGATGATAATGTTAAGTCTCACTACTATAGGTAGTTACTCGAGTAGCGACGGAATGGTATTCTGTTTCGAATCGATAGCGGTAACGCGTGTAAATGCGAAACTAGAGTGGTAGGTATGGGGGCTCTAAAGGTCTAAAGCACCCAAGCTATGTGACAGAAATTTACATTGGATGGTCTACACCTTGTCTACGATATAACTTATAGATAGATATAGTCGTAACGAGATTGCGAATTAAGTGCGGTGAATTATAGTTAGCGCCACGCGCGTCCTACCCCAACGGAACGATGCTTTTCGTCTCTCATCGTTCGATCGAATACTTTTCGCGTAACGACTGTAACGAAACTCGCACGGTGATCGAGCATATCTTCTCTCTGGACTCGGAGCAATCGTTTAGGATCGTACACGTAAGAGAGAAATGGCCATGGCGGAGGTCCTGCAAGGAGAGCGGGCATTGCAGTGCGGGGGTGGAAGAGAATAGACGGGGGCGGGAAGGAAGAAGAGGTGACCGGGGAGAGAAGAGAAAGACAGTGGCAGGGATTCTTTCATGCCCTTCGGAAACGTCATATAGCTGTCTGGTGGCGCGGAGGCAATATTTCACGCCGGTAGGTCCGCCTGTCCCCCTTTCCATCCTTCGTTCCTACACTTTTGAAGGAGTTTTTACGGAGTCTCTCGATCTTTAATCACAGCTCGACCTTCCATTGTCGGTGACGTCACCTCCGACTCCGAAAGGGTGTTCGGGGGGATGCTTTGTGTCGAGCTGCGCCGATCCCTCTCCGCGTCATTTGTCTCTGGATGCCTTATTTGTACGCGCATACAGTGAAACCGCGCGAACGCATTGGGAATGTAAAGGAGAAGGAACAGAATGGAAGGGAAGAGAAAACGGATAAATCGGCGGGCGACGGGAAAAGCCGAAATGGGAGAAAGGTGGTGGGGACAGAGAAATCTGCGGGAGGAAATCGGCACGGAGAGAGAGCAGAGGCTTCGACACAGACCGAACGAGTTTCCTTGCATCGTTTAAAGGTTTAAAAGCACGGGATAAGGTTTCCGGTCGGACGGTCGACGCGAGACGAGCCGCGAAATCTCCAGCAATCTCCGCGAGACGACGATTCCTAAGACCTCCCCTGCTCGCAAGGAGAATCGTTCCATCGATTCGTAAAACCGTGGGATTATCGCGAGAGGACGCAACGTAAGCCGAATGTAATACCTATACCTAAGTAAGTAGGAAGAACGCTCGGTTATGCGGATAAAGTAAGACCGCGTATCGATCGTGTCCTGGGACAAACTTTTTTCTAAATATTCTGTCGCTACGCGGTCGTTCAAGTACTCTTACGCGAACGAGCGATCTGCAGCGGTATTCGAGACGAACGATTCCTGGCGCAGGAATTCGATAAGATGCGATTCCTTGGGCGATTAAGGAAATAGGTATATACTTATAAGGGAGAGTGGCGTAAACACGAACGCAGGGTAATCGCGAGCGCGATGGTTACGGCGTTTTAATAAATAAAAAAATTGATGTACCCTCTCCACTAGCTAATAGCGTAGGTCGTATCCAACGCCGAGCAGAAAGTAATAAATACAGAAAGCTCGTGCTATTCGAGATAAACAGAATTTATTATTTTCATCGTGTTTCAAGTAATATTTTGTCTATTTTCAATACCATGTAATTACTGTTGAATTAATGATACAATTGAAAATCTCCTATTTCTCTCAAATATGTATTTATAGATAGTATAGAATTTAGTAGGAGTTCCTTAAGGCTGGATAAGTAATCGAGTAGCAAATAATTTAGTAATTTTTCGTGTGTGGACACTAAAATTTAAATAAATTACTAAATTACTCTCTACTCGGTCTACTCGACTAAATTACTACTTAAACGTGTCTGTTCCAGTCTCCAGCCGCGTCTCTAAAACCATCACGTATGTAAGTAGTAGATATCCACTTATTTCACGGTTCGAGATTCAAAACGCATGTACAATGTACCTGCCTACTTACATCCGCCTGTGAAAGTGTCGTTGATCGGAATAGTCGCGAGTATCCTCTCCGTTAGCTCTTAACTTTTAACCTTTGAATTATCCAACACCAATCGAACAAGACTTTCCTCGGATGAAACGATCCTCGACGAAATCGTTGTTGCGCCGGTAATTATAAGTTTGATGTACGCGGTGGCGCCTGGGACTTCCTCCGGGACGTCCGCGACGGACGGTTTCGCGAGTAGATATGCTAAACCGAGACAGTATATTTCCTATTCGTCTAAAGTACCTAGGTAACTATACTTAACGCGGGAAAGAGTTGCGCGCGATCGATGTCTCGTTGCTGGTTCATCGAGATCGAGGGTAGGCTGAAGTAAAAAGCGCTATTCTTGTTGAAGTGAAGTCTGCTCGCATCGTGGCATCCCTTCCGTACAGAGGGTGAGTAGGGAAGGAAGGGAAGAAAGGGGAGAGGCGGCAGAAGTTCTCGCGGGATCATAATGAGTGCAGAGATGGGGGCGCGAGCAACGATTATCATAACAAGGCTCGTATTTGGAGATGGGACGCCTCGTGCTCGTGCTCGTGCTCGTCGTCCCTATCTCCGGTACGCATCGGGCCACGACGCGACACGCATTTAATCGGCACCGGCATACGTGCCTCCTAGCTGCTACCTATACCTACAGCAACCGTATAAGCGAACCGTTTAGGACCTATATTGTCATGTTAACGACGACAATGCCAATCCCATTAGGCCATTCGGGTTACGTGTCGAACCTTTAGAATTTAGAACTTTAGACCCAACAACAAGCAGCCCTTCTCGCTGTCACCGAGCCGGGGCCAGGTCCTCGCGACCTTTCTCCTCTTTCTTTTCTCTCTTTTCTTTCGCTTTTTTAGATCCTGCGATCTGCTCTGATTTTCGTAGCTACGCGATAGCCGAGCGAGGCTTCCATTATCGGCCCATCGAATCGGCGCATCGCATCGCACGAGAGTTGACGAGAGAACTAAGTAGAGGTGGAAACGCCGCGAACCCTCTCAGACGGATTATGACACGCGGAAAGTTCACGACCTTTTGTCTGGTGTTACCCCCGATGGGCGAACACCGGGGGTAATCCTCTAACTGGGCCGTTATGCCGTTGTTGACATTTAGCCCCCGCGGCTGCTCTCGAAACCGGTCCACGGCATTACGCGCGCAACACAGACGTAACCGAGAGAGCTGCGGAACCAGAGGGCAGAAGAAAAGAGACGGCCCGAAACGGGTAGACCGTAGAAGCGTAGAGTGGTATACCCACCGCCTGCCTATTCTTCTATTTCACGGCAGGAGAGTCCTCGCGGACAGAGATCGGTAGGAACAGGAACAAGAACAGAAACAGGAACAGGAAGAGGTGGGGCGCTAGCAGGAAAAAATACTTGACCTTCGCGGTGGGTACCTGCCCTGATCTACCTGCGAATACAGAAGCGGCCGAAAGCCGAAACGCGAGGGGAGACTGGTCGGATAGACGGCCTGGTAGCTGGTGATGCTAGGGATACGACGGATTAAGAAGAAGCTTCTCCTGGTGGATAGCTAGCAATAAATAGCGCGCCAATTGTTCTTATCTTCTTCCTACGTTTTCGGTGCCCTTTGCCTTGCCACCTTCCAGCTTTCAACTTCTCCTACGAGCGACCTTTAATCCAGCGATTCCTCTAATTTTGTCGTTCGCGCGACAACCGGGGGAATATTAGGTACACCAAATTTCCTTCCCGTTAACGTAGCTACGCGAACCTCGCATTTACACCTGATTTCGTCGTGCTCGATCCCGATTCTGAATTTCTTAAGAAGTTCGAGCACTAGAGAAGCTGTCGCTATTCCAAGCTAAAGATCGATAGGCACGGAGAGAATCCGAAAGAAGAGAAAACGAAGATCGTGGCTGAAGTTCAAAAGAAACGTGGTAGCATTAAAGGCCGCTTAAAATAGCCTCTCCTTTGATTGTTTGCACCGCGACTAGGGGTTGTCGCGCTGCTCGTCCCCGCGAAACTATGAGAGAACGCGAGGGGCTATTTCACGTGTCTGGGAAACAGAGGGACCGGTGCCGCGCGCGACCGCGACGCTGCGCCGGTCGTCCTACAGCCAATCTATTGATAAATTCACTGGCCACTGTAAACAATGCAGCAACAATGTCAATTATGCGGACGCCGATCGCGCGGCACATGCGGTAATTAATTGAATACGAGCGCGCGACTTTACGCCGTAATTAATTACAACGGTGCGCGGTGGTCCGTGCGCGCGGAAACCTACCGTGTGCCTTGTACAGTGTACCTACGCTGTCGTTTACGAACGCTCCTGCCGCTTTCGGGCTGCAGCCTTGCAACTCCCCGCGATTTCGAGCTCGTTCGCCAGTTCAAAACCGGATAGTCCAGTGAAATTAGGATCTGTCTTCGGGATAAATCCCAGTGAGCTGAATTGGGCAGCAAACAAAATTGCGTTGTACTCGGGAGGACGTTCCCCACGTATTTACAAAGTTTCATAATTTTTAAACGATTTTATTCAGCTTTGATCCTGTTTTCTTTTTGTATGTATGCTTCAAATCTGACAACTCAAATTTAGCCCGCTTCCAACTATACAATTGTCTTGAAACTTTGCAGTATTTTGGATGATAATACAATATTTAAAAAAAAACTAATCCCAAGGGGTGAAAAAATTACTCAGTCATCGATAAATATAACCCATAAATCAGCCACGATTTTATTTAAAGTAACATGGAATTGGAGTACAAGAAAATAATTATTTTTCAGTTTTATAATAACTATTTTTGTCGTACATCTGCGAGATAACGAGATATTCACGAAAACTCTTTTTTTTTTAACCCTCTTAGCGGCCGTCGGATCCATAGGGACTTTTGATATATCGTTTAAAACGACCAAATAAAGACCGATACCAAAATTTAGCTTTCCGGGATTACTCCGTAGATTGGACATATTTCCGTCTAATTTCACTGAACTACTTAGGAATTCGTCTTATAGAACTACGAATTAACAATCTCAGAACGTAAGCAACGTTGCATTGAAAATAAAAAAGAGTGCTCCCGTGAAAGGCACCAGTAGGTATTTGATACTTGTGTTACTTATGGTAGGTATTAGCACAACACGCGCAATTGGCACCGCAAACATCCTCCCGTTAATAACAGTATTTACATTTACCTACAGCATTTCGAAGAGCGCAGCGATAGACGGGGCGGCGAGGACGCCGACGACGAAGGCGTCGAAGGCGACGAAGACGACGACACGGCGTGGCGCGGCGTTCGTGCTCGTGCTCGTGCTCGCGCGCTCGCTGGATCGCGTGGGCGCGTAATATATTCTTGGGATAGACAATGTGCCGAGCACGTGGGCTATAGAAGCCAAGTCGACCGGACCCGAGGCCCCATAATGAAGCGTTGACGCGAGCATAAAACGAGCGCCGCTCGAGACAATGGAGTGATTGAGCGCGGGTAACGCCAAAGGGTTGCCCGCCGTCAACCCCGGGGTGAAAATGTCAGTAACCAAATGTCAGGCCTCGCCTCCAGCGCGCTCTACAACCATTCTCGTTTCCGCGCGACCTCTCTCCCCGGGCCCGCGTTCACCTACAACCTACAACCTACACGCTCAGTCGCTCGCTCGCTTCTCAGTCGCGCTACCTCGTTTCCCGCCACTTCTCTCGCTTCTCTCTTTCATCTTTTTTCCCCTGCCTTCGGAATTTCCGAATGTTCGCGCGTCGTGGCCGCGTCGCGTCCGAAACGACGCGAGATCGTGCTTGTAAACCGGAACTCGTATCTCCTTGCCGTTGCGCGAGAGCCAGTTTAACGGCTCGCACTCCGCGAGGCATAGACGGTAATTTTAAAGGCTCCCCCGTCTCGACCGGTAGTTGTCAAAGCGGGACGTAACGAAAACGTAATCGTCGCCAAGATACTTTGCCGCGACAAAGGGTTGTCGTCTACCCTCACCCTCGGCGTCGCCCCTCGCCCTCGTGAAAGATGGCTCGCGAGAAAATAACTCAGGCCGATGGTGCGGGGCGCGGCTGAAACATCCTTCCGTATTATTTTATAGCCAGCAAGGATTTTTCTCTCGGTCCGAGGTGGAAAGATTGCTTTCTCTGCCAGCGCAATGCCATCGTTTTCGGCTCGTCAGGTCGTCGGATCGACGCGAACGAGAACGTTTCGGCTGAAGGGTTCCTTTGACGCGTCGCAGAACGGGTTAAGTGGGTTTTGCTCGTACGGCATCGACTCTTTCAACGACGTTTCGAGGTTGCACTATCTCCTCTCGTCTTCTTTATCCGCCGTTCGCGCGATTCCCATTCGAATCTCTATTTCACCGCGGCACCAGGTCAACAATTATACGGAACAAACCCTATTTTCTTTACGAATCTTTAACCGATCTCGATTCTGCAACGTTAGTTAAGTACTTAGGGACTTGTCCCGAATAAGTCCTCTTTTGCGAAATCGAATTTGTTTCCACTTCTCTTGTTGTAATCGTTTGAAGATTTCTATAGAGTTTCATGCATTCGTAGCTGGCTTATTCGTGGCTCGCGTACACGTACACGGTCTCCTGTACAGGGCTGGCCGACCGAGCATCGAAACGCGACGGGTAGTCACGAGTAATGACTAGAAAACCAGTTCCATACCGGCAAGATGTTGCACGATTCCGTTCGCTAGTATGCGACCGGTGAATCGTAACCTACCGTAACCCACCGCGGGAGCACCGTGTAACATCCTCGATCGTGCTCGAATTAACGTAACGATTCGTTCCTCCCAAACCAATAGCCAGCGTACTTTGCGTCCTACGCTTCTCTCTCGCTAAATCCAAACTTCCCTGTCTTTTTCTTTTAAATAGCTCTCGCGTTTCGACTACACCCTCTTTGCTTTACGCTTCGATGTATTTCATCGATGGGACGCAAGATCGAAATCGTGGGTCAGGAATCTTCATACCATTCGTACCACTTAGGTAAAATTAGTTGGACTACAGTGGTGTGTTCGTACAAATCCCGAGCAAACTCTAACTTTTCTCGCGAAGCCCGTCCATCTCGCAAAGTTGATCGGTCGTAGAAACCGAGCCTCCACCGGAAACTCGAGGACGACGTCACCGCGCTATCTTCCGCTCGCCAACTGACGAGCAACGCGAATAACGCCGGCAACGCGCGCATTTCCCCCTAACGACTTCCATGTCCCGTTATCGCTGACAACCGCAATAATGGTATCAAATGATTTTCGACGCCATCTTCCGAAACATACCTTCCTCTTTAACTCGCGCGTTCGCGATCGCCGGGAGTGTTTCGAGTCCCTCTAAGTAGTCAACGCGATCGGTTTGCCGCGAATCGAGCTGCGACGAAACAACGGGTGGGTAATCGAAGATGCCGGGTGGATCGGAGCGGAAACGCGAATCCTTCGCGATAATACGCTTCCGGGGACGATAGCGAAGCGATGACGAAACCGAGGCGACGCGACGATCTCGTCGAACGGTGCAGTTCGATGCAGTCGAAGCGGAGTGGGATCGCAGAGCGATAAGCCAAGGATGGCCTGGTCTCGTCTCGCTTGTTCCAACTTCCAAGTGGAACGAGATGAAGACGATAGCGATGATACACGCGCCGACAGTCTCGCTGGACGCGCCATTTAAATTCCTCGAAGATGTCGGAAAACTGCCTCTGACCGCTAAGGGCACGAGCAGTCGGCGCTTTCGCGCTTACAAACTTCTCAAAAGTCGTAACATTACGGCAGACCTGTTTCTTTCATAATTAAATATATTATTCCACTTATCGGCACAGTCTTCTTATTGCGCCACGCCACCGAAGGAAAACGGGGACGATTAGCGTAGAATGTAGATTTTGTAGATGAAAGGAGAGCGTCTCGGGATGGAAGAGCGAAGGTAGGAGAATCTCTTTGCGTTTGCCCCGCAATAAATTTAACCAGGCGTTGCTTCGAGAGACGGGTTTCCTTCCAACCTCTACGGTGTCTCTCCATGTCGGTTCCGCCCATCGCTGATTTATACGGGTGCGAGATATACTGCCGAGCACCCACCATACGCACCTCCTACCAAGGACATCCGAAACGCGTAAGGAGGGACACAGGGGACGGAAGAGGGGTGACCGCGTGGAGAGAAGCTGCAAGGAAAATTCGCGCGCCAGCTCGATGTTGCACAGGGTAAATCCGGGAGACGCGGGCGGGTCGGAGAGCTGGTCGAGTCGCTATGTTTCAGAGTCTATATGTAAAAATGCATTAAAGTGAGGACCAATTACTTCTCTAGAAGCCAAAAAGTTGATTGAATAGCGTCATTTCGCTTCCTTCTGTGTTTTTCTGGATTTATAGGCTATAAAAGGTAAATTGAGGTTACATTAAACCTGTTTTGTCTTTAAGTATTTCTAAGTTTATTTTTCTGTTCAATTTTTCTGTGATGTCTTCTTTACTTGTTAGGGTAAACAAATTAAACATCAATGTATCTGTATTTGTATTCATTCATAAATAATTTTGCTTCTGATAAAATAACTAATATCTATATTTAAGATTTAATAGCAATTTTATATCACGTCGACCGCGTCTTCCGGATTTACCCTAATCGAACCTCGGCGAAAATTCGAGAATACTAACGAAGTAGGTAGGCTACGCGAATCTAGAATCCTGTGAAAGTAATGCTGAGCCCACAGCAAATCTTTTCGTCGAAATGCCAATGCGTTACGACAAATTTGCAAAGACCGAACGAGAGGGAGGAGGCACGAAGATTCTCTATAGAAGCTTGGTAACGCGATAGATTGGACGTAATTAGGGGCTTAATAAAATTCGCCGGCAATCTAGGAGGAAGCGCGACGCCCAAGGCGGATTCGTATCGCGCCGCGCGGGGAGAATAGAACGGGCCTGGTTACTCGTAACAAACCGCAGACACCCTGACCGCCCTTGAGCGAAACGTGCGCGCGTCATTCACGCAGACCGCGATATAACCTAATAGAATTATTTTCCAAGTACGAGGGGTCGTGGCTCCCCCAGGAAGCGACAGCAGCCGCAGCAGCAGGGGTCGCAACCTAGCGGCATAAGGGATGGGATGTCGCGTCGCATCGCATCGCATCGCCCCGTGCTTCGATATACCCTACTTTGCTCGTTCCGTGGTTTCACGGGCTGGGATAATAACGGCAAAGAAATAAATAATATCCAATCCAGCAGCTTTCCACGGATTTTCAGTCGTCCTTTCCATACCCGTCAACCCTCGCCCCTCTTTGACCTTCTGCACTTCCACCGCACGGTGGAGAATGTCGAGATTACACGATCGTCGATCGGCCGACTACTCCGCTCTGCTACTCGACAAGTACAAATCCTTCCGAAAGGACTCTCAGCGACCCTCGACCCAGTATCGGCAACTGCCACGCGCGGATACCTATGTACTCGAACGAAGGACGCTGCTCGCGGCTCGCCGCGAGTTGTCTTCGTTACCATTCGCGCGAACGTGCGCGTAATGCAATTATTGTAATTAGTGGTCGGCTGTGTTAGAGGCAGCGCAGACGCCAATGTCTTTCTGCGTAGTGGCGCTCGCAATGTCCGCTAGCCACAATTATGTTTCCTTTGAATAGCGTGGCAAGATTGCTCGCGACTACTGCTCCGGCTACCGTAAAGAGCGTCGCGATTTCCACGGGCCGACTTGTAAGTAGTTAGCTCCGATGACTGTGCAACCTCTTCCACGATCCCGAACACTGTGCCCGATCCAAGCTTCACTCTCGGCCGCCATCTGCTTCGCGTCATCTGCAATCGCCGCGCCGCGCCGTTTACTTCCACTAATCGACAAGATAACGCTCCGCCGATTCCCGCCGATTATCCTTTTCGGCGATTACCAGACCTGCGAATTCAACTTGGAAAACAGAGGAAGCTTCCACTGCTGTTTCGCGAGAAGAAGAACGAGACTCGAAACGGATTATTGGATGGATTGTTCCTTGGAAGCTGCGCAACAGTCGTTCGATGAAATAGCGGTTTATAACGAAAAGATAGCCTTCTCTCCGCAAATTCCTTCGCTAATATCTTTTCCGTTATTTGTGAAAAGGCGGAGCGTTAATCTTGTATCCGTGGTTCGGGGCATCGTTAAGGGGGAAAATTACTCCTACTAATGGCCGATGTATCGACGATGAGCAAAACGATGAGGTAAATGCGACTTGGCATGGCGGTGGAGAAAATCGTTGGAACGTTCTTCTCTAATCGGCGTTAAGCAACGCGGAGGGTCATCGACGCGGCGATCTTCTACGCTCGACGCGGTAACGGTATTAGCTATGGGTAGCGCTCCTTTCAGCATATAGCTACAATCTACATACACAAGGCACGTATACGTATAGTCTCTCTCTCCGCCGTCTTTTCCCGCTCGACCAGCTCCGAAAGTAATCTCGATTATCGCACGGCGCGGCCGCAGGCCGCGGCGTACACGTTCCGTTCGGCCAAGCTTATCTTCCCGAGACAAGACTAGCCAGTATGGCGCGGTATCGATTATCGTCAGGCCGTTTAACTCGAAACTCCGATTAGACGGAAATCTTGCTATTCCGAGTATGTAAGTACGTAGGTAGTTAGGTGCCTACCTCGCAACAGCCTTCCCGAAAAGTTTAAGTAAGAATAACGATGGTTGCCGTGGCTCGCAGGATAAAAGATAAAAGATCTAAGCAAAGCTGAGCCTCGCTTCCGTTTCACGCCGCGAGCGGTGCTCGGGCAGCGAGGATAACGCGTGGAAGAAGCAGGAAGCGAGAGACGTGCAGCGTGCAGCGTGCAGGTTCGGTCGCTGGCGCTCGCGCTCCCCGATCGAGCCGGTCGTAATTACGCGGCAATTTTTCCGGGGGTTCGAGCTCGATGTATCTCGCTTTTTCATTCTCCTCGTCCCTCCATCCACCCGTCTACGTTTATCTCCGTTTCCATCCCTTTTCCCTGGTCTGCCGGTCCTTCTCTAACTATTATTAGCGGTAATGCATGCCATTAGCGTCAAGGTTCGTGCGCGAGAACGAGTCTCTCGATATACTCGGGGGAATCCGCGGTTTTATAAGCCGCGCGTGCATCGGCCCATCGGCCTGCCTACTTGACCGGCTGGCTGCTCCTTGGTCGACTCGGTCGTCCAGCCGGCTGACTGACTCGCCGACTATCTAGCCGGCCGGCCGACGAGCCTCCGTACTTCGTCTGTACCTTCTTCGTACCTTCGTTCCTTGCTTCGTTCGTTCACTCGCGTACACCCCCTCCGCTCTTCGGCTACGGCCAACTATCTCGACGTTTGGTACGAAGAGGGAAGGAACAGGTAGGTATGTGCCTGAGTCCCAGGCGGAAAAGAGAAGAGATCGTTCTTCCTCTTCCCTCTGGTTCGAGAGGCGAGTGTACGCGAAGCGAACCGTGTCGCGGTTGCATCGCGCCGAGGTGCGACTACCCACGGATCATCCTAGCGAAGGCATCCGCCGAGGCGATCGAGTATTCCGGCGCGAGGCGCAACCGACTACTTCGATACTATCGACGAGCCGCGGCTGAAAGTTTCGTACGAAGCTCCTTGGATATCCCGGCACTTGGAATGTCCGCGGAGCGATGCTCCGAGGATCCTTCCGTTCGCTATCGAATTCCAGCAGACTCGGAGCGTATCGCGGGGGGATGTTTTATCGCGGCAGAAAAACGTAAAATCGTGGTCCACGCGCTTTGCGTCCGCGTCGTGCGCGGCGAACGAGATCGTGATCGCGACCACGAGCGCGAAAATTTATCGCGGCGAGTCATCCCGATGGTCGGGCGCGTGCTGGAAAAAAAAGCCAGCAAGACGCGAGGCGGTCAGGGCGGAAGAAGAGGAACGGGAGTGGAAACAGGGGAGACTTACTCCGGGCCATATTCCGTGGTCGCGTCGTTAAGCAGCAAAAAATAATAAATCACCGCGATTTTTAGTCTGGCTCGAGAAGATAAATTTAATAACTTAACTACCGCGGATCGTTCCTCCAGAGGACACCACGGCAAACGACGAGCCGGCCATTATTTCGGGGGCAGTTCTACGCAAGAGTTACGAGCCAGGGTGGGAGAAGAAAGAAGATGCAGTTTTTTTTCGAGAAACCGCGAGAGCTCGACAGCCTCTAGGAATTAAAGCGACTCCACTACTTACGTTAGTCGAATGGCAAAAGCCCGTACGTTCGACGATCCTGTCGAGGAGTCCTTTCTCGTGCGCATCCCTATCTAACGTTTTTCGGTTGAACGCCAACTTGATTAGCAACGAGATAAACTCGGACGTAGCTCGCTCTCTTGTTCGGAGTTCCGAGGTGCGAGCGATTCGTAAATTAGTAGCAATTCGCCAACCTCTCGCTCGTAAAGCGTGCGAGGGGACATATTAGAATTAACAAAGGCTTACTCCTTCCAATCGCTACCCTCTCTAGCGCAGAGGCAACAGTACGATAAATTGTCCGGTAATAAAAAATAAGTGCTTCTCCGCCGTTTGATTTGTATGCGTCGCGTTGGGTCTGCGCATTCGACGGGAAACATTAGCTCGAGATATATTATCGTACGTCCCAAGTCGCAAGTATACGCAAAGGGACCAGCCTTGTCCAGCACGGTGGGTAAGGTAAAGGTAAAAATCGAGCAAGAGAATCTCGAGAAATATCGAGCACTATATCGCGGCCTCTCGTGGCCCGGCTAAAGGTGACTCTCGACTCTCGACTCTGGAAGAGGAGCGAGCGGACCCTGACTTTGGCCCGTTCCCGTTTCCGTTCCCGTTCCCTTTCCCTCTTGCTCGCCGTTTGAGATACGACCTCGATTCCATATGGCTCGTGAATCGCAGAGGAACGGGCGGACGATCCTTTTTGCCGTCCTCTCGTATCTGGCCCGTGGCTGGAAAGGGGGGGGGGGGGGAGAGCGGGGGAGAGACACCTAAATCGGCGGTTAAACGCGGCGGCTCTGCGTTCGCCGCGATATTCACAACGGCATCGTATCCAGCTACTTACCGGCCGTGAAATATGAAATTAAATTCATTAGGCTTCTCGCGGTTATAATAAATCGAACGATTGTGCCGGGATAGAAGACGTACCAGGCTTATAACTCAGACGGTCTGAATGGGAAATGATGAGAAATGTCTCTCATTGAACGCTGGGGGGTCCAGGACCCTTTCCCCTTTCCCCTTTCTCTTCCTCTCTTCCTCGCTCCTTTTGCCATTCGACCGCCGCGGCGCGGTACACGAGAGCCCAGCTATCGCGCAATCTGAAACGCTTCTCGAGCCTGGGCCGATCCGGCGACAGAGACGCGGAAACACTGACCGTCGGGCAACTCGCGGCAAAACGGATAGAGATAACGATAAAGGGAAGAAACAGGTCGGAGGGCGGGTAGGCTGAGTTGTACGCGTGATTCACAGACTTCCGAGGTCTTTGGAACTGGATCGATCGAGCCGTCCTCGCTCGTTTCAATAACCAAGTGATACGCGGGTATACGCAATAGAGAGAGGTGAGGCAAAACGGGAAGGAGGTGGCAGTAAGTATATATAGGGTAAATCGGGGGGACGCGGTCGACCTAATATAAAATTGCTGTTAAATCTAATAGAGATATTAATTATTTTATCTGAACAAACCTATATGTTCAGAATTTTATGCTGACAAGTATAGAAGACATCAAAGAAAAAGTGAACTACCTACCGGCGATTAGCAAGGCAAATGAATAGAAAAGTGAATGGATAAACTAAATAAACTAAATAAGCAAAAATAATAATAAAAAATAAAAAATCATAACTCGATCATCTCACCTTTCTGCAACGAGAGATGGTCTTCTCAATATCTCTACTATCTTATTATCCCAAACATTAAACAAAAATGAACTTATAAGTATACTTTAAATACGATTCTGTACAACCGCTGTTTGACAAAAGAGGTGAAATGTAACGTCAATTTGCCTTTTAATGCCTATAAATCCAGAAAAACATAGAAGGAAGCGAAATGACGCTATTCATTCAACTGTCTGCACGTATTTTTACGTAGAGACTCTGAAATATAGAGACACGAGCAACTCTTTTTTAGATTTACCCTAACGGTGCGTACGACTCGCGTTCGCGCTCGCACTCCCGTCCTCCGTCCGATCGTTGGAGCGTGAGGAATGCTCCTCGGTCCGCTCGGGAAACGCGACAGCGGGCTAGTTTCGCATGGACGTTTCTTTTTATCGCCAGTGCCGCGCGATCTACTTTGCGTTCCCCCTTACTAATTTATCCGACAGCCGCTTCACCCTGCAAATCGCTCGATGGAAAGGCCAGCGCCTGGTTGATTTATATCGGTGCGTTTAAATAGAACAAAGTAACCGGTCGGCGGTCACCGAACCAACGATCGACGATTCGACGAGCAGGTTTTCGATTTTCTCGCGTCCGCCCGGAAAGTAACGAGGCGCTGCAGTTTTCGAAATTGCTTGTTCCGCTTGGAAATTACGCCGCTTCGCGAGAAGTAGACTCGGAAACGCGCGACTCGATTCGAGGCGAAGTTAATATCGGTATGCACGCGCCAGTGGAGGCAGGGAAGTGCAGCTGCGAACCTGTTCGATCGGCGAAAGGCTTATCTCCTCCGCGTGCAATAAATTATATCTATCTGTCGGCCATCGGAACGACGACTAGGAAACATTTATCGTAAGTTGCTCTTCGCGTAGCGATTAAACCAACGGGTTTCCAGCGTTAAAATCGATGCACGTTGGTAGCCGATGCTGGTCGTGTGAGTTGTGTCTAACGCGAAAGCGATGCTCGAATCTCTGGACTGTAGGCTTCGTAAGCTTCGTAAGCTTCGAACGCTCTCGCGTATCTATCCCCGCGTGGCCGCCTTCAACTTCCACTGTTCAGACCCCCCAGTTGCCCGATTTCTCCAAGTATTTGGCAGACTTTCCAGGTGCTTCGCCTTTTTCTTCTCCTTTTCCTCGACCGTTCCGATCTATTGCGTTTTTGCATCTCATTTCAGCATTGGGTAGTAGGGGAAAGCGGCGTAATTCCGGCCAGTGGGTAATTCCATTAATTTAATATAAATCCTAGAGTAGTTTTCTGGATGTATCCCGTCCCATGGTCCATAATACTCTTCCTCCATGTCGATTGGGCGAAATGCCCGAAAATGGAACACTGGCATTCTTTTAAAATAAAAAAGAAAAAATCCGCTTATTACTTTCATTGATTCAATAAATTAATTCATTCTCTCGATTCTTTTACTCGCTTTTCCTTTCTACTATTGTATTACTTTCGCTACAACTTCTCTATTACTTTATTTTCTAAATTTATGCTTTCTTGGCCATACTAATAGAAACTGGACACTTCAAACTATCAATTAATATAAAAAAATAACAAACGTGTAACTTGTTCAAATTTTATAGCATTTACCGCTTATGTGGCCGGAATTTCCCCGCTTTCCCCTGCTAACGCGACGGATGAAACTGCATCGTCAGCGGTGTCCAATCTTTCGCGCGTATCGATGGAGTACGAATATAGGATTTCATCGAACCCGTAAAAAAAATGCAACCCAATTTCCATTGAATCTAAATTAATTTCGCGCAATGCCACTCACCGCGTTCGTTCATTATCCCTCGATTGGAGCCGTTGCACGGACGTCGATATGCACACAGTCGCGTATACCTACGTACATACGTGCCACGTTAATTATTACAAGCGTTGATCGATATTGGTAAGGACTGCAAAAAATGGTATCGCAACCTTGTACAACTTTTGCCGCTCCCGGCATTTCTAACGTTCAGGAAAGAGTCGCGATCTTTTGCGCAAAAAGGTCCGCGCTATCGAGATGCAGAGAGACGTCGTCGCGGATGCCGACAACAACTCGTCTATCTGCCGAGGAAGTGTAATTAGCGTTAGCGCGAACAAACGAGCGCGCCTACCGACAAGTAAAACGTGATCGTAAGTCGTAAGTTACGCAGCTCGTAAGGTGAACCAGTACCATCTCTGTCCATCTAGCATGCCTCGAAATCGATTCATCTACGGGAACAGGATTCCGTCTTGTAATTAGATAGAGCCCAGATAGCAAAGTGAGCGAGTAAAGTCAGAGCACTCGGAACTCGGAACGCCGCGGCAGATTTACATCCGCCCCGCGTTTTTTTCCAATGTTTCGGCTCTCGTCGGACAGTCGCAACGGTACGTACCTAACCGAATAGGAAGAGAAACGAGAGAGAGAAGGACAGCTAGGCAGAGAGAGAAAGAGAGGGGGATCCCCGTACGAAAATTTATGACCAAGCTTGCGTGTCCGAGTGTCGTTAAACGAGCGCAGCTTTCAATGGAGCAAATGGACTGTGATTTGTACATTGACAGGCGCGTAATGCCACAACATCGGAGGCATCGGCATTTTTCTTGCTCGAGGAGAAGTGTCGAAACGGGCCGAGTCGAGTCGAAGCCGAAGAATAGCTCGTGTTTTGGTCGAATCGTTCGCTTTTCGCTTCCTCTGAAAGAGATAACGACCTCTCGAGTGTTGGGTGAAATATCCATTCTACGCTGTTTTCCTCTTTAAAACGGAGTCCCCGTAGGCGTGTCGATTCCTGCCAGCTGCGCTCCACGACCCGTTCGACCAAGCTGCTCCTCCAAGCGTTTCTCTCTTTATACTTTATACTTTACACTCGGCCCTTCTAAATAGACAGGCTCCAGACACGTTCGGGACAATTTCCCAAAGCCGGCTGGCGTAACTTTTCGCTCGACTCGAGCCAGCGTGTTCTGGCAGCCAGTAACCGGTAGCGTATCGCCGCGTCCCATTATCTCGTTTCATCGATTACGAGCCATTCACGGATTCGCTAAATGCTATGGCGTACCCGCTACTTAAGCCCGCGTATCGAATATCGAATTTACAAGGAAGCCCAGCCAGTACCGAGAGAAGAGATACCAGGGCAAGCATTCGCCAATCGGTTGCGGCGATAACTACCACCGTCGCGTCAACGTCCAGTGGAATCGCTTTCGCCAACGAAACAACAAATTTAATTGATGCGACAGAGGTGTATGCTTCTCGTTTGACGGAAGAGGAGAAGGAAGTAGCGTTGCGGTGCGTCCGGATCGAATCGACTGCTTTTTAACAGATCTTAAATACCCCTGGAATCCCGAAGAACGAATCGTGCGATTGGACACGGACTGTTGTAGGCTCGGCGGAGACAGCTGGTGGCTCTTTTTCGGTCGACTGGCCCCATCAAGAAATTTCGTTTCACGAACGCTCTTGCGCCAGATAAAGATCATCCCTGCGACTCTCCAGCGACTCTCGGGGCGCCTGCCGGTCCACAAGAATATACGGTTTGTTGTCGATTGTGTATACACTCGTCGGCTGATTGGGCTCATTGTGGCCGATTCGGGCGTGCACTTGGCCCGGTGCGACTCGTGCCGACTGCCACGACCGCCGGCGCAGCCTTTCCGTTTTCCGTCTCCGTCTCCTTTCCGCCCAAAACGACAGCTCCTTCCCTACCTCCGGACTCTGTGTCAGCGGAGACCGAGCAGGCTAGCGGCATCTAAGCTATCTTCTCTCCCTCCCTCTCTCCGATTGTCTCTCTTTTTTCTTCCTTTCAAAGCGACCCGTAGCTCGAAAAGTGCTCTCGCAGGCCCCATTGTCGCGCGAGCGCGTCGTCGAGAGAAGAGCAAACACGCTTAACCTCCCGACCTATTGTCGCGGCAGATTATCCGATTTGCAGTGTGTGCCCAATGGAATGTCTGTTACGAGCGCGAACGGAGGAGCCAGGAGTAGCACGAGCAGCGCAGGTTACTCCCGTCAGACCGGCCGAGTTTCCTCTCCGTTCCTCGCCGTTCCACTTGGCGCAACACGGAACGCTACAGAGAACGACTAATAATCCGTAATCCTACCTGTTTATTGGCCGATGCACGTGCGAGCATATTCCTAACGGCGCGGGACAATATCGAACGACTATACTCGTTACCGAGATACCGTCCGTCTCCGTTTACCTTAATATCTCGTTATTACGAAACACCGAGCAGCACGGGGACTGGCCGAGCTTTCCATAACCGGTTATCGTCGCTCGATATCGTAATTCACCTGGTTACTTTGACCGCAGCGCCTCTCCGATCTCGCTATTCTAAATTCTCCGGTCACTTTTAGTCGAAATCGAGCGCTGCGTATGGTAGATAGTTACGTATAAGTAGGTATAGCGTAGCCACTGAGCGACCGATATCGCCCCTAGTAGCGTTTCTAGTTGGCCCACGGTATCCCCGAGTTGGGAATTAGTTGGTAATCAAAACGCCAACGATAAATGCTACCAGGGCCTTGACCGGTAGGTCTGTTGCGTTGGCGAAGGATGAAAGAGAGG
Source organism: Andrena flavipes (assembly GCA_963971345.1). Taxonomy (NCBI): domain Eukaryota; kingdom Metazoa; phylum Arthropoda; class Insecta; order Hymenoptera; family Andrenidae; genus Andrena; species Andrena flavipes. Next base: position 2,661,177 of record OZ020482.1, read on the forward strand.
CAGCGTGGTCTGTGTTTCGCGAAGGCTCTTGCGATTGGAATTCCGCAACGTAACGCGGGCTGTGATCGCGGGGTCGGTTCCTTGGTGGATGCTGCGGATGGTGCCGACCAGAGATCTCCGGTTCGTACCAAGGGGGGCGGACGAGGGTTGGGCGTTATTGGATTACGCGTCGACATTGTCCCCGTAGCGGACAGCTGTTCGTCCCGAAGGCGACGCAAGATGCACGCCGAATATGAAAATAATATTTCCCTTTGGCATCGCTATGATCGATATTTATTCAAGCGACGGCCGCGCGCGTCCGGTCGGCATTGTGCGCATCGCGGTCCCGAGATCTCGTTCGCCTCGCATTGTATCCGAAACTTGGATGCACCAAAAGATGCTCTTCTCTCGAGAGATTTGCGCGCACTCACAATACACGGCCCGAAATCGGCACGACCGATTACGAGACCTTCGTCTCTTTTCTCCTTGGATCCCGCCGAACCCCGTCGAAACCCCTCGATCAGCAAAACGGAAAGTCATCGGAGGCTTTTCACGAAACTCGGCACAGTCGCGTCGCGTCTACGCCGAACAATGCCCGCTTTTATCGCGAATCGTCCTTCCTCGAGTCGTTCGAGATCCGGCATCGCATAAGTGTTTTAAGCGAAAATTCGGAAAATCCAGGCACGGCGCGGAGGTGCATCTAACCCAGACCTCCTCGAGCTGTAGCTATGGAAAACTCGAGATCAGTCTCTCGCAGACTTTCGTCCGAGTTGTTCCCTTTTCCCTTCCCGTTGATCTTCCATTCAAACGATATTCGTGCCGAGTTTACGTGGCAAGTTTCGATGCCACGCTGTTAGCGGGGACGCTCGCCGAAGAACGACGCGACGGCGGAACTTCAATCCCGGTAAATTGAATTCGCGGCGAGGCTGAATTTTAAAGTTGCTGCGGAGGCGAAGAAGAAACGGTGCAGGAGGGGGCGGCTGCTGGTCGGCCAGGCTCGGCCCAGCCGGTTGCCACCGGTGCTCCCTAACTTTCCGATTCCCCGGTCCGAAAGGGTTTTCGCATTCTCTGCTAAGTGAGAAGTTTTATCCGACTCTCCTTACATCCGGCTGCACTCGGAGCAAACGAGAAGCCGTTATCGCATTATGGAGAGCTGGGAATGGAGAGCTCACCATCAACCGGGCACGCTTTAAATTACGATTTCTCTGGTATTTCGTCTTGGACCGATTCCTCGTGCGTCGGACATTCGTTAGACTCGAAAGACGAGTAGGTAGTCCCGCGCGCCGCGCTCGAGTTGCACGAACGGGAGTTTGGGAATTTATCAAGAAGGTTGTTTCGCAAACACGACGAGCAGCCAGCGTTCCGGGAGCGTTGATTAACGACCGCGCGTGGTGCTCTCGAGTACGCCAAGTAATGTCAGACGCAAAGTCGATACGGTGGGGCAGGTATCGCGCAACATTTTATTGCATAGAAAGTCGCAGAAATATTTTAAGGCAAAACTTACGCGACTACATAACCAAGAGAACGCGTGCAAGTATTTCCGACTCACCTGAAACAAAAAAGAATCATATCGTATTAAGGTTTATCGCAATATTGATTTACTTATTTCTTTCGTAGTTTTATTAAGAAAACTCCAATTAATACACTAAACGTAGATACACGCGACGGCCCCCGCTGCCAGTTACAGGCGTCTTTCCGAAAAGGTAGAAAAAAAGGGGAAATTGCAAACGTTCCAACCGGTTAACGCAGCAAACTACATATCGCGTTGGGTAGAGATAACGAGGGAGGGAACGGTCGTAACGGTCGTAACGATCGGCTGGCGAGTATCGTCCGATAGATCCAGCGAGTACTCGAATCACGAAGGGGTACAAATGTCGTGGCCCGTGTAGAGTAACCTTTGCTTTCTCGTACGATCGAGGAGCTTCGAACGTACGACACACCCTGCCGGGATTCACCGGCGAGATAACGACGTCGTGCTCGATCCTTCCTCGATATCCACCGATTAATTTCCCCCTTTTCTCCTTTCGCGTTGATTCTTCCTCCCTCCGTTCCCCCCCTTCCTCCCGTCTCTCCCGCAGCAGCATCTCTCGCTTCGCTCGCGCTTCCGGCACGCTCGATCGAGCGCAGCGGCGCGATTTTTCCGAGCCAGCTGAACGCGGAAACGCAACTCGACGCGCGCGAACGCTACGAATGAAATAACAGCCGGGGCACGCCACTCGGAACGCCAATAATTGCCTGGGCGTTAACCAGATCCACGACAAGTTTACAAGTCCGCTACATCGGCAGAAAGCAGATGCGGCAACGCTTGAAATAGAAGAGCGGCATGGGAAAGGAAAGGGTGGACAGAAAAATTGGGCGTTCTTCTCTCGTCTGGTGGAGCCGCGAGTTGGCGTGGTAGCTTGCACCGCGCGCACCGAACGGCGCGGGCGAACGAGAATATCGAAAAGAGGAGAATACGGCTAAACGATGTAACAGCCGAGCTAAGTCGTACCCAACCTTTCACCCTCTCGCTCCCCCTCGCTGCTGCTCCCTTCGCGCTCCTCTATCCATCCATCTTTCGCTCCCTTCCTCTCCCTCTTCTTTTCGCTCGCCCTCCACATTCTGCTCTGTCTTTCCTCGTCCGGTCGAACGGCCGATAGATAATTGGCGTTGCGTGCTTCGAGATAAACGGCCGTGATTGGCGAAAATAACGATTAATAATTATCCACTCGCGGGATCCGAGGCGGCCTGCCCTCTCATCTCGGATCTCGAGAGAGATCCGAGCGAACCGAGAGAGAAGGCGAAAAGGAGGAACAGAGGACGATGGCTATTCCACGCTCGGATCTCCGTTCTATCTTCCGCACTCTCTCTCTTTCTTTCTCTCTCTCTCTTCCAGCTCTCGCTCCCTTCTCCGCGCCTCTCTTTCCTTTTTTCTCCTTGCACGCCCTTCGAATCTTTTCCCAACCAGTGCTTTACCTGTTCGGAATCGACGCGAGTTATAGTCGCCCGATGCATCTCCGTTCCATTCCGTTCCGCCGTTACCATTAGTCCCTCAGTTTCGCTCTGGACCCACTTCGAATCCAGCCGAGGACACGGAAGTGAATGTTCCTGCGTGGCTGCTATAACTGTGCACGGTATCGTTGCGCTTTCAAACGTTTTGAAAAATAGTCCCGCGCAACTATCTCCTCTTCGAACTTGCAACGAATTTCTCAAGTATATTACAGACTCGCACCGAACACAGATGTTACTTCGACTATTCGAAAACGAGGCTGCGCCGAACACGGGCCACGAAACCTGGTAGAGTCGCGTCGCTTGGAATGCCGGCGAAGTTAAAACCGATCGATGATGTTCCCTGGACCGTGCTCCTTTTTTAGCCGCCCCGGTACTTAGCTCTCGACATGTCTCGTCTCGGAGAAAAGATTCTTTCGAGTCGCAAGCCTCGTTTGGCCAACCCGGGAACGGGGCAACAGAGAGAAAGATACAAAGAGATTTCGGTAGCGTATCGCTGGAACACAGAGGGTTCAGATTACACTCGAATAATCCCGTCGCGTTCTCTGTCGGCGCCGGCGGTCGTTCCGCGATGTTCGTTGGCGTTCGTTGCCGTCGTTGTCGTCGCGGAACCCGATAAACGAGCAGACGAGTGGCGCGTGCCACGCGTTACGATTAACTGTCATTCGCGCTTTGCCTTTGACTCTCGCGCTTCCATCCAGGCCCACCTACGTACGCGCTAGCCAGCTGGCCAGCTCGCCTCTCTTTTTCTCCCACCCCTTTTTTCTCGTTTCGTTGCGTTTACGCCGCGACGGTCCCTCGAGCCTGCCCCCCTCCCTCCCCCGCCGCGACCGTTGTAATTATCCTTCGAAATTCATTAGAGAACGAAAGTCAGAATTTATCCTTTCCCCCGCGTCGGGACGTTTTCGCCGGACCGACGACACTTTCGATATCCAAGTGTTATCGGGAAAAATTTCACAGATATTCTCTACGCGGTGACAATGTTCTAGTTGGAACGTAGGATGCCGCTTCTGTTTGACGAGGAACATTAGAAAAATCGAGGACTGCTTATGACTGCCGAGACAGTTTGCATTGCACGCGATTCGAGTTTCCGTCTACGCTACGCAAACACGTAGTTGGAGTTTGGGATCGCGGTGTTCCCTTCTGCTCGTCGCCCTCAAAGAGCCAAAGTAAACGAGAGAGTCTCGAACGGCGAGCGATATAGGTATACCTACGTACTCTTTGGCAACGAGTAGAAAGGACGGGAGGGACGAGAAAAGAGGAGAAGAGGGGGAGATGCGAAATATTCCCTGGCAACCAGTTTATCGAACTGCATGGGAAAAGGAGGCAGGTAACGGGCGGTGGTCAACGATCCATGCTTGGATTGCACGGATCTGCGCGTGCTTATGGAATTGCGTGCATCCACGCTAGAGTCGGAGATAAGTTAAGTGCAACGTTCCCAGCTGATCTTCGGCAGATTTTCGGTTTCTCGTTGCGTCCGCTTTACCGATCGTAAGTATTTTACGCATCGCGCGTTAAAAGTGTTCCCTGGTCGCTCGGAGCCGGGGCGCGGCGGGGCGGGACGCCACGCGGCTGAGCGCGATTAGCCGAGGCAAAGTACAAAGTCGAACGGCTCGAGCGCCGACAGAACGAGTCGCGAGAAATCGAGAACGTTTGTGCGGCCGCTTTTCCGCGACTCCGTTCCTTGCGTAGGCAACAAGGATCGATCCGGATGCATCGACGAATGACGGAGAAGCAGAGACGAGAAAGGGCTTGCAAAAGGAGAAAACCAAAAAAACAGTACGGCGGAGGTACCGGCTGGTGCCTTGGTACGTTGGAAAAAGTGCATCCCTGTCTAATATAATTGGAACGTTGCGCGGTGCGCGGCGATGCCTGGCGTGACGTTGGATCCGTGACGCGATACGATTTGATAAGTTGTGTCAACTGCTCGTTAGTTAATTGTCGGTGCGCGACACTCTCGCGATTCCACTGGCTCTCGTTCGTGTACGCAGTCGCAACGAACCCCCCGAGCTAACTTTGTCACCCCTTTTCGGCACCCTCCTGCTGCTCGGACCTCGCTACCGCCAATGTACTGGCCGCTGTCCAATGAATGCCCTTCATTTCCATACTTCGTTCGACGGTCAGTGAGACCAGCTAATCAGATTATTTAACCCTCGTTCGACCTGCCTGTTCTCTTCCTCCTCCTACCCTCTCGTGCCAGTGCTACCCCCCTTGTCACTCGCTCTTCCCCTCTCCACAGCTTTCTCGTCTCCACCCCCTATATTCACAGCGATTAAGAGCAATTCTTTCTTCAGCCGGCAGAAAGCGAACGTCAGAGGGCGAGACAGTATGGCTTTCTAATCTCTAACCAATCGGGCGGTTCCTGCGAGTTAACGTAACCACCGGCCACTGAAACTCGCAAAAACCCACTAAAAATTTCCCTGCGGACGTTTCCCCCAAACACGAGATGATTCCCTCAGCCGGCAGCTCGTTAATATTAACAAAGAAATCTGGTCACCCCTTTCCCGTCGTAGCCGTCTCTGAGACTTGCCCGTAATCTAACCAAGGCCGTAGGAATTCCGTGCTTGCCGGTTGGAAATTAGTCGACATTACCATACGTTAATTCCGGGTACGTGATAAAAAGCAGCGCGCCTTATTCTCCTCTTACACGCGTTTCAGTCGAGTCGGTGAAAGATTGCCCGTGGAAACTACCTCGCGAGTGACCGTACCTACCTTAATTTAACTGTGTCGAGCTGTCCAGTGCTCACCAGCAGGAAATATTATCGTATTTTCCGGTTGTTGCGCGGCGCGGGGCGCCACGCGCATAATACGTTCGATCGCTTTCGCCAGACAGCGCAGAATTTCGAGTGAGAAAATAATTTGCGAAATAACGAGCCGCTCCAGGATTTTAGGTACCTTCTCTCGTCCGTTCCCTGCGACGAGACGGTGCTGTTAATGATGGTCTAATTCTCCAGCCCGAGACGAGAGAACCGATCACCAGTTGCACGGCTCACCGAACAGGACGTGATTTATTCGTGGCCACAATCGGGTTTCGGCTTTCACGAATCTGCCACGCAAAACAAATTTTGCGGTGGCGAAATACGGCGAGGCGAGGCGGAGGTTCGAAAGGCGAGAGGATCGATCATCGCGAGCAAAGTAGAGCAAGGGAGAAGGAGAGACGAACGAGTCGGCAAGGGGTTACAACGTAATTGTATTAGTTGCGGTAGGGTCCATGGAGAGCAACGGGGTCCTGCCGTAAAATTAATGCCTTTGGCTTATCAGTGGCCTGACACTTGAGCGCCAAAAGTCCCGCGTTTCGAGCAGTGGCGCGGATTTCTAGGGGCATCCCGAACGAGAACAATCCCCGGCGCGGTCACCCGCTAACTGCCAGCCAACTTGTAGGACACTCCCGACTAAATGAGCGTTGCGACGCGTAACGTCGGGTCGCGTAGCCTCCCAACGAATCATGTCCCGGGACCGCCTCGATTACAGTGTCGGTGTATTCGAGTCCGCGGTCTCAGTTGGACTACGCCTTTACCTTCCCAATTACCGTATATTTCCGTTAATTGCGCTGGCTCGATTGCATTCTAATACTCGCGCTTGTCGTTCCGTTGCGCTTGAACCCCCGAGGGGATAGTCGCACGAGAAAGCAGCCTCTTTTCGGGCAAAAGGCGCGTGTATCTCTCGGAAGCGTGGACGTTTTCGGTGGGTTATTTCTCTCCTAATGAGAGCCCCATTAGGAAGTAACGGAAGGTATGCACCGCGGGCTCTGTCACGGGTGTAGAGAACAGATCCTGCTCGATGTAAATCGGATTAATTAAAGGCCAGCTTAGAGAGGAAGGGAGGTGAGGAGCGCGAGTTTTATTCGGTTCGACGAGGCGAAGCGAGGCGACGCGAGGCGCGGCGAGGCGAGACGATCGGAGGATGACCGTGTGGCTCGCACGAGGCTGCCGCTGCGAGGTATGCATATCACTGTGGAACGAGGCCGAAGCGAAAACACACGTCCAGAAAAAGAACGGGGAGAAGAAAAGGAAGCGCAGGGGAGACCGGGGCTGGTAGGCCAGTTATTCAGTTTTTGATTTTTAATAAATTATGTGGGCGAAATATCGTTAAACCGGTTGGTACATTTGATAGGGCATACATTTGGCTGTCTGATTAAATTATTAACGTTGACTCGATGTGACAGCAATTAAGGTATTTTAATTTTTTTCTAACACTTTCCATGCTGGTCAACCAGGTTGACTATACGTAGGTACAATCAGTTAAGAAAATGTTATCAGTGACTTATCTCAGTGGTAATGAAATAACACAATGTCACAAGAGTTGTTTCATTATAAAATATTCACTTCAATAATCTGTATAACCTTCAAATATTTATGTATAAACAAAAATACTATGTCAATAGATCATCTAATAAACAAACTTTAAAATAGTCCCTTAACATTTATCGCGACAACCAGCCCCGGTCTCCCTTAAAAATCCTGTGCAAATCGCGTGGAAGGAACTCGGAATTCTGTTTGCAGGTGAACCACCTAACCGCGTGTCGTTCTTTTCCGTCTCGCGACCTTTCGCGGGACTAACGACGCGTTCCGAGCCGGCCGAGGGCCACCGATTCCATGCACCTATACAAGTACCTACCTACAACAGCGACGATAGGCAACAAAGCCGACAAAACACAGAGTCGAGGGAAGGAAAACGTTGAATAGTTGATCGCGGAGGTGAATCGATCGAGCGCGGACCTACGGAGAATCAAGGGAGCCGGGTTCCCTTGCAATTACGAGAATTCGCCGAATAGGAAAAGCGAGACGTTTAAGCGGAATAAATAGGTTCAGCTCGAGCAGACTCCGGCCGACGAGCGACGTAAAAGTCGAGAGCGCGTCGAGCGTGACGAATCTCGTTGGCAAACCCAATACCGGCACCGAGATGTTCCTGATTGAGAAGTCAGAAGGAGGCGAATACGAATACGGACACGAGCGCGAGCGCCAACGGGATTGGGAACTGGAACGGGAACGTGAACGTGAGCGTGCGAGCGAGTGTTCGTGTATCGAAGCGTGGAGGAAAAAAATTGGATCGGTCACGGACACGTGGTACTATACCACCATCTCGTTCGTTCCTGATTCGAACCAAAAAAGAACCCCGATATGCTTCGCCTCGGGAGCCTTCCACCCCTCGCCGCTTCTCCTACGCTTCGTCACCGAAATCTCTCTCTTCTTTTTCCCTTCTTCTCCGTCTTCCTGCTAGCCTACACCCCTACACCCGACTTCCACCCCCGTTCCAAAGGTTCCGCGTGTATAGCGGTACAGCACGGCCAGCCTCTCCTCGGTTTCTCCTCTCTTTACTGCTCCCTTTCTTTCCGAGGTTCCTTCGGCACCCCTTAAACACCCCTAAGCGGGGTACGACAGCGGTCGGTCGCGGTTAGGGGATGCTGAGTCATACAGGCCAGTCGGCGTGGCGCGGCGTGCCGCATAGCGGATACATGGCGTGTCACCCCGAATATTATTCGAGTGCCTGACAGCGCAATCTGTGAATGCGCGATATTGTCTGGTGGTGGCGGCAGTACGTTCCGACGTATGGTCGGCATGTGGGACTAGGAATGCCACGCGTGTAACCGCCAACACCCTCCCCCGCCCTACGCATCCTACGTCCTACCCTTATCCCAGCCTCCTGCATCCACCGAGGCACTCCATTCTTTCCTACCCTCGCGTTCCTTCGTCGTTCGTTCTGTGTCCTCCTTTTAACGCTCTTCACGGTTTAGAAAGAAAAGTCTCGCGCGCGCGATTCGGCACGCGCGACAACCGGAGGCTACTCGAAAAGGGAGCTTCGCGGAATTCTGGGGCAAACAAAATAAGAATTTACCTAGAGCGACGCGAGCGCTATAAATTCAGGCTGCGTTTGTTCTTAATTTAGAGTTCGACCGAGCCTGCGGTGAAAAAACGACCGCAAACGCATCGACGCCGAAACGGCGCGGCGCGACGCGAACCCTGCGACCTCGAGGCGCCTTTTAGGCCGATTCCTTCGAAAGAAAGACGCTGCTTCTGTCGGTCTCGATTCGCCGCGCTTTTGCTCGCCTGTCGACTCACCCGGGTCGCCTATGCTAGCGCGGCTTTCGTCATATTTCCAGGCAGAATTTGAAAGTTCTCCGAGGGAAAACTGTAAGATATCGAAGAGAACGGTGGTCGATCGTTGCTGATCGGAGGACTCTGAAATCGTGACGGGGGCATCGACGCCGACGTGCAGAGGAGCCGAGGGAAGAATGCGAGGGGTGTGCGCGCGTGACCTGCGGCCAGAAAGAAACGCGTACGGTCTGTCGCGTGTTTAGCGGCGCGCCCGTGTCAAACGTGGCCATAAAACACGCTTGCGCCTAAATAAAATCCGGTCCCCCCCCCCCCAGCGCGGCGCAGCGTCTGTTCGGTGATATGTACCAAGCGATGCGCGGTCCGTCACGGACACACTGCTCGCATCTTCACCCTCTTCCCATCCTGTTTTTCCAGTCCGCGCCAACACTCCGACGTCCTGACTCTTTGCACCAGCTCCGATTGTAACCCCCCTGTACGCGTAACTTTAAAGGGCGATTCTATATGATCTAGGTAGTGCCTCGGAACGAATTACGATGCGTACAACCGAAACGACTAGATCTCTCTGTCGTCTTCCGAAGGAAATTTACGAGGTAAGGCGATAAAGTCACCGGGACGATGAGATCTGGAGTTTACGAGCGTCTCTAGGTAGAGGTGCGGTGGACTATAGTAGACTCTGGGACTGGAAGGTTGCAGCGCGGCCTAGAAAACGGAAGAGGTCGCGCGGAGGGACAGGTGCCGCTATCAAGACGGCTCGCTACGCGAATCGGCCGCGAACAAGAACGTTGCTTCTTTACGATGGCTATTAAGCGACCGAGTGGCGCAAGCCGCTTAAAAAACACGCCGTCCACTTTCGTCACGCCATCACGGATTACAGTCCGTTCGTTCCTTCTTCTTTCCCGACTCGTCGCTCATCCCTTGCCGCACAGTGGGCCGGTTTCACTTATTTTGAGCCAATTGGTACTTTTCTTTAACATATCGGAATGATTAGAACAAGATAATAATAATATAATTTAATTTCTACCGGAATTATGTATTTATTTTTTAAGTTTGTTAACTTATTTGTAATAAAAGAAATTAATTCCGTTTATTTGGTACCTTGTTTAATGTTCGGGAAACTTCTCGTTTCTAAGTTATAAGGAAAAGTCGAATAAGTATTTGGCAATAGGTTAGCTGGGAAGGAAGAGAGTGCAAGATTTCGGAGTAGCATCGTCGCAGTGTCGCTTTCGACGGCATTTCTGTGGAAACTGCGAAAAGCATGGGTCTTTGTTTCGTGGATGGCGTGATCGGGCGATATCACGGTAGACCGAGTTTTCGGGGCAGTGGTAGGACGGAAATAGAGGCGGGAATGCTGGGAAAGTCGGGAAGCGCATGTTGGGCAGCGAAGATCAGCGCAGCGCGGTGTAATACGCGCGCGTAGGTTAACCGATGGACAGACAGAGGCCTCGGATGGACGCGGTTCGTTTAGTTGCCAGCAGCGAGGTGGGCCACCGAGAAAGCCGTGGCGAGGGTTCGTTTCGGCCGAGGACGTCGATAAGCGGTTCGCATTGTCCGACGGTCACGTGGCCACCCTCGCCATCCTCCAAACGACGCGGTGGCCCCGGCTACCGTCGTTTATATTAAACTCCGAGGTTAATACCGTGGCTTACTCTAATACCGGGGCAACCCTTTGCCCTGCGATACGCCGATAAGGGTTGCGCGCCCGCGAATACCGGAGGATCCAGCCGCAACTCCGATACCATCCCTGTCCCACCGTCCCACCGTTGTCTTTATGTACCGCGAAAAACCTTCGCCATCCCTTATCTTTCATCTCTCACTCCCTATTCTTCCTTATCTCTCCTCCACTTAGCTTACGAAACAAACTTGCCCACTTGCAGATTCACAATTAGACGCGACGTTCCTGCAACGAAAACGCGCAGCGTTGCCAACGATTTTCCGCGTGCCGCGGTCCAACGAGCTGCATCCCTCTACACGCGTACCGCAGCATAAATATTGCATTAACGTATTACAGCGGAGATCGAAACTACGTTCGATTAACGTTTTAATCGGGATTTGGGAGAATTAATATCTCGTAAACGCGTCGCGGCTTGTTGCAGCAGTGAGAGCTGTACAACTTTGCAGCCACCCCTGTTTTGATGGTCGATAGAGGACCGCGTGGACGAGCGTGCAACGAGAACCCGCACGGAAGAGGGCAGATAATAAAACGAAAATGGGTAACGCTGAAAGTCAAGGGTTGGGGGACGCGACCCCAACTCGACGCCAAGTAACAATGCAAGAGATAGAGAGTCGACCGCGAGGATCGTGGTCCCGGGTTCGCAGATAACGCGTTCTCCCCTTCCGCGGACGATCACCATCCCTTCGAACAACCGCTCGTTCGTTCATTCGTTTCGTTCGCTCGCTCGCCCGACGCGGCACGGCCCGGCACAGCTCGTTCCTCCCTTCATCTTCTCGCGCACGTATGCACGCGACACGCGAAATTCATCCGTTCGACACCCCCTCGAAGCTCCCTTGCAAATAGATTGCCACGATGCTGCATCGGCGTCGGGATTTTCTATTGTTTCGGTGCTCGGACCGCGCGGTTTCGTTCTCACTCGCGATATTTACGTTCTTGAATCTATAATTTCGAGTAAAGCATCTCCTCCTTATTTTCTTCCAATCAAGGTTCCCCTCTAATGAATTTCAACGACCGAGCAAAGTGTCTAACGAACGCCTCGTATCCCCAGTTGTTATAGACAGGGAGCGCCAAGCGTGTCTTTAGCGTGGAGAGTTGCAATTAAAGTCAATCAAAGTAGCCTCGCGACACGGCCGCGCAGTTGCGCAACGCGATGGCCATATTTTTGTCGGTGGATCTTTACTGATCCTGAGGTTAGGAGTGGTGGAGGGTTAATGCGCCGCGCGATTATCCATCCATCCCGCTGCTCGCATCGCGGAAGCGACTCGCGTTCAGAAGCCCCACCAAGAACTCTGGACGGTTCTGCTGGTCTCGTGATAGACGCTGATTAGACCGTAACGCGGAGAATCTCGCTGCGTTCAAGTCCCTTCTTTTCATTCTCTCTGGCTGTGGCTGTCGCGCATCCATTTCTACCGGTTCTCGTTTCTCTGCCCATCTCCGGTCGACGTTTCAAGAGCGCGACTGCGTCGCCGCTCGTCGATAAATTATTCGAGGTTAACAGGTGAGCGTGGACGACAGACGGCGATAATAACGACAACGATAAACACGTCAATAATACGTACGCCGCGCTAGTGGGATCGGATCGAAAACGCGGTACTATTGGTAGGGTAAACTCGGCTTAGTCCGTGATAGTGGTTACTCCGTGATACTTTTTCAGTTGTCTGTAACTCAAAGTTGCCGGACTCAATTTAGGTAAAAAACAAACTAATAGACTAGCGTTGATCTTCTAGTTTATGATGCGGTAAAAGGATCAGTCAATTGAAATTAGTGCGATAAATTGAGAGCGTTTTTGTGCTAGCAGCTCATTATTTGGAAAATTCCTCGTGCTAATTGGGGACGGTCGTTTGGTTATGTATTATATGTGCTTTAGATGATAAATAGAAAATTATAACGCTAGGTAAATGCTGGTAAGGTGACATTTTAACAAGGCTTACTCTTGAAATTATCTTATAGTAAGGCATCAGTGCTATTTTTGCTTATGAAAATAACTAAATTCTTATTTTTCGTGTGCCTGAGACTGCGTTTCTGATTGAGCTGTTTGAGAAAATCTGATGGTCAATACCAGAAATAATGTTTCCTTACGTCTTAAATATGTAACGATCATGAAACGATTGATTTTACACAAAATAACAATAATATAAAATAATATAAAATAATGTAAAATCACTTTCCTAGTCTTACTTTCAGGACATGTGAATATAAACAGTTAATAGACAAACTCTAAAACTATCACAGACTTCCTCGAGTTCCCCTACCGGAATTGTATGCACTCGCGCTGTCTAGCTTTGATTTAGGTTACAAACCCACCGTGTTCCCGCTGGTCCGGCCATGCGCGTTCTTTTATCCAGCTTCTCCCACGAGCCGCCTATATGGCAATTATGATAATAGTCTTGCTCCTCTCAGCACGACTACGCTCCAGGCGCAAAGAAAGATCGTTGACCCAGATTTTCTTTTCCCCATTCGTAGCACCCCTATTTCTCTCCTAAAGATTCATTTTTTTCCAACACTCGTACCCGGCCCCGAAGCTTCTTTTCCCCCATCATCGCCGATCCCATGAAAAGAGCGCTCGCGAGCCGATTAGCGGTATCGAATAAATCCGGTTGCCCCTTATTCCTATCTCGCCGAATACGAACCGCTTGGAATATCAGTTTGGCCGAGCTAGAGCGAACAACGATCGCGGTTACTTTCTCCTCGCGTCTCCGCAATGCCCCCGTTTGCGCGTCCGTGTCCGCTTCGATACGCCATAGCCTTCTCGCGATTGGACACGACGCATGGAATCGTTGCTCGATGATTGCGCGCTAAAATCATCGAGGATACGTCGGAGTGTAGGTACCTATATCGTCCATGCTTATCTAGCCGGATCGTTTGAGGAAAAGAGCGCGCTTACGAAACCGGCGTGTGCGCGTACATAAGTACGTAGGTACACCATACACCGTACACAAAAGCCTACGGCGGGACGTCATAGTTGCCGCGGGTTTCGACAAAGATCCGCCGGGCGCGTTATTTACGAGCAGGGCGACGGCATCGATACACGTACGTAATCCTTAAGAAAGTCCACTGTCACCTGGCGAAAATTTATGGAAACTAGAATCGGAATAAAACGCGGGTTTCGCAACGACGCGCGACGGCGGAAGATTAATCCTTTAATAGGATCGTCGGAAGACCGGTATCCCCGTAAACGCGGCGACGCGACGTTCGTCGGGTAGATTCCTCGCGGTGGAGAAAAAAGTCCCCGGTCGCGGCTCATATTCTTAATTACGTCGTTAATCGGCAGGGAGAGGTGGGGGAAGCCGCGTAGAAACGAAAAGCACATGGTAGCGAATACGTGGGTCCGTGGTTGCTCGCCGCGCCGGTTGGCCAAGGCAAAGGGAATTGCATCGCATGCCACATAATCGTGGGAGTGTTTCCCATCAAGATACACGTAGGTACCGCACTCGCCGTAATACCCTCTCGCATAAATATATCTGCATCGTAGCTTTGCATGCCTCTACGCCTCTACGGGGTGGCCTCGAACGGTAGAACGCCGCGCCGCGTCGCACCGGAAACTTTCAGTTGGCGGGACGCGTTGACGCTTGGACAGCTACGCTATCAGGATCAACGATTCAACGTGCAAAAATCTGCGGCACCCTTTCTTATATTCCCCTAGCTTCGTTTCATTCGTAGGAACACGCTTTCCTTGGAAAAAAATTCTTAGAAAAATGTACGGAGAAACGGGGACTCGGATTTTCAAAACAATTCGAGCTCCGCGGTGACTGAATTTTGTTTCGGGTTACGAAACACGGACCGTTGGCCCGCAGGATATTTTCGCGCCACCGAGTATGCCTCTTGTATGCACAGGAGAAAGCTGAAGCGCTGGAACGGTCGATCTAGCGAGCTAAACGTACTTTATGCACCGTGCCCTCGTTCCACCGTTTTATCCGAACAATTAGACACGTGATCCGCGGTTACGAGGCGTGTAAAAAAAGTCGCTGCCCTCCGAGATAGAGATCGCGCGACTGTTGTCGAGATTAAAAGGAAAGATGAAGCGGAAAGCTTCCATTCGCAGAGCTTTCCCAATGCCAATTACCATGAAAATAGCTTCGGATTCTGCGAAAACTGACGCGTCAATAGCCGGTGGCGAGTGTCTACCTAATTGTGAGTATCTGTTGATCAGTTGTCAACTGTTGCATCGAAAGGAACGCGATAGCGAGCCCTGTCGGTCCGAGTTTCGAACAGTCGAGCAGGCATAACCTCGCCAGTTGTCTGCTTATCGGAAGCTCGTCCCTTGTTTTTGCAAAGAAATTGTTGAACAGGATCCGAACGGTGTTACGCAACATCGCGTCTCGAGCTTTATCTCGAAGAAAATGGAGAACCGAGCGAGGGGTGGCAAGCAAGGACCCTGTGTCACACGGAGCGCAAAAAGATCCAGGCAGTCCCCCGTGTAAAAGGAGAAAAAGAATAGGGGAAAGAAGAAGAAGAAGAAGGAGGAGGAGGAGATGAAGCGAGTGCTCCGTGGCCAAGGAAAAGAAGAAAAAGAGGGTAGCCGAGCGAAGGGGTGGAAGAAGAAAGGCCGAGAATCGGGACATTAGCATAAGCTAAGCCAAGCTAAGCGCGCCCATATAGCACGGAAATAAATAGCCGGTTGTCTCGTATCTACACCGAGACGGTTTAGCATGGGCCAACCACCGCGTCGTCCTCTTGGTCCTCGTGGCCCCCCAAAAAACTGAACGCGCGTGCGTTCGCTTACGTTCCATGTTGCACGACCGTGTCCGCGTAGGTACACACGCTCGACCAGTGGCCACCCACCGCAAATCTATCGGCTGTCTCCAGGTAGCGAGACTCGCGTATGAGTCGATCGGAAAGGAAAATCGAAACGGGCATGTACAAGCGTGGCCTTTCCAATCGCCGATAAATCACGTACAGAAGTAGGTATACTCGCTCGTGTCATGCAGTCACATAGGGGAGACCGGGGCTAGTTGACTAATTTTTAACATTTCTCATTTTTATAAATAGAGATTGGTATTTTGTTGACTTGCTGCGTACCAAAAGTTTACAAATTTCATTAGGTGTACAGGCTTAATTTTGAAAATCCTTTTAATTGAGTCTAGGTTGTAGTTTTTTTTTTTGTATTTAGAGTAGTGAAACCCCGGTCGCGGGGTTAGTTAACTTGACAATTACTTTTCAATTTTAACCATTTGCCTGCGAAAGGCGTATATAGACACCTATCCTTTTGGATTCGTAACGATCAGAGGCGAAGGTTTGCTGCGCGCAGCAGCGTAGAAAAAGGATCCATGACCGGCGAAGAGCACGACGCGACACCGAGAACGATTTTAGGTGGCGATGGTCTCGGACGATCGTATCGGGGGTGCGCGCTGAACCGGTAGTCCCGCCGCGCCGCGCCGTGGCGATGCTGTTCGTGATTCCTCGAGGGACGGCAAAAGAACGGGAGTAGATGGGCCGGCAGATAATTACCGCGCGCCTCCGTTGTCGTCGGATGCGAACATACGAAACGAGAGAATTAAACGGAACGAAAGAGGCACGGTGGGAGTGGGAGGATCGTTTAAAGGTAACGTCACTTTTAAAGCATTTCGAATATTCTTCGTACAGTAAAAACGTTCTTACCAGACGCAAATGCGGTATACCTACGGCGGGAGAACGGTACGACGTTCGTTAGTGAATGCCTACATAATATTCCATCAACGTTTTATAGTTTCCAAAACGTTATCGTAATTATCGCGAAACGATTTTACATTGCGCGCGACACGCGTAAACGCGTGTGCCTGAAGAAGATCGTAGCGACCATATAGGTGGTAGCGAATGGTTGGGTAGAAGAGACTGATGGGGGGAGAGGAAGAGAGAGAGAGAGTGAAGCGAAGGGAAGTAGAAACGCAAGCATTGTCTCCGTGGCTCGATGACGATCTCCGCACCGTCGACGAGCGAGCGTTCGTCGCATTGTTACGTCGTCGGGGCGAATCTCGTCCCTGGCTAGAACGGGTATCGCGTCCTGGATGACAGTGGTAGCGGCGATAACATCTTGGCGCGTCGATTAGACGAAGCTACGCGAAAGCGCGATCAACGGACGGTCCGAGAACGAGCGAGTGAGCGAGCGGCGCGCGTCAAGAGACCGTCGCGATCAGAGTTCTTCCGGCGGCCCTGCCACCGCTCACGGCTCACGGCTCACGGTACCACGCTGTGGGAAGCATTGTCCCCTTACTAAGCTTCTCTAAGCTCGTGGAGGATCGACGAGCCGCGTGACAACAACGACCGTCTTCGAGATAGCATCGTCACACGCCGGTTACGGAAAAGACGGTTCCTGGTGCGATACGACAACTGGCGAGATCATCTCGACTCGACGCCCGACCACTCGGTCTTCCCCTGGCGGTTCAAACGTTTTCGCTATCGGGGGAGGGACGCGGGGCGCGCGGCCAAGCTAAATATCGAATGCGTGGTTACCTGTGGTGAAGAGGACGATGGCCTTGAGGCAGCTGTACTCGGCCGAATCCACGTGAAGAGCTTTCAGCTTTTCCACCTGTTCTTGAAAGATTCTTATGTGGTCCATGAAGGCGACCACTCGATCCGCTGCCATGGGCGAAGCGTGAAGACCGGCTGCCGCCAGCAGCGGCGCCACGTGAAGGGGCATCGAGCACTGGCTCGCGTTCAGCACGAACAGCTCGCTCCAAACTAGCCTGAGCAGGGCGACCTGGTCCGTCACCTGAAGGTCCGGGAAGAACGGGATGTTCCTGGCCCATTCCACCGCCGAGAATAGCAATCTCGCCGCGAGCTCGCAAATGTTATCGATTCCCATGATATTGTTCGGCTGCATGCACTGCCCGTATCTCGAGGTCGGATACGGCTCCGCCCTCAAAAGTAAACTTATGTACGAGGAGAGGTAAGAGTGGCCGTTCAAACTGGCGCACGCGACAGCGTCGCCGTTCGTCAGGGCGAACTGTCCGGGCAGGCCTGGCAGCGACGGTTGCGATGGTGGCACTCGACCCCTCTGCACCGCTGCAACATAAAAGTAAACACCAATGTTAGCTTTCGGCCACTTTCCAATTCTTGTGCCTACGCTTTACGTGCTCGCTCAAGAACCGAGACTGAAACCGTTCGCGAAAATTTCAATCAACCTGCTTCGCGATCAGCCATCGCATGCTTATCGGTGCGGTCATGCATCCATGCATCGCCGCGCCGCACAGTGTGCGATTTTGGACAAAAATCGCTCGACGGCGCAAATCTTGTCCGATTTCAATAATTTTTTTTTTTTAAATACTCATAAAGGAGCACTGTAGTAAAACCTGTATCAGTTGGTCTAATCTATAAAAAACATTATTTAGCATAACATAACTTAAAAAAGAAAAATACATATATTAGAAATAAAATCAAAACTAATAAGTTTGAAATATCATTTAAAAATATAAGATTTGAATCAGCTATACTTAGAGATTGTTTAAAACATAAATTTTGTAAATTAGAAGCAAATTTTTCATTTCATAGCCAATGATAAATTTACAAAAAATTAATTTTTAATATCTTTAATCTCTAAAGTTTGCGTTTTTATGTTATGTTATGCTAAATAATTTTTTTCATAGATTATACCAACAGTTACAGGTTTTACTGCAGTCTTCCGTCATTGTTTAGTCCTTTATTAATACTTTAAAAAAAAATTTATTGAAATCGGTAAAGATTTGCGCCGTCGAGTGATTTTTGTCCAAAATCGCACACCGTGCGCCGGTTCCGCGCGTCGACGTCTCCTTCCCTCGCCCGAGATGACACTGCTGGATACTGGATACCAACGTGCCCTACCCAAGACGAAGATAGATGCCTGCGCGTACCATCTAAGTAAGCGAGATGCTGACCTTCCTCGCACATTTTCACCGAATCGATCACTGCTTCGAGCCGTCAGGGTTTTCGCCAACTTTTTCGGTCGACGAGCTCCCACAAGAATGGCCTCTCGTTGCTCTCGCGAGAAACATCGCGGACAGTAGTACGATACGTTTCTCCCGGTTTGCCGAAGGCAGAGTCAGTCGCGCGGTCAAAGAATTCGTACGAATTCACGCTGACTGAACGGTATACGAAGTGTACATACATGTATAGGTATACCGAGTGGAGAAGCGCCCGAGTGCGCCGCGAATCGGCAAATATTGTGCAAAGGCAAACGCTAGAGACGAGACGTTTCTCTCTGAAAGAGCATCGGTAAACGCGAGAACAAACGATGGACGTTTTGAAAAGGAGCGAAAGGAAGAAAGTTTGGCCTAAAATGGTAACGAGCGGAGATCGCCAACCGGATGAAAGCGGGTTGCGGTGGAGACGGTGACCTCGCACCCGTAGCCCCGTGCACTTTTCCGCGGTTTCCGTTGCGCGAAATCTCGCGGCACCGGTTACCCGCTCGAAACCTCTGCCGCATTCCCCGTCCACTCGTCCGCCACCCGCGCGATGTCGACTAAATAGTCGCCGAGCCTCGTTCAGATTGCATCGCGCTCGTCGAGTTTACTGTTAATCTCCGGTAATAACCATACCCTAGGCCCTGGCCTGGTACCGCGTTAACTGTATCTCGAGTTAGAGCCGCGCAGTTCTCCGATAATCGTTTATACCGCGCGTCGACAGAAAGGCGATCGCCGTGGAAGGGTTAAACGAGAGGCAAAGAGATAAAGAAAGCCAGGGACAGGAAGAGAATCTACCACGTAGGAGACTATCTCTCGGCCGTTCTCTCTTCCTCTGTTCCTCTCTGCGCTGCCCGGTGTTTCTTTTTCTGCCGAGTCTCGACGAGAAACGGCACCCTGCTGTGCACCGCCTGAATTCCAACCTCCGCCCCGCGGCTAACGAACACCGTCCCTTCTATCTTCCCACACCCCACCCCCCTCAACCCCTCGTCGCGCTCTTCAGTTAAAAACCCCGAAAAGTCCGAGCCACCGCACCGATCGGCGCACTCGTCGTCCTTGAGCAATTCCAAATTTTCTTACAGAGCTCGCGCGCGCGACCAGAGGAGCCTTCTCTCTTCCAGCAGAAATGATAAAGCTACGCGGTAGCCAAGGAATACCGCAGACTCTGGTAGATACCATTTCGAGTAAGTAATATAAAGTTTTAAGCAAATTGCGCAGGCAATGAACTTCGAAGAGAACGATGCTTCACATGCGGCAATCTGCTATAAGTACGGTGTTATGCAGATTCGGTACCGTTATCGGTCGGCCCGAACACGGATACTCGTTCGCGCGGCTCGCTCGAGCGGAAAAGAATCCGCGGGGAATCCGAACGCGGCATCGCGTCCATAAGGTCGCTTTGGACGTTTACGCTTTCCGTCGCTTGTATCGTAGGATCGTAGGATCGTAGCTTCGTTGCATCAACGGTCGCTCGTTTCATCGAGTTTCTCCTCGTTAGAAGACGCGAAGGAGCGCCAATTGCAACGGATGCCCGCCGTGACAGATGCGCGATACCTTCTGTATAACTGTTTCGTCCTCGCTCGCCGCGCGTTTCGCTCATTACTTATTCGCTCTGCCGATTCTTCTCGTTCCGAAGGACATTTCCTTCGGTATACGTGGTTGAAATAGACTTCAGCGCGTAGTACGTATGTATTTAGTTCAACGATCGCTCGAGCCACGAGCAACGCGGAAAGCGGTTCAATTGCGGGCAGAGAAGATACGCAGAAATGGTCGCGAAGCCGAGAGATCGGCGGGGAATTCTGCCGACGAGGATGGTCAACGCCAGATTACGAATTATCGCTAACGCCCGATTCGCGTGTTCTTTTTTTTTTTTTCGGCGCGACGATCAGCTCGACTCTACGCGCCTAAATTCCACGATTACGCGACAGCAGCGAATAATTTCTCGGCGCGGGTCAGGGGTCACTCGATTGCCGCAAACAGCCGCGATTGTACACTCGCTTTATCAGACGCACGCGCATTTTTTATTCGAACACCGAAGAAAACGGCAATCGTTCGATTCGTCGCGCGCCGGGGACAGATTCCGACCTCCTCCGAATCCCTCTGAAAGCGCTTAGGACGTATTTCGAGTTTTCGAGTGGGTAACGTGATTTGCGCGCGCAAGGACGCGCCGGAAATTGCTCGCTCCAACGGTCGAACGGAAGAATGAACGCGGTCTCGGAAAAAAACGCGTCGTCAATATCCCGATAAAGTTATCGGGACGGCAATAACACACGTTCCGTTCCAAAGTCCGCGCCGGCCAGGCAGCGGCGAAGCAACATTTTCGCGTTGTTTCTCTGCCGCTTGGAGAAAAGTGGTCGCGGCGCGTATCGATGCTGTCCCAAGTACCAAGAGACTTTCTCACGCGGGTTGTCAATTTCAGTCCCAGCCGTTTCCCCCGGTGGTGTATGGTGCGCGATTCGCGTGCGAGTAGCTCGTCCCACCGTAGTCACCGTAGCGTGGGTACGAGAAATCGTAGAAAGGCCAGATCGAGACGAAATTCAAGGCATTCGGTACGGACGAGCCGTCTCGAAACGGCGCGTACATACTAAGAACGTAAGAACCCGTGCACGGCTCGCCTCGGATCGGATCCGATCGGCTCGGCCCGGCCGTAGAGAAATTCTCGGACGTGGATTGATGATGCTGACGCCCGCTTTGAGAGTTTGAGAGACGAGAGAGAGAGAGGTGGGCACGCGGAGTGGTGCGGCGCGGTCAGGGGATGATGGTGGCCAAGTGAGCAGAATAGACGGAGATAGAGCAAAGGAGAAGAGAATCTATGGCCTTCCTCGTTCCACGCGCGTACACGTCCGTATTCCAGAAGAATATCCGTCTCCGCGCGATGTACAATGAGCGCCTGGCGTCGTTCAAAATAATTATAAACATCGAGAAACGACGATCAATCTTCCGTTCCTCTTTGATAGTAAACGAATTACAGAGAAGACGTGGACTCCACTCGGAAATGAAGGAGCGAGCAGGAGGAGGATAACGCGAGTGGAGACGATGGTAGAGCTGGTGGGGGACGCGGAGGAGTGGAGCGGGAATGCAGAGGCAGGCAGGAGCACCCGCGGAGCGCGTGATTTAAAATGCTAATTTTTTTCCTCCGCAGCGACAGCGCGCTGATTAAGACGATCGCGCGGGACGCCCGCACCGCGCCGGGCCGGGCCGCGCGGAAAGGAATTTCATTAGCTGCCATGACGTACGGCTTAGAAATTTCACGCGGTCGCCCGATAGGTACGCGCGCGTGCTCTTACCTCCAACTGCAACCGTGCTCGCTGTGAATCCTAGGCAAGTGCGACGCGCACCCTTTGGACATCGCGATAAATGTTTTCGCCCGCTTCGAGGGGTTCGCAGGTCGCGGCACGAAAACACCGGTGAAAGATACCGTGAAATATTCCACCGTGAAAAGAAGGGATAACCCGCGAATCCGACTGGTGAGAATTTCTCCGCTGACGGTAACGGCCTACATGGGCACCGGTACCAGGTGATTGGGTTGTCGGTCAGGCATTCCGCGGCGCGGTACGAGCCTCGCTTGGTATTCATCGAAGAAAACACAAAATATGTACCTATTCGTTCGAGCCCGCCCGCGCGGCGAGTGGAACGTTTCCAAAGCCAAGTTGTCCTGCCGCCGGCGCCGCTGCGTCCTCGCGCTTAGACACTCTCGAGGGCGTCACCTCCTCTGGACCAGCAGAGGAGGTATATGTATACCGATGAGGGTAACGGTACACGCGCGTTATCCGGGCGAGAGTCCATCCACGCTTCGGAAACTTTGAATTCTCTCGCAGAATTGCTTTCGTAAGAAGACCCTCCGGGACTGGCGAGTTAGGGAGTTACGCCCAACTAGGGATGAATCGATACCGTCGAGGTATCGATACTTTTACTCGTTATGTTGTAGTCTTTAGTTATATTTAAACGTACCTCAAAGGATTTTGAAAATTTTTGAAAAGTGTCGATTTTGCAGATATTTCAGCAACATCCGATTTCACAAGGAATGTCCAGCAATACTAAGTTAACACTCAACCTACTTAATCATCCTCTCCCCTTCTCTCCTGCTTCTCCCCTCGCAACATTCTCTACAAAACACTTTGCAGCAATCGACGAATCAGTCGTTGGTTACGGGCAGAAAGTCGCGTGTCTTTGCAATGCGGAACTCGCGCGTATTAACGAGAGGAAAGACGAGCGCTGGAGGAAAAGAGGGAACAGAGGAGAAGAGAAAGAGGCGCGTATCGCGTGGAGATTCAACACGAAATCATTTTTACTTGGCTAATAAGCGGGTGTTCGTCCCCTGGAGCAACAGTTCCGGCTCGAAGGTGGCGAGGCAAAGAGTTAGGCAGTTAGGTGGCCGCGCGGCTCGAGTCGATGCTATTAAGATTTCCGTATCGTCGTCCCGTTACCGCGACGCCGACGAGCCAACGCGCCGCGCCGTGAGGTTACGCTCCGTGCTCACGCGCGCTCCTCCGCCTCTTCTAATTTCGATCTCTCGCTCTGCTTGCCAGCATCGCACGATTCACACTCCACCGTGCATTCTTCTCGTTCACAGTTCGTTAGTGAATCGTGTATAATCGCTTCGAAACGCGTTTTCAACTCGCGCGTTCGCGAGCATCGAGGAGTCATAATCCACCGAGGTCGTCGAATCTATCGTCAACAACGAGCGGCAGCAGCAGCCACGAAACACGTGGGCACGAGGAAACGGAGGACTCGATACGTGTCACGCGGAGCTGCTTTCTATCCAACTTGCGAACGCATCCTATTACCCAGACGAATGTGTAGTTTCGTGGGAGTGTGCGAAAGCCTTGCGAAAGATGGAACACAGCCGAACACAAGGAATGAACGATACGAAGAGAGTGAGAGATAGAGAGAGAGACAGACAGAGGGACGGAAGGAAGGAAGGAATGAAGGAAGGAAGGAAGCAAGGAAAAAAGGAAGGAAGGGAGGCAGGAAGGATAGAAGAAAGGGAGAACGCGAGCCGTAGAAAAGCATGAGCGAGGCATATGAAGAAGGAGAAGGAGATTCAAAATACACCTGCGGATCGAGACGGGTAGAGAACCAGTCGACGCGGAATAACTGGTATTAATACGTCACGTAATTACCGTGCGCGGGGTATACGTGTACCTATATACGTAGGTGTGTTCATATGGCTGGCATTGCCATGGCAGAACAACCGAGGCGGGTTCGCGCGAGCACACGTACCACCATACATACATATCCAGTGGTCGAGTTGGGTTGAATCGAGCGGAGTGGAGTGGAGTGGACTCTCTTAGACTCGCGAAAGATGGTGAGAGAATTGTATACATCGTGGCAGGCAGTTTCCAAGCGAGTGGAGGTCGCTCCGGGCCATGCTTCTGTTCCGAGCCATTATGATAATTTCGCCGGAAAGAAGGTTACCGACTTGGGCCGTCGGCGAGTACCCTCGATGCGCTGGCCTTCCAGCGAGGATCTCACCCGGCCACGGACGAGAATGGACGCGGCAGCTCGCCATTATCCTGCCGTCGCTGATTCCACGCTATCGGCCTTACCGCGCGAACAAACCTACCTGCTTGCCGTTCCACTAAACTCCGCGCTTCGTCTTCCTTGCTCGTCCTTAATTCCATTCGACGAACCCACCCGAAATCTACGCGATGCTCGCGATTTCATTCTGCATCGCGATCCCGCCCGCGCGACTCAACTGTTGCTCCATTGTCGCCCTTAAGTTAATCGCGTCGGGTACTCTACGAGTTTGCCGTTCAACTCGTTGAGAACGTAGGTATGCGCGAGAAGGAGAACGCCGGAATTCGTGGTTGACAGACCCGCCTACGACGAAAGTCTTTGGGCGTCTTAGGCAGCTTCTTTAGGCATACGACGGGTTTTCAAGAGAAATGATAGGAAAATTTATTAAGCAGGTATGCTCTGGATTCCTCTGCTATGCATGAAACTCTATAGAAACGCGGTGAGGGCGCGATTTGACGACTGCTGCTCAGTTACCCGTAGGCGTTAAACGTAAAAGTACAAATTAGAAGATACAGAGTGGAAGAAGGTGTGAAATGGCAACAAGAGCACGAAGGGTCCGAGGGCGATGTCGAAGATAAAGGGGGAACGAGAGAGACGGGCGCAGAGTATCGAAAGAGAAAGGATCTGATGGGGTTACGCGAGGTGACGCGCTCAAGGGAGAAGAGAAGAGAAGAGAAGAGTGTAAGGTAGAAATGTGAAGAGAGAAGAGAGAAGGGAAGAGATGCGAATAAGAGAAGAGAGGAAAGGGCAGCGTGCGCGCGGCCAGTGGGCCCGCCTAACATTCCCACGGTGTCTGCTCGCGGCGAGGCCTCTGCTCGCATGCTATTCGACGGTACGGTCTTACGTTATGCGAGCAACATTAAGATCGAGGAAGGCGCATCGAACGAACCGAGAAGATGAAACGGAATGGAACGGACCGAGAACGAGACCGAGATCGAAAGGGTGGACGAGTCGGGCGTGTCTCGCGAAAGAGAACATACCTCTGCCAAGGGGGGCGATAGGACGAAGGGTGGTACACTGGTACCGCGAAACAGTCGCGTATATGCCGCGTTATTAATATCCCTTTTCTTTCCTTCATCCGCGCTCTCGTTAGGCCGATTCGTAAACTCCCGAGCTGGTAGTTGAAGTGCTTTATGCGAGTAACGCGCGCCGCAGCCAGAGTTACAAACGCGACATAGGTACATAAGTATGTAGGAGCGCGTGAAACGTGGCAGTTTGTCCAGCGGCCTTCAACTTTCA
Organism: Andrena flavipes; assembly: GCA_963971345.1. Taxonomy (NCBI): domain Eukaryota; kingdom Metazoa; phylum Arthropoda; class Insecta; order Hymenoptera; family Andrenidae; genus Andrena; species Andrena flavipes. The sequence continues at coordinate 2,686,481 of OZ020482.1, forward strand.
AGGAACAGCGGAACAGATTCCATCCCGGCTTCCTTCTTCTGTTCGTTTCTTCTTCCAAGCAAGTCCGTCCGTGGCTAGACTCCGAAGACACCGATGCGCTTCGTTCCCGTTTGTAGCACGCGAGGGGCCAATCTCTTTCTCGAAATTGTTACCGTGATCCAGGGGTGGGCAAAAAATTATTTGAAATAAAAAATTGATTTCGAATAAAAGACAAAACTTTTATTCGAGAGTCATCAAATAAATATAACCTAGATTTATTTTTATTTCAAATAGAGATAAGTCAGAGTTACTTTTATTTGAAACGTCATAAATAATTTTTATTGTTCGAGTCAAAACAAAGAAATTATTTGCGGCTGTCGGATAAATTCACGTCGAACGAAAAAAATTATTTGTGAGGTTTCTAATAAAAGTAACTCTGGCTTATTTTTAGTTGAAATAATAATAACTCTGGGTTATATTTATTTGATAACAAACAAAGCTAAAGTCTCATTTATTGGATACTTTATTTAAATACTTTTTTACTTAAATAACGCCCATCTCTGCCGTGACCTCGATGAAAAGGTCTGCTCGTCTTCCGACGGAACTAATTGCTCGGAACGTTCGGTGTCCCGTGGGTTGCGACTGTTTGCGAGATTCGCGTCCGAACCCCCGATTACCGCGTGAAAACAGTGCGCGTAATCGCGTGAATCGTCCACCACGCGTGGGAGCCTCCCGGCTAAGGAATTTCTCCCAGCAATGTCCTTCCTTCGTTCCGGTTCGCGGCCGAGGGAACGCTCTTTTGACCTACTGTCTTTCAACCGGACCCCCTCCTTTTCCTCGCGTCCTACGCTCGCCTCGCCGCTACTTTCGGAGCGTGATTCACTCGGACGACGTACGTCCAATTCTCCTTCCTTCGCTCCCTTCGCGACCCTCGAAAATCCTTGATGCCTTCGAGTTTCGATCCGAACGAAACAGCTCCGACCGGTGCACCTCGTGTTTCACCGTTCCTGTCATCTGTCACGATACGAGCCGAGCCCGAGCGACGAGTTGTATGCCCGAGATTTCGATCAGACACGAAGCAGTATTCCCCTTTCAAGGCTGGATCTATCGTAAAATCGAAACGCTTCGGATGTTCTCGATGCTGGCCGTTGGATCGCGCCCGAGCTCCAGGACGAGTCCGCCGCGTATCTGCCCACGTCTATCCGGGACTGGTTCGAGAGATGCAAGACAGGTGATTCTGCTAGTCGTATAGATTCAACCGCTCTTCATATTTTCTTTCTCGTAGTTTTCTCCGATAGTAACTAATAATCTCCCCCATTCATCATTTCTTTCTCCTCCGGATACCTTATCCTTATTTCTGTCTCGTGGCTTGCAACTCAAGGAGAAGTTGTCTCCTCGCCAACCTCTTTCGCGGCATTTATGCCACTTAATAATTCTAAGTAGGCTAGAATGAAAGCCCCCGTTTTACTGAATTCAGAGAAAAGGGTGATGGTCTCGTCGCGTCGGTAGGTGCGCGCAAAGCCAACTAACGTAGCGCTGACCGCCTTTTCCGAGTGAACTTTCACATTCTGATCGCGCGAGAGCTCCGACAGCCTCGAAGGTCGCCTTTGGTCGTTCCGAGTCGAATGCAAGCGCATATAAGCCACTGCCAAAACAATCCCAGCAATCTTTTCTTCGGGAGAACGTTTATTCGTGAAATCTGGCGTCCGTGTATTTTTTTTTTACAGCTACCCACTCCTGAACAATGTCACCCCACTTGCGTAGCATTCGGAGAAACTTCGTGAAAGCTCGCGCTTTAAGTTGGCCGGCTCGAAAGGAGCATTAGCGCTACTAAAACTCGTGGCTTCGCGGGACGGCGAAGGTAGGGGACGAGAGTATGAGACGCGAGCCGAAAGGAAAGTTTACATAGATGTCGAGCAGGGGGAACGAACAAAGGGTAATACGCGCAACGGTGAACCTTGCACCGTTCTGAATATGCATAACCAGCCCGAGTTCCGATCGCAATCCCCCACGAATGGTGTCAGGTACTCTTGACCCGACGACAGTTTTGTCATGGTAATGCGCCTACTTTGTATTTTAATGTTCGGAAAGAGATTATGCGAGTAAACACGGCCGCGTGTTAACGATTTCATTTCCATTGGTAGCCTTGCGAACCAGATTTTTTCCCCACGCTCCTAGAGTTATAATGGTAGGTACGCGGCAAACGGAACCATAGAAAACGAGTGGCGGACAAATTTTTCTAAAGCCAGTCGTAGGATCGTTAGAAAGAGAAGGGCGATTCTGGGGAATGGAGCGAGAGCACTGTAGTTGGAACGACGCCGACGCCACGCCGTTATTAATTCGTAATCAGCGCTGCGTTGGAATCCCGTCGACGCGACGTCGTCCACCTTTCTACGGAGCCGTCATACTCGAACCCGTTGCCTCGAGGGATCACGCGAATCGATTCGATGGTAATCGCGCGTAACGGACCGACAGCTTCCTTGGAAATCACGAGGTCACACCTGTTTTCTTCAACGTCTCTTCTCGCGTGTCACGTTGCATTTCATCAGCGCGAGGAAACAACGATAAAGATACCTACGGCCGAAATGTGCGAAACCGAGCTTGTCTCCCTCCAAGGGCGACTAACGATTGCTAGCGAAGCATCGCGTGGATGCTCGGGCTCGCATCGCTGAAACTCGGATCACTAGCTCGGATTCTATCTGTTCCCTCTGTTCTCCGTTCGAATCCCCCGGAGACGGAGCTTTATCCGCTGTTATCGGTTCTCGTCCCTTCGGAACACAGGCGAGGCCGAGGCGCTGGGAGTTTGCAGGGCGGAGAGGAGCCGGAGAAGCTTTCCCCGTGCGCGGAGAATCAAGAAACGACCGCCAGCCGGATTACTAATCATTTCCCGGGTCCGAGAAACCTCGCTAATTGATTAAAGTCACGATCCTGACCCTGCCGTAATATCGGCAATCTCTTCTTGGCGTACGTTGGGGAGAAAGGTAGACATTGGGGGACAGAGAAAAACGTACCGGGGAGAAGGAAACGGGGGAGAAGGGGAGAATGGGCGAGAGAGAGAGAGAGAGAGTGGTGTAGAGCAGTGGTGTAGTGTGGAGCACGAGATGAAAAAGAAAAGGTAAGAGGTAAAGGAGTAGACGTTGCTCTCTCCTCGTATGTTGGCCTCGCGTAATTTTTACCATCTCGCTCCCGTCCCGGTCTCTCTCGTCTCCTTTTCTCCCTTTCGTCGTTTTAGTCTGGCCCGAACGTTCTGTCCGAACAGGCCAACTATCCGCCTTCGTCGTCCTCCCATTGTTGCATGGTACTAGCCCGGCAAGGGAAACAATGTCTAATTTCAGTTAATGCGGCCATAATGGCCATCGTCGTTGCATCGCCGCCGAGAGATAAGTGAAATTCACCTTGGCACACCGGCGCGGAGCGGCGTGGCGTCTACCCTATAGCTGCGCCGATACCTCTTCCTATACCTACCAGGTCGTCCAGGAGATTTATCTCCGCGGCCTCCGCCGAGAATTTCCTGATAGCTCCGCTGCTTGCCCTGCGTTCGATGCGCTCAGGATTACCGATTAAAGTATCTCCGCGACGGTTGATCAAGTGGTCGTACACCTTAGCATCGACTTGCCTCGGTGAAATCCGATTAAAAGCTAACAACGAGAAGAGAACGAACCCGCTCCGAGACTACTTAGATAAGACCTGTTTCGTTCACCCAGATTCGCGTATCTCCGACCGATCCTAAGAGGTTTTCGGAGCAGCGGTTTCTATCGCGGAATACGTAGGTACCGAAGCAGGAACGTAATCGAGGAAAACTGTACGAGCGCCGAGCGGCGCGTCGCGCCGGCAGCTTCTCGGTTCGGTACCTACGCGTACCGAGCAACCGAGTCACGGTCGTTTTCGAACCTACCGAGACGAGGAGGAAGGAACGGCAGAGCTCCAGAAAACGTAACGTGGTCATCGGCCAGTCGCAATTAAGGGTTAATTAAATTGAGCGGCTTCCTAGATTTCTGTAATCATCGCGGACAGTATCTGCAGGGTAATCTTGAGCGCATCCTGTCTGCCTCGGGCCTCGGGGGCTTCGGGGGCCTAGGAGGCCTCGGGTGCCCCACGGAAGGAAGGGGCTCCCGAGGTAAGGTCATGCACCCCGCTGACCTCGGACCACCGAGTCGCCTCCTCTCTTCCCCTCTACCCTCCAGCACTCTTCTAGCCCCTACCAGCCTGATCCTCACACCCTACCCCACCGCGCTGCGCCGGTCGACCCACCACCAACCGGCCCTCTTGCCTTTAACCTTCCTACTCCTTCTTCCTTTCCCTCGACTACATCCTTCTGATCCTCGTCTTCGTCTTCGCCTTCGCCTTCGTTCTCGTCCACTTCGTCCTCCCTATTCGCTCCACCATTGCCACGATCGTCACCGTCGCCTCTCGCGGCTGCGTTTTCTTCGCGGAAGTCGACCTTTCCCTCTTCCTGCTCTGCTTATGCCTTTTTTTTTTTCTTCAATTTTCTCCCACCCGTGACCGGTGCCCCCTGTCTACTTAGCCGTTCCCAACCCCGTGCCCCTCGCCTCAGCCTCTGCTTTAACCTCTTCGTCTCCGGAGCCCGGGATCGAGCAAGTGGGCACGAAGTCGTTGCGTGCTCCGCGCGAGCCAACGTTTCGAATCATTATCAAAAGTCGAGGCATCATCTGGGATAATGAGCGGACGTTGCCGCGACAGGGCAGAAAACTTGAGGCGTCTTTTCGTGGGAAAAACGCAGCGATGCCGTCTACGTACCGAGGTATAGTAGGTACGTGTATAGTACGGTCGCGAACAAACGATCTTTTCGTAGCAAGTTCGTACGCCCGCCGCGGCAAAGGCAATTGCTCGAGCTCGTAGGTACCTTAGCCCGTGATATCCTGCGAGAAACCGCGAGATCTCTTAACTCTCTCTTTCGCTCTCTCTCTCTCCCCCTCTCTCTCATTCTGATTCCCTCCTTCTTCTTCTTGCTCTCTGACCGTTCGTGCCGATGACCGTTTCGCTTACGTACGCCTCAAACAAGGTCAGATGGTATCTAGCGACGGGAGGACTCGGAATCGCGGCAACGCTCGGGAACAGAGTGGTCAAGAGCAAAAGGAGACGTGGGAAAATTGGCTGACTTTCGCCGGTCGGAAGCGAACGATCGACGGAAAGTCCGATGAGCGATGGAACGCGAGTAAGGGGCTCGTGAACGAGCTCGGCGCGAAATCTCCGACGGAAATAAGTACAAAGGTACCACGCGCACACGCGGTACCTACCACACCTGGGCCAACCGTGTAGATGACCAGTTGGTGCGTGCTCCGACAAGGTCAGATGATATCCCGCCGCGAGCGGTCAAGTTCAAGAGCAGGAAAACCAAGAAACACGGATGGGGAGGAGCGTGGGAACCTTCTCGAGTTTTCGAAGGCAAGTCGATCGCGACATTGACGAAGCTCGCTGGCCCAACGAGCGAACGAGCGAACGAGCGGAGGAGCGAAGGAACGAACAGACCGTCGAAAGCCGAGAGTATCGGTATCGGCCAAGCTAGCAGCGAACAGACGTCGAGGAACTCGAGCGCGACCGAAACGAGAACGCGTACAGATATAAATACGCGCACTTGTCCCGCGTTCACGCGACGAGTTCCAAGGATGCTCGAGCATTCGCGCGTGACGCGTTGCAAATCCGTTGCAAATAAATAGAAGCGTTTCCGCCTCGGTGAACTTTGATCTTATAAAGCGCGGCGCGCGATTCGCGCTCGTTCGGAGCTCTATTTTAATAGCCGCGACGCAACGCGACCGAGCAAACGGAAACAAGCCGGATCGATTCCCGAATCGATGGCCGAGCGAAATTAATCGTTACGTACCTTCCCGTCGCATGCCCATCTTCAGGCACTTTTTCAATCGACAAAACTGGCACTGATTCCTATGGTGTTGATCGATGGGACAGTTCCTATTCCCTCGACACGAGTACGTTAGGTTTCTCCTCACGCTTCTCTTGAAGAAGCTTTTGCATCCTAAAAAGAGGCAAAGTAACAAATTAAATTCCTTTCCTTTGGTTATTCGTTACGTTCGAGGCGTTTGCGACAACTAACTTTTCTACCCAGTCGATTCTATCGTCCCTACTATCAGCAAACAAACTACTTAAGTAGGTATCATGGTATCTGTGCGATTGAATACCTAGGAATCTTTACCGTACCTACGTACGATAGCCCACCCTGTCTATCTATCTGTCTATCTGTGACGCGTGCGTTGCATGCGACCATTGCTTGCGTTTCCCGCTCATTAAATCGAATCGGCCGGGCCGCGTTAAACCGTGTCATCGATCTCTGTCACCGCTCGCTCGTTCGCTCGTCTGCTCGTTTGCTCGTTCACTCGTTCACTCGTTCGCTCCTCTTTTCAGTGAACGATCGCGTCATAATTCTCGTTGCAGCTGCAACACTCCGCCAACGAGCCTCGTCGCCTGGAAATTCAGCCCGCGGTTCTTCCGCCTCGCGGGCAAAAGGTTACGCGCGAGATCGTGGCTACCTTCCGCGGAAAAATAACACGCGCCGCGCGCCGCCGTCACGAGCATCGATATCGTTCCAGTCAGTCTGGCGTTACCCTTCCTAGGCGACCTTTTCTCTGTTCAACGTTGATCGGGTTATCGCGGATACGCGTACCCTTGAGAGATAGCTTCTTCGAAGAAAGTATTTCTATTCGGATTCCGAGGGGTCCCCGGCCGGTTACTGCTACGATCCGAAAGGATCTGTCCCGAGAGTTTCGATTTGTTTCGATCGCTGTCCGCGATCGGGATCGAGCGATCTCGGTGGACGGGTTGCCGCAGCAGCACCGCACTCGGACTACTTGGAAGCAATTAAGGGGCAAAGCATATCGTCGACAACAAAGCGTCCTCTGTATCGGAACGTTCGAATTCAGATAAAGAGAACATCCTCGATGGTCTCGATGATTCTGGTATTCTCATCGCCCACGCAACTCGCCGCTTCAACCGCGCGCGGCTCATCTCTCTCGGCAGAGAGCGAGCGTGTCAGTGGTAGGTATAAGTATCTACGGAAGAAAGAGAACTCCGTGGCGAACATCGTCGTAGGTATTAGGTACTTAATGGCTTGTGAGAATAAAAAGAAGTTCAATTCGTTCAGTTTTCGAAGCGGCGTGGATTTACTAGCGTGTATTAAAGAGGGATTTAATTAGAGAGGCGATCGCGTCGACTCGAACAACCGGTTTCGTAATTTCGCGTAGAACCTACTTGAAAACCTCGCGGGTAGCAACGACAGAACTCGTAGGTACCTCGACACTGCGGCGCTTTACGACAAAACAAGACCAGACCATCGGGCGATTACCGTTCGCGTCTCTGGGTCAACGCATTTCAACCCCCGCGTTGGAAAACTAACGGGGCTGGATAGTAGGTAGATATCGCAGCGTCAACTCTGTGAAACTCTATTAAGTAGACAGCTATTCCGATTTGTTGGATGGGGTTGTCGCGCGAGAACGCAAATCTGCGGGATTCGAGCGCAAAGGTTAAAGCACTGGGACGAATGCACGCCGCTGAGGGACAAGCTGGCTCGAAAAATCCCCTCCGTCCAGTTCGAGTTCGAGTTCGAGTTCGAGCGAATCACGCCAGACACGCGCTCGCGGCGAGCTCGCGCGGCCATCGCACTATGTAGTTTTCAACTTGGACGTCGTCGTTCTCTTCGTCTTTATCGTTTTCGTCGATGCCTGTCGCCTTCTTCATCGCCGTCGCCGTCGTCGTAGTGTGCCGACGCTCGCTCGCTCGCATCTTTGTCGTACTCGTAATCGTTGTCGCCGCCGATGTTACGAAAGAGATTGTGGGGTCGGTATAACTACAAATTGCATCGTTACACGCAAATTACGCGATTATAGTGCGCGAGTCAACCACCAAGAGACACCACATGCGTGCACTGTGGCAGCGCGAGAGAAAACAGAGAAATGGTCTCGGGGAAAGGGCGAAACGGACGAGAGCTAGTGGAAGGGAGAGAGCGAGAGCGAGCTCAAACAACTACTGTTTATACTTTCAGATTGCAGCTTGTGCGGCCCTAGAGAGCTCAAATTGCCCGCGTCATTGAATTTTCATTGCCCTGTCTGGTTCTCAACCATTACATTCCGAGTGGTAGGTAACTCGAAACGGTATCCCTTCGTAAGCTTCGAAAGTATCCCTGCAACGAACTTGCAGATCCTTTGGCCCATCCACCGGCACCTTTGTCGCTTTTAATTTCACGTCGACTCTTCGATCAATGCAGTGGCAAGAGATCGCTACGGATCGTTCGATCCGACGTTCGATTTTTCGCAACACTTTCGTCGAAGGAAGCTTCCTGTTGGGTAGCCGCGAGACGGTCGCAGGAGCACGCACGCGATACCTCTATCCAGGAAATGGAAGGGAAATCAAGTGGCGCTGTTGGGTGGAGGGCCGATCGGCTACGAGCGGCTTATTTGCATCCCGAAGCGGCAACGCTCAAGGTTGTTGTTCGATAGAATCAAGGGCGAGAGGAAGAGGAAGATGGTGATGGCGATGGTGAAGGAGGGACGGCGGAAGGAAGAGGGAAGCAGGATAAGCAGCGGAGAGGAAGCGGATAGGCAGAGGCAGTAGGTAGGTAGCTAGAAAAAGAGCGGCATGACGATTCGGTCAGTAACGTTTCGAGTCGGCCGCGTAAAATTAACGACATTGTTATAATTAATTAGCCATCCGGCGGCGTGTTGTTCGGGCAGAGCGGTGAGTAGTAGATAGCGCGGTTTCGCTGGCGCGAGCTTCGTTAGCGAGATAATTGGTCACAGAGGATGCGTTCGGGATGCGTCGCGGTTCGTAATTCTATGATCGATGCATGTGCCGGCGTTGTACCTACGCGCGTCCAAGATGCACACCATCACCGTCGTCTCCGCCGTGCCGCGCCGCGACGCGCTGCGTACCTAAACGCATAGGTAGGTAACAGCTGCGTGCAGCCTAAGCGTACCTAGGTAACACGCTTCTATTTTCCAGATCCTGTTGCCGTTAGCCGACGGCTCGGCCCTCGAAGGAAGCGACGCGGCGCGCGCCACGGATCCTCTATCACCTTCGACTCCGCACTTCTAATCGCACGCTAACGCGAGCAACTTCCCATCGTCGCGCTAATTGTCAAACTAAAACCTCCAACCGGCAATTAGATGCTTTGCTCCGAGCATTCCCTAACAAATTGTCCGCGGAGAGGGTAATTTTCAATTTCTCCGACTTGACGGAGATCCCAGGGATCCCCGCTTCCCTGAGCGAGACCGTTCTCGCTTGTTTTGGGAAAATGAGTTGTTGCGGTGGAGAATCGCGACGCACGCGGCTCCAAGAGAAATGAGATTAATAAAGATTAGCAAAGTCGGAATAATATAATATGATCTCATTAGACCGATTAGCCCGGAGCGCGGTGCGGGCTGCAGAATGTCTGGCTTCTTGCCGCACGCGGTGGAGTATGCCAGGCATAAGTCGGTAAGTCTGTAAGTAACCGTAAGACTCGAAGGGAGAACCAGAGACCCCGAACAGGAAGCCCCTTGCTTGCTTACTTGCTTGCGACTGTAGGTAGGTACCTACCTCAGACCGCGAGACCAGAATTAAATTTCCCTTCCTTCTTTCATCCAACAAATGCGAAGGGCTTTCGCTCGAAAAACTTTCTTCCTTTCCGCGGCACACTACTTACGATTAAGTAGACTCGTACGCCTTCTCTCAGTGCGCGGTTTCGTTCGATCTCGAGGATAACGAAACTCCCGGAAACACCCGGTTTCAACCCTGTGAAACTAATCCTTCAAAGGGTTGGCAACTGTCAATGACAGCGCATAAAATTGTGGCAGCCCTGACAGTCGGCGATGATTCTGACGCGCAAACCTCTCGCGACAAAAGTGAACCGAGTAGCAAACGCGAATAGTTTCTTTACCTATCGGGCATCTTTCACATCGCTCCGGGTCAATTTAATTTTCCGACGAATGTAAATAGGTAAGTTTCCCTGATTCGCGGAATAAACGTGAAGAAGAAGCAAATCGTTTCGTGTTTTTCGCGATGGGTATTCCTCCGAGGACGTAAGTGACTTTTAGACGTTCCGTGTAATTCGCGACAAATACCAGCCGTGTTTTAAACGTTGGTTTACTCGCATACCACGAGCAATTACTATAATCGACACAGCAGGCCTTTTTAAGTGACGTTCGTGCCGAGGCAACGAACACGAACCTACCCTCCTACCTTCCTTACTTCCTTCCTTCCTTCCTTCCTTCGTTTGTCGAATCTCGATCGAGGACGATGAAATTTCGTAAAATTCCGACAGGGTTTTCGACAGAAAGTGGAGTAGCGAATAGTTGTTATAAATTATTGTGTAGCAACGGAAAGAGGAGTAAGAAATTAAAGAAGTAGTTCTATGCGAAGAACTGAGATTAGATACTAAAGAGAAGAATGATCGCGTTCTCTTGTAGGAGATAGGTACGTTAATGATAAAAGCTCATAACTTTGACATTATTAATGCAAAAAAAAAATTGCAATTAGGATTCATTAGAGTAAACTCTTTATTAAATAATAGTAGGTATTTAATAGGTAGGTTTTTAATAGAAAAATACCATACTAGTTACTGGCACTAGTACCCATAACAACGAAACTCAACCAATTCTTCAGTCCCCCAATCAGTTAAAAGAAGCTGCAAACTGCACCCAACTTTCGTGCAATTTCAATGAACTAAGTATATGATAATTGGATATTTCATCACCACTGTTATCATTATCCTTCGGTATTTTGTTTAATTCTGTGGTTTTCTTTCTCTTTAGTTGTAGTCCTCTATTAAGATTAACGACCTTAATGATCGAAAATTAGATCAGAGCCTTCAAAAACCCAAAAGTCGATATAACCTTGGTAAGCGAAGTCTTTTGTTACCGAAATAACGCACACCGCGACAATCACCGCAACGACGCGGGAAAATTTAAGGCAGTTTAAAAAATAATAGCGCCTGCCGGTTGTACCCAAGTACCCGGTTTCTTCCAAGTTTCCTCTATCTTTCCCCTTGGAACGTGTCGAAAGATTCGGAAAGTTGCTGGTTCGTTAAAATCACTTGGTTGCGTAAAGGAAGTGACTCGATCGAAACGAGCTCGAAGTCTAACCAAGGAATTAACGTTATCATCGTGACGCGTGGAAAACATACATATGTATGTAGGTACGTAAGTAGATACTCGGGAGTATGCGCGCGCTCGTGTCACGCAGAAATCAATTCACTCCTCTTCATTGAAATTCTTCCTTTCAAATTCTAACGATACCCTGCTAATCCATTCCGTCGCGCTAAAAAAGTAAAAACGCTGGTGATTTGCGAGAAAGCAACACGCAACGCTCCTAGGCGAAATAGCTCCGTCTTATGCACTTTGAAACGCAACTCCATTTCACCGCTAGAATGCTTGCGATAAGACACAACCAAGTTGCAACTGAAACTGAAGTTCGGAAATGCTGGATAAAAATACGAGGACACGGCTGATGAACGCGCAGATGCGTCAAGATGCGACACCCCCAGAAGCAAGGGGGTTACTACAGTCGGAGATGTAATAATAGTAGGTTGTCGAGGGTACAGCGTGCAAAACAATACCATAATTATCGGGGGAGGTTGCTAGAGAGACATGTTCCTGGGAAGTATAAGTACCTACCCACCGTCGTTCCTTCGAGGAACTGGAATAATACCTAGCGAGGATTTTGAAGAAAAGTTTGCAGACTCGGCGACGAGATTCGGCCAAGTGGTTGCGGAAGAAAGAGCGGAGTAGGGTGCGGTGATCGTTCAGATAGCGGAGGTCGAATCGCGAACGACTATTGCGCAATAATCAAAGACGAAGAAGCTTGTTCCAGACGCGGTACCGCGAATGGGAGGTTCCCTCGCCGCTGTAATCGGCAGATTAATGTTCGTTTCTCGAACCTAATCTCGGGTAAGTCCGCTAGACACACGCTAGTCCCGGGGCCGGGGACACTGGCTCGGTGTGCGCTCGGAATCACCAGCCAACCAATTCTTCGCTCCTCTCGGTCGTAGAAGAATCGATTTCCATCCACGACACAAGCTTTCCCGCCTTCCCTCCTTCTCCTCTGCTGCGATTCGTTGAAATTCAAACGCAATAACAGCGATGTAAACGTTGCCAATCTCGAGTATCGATGAATTAAAGGAGACGACGCTATTTTCCGCCCTTTTCTTTCTACGCCAATCCACGGCGTCGCTCGTGCGATTCCTCCGACAACGGTATTACCGATAGTAAACTTGCCGATTTATCCACTACGTCGTCGCGATTGCGTCGATCGAGCGCATCGAAAGACAGTCCTGGCAAATTGACGATAATTCGCGACCGCTTGACATCGCTTGACATCAAAATCAATTCGTCGTAATAAAGCGATCGCCGACAATCACCGCGATTACGCCAATGAACGTCCAATGTGGAAGGCGTATGTACCGTGGCGTATAGGCGCATCCATGTTTCTATGATTCTCAATAAAGCGTGTCGTCGATCGTGCCAGCCGTGCGTTGACGCGCTGCTCGTCGTCGTCGTCGTTCGACCGCCACGATTCGTCGTCGACGATCAAAATCCAGGCTCGAAACTAACGCTTGCGGAAAAGTTGAGCGACCGAAACGACGAGAAGTGGTCGTCGGCGTCGAGCGTCGCGGCAAATCCATTCGATGCGACGCGATCGTGAGAATCAAACACGCGACCATCCCCTCCGAAAGGTTTTGCTGGTCGGTCTTTGTCGAGGACGACGGGAAGGGACTATAATTAAAGCGGTAGTTGGATTATTACAGCGCACCAGAATCAGGTAACGACTTTACGATGCCTGCGGCAAGGCCACTGCTCTGTTCGTCGACGGAACCGTTGCGTTGCCTCGCGAGTTCTTGACACGCGCCACGAGTCCGCGGATCAAGCATCGCGGAACTCGATGCAAAGCGCGGTCGGCAACGAGCCCGACGACAACGCGGTCCCAATTTCATCTCCTCGGCAGGATAACTAAGGCGCACGACGGTTCGATCAGCCGAGTCGATGAAACGTTGACGAGCAACGCTTAGATCGAATCGTAGCTTTAAATCTCGTAGCATGTCCGTAATTTCCATCCGTGGAAATTAAGGAACAGAGATTACGTGGGCGGGGAATCGCGGAAGGCGCGGGAGAGAGAAAGAACGGGAAGCGTAGAGTGTACATTTAGGTGGTACGAAGCGTGCGCTGGTGCGGTTGACTGTCGACTGTCGACGCTTCCCAAAATCGCCGCCATGGGAAAATCAGGGAACAAGCAGTAATTAAGATTACCGCGAATAGAAATTATCGCCATCGCCGGGTAAAGGGCGTTATCGCGGCACCGCTAACGGCGCCAAAGCGACAGAGTAGCACGACTTAACAATGGTAAATATCGTTAGCGCGGCTGTAATTGGAACACCAGGGAGAGAACTCGCCGCTGTAACTCGAGCGTTCAATTAAGAGACGGACTCTTAACCCGCTGGAATCGCACGTTTCCACGCGTCGAATCTTCGTGCAGCCTGAACCGGCACAAATTGTTGGAAATTAACGAGCGCCGAGGGAGAGGGACAGGGAGAGGGACCAGATGCCCACTGCTTGTCCGTCGCGTATTATTTTTAGCGGCGATTTAAACGCTAACGTCATCGCTCCTTCTTCGCTAACTAAAAGAACGAACCCAGCCCCTTCTCTCGCCTCGCGAGTCTCGATCGCGCAATACGCACCACCATGACAAATGATGGCGAAATCCTGATAGCCGGCCGCTGTGCGAATCAAACTCGAATTTGCGATCGGCGACAGCCTCGGAGCTACACTTCCGAGAACGGGATCGCGCGTAACCAATGAAACGGTGGCAGCTCCATTAAATCTCATCGCCTCCTACCCAACCCAGCCAACGTTCGCTCGTTTCCATTCCGCTGCAAGCAATTCTGTCGTTCTTCGCGCATCCGTTTTACGTTCCTGCGGTGCCTGCGATCTACAAATTTCTAGCCAAATAGCTGCAGAAATAGTAGATACAGCTACGTAGATTTAAGTGTCTAAAGAAAATACCCAGATATGCCTAGAATTCGCCAACGATCGAACAATATTTTCCGCTTGGCAACCGGCATCGGGAAAGTGGCTCGCAAATATTTTACGCGACTACTCAGGTACTCGAGTAGTCTCGCGACTAACCGTGACGTGTATACAAACGCGTGGTACGCGCCCATTCTATACCTGCAGTCTGCGGTATAGGTACGCTATGCTGACTATGCGGTTTCCAGAAGTCGACGCGTCCGTGCCTACTCGCGGCTATGTACGCTCCTATACGTACCTATAGTATTAGGTACCCAGAGCTATCGAGAAGGAGGCAGCAACGTGGCGAAAAGGGAGGAGGAGAGACAGGTACTCATGAATTTTAATGAGAGTTCGGTAGTCGGACGACGAAGGCGACCCATCCGGGGTTGTTACATGCACAGAAGAGATCGCAATGGTCACCCTCCGATAACTTGTCAGTGGGACCGAACAAAACGAAAGAAACGTATGCGAAACCTTGGCTTAATAATCGGATTCATTAGAAATTCCATGCCCATTGTTCGCATTAACGGTGAGATTTTTTTAGTAACGTCGCTTTCGATCGGCCGCAGAAAATCACGGTCGCGCGCTTAAGGCGGAGTGAAACGGCTAAACGATTTTACGAATCTTACGGATGTCGAGAGATAGGGGAGAAAGTGAGCAAGGGGGAGGGGGAGAGGGAGGGAGGGAGGAAGTACCTGTCATCTAAAAACTCAACGAGGCGTCAAGGTTTCGTCGCTCACAAAGGGGTGCGCTCGCACCTTGATGTCACGTGTAGCTGCTTATTTCAGCGGGACCAGGTGTCGAGCACTTGTTCCGCTACTAATGTAATAATAATGTCTACCTACCGCTAAACATCGGTAACGAGATCGAAAGATACCTACGTGTTCGCGGTTACCTAGGGTAAATCCGGGAGACGCGATCGTTATAATATAAAATGGCTATTAAAGTTAATATAGAAATTAGTTATTTTATCAGAACAAACCTATATGTTCGGAATTTTATACTGATACAGAAAAACTGGTCGATGTTTGCTTTAAGACAATATTTACTGCAAATCTAGTTGAAAACTGAATTCATGACCTTTGATCACTTCCACCGAGGTGCCGGGAGAAATGGTTTTCGTCGTTGGCAGAGACCACTCGCATAATTATTCATGGAGAATTGACAAAGGATAAAGCAAAATTATTTATGAGTGAATACTACTAGAGATTCATTGATATTTATTTGTTTACGCTAAACAAGTAAAGAAGACATCAAAGAAAAAGTGTTAACTACCTACTGGCGATTAGCAAGGCAAATGAATACAAAAGTGAATAAATAAACTAAGTAAGCAAAAATAATAATAAAAATAAACAAAAATAATAAAAAATCATAACTCGATCATCTCTCCTTTATGCAGCAAGAGACGGTCTTCTCGTTAGCTTAAATACGATTCTGTACGACCGCTGTTTGACAAAAGAGGTTAAATGTAACCTCGATTTGCCTTCTAAAGCCTATAAATCCAGAAAAACACAGAAGGAAGCGAAATGACGCGATTCGTTCAACTGTTTGGCTTCTAGAGAAGTAATTGGTCCGCACTTTAACGCATTTTTACGTACAGAATCTGAAATATAGAGACTCGACCGGGTCTCCCGGATTTACCCTACGTCAGATTTTCCCCACGTCTATTCCAGAGAATCAAGGCGTTCAAACGCGATATAAATTACTGCCGGCAATCCGGTATCAATAAGGCGTAATTCGGGAGAATAGGGAGCGAGTGAGGAGCCTATCGAACTCGAGCCCGTGGGAGGATATATAACTCGTGATTTCCGAGAGAGCTCTATAGATTTCGATTAACCCCTGTCTGTCCGCTGGCAGACACAGCGGTCCGGCCACGGCATTTTTCTTCGTTACGACGCGACGCGACGCGACGTTTCCGATGCGTTGCTACTAACTTGTCTCTGATGAGAAAGTAGAAACGAGGGCAAACGACGACGCCGCGCCTCCGTAGCCAGCGATAAAGCAACGTCCAAAGGGACAGCCGTGTTTTTTCCCGATCGACGCAACCCGCTGGACTTTGCAACTCAACCGCTTTGTAAACGAGAACGCGCAAATACACGTTAGGTAGCATTACCTATCCGCACGACGAAATCACCGAAGCACCCCAGACTGCTTCCAGACGCGAGCGAAGGAAAGGAGACGCTTTCAAGTTGGAAACCGGACTTGTTTACTTACCTCGTGTTTGAACAGAGTTGTAAAAAATAGCGCCAAGGAGCGAAATAAACTGTTCCGTTCGCCTCCGTTTTGCTCTCTCCCTCTCTCGGCGATAGCTCACCCCTTTAGATTCCGTTCTGGTTTCACCCGACTCATTTCCTCGGCCTCATTACATTGTTATTAGGCACGTAACAGACCCGTAATCGTCCCGAGGAACACCCCACCGTGTTATTAATGGCGAACCTTTGTTTTTTTTTTGTTCGCAGCGTCCGCGGGACCCTGGCCGCTCCTCTCCTCATCGTTCTCCCGCATTGTTTCACGCGGTCGCCCCCCCTCCCCTGCCCGGCTCGGCCGCACGCTCCGTCCGCGACGCAAACAAATTAACCTAGCCGCGAACCGGTAATACGGAGCTCGAGGGGCCTGCCGTCCCGTTCTCCGCGGCGGGACTACTCGGATCGCGGCAGAGTCGCTTGGCCGGAAAGTTTAGGAAAGCTTAGGAAAGTCGAGGAGAAAGTAGGTAGGACAGGGAGAAACTGAACTTACCCTCGCAGGTGAACTGTCCGTAGTGCTTGCCGCTGCTCTTATCCCCGCAGACGACGCACTCGATGTTGGGGGATTTGTCTGTCTGCGAGCTGCCGGATTGCGAGCTGTTCGCCTGACTTCCGGGTGTAGTGCTGGGCGGTAAGGGGTCCCTGGGCGTGAGAACCGCTCCGGCGGGCACCAGACAGGTGATGTCCTCCGGCGTGGCGGAGGGTGTCAGGTGAGTCGGGGGCATCGGCGGCGGCGGGACTATCTGTATCGGGCCTGGTCCAGCGGCGGAGGCGGCTGCGGCCGCGGCCCCCGCTGCGGCCGCTGCTGCGGCGCCGGTGGCGGCCAAGCTGGCCCCGGGGTCCCGCGAGGGCCACGAGGGCGGCGCGGCTACCAACGCCATGGAGGCGGTGGTGCCGCGCGCCGGGAACCCCACCTCCAACGTGGTGGTGAACTCGGGGTGGTGGTGTCCAGTCGACACCCGGCCAGGGAACAACGTCGCTGTCGCGGCCGGGTAAACCACCCCGGCAGTCGCCAGGGCGTCAGCGCCTCCTATCCCGCCTTGAACCACCCTGCCGGCTTCCTCTTCTCTACCGGGACCACCGGCACCGCCAACCACCCCGAAATACAGCTGGCGTCCCGTCCTTGCTTCCGCTCTGCCGCGATGATCTCTTCTTCTTTCTCGTTCTTCCTCAGCCTCGTCGCCGTCCCACCCCCCGTCGCACCCTCTCACCACCGCGACTTCCTCCCACACTTTCTTCCTGTTTCGTACGCTGGGCCGTTCTCGACACGGTCACGCACAGCGACGGTCCCTTCCGTATTGCTCACTGGCCCGCGGGCACACCAACACGGTCACCGTCCGAGCAAACTCTCGCGGCACTTATCCTCACTCACTCGCGCACTCGATAGGGTTGGCGCAACCTCGAGATCCGCGTCCCGAACAGCATCGTCGTTCACCGTACTCGCCACGGGGGCCTTCGCTTCTTCTCGCGACAAAGAATCCTCGGCGTAAGCGTGGGGCCTGGCGCCGACGCGCCTTACCGGTTCGATTGGTAAAACTCACGGGCGAGAGCCGAGCGTCGACCGAACGAGTTAACCTCGGCCTCGTACGATGAGAACACCGTGTACGTACTTATGTTCGCGCGTACTCGGACGAATCCGACCGTTCAGACCGTTTCGATCGGTCGAGGCAACGTTCGCGTTGGTCACTCGGCGCGCTGTCGCACGATCAACCTAACAAAACTCACGGAATCACGCCGATGCTTGGATCTTGCTGCACTTCACTCTCACGAGACCGATATCCCGCGAAGAACCGTAGAGACGAAGGAACGAACGGAACGAGGGGGGAAGCGGGGGGAGGGGGGGCAATATCGTTGCTTCGACACCACTCAACACTCGACCAAACAACTCGGCGCGAAAGATCGAGCACCGAGATCGAAATCGAAATCGAGATCGAGATCACGATCGCGCGCACGCGGTAGATCAGTCACGTATCCCCGCGGCGGTGTATCCACGGTATCGTGGTATATCGACGCTGGGTGGATGCGCGGTGGCGCGAGCCACCGAGACACAGGGCGGAGAGGGTGTGAGCGCTGGTACACTCGAGGGCGAGCCGAGGGGTGAGGCGGGAAAGAGAAGGGCAGGGGTTGCCGCGGAGTGGGGAACCAGAGAGAGATAGAGCGTGAGGGGGAGAGGGGGGGGGTGACACGGAGGCAGGCGAAAAGGTCGCGGAAGACACTGCGGGTGTGGGGTAAAGTGAGGTGAAAAGGCGGGTAGGGGGAGAGAGAGAGAGAGAGACAGAGAGAGAAATAGAAAGAGAGAGAGAGAAAGAGAGAGAGAAGGAAGGAGCGCGCGCGCGCGCGCGGCCCAGTCGATAAGCTGCGCGTGCTTCTATGCTTCTCGAGCACGCTCGTGCCGGCACAAGCAGGAGGAGGAGAAGAGAGGTGATACTCGACTACCGCCTCGATACGACTATACTTGGGGCCGACCAGAGACCGACTGCCGACTAAGACGACCCCTGACACCGACCTGCTCCCCACCAGGCCAAACTCTCTCGTGGGGTTCTCGCGGGTTTCGCCAGTTGCCATGACTACCGAAGGTGGGTTCGAGGCACGGGCGCGCCCCGATTCCTCTCTCATTGGCTGCGGACTTGCCCTACCCTCGCGCCCTCCGATCCCTCTCCGTCATCATACTACCAAGCCGAGCGTCCTTCCGTGGCCACTTTGCAACCGCCGACGTTCAACAAGCCTAGCTTTCTATCTCCCTCTTTCTCTCTCTCTCTCTCCCTCTCCCTCTCCCTCCCTCTCTCTCTCTCTCTCTCTCTCTCTCTCTCCCTCTGCTGCCCTTCCGCGCTTGGTTAGGCTATCCTTTTCCCCACTCTCTGCCTCGCTCTCTTGTTCTTTCCCCTTCTATCGCTCCCTCCCTGTTACAGCTACGGTCAAGCGCGCGATCCTCCGTCTCTTGTTTCGCGATCTTCCTTCGTTTAGGGTTACAGTGTACCGATTTTTTGATATACCCGTCGAAATCGAACCAGTCTCGTATACCAGCCGAATAACCCCAGCCTTTCTCCGTTCTCGCTCGTCTGTTAAAATCCCGGGTTTAACGAGCACGTGCTTTGGCATTGATGATTCGTAATGATCACGCTCGAAAGGCGTAAAATCCCGCGGATTGATCGAAGGACCGTCTTGAACTACGCGGGTGCTCATGTATAAGGCACAGAGGAACACCATCTTTTCATACCAAATTGCGATTCGCGTTCTTCTCCGAGGTCAAATGATTCACTTTAATCTGTTTACGTTTTGTAGGAATTGCATCGGGTGGAGGACACGGTTATCTTTTATCTATAGGTAGTTTTGGCCAGAGGGAACGAAGTTAAAGAGTTAAGGCGTCCTTCGAAGTTTGAACCGAGAGTGTATAGTGGAATTTGGGTATCTGTGGACGCGAGATAGCTATCCGCAGATCGTTAAGGACGAAATTGCAACGACTCGAGAAAGCGTGATATTCGTGGAACGTGGCGGTCGAACGTCGTCGGCGGAAACGGCGCTGTACGATATAAAACGATAAGCGAGTCGTTGCTCCGCTTTCACGGATTTTCTTCGGTTTCCTTGGATACTTTTACGAACGGGCATCCTAGGTGGAAGGATGAGAGGTCACAGAGTGCGAGGGCGCGAGGGCGAGAGGGCGAGAGGGCGGCAACCAATGGGGACGAGGAGTCAAGTGGGGCGCGAAAAATGGGCTGGCCCGGTTTCATCCACCCCCGAGGCTAAGGGTGAGGGTAAGGGTGGCCGTGGAGTAGGGTAGGCCGACAGCCTCGAAGACGACCGGGCCGAGGACGGAGGGTCAGTCGGGTCGCAGCCCTGCACCTTTGCACCTCTTCGCTTTTGTACCTTTGCTCTTTTACGCTTCCGTGTTCTACCGCGTTTCTACTTTTCATCCTTCTACCATCTCCCCTCCAACCGTTCCCAGCTCTCTTTCAGCGGTAGGTAGGGGAGACCGGGGTTGGTAGGCCAGTTTTTTAGTTTTCATTTTTAATAAATTATGTGGGCGTTGATAGGGTGTACATTTGGCTGTCTGAGTAAATTATTAATGTTGACTCAATGTGAGAACAATTAAGGTATTTTAATGTTTTTCTAACAACTTTCATGCTGGTCAACCAGCCTCATGATCGGGGTTGACTATATGTAGGTACAATCAGTTAAGAAGATGTTATTGGTAACTTATTTCAGTTATAATAAAATAACACAATGTCACAAGAGTTGTTTCTTTATAAAGTATTAATTTCTTCCTTCCATATTTTCATGATAAGCTGAAAATCTTTTCAACTTAAACATTAATTATAATGTATTTATAACATAGTGTAAAATTTGGGGTTGTTATCCCCATCTCACCCTGACGAAAGGGGATAGAGATCTGAAATTTTTCTCAGGGGATTTTTAAGCAAAGAGTATTATTTGGGATACAAATACTAAAATTGGTGCTGGGGCCGTTCTCTATAAACAAAAATACTATATCAATAGATCGTCTAATAAACAAACTTTAAAATAGTCCCTTAGATGACAATAGAATATTTAAAAAAATAACCCCGTGGGGTGAAAAAAATACCCAGTAATCGATAAATATAATCCATAAACACAAATCCAAATGACTTGAAATCAGCCACTCGCGTTCTTTACGAAAACGACAAAAAGCGATTACCGAAAATACACAATTTATCGAGAAACGATCTGTCACATAATACTAGTAAAACTAAAACTTTGCAGTTCTGCGTAGTATACCAAAATCGAAATCGTAGCACAAGAAAATAATTACTTTTTCAATAAAATCGTTAAACATAATTTTTTCATATATTTGTTTCCATCCTTACCTTTATCCTTCCGTCTTCTCCCTTTACTTTTAACCGGCAATGCCCTCCTAACTGACTTTCAGCTAGTTTCTCCCCGACAGATTGAACATCGCAGATAACGCGTCGCCCGCCACGCGCCGCGTTCGCGCGAAAATAACAAGCCGGAGTGAAACGAGGAGATTCCCATCGGGTCATCGGAGACGCTAACCGTAAGAATTAGGTAAGAAGCAACCGCGCTGAGTCGTAGATAGCCAGTAGAGCGCGACCATAAACTCGCACCAGAGGGATCGAGAATTGAGAATTGAGAGAGATCGAGGGAGAAAGCTCGAGCGCCTAATGGTCGTGTCGGAAATCTAGTAGCGAGGAACGGTTGGACGGGGTTAGAGGGAGATTGAGAGGGGGGCGGCGGGGGGTGGCGCCGCGTACAAGTGCATATCGGTGAAGGGGTGGCTGAACAATGCGCTCGTTCAATGCGCTCTAGATATGATTACCGGAAACCATCCCATAATTACTTTTTGTACGTCGAAAACGTAGCGAGCCCCCTCGCTTCGCTTCTCTCCCTCCTGGCCACTGGTTCTCTCCACCGCTAAAACCACCGGCCTCCCGTTCCCGTTCCCGTTCCCGTTGTTCCTTCTGTTGCCCCCCGCCGGTGAACCACCGCCGCCTGCTCGTCCCCTACGACAGCCCCCACTTCTCCAGCGCGCCCTTAAAACGCCCGCGACGCGCAGGGGCCTTCTTTGCGCTTCAACCTGACACGCGCGATGCTTTTAAAGTGCCAGCCAACGTTAACACCGCTCTCGAGATGATTTATCGAAATCGTTGCGTTCGCCGCCGCCGCCACTCTCGCGCCCGATCTCCTCCTAGACGCCGAACGTACTTATTCACTCGTGCGGCGCTCTGCTGGACCCAAACAACGCCACTGCAAACTGTAGCCGTCGATTACGTCGTTTACTATAAAATATATATCGTGACTGATAGGGTCGTTAGCTAATGGAAAGCAGACGTCGAATACTTAGTTATTATACCGACGTATTTAGAATCTGATGTTGGAACTGGCGAAAGCCGAGCGTCAAGATTCGATACAAGAACAGCTATCGAGGACGATAGCTACGCTCTGGCAACGATAAATACCAAACTTTGGATCGCTTTGAATTATCGTTGGCCATAAAGGGAAATATAACGATGCCGGTCAACGATCCGGAAATATCTCTCTGGAAATTGTTCTACGTCTTTGACTGGCTTCAAGTTAGTATCGAACTGGTCGCGGTGTGGAATCGTCTCCCCCGTATCGAGGGCAGCGACGCGATTTTTACCCACCACTTGGCTAACTCGAAGCGATGAAAATATCGAGCCGAAACAGGGAAGATGGCTCGATCGCTACCTAATTGATATTTCCTAGGTATATGGTAGGTTAAGTATACGTTCTGTTCTGTATGCATTTCGAAGCTAATATCGCCGATGGCTGTAACACTTTGAGAGAATGGTTCGGGATCTCACCGGTAGATTATCGTCGGTTAGAAACCGGATTAAAAATACGGGAACGGAAACGGAAACGGAAACAGGAGCAAGAACGGGGAGCAGAGGGAGAACGGGAACGGGAACGGGGGAAAAAGGGACGGGAAGGAGAGCGGGAATAGAGCGCAAGTTCGCGACAAAGGGGAGAATCACTGTTCGCTCGGAGCGGTGCGGTGGTTACGGTCGCGGCGGCGGTCGTGGCGGAGGTGGTAGTAGTGACGGAGGCTGGCTACATTATGAGTGTGTTCATATTTCCTGCGTTGCCTCCTTCCTTCCCTTATCTGTCTTCTCTACCCTCGGAGCCCTTTTGTTCGCACTCTTTCGACTGTTAATGCCGCGAAATTAACTCCGGGCAGGAGCGAGTTTAAGAACCGCTACAAGGTATATACGGACTACGGTCCCCGCCCAAAGAGCACCCGAAGGCGATCTTCATTGTCCCGTCGGCGTATTATTTTAACATTATCTGTTACTCGACTGCCGCTTAATTAATTTATTTATGAACCGTCGCCGCCACGTTCACCGAGGAATGCACAGAGGGGAGGAGGAGAGCAAAGGGATGGGGTGAGCGAGGGTGATAGGAAAGAGGAATGGAAAGGCGTGGAAACCGGAGAAAGAATGGAATCGTCCCGGTAGAAGATTTGTCTCCAGAGGTTCAACGGTTCAACCCCTTGTCGCGGTGGTCGTCGACTCGGGTCGACCGGGCTTCTTCCACCGAACAACGTAGCCCTAATAACGCTTCCTCCTTTATTGCCTCTTCGCTTTATCGCCGACCAAAGTAACTACCCCCGCTGCGAAGGGTGGTCGACCGAGGGAGCAAACGAAGACGAGTAACACGCGTCTCTTCTCTCCGCGAGAAGCTTCTCTTCCACGCGTATTACGCCTTCGGATCAAACTTGGCAATGTAAATCACCTGACGTACCCTTTTTTCTAAACATCACTTTGGCAAATTCTTCCACGCTCCAAAATGAAAAAAGTCAAGGGACTCGAGGAATAGGAAGGTTTTGCGAATCGCTGGGAAACTGATGCTCGGAATCGTCGTCTCTCTCTCTTTCTCTCTTTCTCTCTCTCTCTCTCGTGGATCAAGCAATATATCAAATGATTCCCCCCGAAGGGAAAAATCCCTCCGAAAAGGGAACGGGGCATTTGCATAGGGGAAGATCGAGGCTTGGTCTCGCAAGTTGGTCGAACGGACTGGTCACTCGGCCGGTTCAGGATCACCTGTCCCACGATTATCCGGGGTCAAGATTGCGAGAGGGACTTGCCCCTCGCACCGATGTCTCTTGGACGTTCGAGTTTACGATAAATTAATGGTTTTCCGAGGGTCAACCTTCTCAGTAGCCGGTCTCACGCGAAAATTCAAATCGCCAACTGTCCTCTAATTATTTATGGTCGTAGGCTTTCTGTCGGCCACCTTTACACACACACACACACACACACGCGCGCGCGCGCGCAATACGATAGATACGAAAACCCTGTTGCCCTCTGCCCCGTGTGAGTGAACCTTCAAAAGCTTCGGCACTCGAACAGGAGTTCTCTTCCGCGATAAGATAAAACGAGACTTTCCGCGAAGATAGACGAGACGATTCTTGCGATAGTTCCAAAGGAGAATGCATTTGGTTTATCTGCTATAAACGATTCGACAGGGTCGAAAAGAATGAAACCTGCGTTTGCGCTTCGAGCGAATTACGCGCATTACAGAAACTATTAGGTGGGTAGGTAGGTACGTAAGAGTACACAAAGTTCGTAGGTCCATTCACAGATCCACAGAGGCTGACGTTGAAAACGCCGAGACGTCCAGTCCATTCTATTCTCAAACGTCGAACGACCCGAGGGCGAACAATACTCGTAGAATCATTAACGATCCCAAGCAGGGGTAGAGTTTCGTAATTCCATCGGAAGAAAGAAAGGAGGAAAAGCGATCCGTTGCGTGGAGCGCAGCGCAGCGCAGGTGGGACGCTAATGGTCTCGCGTCAAACATCGGCTGACCGTCGTTTCATTAATCTCCCGTGAAATTTTCTCGTGTGTAAACAGCTTTATTGACAGCTCGCTCGATTCTTTGACCCTGCGAACTCACCGAATTGCAAAATTTCACGGGAAATACCAACGCTTTCCCGTATCGATCCTTCGAAAGTGTCAGACGCAGATGCCGCGTGTAGCCTCTCGTTAACGACTTCGTCTTTCCTTCGCGATTCCCTTCCAAACATTTAGGCAGCTAGAAAGCTGCTCGATAAACAGCGCAACACCCTCGATCCACGTTACCTGGGCACAGGGACGAAAATAAAGGTTGCCCGGGCTTCTCTTTTGTTTTGCCGGGGCGAAACGATGGTAACGATCGAAGTGATTCTTTTAAAAATCGCGGGACGCGGGCACCGGTGAATAGTGAATACCGTGCCGCGCTGTCGCGTATCCGCATCAGAGCACACAAAAGAAAACGAGGAACGTTTCCCCTCGATCGCGCGTGTACGCTCGTACACGCGTCAATGTTGCCTGCCTAGCATATGGCCGAGACCCGATTGTCAGCGTTTTAACTCTCCGGTTCTCCGCCAGCGAAGTCAGATTCGTAAATATCTCGCCGCAATTTATCAAGAACGATAAAAAACGCCTGTTCGCAACGATGCTCGATTCCCTATTATCGAAATGCAGTTCGTGGCCACGGAAGGTTCGTGGAAGAGACGAATCTAGGAAGGCTCGTGCGAGGACGTAGGGCGAATTAATTGCGTGGAAAGGAAGTACCCTATACTAATGACATACGATGTACTCGAGGATGAAAACGTATCGCGGAGGAAGGGTGATCGAAAGCACCTACGCGGGGGGATGGCAAAGAAAGGTACTGCCACGAGGGTGGCGGGAGTCCCCCGGGGAGATCTATTGTCCGGAATACCCTGATTAAAAACCCATTCCCTGGTTACGCGCTTTAGAAAGTCCTTCGAAACCTGAAATTCGAGAGAGCTGGTGCGACGTGCCGCGTAACGCGTATCAGCTATCCGTTTACGACGAATCTTCGAGGAGTCAAAGAACCGCCGCGCATTCTTCCCGTTCGAGCGAGCGAGTCGGGCTTCGGTAAGCTAGCTACGCAGCTTGAGTTCGCTGGATACCTACGTAGTTGGCGGCGTTAAAAGCCACTCGACGACGTAATTAGCAAGAGCGCCGATAACGGGGCTACAGCACCCTCCTATCCCGCTGCTTCCCCGAGCCAGAGGGCGAGCGACTGTTTTTCTGGTCCATGAATCTTTTAACCGGGCACGGTTGGTTGATGGTTCGTCGAGGGAAGCCCCCTCGCGCGGAAAACGGTAAGCGGATACAGTTGTTTGTCATCTACCTGTTCACCTGTACGTTTTCTCGAGCACGTGAGTCGGCGTCGACAAAGGGGATGCGTCGAGAGAAACCGGCCCAGCCGAGCAACACCCCGCTACGCGGCCAAACGATCGAACGAGTTAAGCCGAGCGAGGGTTCGTTCGCTCGGCTGATACCGCCGTGTAAATCGGCAAATCGCCGTGTCGGAAGTCACGCTCGGGAGTAGGTACACTTAGGTAAAGGTAAGCCACCTATGGATATCTTTTCGAACACGCTCGAGGGGCAAGGGCTATCGGAATATAAGTATGTATCTACGTAGGTACAGAGCGATGCATCGAGTCGGACTCGATAATCATCAGAGAGACTGACGGTCAGCAATTCGGGCGGGGGGGCTATTCACGCGGCGTTACGCGGCCTTTCACGGATATCGGGTTGCCCATTAGCGACTAGAGAGCCTGTCCAGTAATTACGGCTTAATTAATCCTCCGAGGCTCTTCTCCGAGTCGACTGATTAACGTGCGCCACTCTCAAAGGAAGAGCCGGCAATACGATGACCTTCCACGCCGAAAATCCGCTACCGTGACCCATGCTCGCTTCTCCATTCCCTGCAGCCCCTGCCTACCTCTTCTCGTGCTCGTGTTCGTATCCGTGTACGCCGCGAACGCTCCCTCGTCCTTCGTATTCTTCTTATCGTTGGAAAAAAATGCTATATTTTCCGTTCTTTATTCTATTGCGACAGATCCAGCTGAAATCGCCGAAAAACGCAAAGGACGGTTAGCCGTTAATGTAGTAAACGAGGAAGCGAGAGAAAGGGGATGCGAAGCGGGACAGTCGGGAAGGAAGAGAGAAAAAAAAAGGGAAACAAAGGATCCCCTCGAGTCGTTGGAGCGGACAAGAATACGAGGACGGTGACGTCGCGCCGCCCGGCATCGAGGCCAACCAAGACGAGATCCTGAAAGGTAATTACTTCGTGTTAGGTGCAAACAATAGGTAACGTACCCTTTGCTCCGCGTGAGAAACAAAAACCGCCAGTTAACTCGAATGCCGGCCCGTCTCGTATACCTGTTCCCGGGAACGGATCAAGCAGGGAGCAGTCGGATCACCGACTACCGACAGGACCACCTTTAACGTCTTACCCAATGAATTATATAAGCATTAATCAACCGCATGCCCGGACAGCTAGCCAAAATTGCCGCTGGTAACCGTGACAACTACGCGAAACTTCAAACGATCGCCGTGTAACGGGTTCGTCCGTTTCGTCGACCCCTCGATTCCAGGGGGGGAAGTCAAGCGAATCGCCGGACTGTTCTGACAGTTTTGAGAATCGCGATCCAACGGCGCCTAGAGGAGGAGCGCGCGGGACAGATTTCCGCCACTTGTTTCCCCGAGAACGAAAGCGAGACGAGACGTCGCGTCGTTAAATATTCACGGACCATCGGCGGTTTCCCACCTCGCGAGGATTTTCTCCCCGGTGAATGGGAACGGTGAAAACGGTTGCATACTAACCACCCACACGTTAATCGTCAATCCTGTTAGTAGCGCCGGCAGGGCGCCCTCCCGCGGTAAAGGATCATCCCTTAATCTGTTCATTCGCATCCCTGCGGCTCTCTCCCGCCCAGCCGCGCGGAGAGGGAGGGACTAGTACGACCGAGTGATTTCGAAACTCGCACCCCGTGCCAAAACTCCCCCACCTGCTGCCTCCACCTCGCCACCTCGCCATTTCGTCCCATGTCTCCTGCATCCCTCGAGCCCCGAGCCGCGTGCCCCGACACCTCCACACCCCCGTCGCGCTTCTTTTCGTCTAGGTTACCGCGCCCCGCGGCATTTCTGCTCTTCTCCCGCCTATTTACGCTTACGGGATCCCGCTCGCAACGATTTCTCCCCGTTCGGGACATCCACTTGCCTAACGAAATCCCACTAATCGCTCCAGCCAAGCGGATACATAATGGGTTTCGTTGACGTCGACGCGAGCGCCTTCGGGAACGCATGGCTAGGTACTTTCCAGATGGGAGATGCAAAGCACGAAAGTGGGCACGCGAGTGATCTCGTCCCGCGGGATCCCTCGACCTAAGACCCGCAGCTACAGATCCGACGGAAATAAAGAACGAAAGGTGATACCTTAATAAACACGTCTCACAACATCGGCCAACTCCCAAAGCCGCACGAGCCGGCGAAGAATAGCCAGGGACCTGGATGCAGCCAGAAAGACAGGTAGATCTTTCTTCTTTCGTCTTCGTGGCCCCTCCTTTCGCGCGACTCTCGTCCTTCTCTAGATTCTTCTCCCTGCATACTTTCGGTTCTCGCGCGCCTCGTCGCGTCGCGTCGGGTAACGCGGCACACAATGGATAAATGAGATTTTTTGCGAGCGATTGAGATCCAAGAGCGGCGAGGGTAGCGGAGAGGTGGATGAAGGAGCGAGTTGGGCGCGCCGAGGGAGCACAGCAACGGGGCATCATTGTCTCCCTCGGGAAGGACAGAGAGTGTACCGATGATAGGGTGCATCCCCCGAGACCGAGGGCTCGAAGAAAGGGTTGACACAGGAGGCTTTTAATACTTGCGGTATCGTCTCGCTATTGTCGATAAAACGCATCGACTGGATTACCATAAATACGCTGCGCTCTGCGACGCGCTATATCCTCTCTGTACCTATACTGCCCTCCTTAGTTAATATCGCGTCCTATCTAAGGTTTTTTTCATTTTTCAAGAAATATTGAAATATTTGAAGTTCCAGATATCTTTTACGTTTTAGGTGAAGTTAGAAATCCCTACGTGCATCGTAGAGATCTAGAAACAGTATAATTTATACAGACTAACTGCTTTTCAGATCGTTTTACTAGTTTATAATGTCCTATGTATAATCTACTAAATCAGATAATTTAAAGAAAATTTAAGTACGAAATTGAAGCCAATCGCCTTGCCTTTTGGCAATCATTAAACGTGTCTAATAATAATGTATATGTTTATTTTTAACTACCTAGTTTATGTCAAAAGTACGAATTAATTCCCGACTATCGGTTCTACCCGAAACAGTTACGAAGAACCGATATTCCGAATAACTGTTGTAAGTAACCGAAATTTCTGACTACATAACCGAAAACGATGTGCCTAGACAGAAATAGGAAGAGGCTCGCGTATCGAGCCTCGAAGACGCTCGCATCCCGAGGAGTTCTGAAACTTTACCGTTATAAATGCGAGTTGTTCGCTCGGTGGTTTCGTGTTAGCAAATTGGCGAGCTGCCGACACCGTCGCGGAGCACGCCGACAGGAAGCAACTACGACGAGCACGAAAACGGTGCAAGGTTTCGACACTGGAGCGCGCGAGACTGGCGGACACGCCTAATTAGGGGAAGCCAAGCCCTCGCGTCATAGCGGGATAATTAATTGAAACGTGGATTAATGCCAGAGAATTAATCTCCCCTTCTCCGTCTCTTTCTCCCTCCCCTTCCCCTCCTCCGCCTCCCGAACGCCGCGGCGCTTTCACACCTACTTACCCTTCTTCGGTGCTCCTAACGCGCGACTCATAGCTGGAATACTCCGAAAACCATCCTTCGAGTACCATTCGATGTCGAAGAATGATCACGTCTATCGATTGCATCGAATACCGCGGGACTCGCACGTTCCGTTAAAAGGATTTCGCTCGTCTGGTATCGCGCTCATTTTACAAATTGCACGATACTTACACGCTGTAAAAGCACACCATCGTATCTGGGTGGATGCTGCTGGCCCGAGAACCGAGCAACTTGACCCCGGAGCCTTCTCGTCGAATATCGGTTCGCGTCTAACCGCATCGAGCGCTCCTCTCGAACCAAGTGCCGCGCCACGTCGGTGTGGAGCAGTGCGGTAACGAGGACCACGAATGCGATCCTTGACACCGCACCATCGCTGCTATCAATGATGCTTAGCAACGCGGAAGCCATTAGCCATATGGCATACGCCGGCCGTGCCGCGCTGCATCGCATCCTCCACTCCTGTTCGTCCGTCAGTGGTCGTCCGGTAATCCTGCTACGAACGATAGCGTACCAATACGATAGATCTTCCCAAAATCGTCTATAGTCTACAGGTACATACACGGTGGTACTTGGGTACGTAGATTTCGTAGGTTTCGTAGAGCAATTCGTTGGAGGAAAAAGTAGCGAGAGTTCACGCGCCTAAATATGCGACACGTCACCCGTGGGTCAGTTCCGATTCTTCGGCAATGGGCGATGGGTGCGCTTAGCAATTGGTTGGGCATACATCTATAGGTATCGGCACGCACACGTTCGAACGTATCCCACAGACAAAGCACTGACAGGCCAGCGTGTGCGTACACGCGTGCATACGTTAATCCTCCACAATGGGATCCTCCACAATGGCCTTTGTCCGCGTGCCCGCGGAAAGAAATGAAAAACGAAGCTCTCCTCTCCCCTTTGCCCCCTCGCCCCTGTCTTCCACCCTCCTCCGTCTTCCTTCCTCCGTCCGGCCATCTCGCCATGGGCTAGGTTCGGTGCTTCGCGTTCGTTTTTTCCTTTTCTTCCTTCTGGATCCGCTGCTTACTTGCCTACTTAGTTTCTTCGAGTCGAAATCAAACTCCGGCAACTTCCAAACTCGATACGCGAGTAGATGTGTGTTTAGTCGACGAGGAAAGAGACGAAAGATTTCGAGATCCGCCAAGTCGCGTCCCGGCTCGGCACAGCCGCGGCCGGCACGAAGAGCCCGGTGGCGGCGGTGGCTGCCGGCCGTCAAACTATCGAGTGGAAAATTGGAAGGGAGCGTGGTTCAACTCGCCTCGACTCGACCGCGACAAAAACTCTGGTGGATCTCGTTTAGTTTCCGCAATGTCACGCACCGAAACTCGTTGGAAAAAAAGTTGGCTTTCTGGGGGCTTCTTGCCCCGAGTCGTCGTGGGACGCGCAGACGTCCGAGGCGAGGGTTCCCGTTCCACCGCTCTCCTACAGGACGATTCGACTCGGTCTAATTACTAGCGACCCTCGACCCGAATGCTCCACGATCGATCGAACCACTTTACCGATTCCGGCTGCTCGGACGCATCGCGCGACTAGCCTCGCCGCGTTGTTAACGGATAAATCCGGCTAATGATTTACACGCTAATGACCGTCGGAGAAGATCGCGACACAGAAGCTTGCGGTGGAACCGTTTGAACGTCGTGTATCCCGTTAGGTAACACGGGACGACGCGAGGCGACGCGTTTCCTCCTTTTTCCCATATGGTCCCGTTGCACGGTTTCGCAGTAGGTACCTGCAACGATTTCGCGCGCGGTCGCCCGCTCTCGGATATCGCCGGTGCATCCGCATCCTCGAACATCTTCTTCGAGGTGTGCACGTCGAACCGAACAACGTTGCCTCCGCGAAGCAACGGCTGCACGGCTGGACGATCATATTAGCCAGTAACGGTGCCTAATTCGCCGCAAAGCCGCTAATCCGGCAGAATTAATCCGGCTCGGTCGGTTGCTTTCCATCAATGTGTCGTCGTTCACGAAACGCCGGGAGAGCGGCGGAACACGAGCAGGTTCGGCCCTTCATTCTCCGCGGCGCGGCTCGGCGCGGCGGCCCCTGATTCCCGACCAACCCCTCTAACCTCACCCCTCCTCGTGCACTCTCTCTCCCACCCCCGGCGGTAGCATACTATTTCGTTTCACTCGCCCTTTCAGCCCTCGTTCTCTCTTTCCCGTCCCGCCGAGGCTCGTCACCATCGAAGCTTCCTCCACGGTTGCACGGTTCCACGGCTCCACGAGCTCCACGGCTCGACGACTCGGCTCGGCTCGTTTACAGTGGGGCGTCAAGTTCGGCTTGCGAGCGTTGCCGGAGCTCGCTCGGTCGCCTCTCGACAAGGATGCGAGCCACTCGAAACGTAGCGTATTCTGCGCGACGGATACCGCGCGATCTGACATAATGCCCGCCCTCACCCTTCGACGCAACCTCAAACCCCCACGAAACCCTCGCCTCCACCGAGTGCGCGCTCACGTTGGTTGCTACGGCGATGAGAGAACCGTCCACGAAAACCATTCGCTTCCATTCTCCAGCGATCGGCTCTCGTTCGAAATCTCCTGCCGTGCACGCAACTGCATTATTAAAAGCCGAACGAGTACTTTGTAACGAGTTACCCCAACCACCCACCTCCTTTCCCCCCCGCGTCCCTCAATCACGAATCAGCTTGCCGTCGCGCCTCGACGAGCGCGGCGACGCTGCACGATAGCACGAGAATCCGCTGAAAGTCCTACCTATTTATACTACCTACCTACACCCCAGCAGGAGAATGCGCGCCACGCACACGCGGCCACCGATTTACTATTCGGTAGAATTTCACCAACTACGGCGATCGGCTGCTCGCTTACCCTTCGCGTGGGATTCCGAAAATCTAATCGCTTACGATAACACGGAAAATTGATCGAACAATGAAATAACAAATATGCTATAGTCATTGTATTATAGGTGTACCTACCTACTTAGCCGTTCTAATTTTCGATTTTTAAAACTCCTAAAAACTATGTTCGCCGTGTAGCCGTCTGCGTCGAGATAGGAGATGAATGGGAATTCTAATCAATCTGTTGGAGATCGGTTTGCCTCCGATAACTGGCGCAACGTAGAACCTCTTCCTTGTTCTCGTTCGCCGCTAAATCATTCTAATCGCGGCTCATTCCCGGCGATACCTCGTAGCCGCGACGATTTTTCGTCTCGCGGAGGATTTAGATAAGAATCTGAAGGGTACGGACGGGAATGAGTCGAGTAGGGTGTCGACGACCTCGGCGTGCGGTGAAATAGTATTTAAGAAATATGTCGATTGCTGTTGAAAACCTTACTTTCGATGAGGAAGCATTGCGGAGAGAGGAAACAACGACAAGAATAGGGGGTGCCCACCGACCGGTCACTAAACAACTGTATAAAATAAAAATGCGTTGTACTCAATACTATAATAATTCGCCCAAGGTCTAAAATATCTGAATCATTTAATGGTAAGGTTTTAAATAGAAGAAAAATTATCTGCTACTAGCTGCGATTAATAAAATAAATCTAATGTAAACATTTCAGTTTATACCTAATCATTTTGGTACAAGGTAAGATCCCGAACTCGAAAATTCAAAAAATTCTGAAACTTTGTAAATATATAGATTTTTCCACCTGATTAAAATGCAATTTTTGTTTGTTGCCCAAATTCATTCGTAGGGGGTGAAATTAACTCGCGAACTGTAAGAGATAAAAAAAGTTTCAAGGCAAAAGTTACTTCTTCTAATTAGATCTATCATTTGGTAAAAAAATTATTTTACAGTTCAAGAGTTATAACGCAAAATCGAAAAATAACCGGATTTTCAGGGGTGAATTACACGCCCTTAGAGTGAATTTGGTTACAAACAAAAATTGCTTTGTAACCAGGAGGAAATTCCCCACATATTCACAAAGTTTCAGAATTTTTTGAATTTCCGAGTTCGAGATGTTCCTTCGTTATTTGTAGAAACCC
Source organism: Andrena flavipes (assembly GCA_963971345.1). Taxonomy (NCBI): domain Eukaryota; kingdom Metazoa; phylum Arthropoda; class Insecta; order Hymenoptera; family Andrenidae; genus Andrena; species Andrena flavipes. The sequence continues at coordinate 2,719,789 of OZ020482.1, forward strand.
CAGAAGGATTGTATTTTTTTTCAAATCTCAGTTATTCTACCTAACATGGATTAAAAGTGTGTAAATTTTTACGACGAAACTCCAAACCGCTTGGAAGTAATCGCCACGTCCAGTTATTGTCCTTACGTCGTTCCACTCCGCGACGTTGAAATAGCGAAAGTGTAATTGGGGTTTTCGTATGAATACTTCAGTGATTGCCATCGAGAACGAAATGAAATTTGTTCGAGCGACAGCCCCGGTAAGATTTCCAGCGATTCGTCGGATTGGTATTCTCAACGCTCGTTCCGCCGCGGCCGGAACGGCTCGATAATGGCGTATTGTTTTATTAATTTTACCCGGAGGACAGCTGGCGTAAACTATTGGACGAACCGTGGAATCGTGATTCGCGATTCCGACGAATCCGCTCTCCCCTCTACCACCCGGCTCTTATCAATTCTCACCTGATTTCAAATCCTCTTCTAAAAGATGAGCTTTCCCATCTCGTTATAATTTAATTCAAGTGCCCGGAGCTATCCGGTGAACTCATTGAATTCGAAAACGAGGTTACGATCGATGACTGGCACCGGGCGGCGCGGCGCGGCGTTCGAGTCGAAATTTTATTCGAGTTCGGCTCCGTTCCGTCTCGCATCGATGAACGTCCATATAAAGCGCATCGGAAAGAATAGGGTCGACAACCGTGCGCGGTCACTACGTCCGGAATTAAAACCGGCAACTACTAACCCCCCAGATATCGTAAGCAACAGCTAGCCGCAGGTTCGGTTGGTCCGTTGATTCGCCCGCTCGCAACCACAACCCCCCGTCTCGCAACATCTCCTTCTCTCCCTGTTCACAGGCGCGGCGGCCCCTCTTTCTGCGAATTTAAATTTCCCGAGTTTCGTTTAAAACGTTTATGATCCGTATCCAAGGGTCGTCGTTTCGATCCCACGAGAGGTGGCTACGTTGAAAGTTTGCGCAGCCGGACGGTCAAGTCCTTCGTAAGACTGGGGTGGTGACCAAAGTGGAAAGCCGAGACGGCGAGAAAACCCACCGATCTTCCCATATACGAGTTCCACATACCTAATAAATTTCCTTTCTCTCCATGGAAATAAAATTCTCTGTCGAAAAGACATAGGGGAATCGGATAGTGTGCGCGGTCACCGCTTCCTCCACTTCCTTCTTGCACACGGTCATTTGGTCGTTGCAAATTAGATACACTCGTAGATAAATGTAGTATGCCATCGATCTTTTTATTGCAATCTTGGTTAATAGTTTACCAGAAAGAAGACCCAGTATTTATTTCGTAATCGTTGGGACAGCGTAGTTGCCGCAACAGCAAAAAGTAAGAGGTAGCTGTGTTGCGTCCAGCGGGGGTCCACAGGTAATGGTACATATAATAGCAGTTAGCACCCTACTGCGGCCTGTAGTGGGTGTGTTGTGACACCGAGACCGGAACAAACAAACATCGTGTCCATTTTAGGAGGGTCCAGGACAAAGTGGCGGTTAGGCGGTGACCACTGGCGAGACAACCGCAAGTTTGCGGGTCCCGCGAACCTCTTCGAAACATCCCCTGCCTCTCCCACGTGCTCTGCTCTCGAGCAACTCGAGACACGGTCCATA